>CP092878.1:67844194-67968842 GCA_030710605.1 Cordylochernes scorpioides
CAAGACTTCGATGGGATCCTTGGCAGAAGCTCGTCAGATCCATGTCAGTATCTACAATAATTGCTAGCTGTGGGTCACAGCTCCCATAGGTTACATAGCTATGTAACAAAGTATTTATAATTTTTATTATTTTTATTAACAGAGTGGTCATTTTTATGTTTATATCTTGCTACTCTGTAAATTTCCTTCGTGGCTTATCTTTTGTTTACCATTCATAGTTTGTCCTTGCCTGAAATAAATTGTTGTCTCCTACTGAAGTTGGTCTTCCCTAATTTTCCACGTCGCAATATTCTAACCTTAATCAATATGCAACATCTAACCGAATATATAGATGTATTTAAAACAAAAAAGGCATATTATGACTAAGAGCACATTTGCTTTTTAGAAGGAAAAGCGCCATCTAGAGGAACAGAAACAACTAAACGTTGATTTAGACTGTTCCCTGATATTTGACCAACCCGTTTTCTTGATAAATCAAGAATAAATAAGAGTCCTTGATTTATCAAGAAAATGGGTTGGCCAAATATCAGGGAACAGGCTAAATCAACGTTTAGTTTATTTCGATTCCACTAGTTAGCGCTCTGCCATCTAAAAAGCACGTGTGCTCGTGGTAAGGATATGCCTGCCTTCTTTGTTTTTAATATCAACATCTAAATTTCTTTTTTTTCTTCATATTTTCTTTTCATATAGGTATACATATGCAGATGTAGATATAATTTTGTAATAGTTTGGAATCAGACGACGTTGTATTAGTTCATTTATGTTCTCCTGTAGAAGGGCAGAGATGACTGAAAGCTTGGAACTACGTTAATAAAATGAAAGGAAACTAATCTCCAGAAACCTGTGTTATCATCAAGGACTCTTATTTATTCTTGATTTATCAAGAAAATGGGTTGGCCAAATATCAGGGAACAGGCTAAATCAACGTTTAGTTTATTTCGATTCCACTAGTTAGCGCTCTGCCATCTAAAAAGCACGTGTGCTCGTGGTAAGGATATGCCTGCCTTCTTTGTTTTTAATATCAACATCTAAATTTCTTTTTTTTCTTCATATTTTCTTTTCATATAGGTATACATATGCAGATGTAGATATAATTTTGTAATAGTTTGGAATCAGACGACGTTGTATTAGTTCATTTATGTTCTCCTGTAGAAGGGCAGAGATGACTGAAAGCTTGGAACTACGTTAATAAAATGAAAGGAAACTAATCTCCAGAAACCTGTGTTATCATTTAAAATTTTTGTTGGCTGAACACGCATATTTGTCATTGATTAAAAATATATATACTTGCCAATAGGGCGTCTATATGAATATTTGCGTTCAATCAACTGAAATATAAGATCGTATAGTTGTTTTAGCACACAGTATATATTAATCAACACAATTAAAACCTTTTTTGAAAATAGAGCAATCCATAAATAAATCTTAACTAAAAAGCATATTGTAGCAAAGTATTCATTATTTCATCAACAGAGTATCATTTTTTCATGTTTATATTTTGCTACTCCTCTGTTAATTTCCCTCATTGCTTATCTTTTGATTATCATTCATACTTTGTATTTGCCTTAAATAAATTGCTGTCTCATCCCGAAGTTTGTCTTTCCTAATTTTCCACGTGGCAGTATATTGGATCAATGTTATTGTTGATATTAATATGTTGTTATACCTTGAAAAAGGTTGACGTTCAGTCAACTAAAATATTGTTAAATACATTATTTTTTATCCAATATATATGTGTGTTGCCTTTTAAATTGAATAAAAACTTGACTAAAATCTTCGAAAAATACTTATTTTTGAACTTTATCTTGAAAAAATAAAAGGAGAGTCCTTCAGCGAATTTAAATAATTGAGGAATTTAATATGGAATAACTTTAAAGAAATCAATTCTATAATTATATCATATTATGTTATATTAAATTTGTTAAAACCCTTAAAAGGTATTTCTAACCAAATGTTTATTTTAAAATCATCAAATCTCTCCAGAATTTCTTCAGATAAATAGAATAAATAATGAGTCAAGTATAAGGAAATAAAGCGCCATCTATACCTAGGAAATGGAAGCATTAAACCACCATTGTTTCATGTGTAAAAGAAAAATTCTTGCTTTATTGCTTTCCTTTCCTATATATAGGAAATGGAAGCATTAAACCACCATTGTTTCATGTGTAAAAGAAAAATTCTTGCTTTATTGCTTTCCTTTCCTATATATAGGAAATGGAAGCATTAAACCACCATTGTTTCATGTGTAAAAGAAAAATTCTTGCTTTATTGCTTTCCTTCCCTATATATAGGAAATGGAAGCATTAAACCACCATTGTTTCATGTGTAAAAGAAAAATTCTTGCTTTATTGCTTTCCTTCCCTATATATAGGAAATGGAAGCATTAAACCACCATTGTTTCATGTGTAAAAGAAAAATTCTTGCTTTATTGCTTTCCTTCCCTATATATAGATGGGGCCTTATTTCTTAATAGTTGATTTACACCTAATAGGTCTGGTTCTTATTGCTTGCAGAAGAGCATTGCTCTATGAAAATATTTAAATGTAATTCTACTGTCCTAAAAACCTATGTCAATAGTTATCTTAAATACCATTTCTAAGATTCCATCCTTAAGTGTAGCGTGTATAACCACAATCGACAATACAGTATTAGAGCTCTAAGATGCGGTCTGGTAGATTAAATTGGCGAAACCGCTGGGAAGGTTCCTCATTGATTAGCCAAGCCCTTCCAATATTTTTTCATCGCAGTAAGAACATTAGAAGTGTTTTTTTTTATGTGAAAATGAAATAATCGTGCTTTAGTGGTTTGATTTACTTCAACAATGAGTGTATGCTATCTTCAAAAGGGTTCATTATGAATATGAGGCTTTGAAAGAGCCATTTTTCTGTGAATATCTCCAAATTAACGAATTTCAGCAAATATTTGGAAGGAAGAGGTGAGGTCCAATTCTTCTCCCTCGAGAATCCTGAAATCATTTCTCTAGAATTCAAGTCCAGAGATCTGGTTGATCGATATATCATCAAATAATTTTGACTCTTAGATTATCATTTAAAAAATTATGTGACAAGACAATGTCGTCCATATGTAAAAATTACAGCACAAAAGGGATTCTGGTATGTGCTATTTGGAAACCACTCAAATTGTCATTGCACCGCTGAGAAATCGTTAGTAGATTTGGGGATGTGTGCTCAGTGTAAGCTTATTTCTTTCAGGGAAAAATAATCTGCGAAGCATAATGTTTTTTAAAATATTTTTAGGAGAGGAGGGGAGGATGAAAATATGAATAATAAGTCGTTAAGGCTGAATCTGGACTATAGAAGGTAGTAAAATATGACCCACCCAATACAATGCTCGAGTTTCTATATTTTTAACACTAATTGAGGTGAATTATTTTGGTGTAAGAAGACGCAAAATAGTTTAGTCCAGCATAAGACGCACCTTTATTGAGCCTTCAAAAAGATTACCTTAAATTCTGCTTAGAGCTCCGATCCAGAATACGGTGGTCGTGTTTTTCTGCTCCTGCCAGGATTTGGTTTAAGGATTTATTCTTCTTGGGGTTCGCCCCCAGAGAACCTCACTCAGATTCCATCGAACCAATGGGCGACTTAAGAATGAGACATATTGGCCTATTCCCATCCTTCCAACTGATTTTTATAAAAAATACATTAATTTATGATCACTTTGTCAGACATTTGTAGAAGATGTTTGAATTTATAAAACATTCAAAATATCGATCTCTCAGCCACGAGCATATCAATCTAGAAGGAATACTGCACTACCCAGACCTACAATAACTTATAGTTACAAGCTTATGGTGTTCTATATATCATAGGAGTATCTTTTGCTGTTATTGCATTTGTAAAAACAAAATTTTCTGATCATTAGGCCGAACTTTTCATATCTACAAGGAATTTTAGTTTGATTCGGTATTATATTATGTACACAATGATAGCTCCGATGAGCTTGGGATGACATCGCCAACCGAATGTGCTACTTTGGATGTAGGGTGAGGCTATTCGGGGTATTCGGAGGAGGACAATAGTGAATCGACGCAATTATCTCTAGCCGGTATATCTCGTTTTGTGTGTTGTAATAAATAAACAGAGAGGAAGACAAAGTAGTTTGTTTTTATATTGTTGCAAGAATCTGTGGTCTGGCAGATTCGTTAGCCTTGGTTTTATACTCAGTTATGTCTAGTATCTTCTCAGAGCGTGTTTCAAACATCCCACAATGTTGAAAAAGTGAATAATGAGTCAACAATTATTTAAGTCACAGCAATGAATAATTTATAAAATCAATCTTTAAAAGCCATGTGTGTTCATAATGTTGCACAATAAAAATGATTTTATAATACATATGTTCTCTTAATATAAATAATCAAATATAAAATGTATAATAATATTTTAGAAACTGGTTATAAAATAGGCGCATCCCAAACCTGATGTAACCATATTGATACGTAGTAGAGTTAACAGAGGCAATCAGTGTAGTCGTTCAGACTGCTAGTAGTTCACCTTACACCGACCCAAATACTACATTGGAACAAATTGTTCGTTACCATTGTCAGCGAATTAAGCAATCCTAGCGAGGAATGGAGCATAGATTCAGACCAAGTTATTGAAAGCCTTTAAAACGTTAATCCTCTCTCAGTTGATTATTCACATGTGTGATTACCTCCAGTAATTGGTGGCTAGGAATATTAATGAGGTAATTATCTGGTCTTCACACGGTGACCATAGCATTTCTAATCGTTGTTTACATTTTGACATGGAATTGTAAGAAGTCGGTAGGCGAGTAGTGAAAACTCTCGATTCCCGACAGCCATGAACCGGAATTGAATCCCGCATTGTACACAATTTGTATACATTACAAAAACTATAACAAGACTCTGAACGAAACTATAAAGGAATAAAATACATCTAGATGGCACAAGAACCTATAGGACATGTAACAACTGTCCTGGTGTGGAACTAACACCTACCCACATATTCTCATGTCCAGCAATGGCCGCAGCCTTGCAGAAAATTGACAGACCCAGAACAGCAGCTTTACATACCCAAGATAATTGAAATTGCGACTGCTGCGATATAAATGCATGGGGACATATGAGGCTCTTCATTGGACACTGCCACAACAACATTGTACACCTTTTTTTCTGTGAAGAACCTGTTCAGGTTCACCTAGGAAGAACCTAGGTTTCTCTTTTTGAGAGGTACCTAATAAAGATATTTTGTAACGGAGGGATATTGTGAGTTAATCTATCTATTTTATATTTGAAGTGTTATGTTCTTTTTGATATTGAATTGTAAAAAAACTAAATTGGCAATACGACTATCATCTAAGCCATATACGACCTGTTTGGAATAATTAATATATCGAATAAATAATTGAATTATATTTCTGACTTTCAGCTTCTCTGAATAGGCGTTTTTCTCTTCGTCGTTAAATCTCTTTCAGTATCTTTATAGCCTTGGCCTCTGGCAATAAGATTTCAACTCTACTCGGTATAAATACATCAACGGCAAAATTTATGACAGGGAAATTTCTCATAGATTCAAGTTGAATTTTCGACAATTTTATTAGTTATTTTTATCTCTTTGCAAAACTATATATATTAATAAATTAGAATTAATTTCACACAGAGACTAGTTAAAAGTATAACGCTATTATTTTAATCGAACAGGTTTTTTTTATAACAACAACAACAAAAAGCCTTTATTCAGGGTCACTGACCCTATACAGGATTCACCAGAGGTATGCATAAGAACAAAGCAGTGAGACAAAGGAAATAACGATATATACAGAAGAAAAAGAGAAAAAAAAAAACAAGAAAGAGAAAGAGGGAAGAAAGAAAAACAACACAAAAAGAGTAGCAGTAAGGAAGTGAGGAGTGAGTGTCACTTGGCCTTCTTCTGAGATATGGACTTGTGGAAACCATAAAACGCCGTAGCAATATACTTATTCTGGGTCATATTGTCAATTATTGATGGAAGTGAAGCACAGAGTTGCCCAGTTTTGAGCATAAGGGTTCTTCTTTCTTCTTTCAGAGCATAGCAATCAAAAATATAGTGAGTGATTTCATTTTTTAGTTTTGAATTACAGAAGGTACAAATCGGGTCCTCACCGCAGAGCATCTTGGTGTGGTTTTCTCTAAAAAAGTTGAAAGTATTCTAACTTGTGCGAGTAGTCTTACAACCGGGAAAGGAAAATCCCCTAAAAGGTATCCCTCCGTCATGAAAGATATGTGAATGTCTTTGTAGTGAGAGTAACAGGTTTTTTTTATGTATTTCTCTTGCAGTCTCTACATATTTAATCATCTAATGTAAATAACATTTATTAATCTAGTCACTTCTGCTTTAAACGGTCTTTGAACCAAACAAAATTTATAATTCTTCATAAAATTTATAACAATATGATTTTAGCTATGTGTTTCTTTTTATACAAAAAACAAGTAGAGATAATATTTCATGATATGTTTAAAAAGAAACGCATTGACAAAATATTATTTTTACAAATTTTATCGATAGATGGCAATTGAAAATATAAATAGAAATTTTCATGTTTTTTGTTTTAAATAGTTAATTTTAGTATACAGAGAATTGAGAAGCTGAGCTCTTAGATCTTGAAAAGATATGATCTTAGATTTTTTATGCACACACACATAGATAAGTTTAAATTAAGAAATAAAATGTTATTTTGGAATAAATGTACCGTTTGATATCAATAAGTTTCTCTTTCTTTGCCAGCGAGTCTTCTTTTTTTAGCCAGGCGAGCAGTTTAATTTCGGTTCTTAAAACTCCCTGAACCCAAATTCCTTGCCGTGTCAAAATCAAGACTTCCCTTCAATAAGACGAAGTCCCAATAGACTTTACGACGAAAAGGTCGCTCTTCACGACGCAAGAAAAGGGATGTAAAGCTACTAGTGAACACTTTCAAGACGTTGAAGTAAACCTTGACCTCAATACCTAAGATCCTTGTCAGCAACAAGATGTACAAGTTGTAAGTCACAGCTCCCATATTATGGAAAATAGATTACATAACCAGTACTGGCATTAAAATTGTGACACTACGAAAGCGACACAGACGTGACTTTTATACGTTATGAAGAAGATTATGTTGAAATTTCAAAGCATTTATGCAAAATAGGCACTGGTAACGACACCTATAATGTGTTGAAAAGAAGAGATTGTACAGAATGTTGTTCATACAAAAATTGCATTTGAAACATAATTTCGCTGTAAAAGGTAATCAAAGATAGATCTGTTAGAGAAAGAATTGTAGCGTCTCGGGAATGCGGTATTATAGTATTGATGCTAGAGTCAATCGAGATCTCATGACTGTTAGAAGAATATACGGGTTCCGTAGGATCATATTGAACTACGTACTGGATCTCTACGGCCCACTATCACTAACAGCCGAGAAGACCGACAAGTCAAGCGCATGGTCTTAATAGCTCTTACAGCTATTCCAATAGAACTGAGTCATAAAATGGGGTCGTTTGCAAGTCAAAAGGTTCCTGCACGAACAGTTCGGCAACGTTTGCAGCCGCATGGACTCTCAGCTTCGCGACCATGGCTTCGGCTACCCTTGACGCTACAACACAGCCTTTGATGGTGTAATCAACGACGAATCTGGGCGCAGGAATAGCATAACATCGTGTTGGTAGATAAATAAAAGCTATGTTTGGAGCATCATGATCGCTGAATCCGTGGTTGACACCATCGTTTAGAAGTCACATTGCCAGCGTGCATTCGACATCTTCCTACTGGCCCATCACCTGGAGTGATGGTATGGGCTGTCATTGGATACACATCTCGGTCACTCCTTGTCTGTATTAGAGGCACATTTAACATTCACCGTTAAATTACCTTTTAATAGAGGAATTGGAAAGGCTAATATTCAGCATGATAATGCACGACCGCATGTTGCCGGTATTGTACGCAACTTCTTACACACAGAAAATGTTCGAATACTTTTCTGACCAGCACGTTCAAATGATCTATCACCAATAGAAAACGTCTGGTCAATGGTTGTCTAACGACTGCATCATCACCATGCGCAAGTCACTACTGTTAATAAACTGTGACATCGTGTTGAAGCTGCATCGGAAGTTGTACCTGTACTTGTCATCAAATCTCTGTTTGACTCATTACCCAGACGTATAAGTGCTGTTATTGATGCCAGAGGTGGTACTTCTGTGTACTGATTTTTCTAGAACTATACCTACAAATTCCTTGAAGTTTAATCAATTATTTTTCCCAGTATAATATTATTATTTTATTATTATTATATTATATATTATTTATTTGTGAAAGATAGCACAAAAGGGAATTTTTCAGGGATACGTTGGATAAATCAAGAAAAAAAGGCATTTCCTGATTGCGCAACTAAAGGTTGCTGATGGCTTGTGCCATCTATCTGAATGAAGATCACCTACTCGTTGATTTTTAATTGTTCCATAATTGGCCAAATACCATTTCTTGATTAATCAAGAACCGCGTTTGGGATCATGGGTGCTCTAAACTGCAATATCCGATACCTACTTCAGGATTCCACCGCAATGTCAAAGTCAAGACTTCCCTCCAAGAAGACGATGTCCCTATAGATGTTAAGACGATAAAGTCGCTCTTCACGACGCAAGAATAAGGATTAAAGCTACTAGGAACTATTATAAAGACGTTGAGGCAAGGCTTGACCTAAATACGTAAGATTCTTGTCAGCAACAAGATAAACAAGCTGTAGGTTACATCTCCTATAATGTAGAATATATATCAAAATATAAATTTCAAAATTGAGAATCTTAAAAAACAGCTTGCACCATGCCGATGAGGGCCAACAGCCTTAAACACGTACGTGGTTATCCTTTCTTGATTAATCAAGTATTGGTAATTTTACAACAATTAAATAATTAAAAATCAACGATTAGTTTGTATATTTACCGACAGATGGCACAAGCCAACAAAAATTCTTAGTTATACGATCAGGGAGTACCTTTTTACTTAACATCATTTTGTTATTTGTATTCCATCCTGGTGTAACAATAATATTGGCCGGTAGTGTATTTAAAGTATATATAGTGATAATAATAGAAATAAAATATGCTAATATATGATAAAAATTGTTGAATATTTTTAAACAATGTTAGAAAACAGATAAAACAAATATTTATACTAAATAAAAGTTATGATTCAGCGCCTATAGACCGTGATGCTACCAGCTGTTGGATGCACGGCCCCAAGCGTGTGGAGGAAGAAAGAAGCTTGCGTGGAAAAGAGGAGTTGAACTAATTTAAGGAACAATAAAATTCTCTACAATTTATAGTTAGAAACTTGTGGTGGAGAAAAACTACTTTTTTTGTTATAAAAGAATTTGCCCGAGGAGCTTTTATTTTAGAATGAATTAATGTTCCTCAGTAATTATAGCCCGTGGGATATAAGAGGTGTTTTAGGGCGTGTTAAAATATAATTAAACTAATTTTCTCTCTGAAAATATAATAACGCTATAGATTGGGTTTTCTTTGAGAAAATTGAGATATATAAAGACACCACAGACGAATTGTTAAGAGAAAACACTAAATATTATAAAATATTTAGTTAAATAAATTTTGATATCTATATTCAGGTTTAATTTTTAAATTTTAACATTGGTAAAATAATCAATTAAAGCTTTTTATATACACTCATGGACAAAACTTAAGGAAATTATACCTTTCAATATGTGTATATCGGGTTTCAGACAATAACTCTGAAAGAAGCACGTACAGTAGAAGCAGTTGCCAACCTTCACCATGATTATCGTGGCCTCTACCACTCGTACTGGAATAATAAAAAATATATAAAAGATATTTGATACACAGTGACTTCTATTAAAGACACAGGGGATGTGAACCAAGTGTGAACAAAATCGACTCTGTCTTCTTCTTCTTAAAAAAATATATATAACCGGTGACATAGATGACTTTTCACTTCCTTATGTTTCGTCTTTCTAAGTGTAGATACAAATATTCGAATATATGATACATAGATTTTTGTATTTAAAACGTGGAAAGAGAATGTGTTTTCATCCAAATATCCTTATCATCTGGTAACGACGAATGACCACTGTCACTTTCTAGTCGAGTGAATTGGAGGAACATCATAAGACACGGAGAAAATATACAATTAAAATGTATATATTCAAATATTTTTAAATAAAAATTGCGATATTTCGCCAACATAATTGTCTAGAGTATCATGTTTATTAGATTGCATTGGTGTTGTGTGTAAGCAAAGGCAAAGTTAGTTTAACTAAGATTTTATTTTTGTTAAGTTTAACACACTGATGTAATACTTTAGCCTTTATTTTGAATATCAGCGCGAGAGAGTGAGTGGTCTATTTAATTTTAAAGAAACTTTGCCTTAATGTATAGAACAAATGTTTGGCATAAGGAACCCTATATCTCAGCAAACTTTTGAAATATTCACTTACATCATATTTGCATATATTTAACGATATTTACTTTTAATTTAATTTTGAACAAATAGCGCGTTATATCTTTTAATATAATTAAACCCAAATCATAAACACGCTAATCTATCTAATTCAATTCAACCATATTTATACACAGCAAAATGAGACCGCAAACCTTTTAAAACTCAAAATTACATCATTTTCGGAAGAGAATATAATAAAATTTATTAATACACAACAAACAAAACAAAATTTATTAATATATTTTAGTCATATACAGTTATATTAGTCTTCTCCAAGCACAGATATGTAGCGTATTTACTGGAATAAAAGTAATAGAAACAGTAAACAGCACTGGTATTTCAGTGTATCAAATAAAGGGGAAAAGAAAGAAAGGGTTTAGAATAGAACTTTATACAAGCAGTTAAGAACAAACAGCTCTTTTTTTCTTAGAGAACAAAAATCAATAGAAATGACAGAAATATAAATTCATATCAGGCATCTTCATAGGTTTATTCAAAGATGGATCAAGGGTAGAGGGTTGTTTGAAGTCTGATTTGTTATTAAATAAAGGCATTCATACTATTATAATTTGGTATTTGAGATAGTAAAAATAAATATCAGGTAAAATGTTTATATTAATTTGAATTTGCAAGCTTTCGAGCAAATATACTGCTCTTCAACGGGCTGATATTCTATGTACAATCTCTAAATAATGAACTTGCAAATTTAAATTAAAATAAACTTTCTACCTGATATTTATTTTTATTTTTTTCAAAAAATTTTTGGGTAACTATTGCTCACATAATTTGGTATATCCCTTTGAAACCATCACAATAGAGGTGAATAGGAAATATTTCGCTTATTTAAACACTAGCCGAATGACCCGGGCAACGCCCGTGTTTTACCCGATTGAATGTTTTGATTCAAATACTATTTGTTACAATTATAAATTGGCGCCTTATATAAATGCATATGTTAGTTAATAACTATAGCCTATGTACTTTATCTGTCTATGTACTGTTGGCTTCCGTAGGCGTCTCTTACTGGGAAAAAGAAAGAGAGGATTCCATTTGGTTATCAACTAATATATGCATTTATTTAAGGAGCGACCCGCTCCAACACAATGGTTACAAAAACGAAAAAAGCGAGTGGGGGGGGGGCAAAGGTGGCGTGATCGTAGCCGACCAATAGGAGGGCGCCATTCCAAAAAAAAAAAAAAGCAAACGGTGACAGAGATGACTGATGAAGAATGACGCTCGTAACTATATATAGAATGGTATCCTATTAGAACTGTGAGAGATGTGATTCTGGAATCCAGATGTTGCGGCACTACCAAGCTGATGTCGTCTTCATGGAATTCTCTACCTGCTCTAGGTGACAGTATATCGTGAATTCTGGCCAGGCTCTTCTTGGAGTAATCGTAGCGGCCATGCTGGATTTCGTGTTGAGACTGGTAGTGAGTATATTTCTGGAAGCCTGTCCTTTTAAGATCCTCCATGGAGAGTTTGTCCACCAGGGAAATGAGATGGGCCAGCTCTTCTCATTATTTTGGGTATTAATTAAAAGGTTAATTTATTATATACAACAACAACAACAAAAAAAAACAAGACACAACAACGCCTTTATTAGGGACCTCGTCCAATATAGAATTCTCCTAGGTGAATAAACAGAAGCAACATAATATGTTTCTACAGAAAGTAGAGAATAACAATTTTTCCGCTCAATTTAGGTCGCTCTTCTGTGTTACACCTTTTGACTGTGCTGTTACAGAATATTTTGAAAGCCAATGCATTTTTCCTGATTTTCACTACTTTTTCCAATAAAGCATATGGCAAATTGTTTTCCTAACCAATCTTCTGGTGGAATTACTCTCTCATCCTCCAAAGCGGACAGTAAAACATGTAGTGTAAGAATTCCTGTCTAAATTCAGTATTGCACAGATGCGCAATTTAAGTAATTAATTATATATAATATATGTTTTACTATCGGTCTTTACCCAGGTAACACAAGCGTACAGAACTATTAGAGTTGAAGCACCGTCTAACTGTGTTGAAACGGCAGATGGAGGCGCTGGTCCGGCAGATGCAGGATCCCGACACCGGGATCCAGGTCCGCTGCCAGAAGACCTTCCTCTCATCCATCCCCTGTGCCTTCCTCGGTGAGTGACCATTTCTTTCTAAACCTCATCTCTAATTAACACAAAGCAATAGCACGCCATCCATATATAACAAATGAAGACATTAGCACGCGAATGTTTCATTTCACAAATAAATCAAATTTATTCAAAAATAATTAGGCTATCCTAAAAGCTTATGTCATAGTTTTCTTAGTCTTCTTAGTCAAGCCCTGCAAATATTTTTTTAATCGCAGTAAGGACAGTAGAAGTTTGATTTATTTGTGAAATGAAACATTCGCGTCTTAATGTCTTCATTCGTTATAATCTCTAATTGCCGTGCCACAAGTTTGTTAATCAAATTGAGGCATTAACTTCTTATAATAAACCCCTTCTTATCTCTAGCAATGTCCTTTGAGAGCCACAAAATTCTAAAGATTTTTTTTTAAATTTCGCATTATAGCTCATATGCAATATATCCATACACGATGTTCTGAGATGGCAGACTGTTTTGATATAATATACAAAGTCAGGTAGGAGTTTCAGATCAAAACCTTCGACTGTATAAGAAATGAAGTAATTTGTGAGTTTTTTGGCGAAAGAAAAAATGTGATTTTTTCATAGAAAAAAAAAACTTGGTATGAGAGAATAACAATTTCTGCGTATCCTTCATAAACGTGATAGACCTTTTACTTCAAATGTTTTCATTGAGATATGTTTTGTGCGGAAAATCTATAGAACTTTAGAATTAGATGTTTCGCGGGATTTCTTCTTTCTCGAAAATAGACACGAGGGAACAAACTTTTAAATATGATATCGAAAAAAAAAAATTATTTTACCTCTACAGATAAAGGAACTTTTCTATATTTGCATCTCTTATTCATATTTTAGTTGAGTATTTATTATTTTATTAATAAATATTATCAATTTTTATATTTATATTTTACTACTCTGTAAACTTTCCTCATTCTCCATCTTATATTTTATCATTAATAATTTGACCTTGCATTGAGGATAATTTGGAGCTTTGCGCTCCAGGAACCTGGGTAATAAATATATCTCTCTCTTGAGAATAAATTGCTGTGTCATCCTGAAGTTTGTCTTTCCTAATTTTCCACGAGGAAATCTTGTATCAGAGTTTAACTCGAACAATGAATTTATAATTATAAAATTTGTGCATTTTTCAAATTGATATATTTTAAATAGAAGCATATTGTTCCTGCGGAAAACTGAAAAAACTGACCTTCACCTTATCTACAACTGTCCGAACTTTCCAGAAGTGAGACATCGTTTGTTCCGTTATCTGAATCATTCACTTTGTCTATATAAATTTTATGAACTCTGTCAAATAATACATGTGTAAATTTTTAAAATCTATTATAAGTTCTAATTTGTTTTTTGTTTTGTTTGTTTTCTCTGTAATAGGCGCAAATTGAACTAGAGGTCCTAAAGTATATTTTACCAAATTGAATTTTGTCCAGGTTACGATGTCGTGGAGTGGTTAATGGACCACTTGCAGGTTGAAGACCAAGGTAAGTCTGGGTAACCAACCTCCTTACATCTCTGAATAACTTTTGATCCTTTACACTCATAGACAAAGGAAGTTCCATATTTTGATGTAGCCTGTCTTCTTCTTCTTTTTTTTTTTGAAGAAAAAGAAGACAGAGACAATTTTGTTCACACTTGGTTATATCTCGTGTATCTTCAATAAAGGTCACTGTAATATCTTTCAGAGTTATTGTCTGAATCCCAATATAAATGCTAAAAGGTACAACTTCTTTATGTTGTATTGAGGACAATTTACCAGCAATAAAAATAAAACTTATGAAATTCTAATTCACTAACCGAAAGATAATATTTAGGTTCTCTTCGAATTAATTTATTGAAATACTAAGTAAAGGATGTCCGCAAGGAAGACCTTTATATCTGTCAATTTGAAACATCATAATGAATGATATTTTAACTAACTTTTAGGAATAAAAGAGCGGAATTATTTGCTCTGCAGATGATCTAACGGTAATATGTTTGAATACTGAATTAACAGAAATCTTTAGATTACAATTGAAAAAGCAATAGAAAATATAAATGCGAGGTGTGAAAACAAATATCTTTCAGAGTTATTTTCTGAATCCCGATATACGGCTAAAAGGTATTACTTCCTTAGGTGTTCTGTCTATGAGTATATATATTCAAGACTTTTCATTGCAACAATCTTAAAAGTATACATAGATATATTTCAGTTAGCTCTACATTCTCGGTTAACTATATAAAGAGAGATTGAATATTGTGGTCCAAACAGCCATTGTGGGTGAGGAGGAATATTTTTGACTAGTTCATCATTTGAGAATATATTATATGTATAGTTCTATAGTCAAAACTAATGGAAGAAGTTGAAACAAATTAGTTAATTCACATGTTTATTCACTTTAACACAATATGGATTCTCGCTACACATATGAGATGAGGATAAATTATATTTCGAAATAGAGATATGTATTTAATATCGACTTATTCGCTCAACATTATTTCTAGGAAATTCTAAATGTTCTACTCTATATCTGAATAGCTCTCTAATTCGATCAAAAATGGAAAATTGTTTTTAAAATTCCTACCTCTATCTTGCCTTTATACTATACTAGCCGAATGACCCGGGCAACGCCCGTGTTTTACCCGATTGAATGTTTTGATTCAAATACTATTTGTTACAATTATAAATTGGCGCCTTAAATAAATGCATATTTTAGTTAATAACTATAGCCTTTGTGCTTTATCTGTCTATGTACTGTTGGCTTCCGTTGGCGTCTCTTACTGGGAAAAAGAAAGAGAGGATTCCATTTGGTTATTAACTAATATATGCATTTATTTAAGGAGCGACCCGCTCCAACACAATAGTTACAGAAATGGGGGGGGGGGGGGGGGGGGGCAAAGGTGGCGTGATCGTAGCCGACCAATAGTAGGGCGCCATTCCAAAAGAAAAAAGCAAACCGTGACAGAGGCCACGCATGACGCTCGTAACTGTATATAGAATTAATAAACGTGGGTATCTATTGTTTACACAGATAAAGGTAGTTTCCTTTTCTCCAAGTATCAGATTATACACGGGAGTTTTCTTCACAGAGTTCTGTCCTATATGTTTTGGTTCTATTTGTTGGCCCGTAAACTAGTTTTTTTTTTTGGTATAGAAACGTATATATTATATCTAATACTTTTCAGATTTATTTTGTATTAAATAGCAACAAATATATTTTGGGAAATTAAAAAAATATATATACAATATTAATTGTAGATATTTTCAGAAATAGCTTCCTTGTTTTGTACACAGATCTCTGTAAACTTTGAAGCTTAGGAATTTCATTTGTCTAGAATGGTTAAGCCTTTTAATAAAATAATAATAAACGAACTAGTTTTGTTTTAAATATTTGATGATTAGTTTTTCTTTTTCTTCTCCTTTTGTTGATATCTTATGACTATTCGTTATGGCCTGAAATTATTGAAAATATATGTATAGACAACTGTAGAAGTATATATTTATGTCAGCGCAAGTGTCTCTAGGGTAACACAGGGATTTAAATCAAAATAAAATAGACCTATACACTTCACGCTCAACCTCACAATGCCACCGCTCTGAACTATCAAACAATCTGAACCTCCACAAAATTTTAACTAACGTTTTCGATATATCTTATGCAAATGGTACCCACAATTTGAAGGTTTGCCAGTTGAAAGTACCATCTGATAGAAATAATTAATTCTAAGCTGAATTTGTAACAAAAATATTTTGTTCATTGTAAGAAGTACCTAGAAACATTGCTTTCATTGTTGGAGAAAAAGCTCTAGGGGAAGAGATCGAGGGGAAGGAGACGATAGGGATACACAGACGATCTAAAACAATGGACTGGACGACACAAGGAGATGAAGAGGATGGCGGAGGGATATATGGAGAGACCATGTGGCCCACCCTCAGTAGAGGAAGGCACTGAAGGACGGAGATATGGAGAGACCATGTGGCCCATCCTCAGAAGAGGAAGGCATTGAAGGAGGGAGATATGGAGAGACCATGTGGCCCACCCTCAGTAGAGGAAGGCATTGAAGGAGGAAGATATGGAAAGACCAAGTGGCCCACCCTCAGTAGAGGAAGGCATTGAAGGAGGGAGATATGGAGAGACCATGTCGCCCATCCTCAGTAGAGGAAGGCATTGAAGGAGGGAGATAGGGAGAGACCATATGGCCCAGCCTCAGTAGAGGAAGGCATTGAAGGAGGGCGATATGGAAAGACCAAGTGGCGCACCTTCAGTAGAGGAAGGAACTGGAGGAAGAGGAGGAAAAGGTGTCTATAAATCAAATTGAAGATTAAAACCGCCACTAAATTCGAAAATTTGAAAATTATAAACCAGAAGTCAACTAATTCTGTATTTGAATGAAAATTCTCTTCTGACTGCTAATTCTAATATCAATTTCAGCAAAATTTATGAACAATCCATTCTGTCTGTTTTCCTAATTAAGTAAGTAAATGACCTGAAATAAAAGGACTAGATTTACTCACGAGTAAATAAAAAAATAGAGAAAACAATAGCAGACGACAAATTGTGAATTGAAAAGATCGTTTGGTGTGTTAATTGGTTTTCTCCTAGTTAATGAGGGCCTGCCCAGACATTTATTCCATTTAACGGAGATAATAAATTCAGAATGTTGGGATTGTTGGACAATAGTTCAACCATTATTTAACTAACGTCAATTTATTTTGTGGATGAATACCTTGACATAAATACAGATGTACTATAGCTGTGGTAGAGTAGTTCTTCTGTGAAGGTTGGTGAATGGAAATTCATAATTAGATTTCATTAAGGATACCATTAAATAATTAGGTTAGTGAAGATGACGTTTACACATTTTATTTTAATTGTTGAAGGCAATGATTTATTTTCGAGCGCAAAACTACATCGTAATTATCCATGAGCTATGGCTGGTTGATTACATACCATCGGCTGATTAGAAATAACAAGACTAATGAGAATTCTTACAATCGATATAAGAAAAAGGGTGTAATTATCTACTTGACAATATATTTAGTTATGAATCCTCACTTCATTTTCGAAATAAGATTATATAATTTCCCATCTTCTTATATCTGATAAAATAAGTTAAAAATATAATGATACATTAGCGCGCCATCTGTTATGAAAATTCGAAACTATTATAGACGCATTTGATTTTTAAAAAAATAAAAAAAATTAATCAATTTCTACTGCCCTTTCTGCAATAAAAAATATGGAAGGGCCTGGCTCATCAGTGGTGAACATTCCCTGGCGAAACCATTGGGAGGGTTCACCACTGAGGAGCCAGGCCCTAACATTAAATTTTCATTGCAGTAAGGCCAGAATAAATTGTTTAATTTTTAAAAAGAATCATACGTGTCTATAATAGTTTCATGAAAATATAATAATTCAATGTATTTACGCAAGTTTGGCCTTAAATACCCATTTCTTGTACGCTACACCCTACGCCACACTGACGAGGACCAACAGCTTAAAACACGTTCGTGGATTGCTCTTTTTATTTATCAAAAAATGGGTTGGCCAAATATCAGGTAGCAGGCTAAATCAACGTTTATGTGATTTCTGTTCCACTAAATGGTGCTCTGCCTCTATAAGGTTAATGTAAACGTTGTCAGGATATGCCTTTTTATCTTTTTATATATCCAGTTTCATATTTCTAGTCAATTACTTTGGCCGATGTGAAGTGAAACAACGTTTCACCCGCAGTATTACATTTGATTATAACTATCAACCTGAAAGAGTTAGGTTTATCACCTTTATTGATTCACCGTTGATTTTTTAGAATAAAAAGTCATTAATAAAAGACATACCTTGCCGATATTATATAAAATATATAATAGGTAAAAATAGTTCAATTACTTATTTAATGAGAAGTCGGTGGACGAGTGGGTAACACCATCGGTTCCCAACAGGCATGAACTGGGATTAAATCCCACGTTAACATGTTGTTTATTATGTGAATAACCTTCACATATTATTCATTGTTGCAAATATCATAAACTAGGTTGCTCTTGTTGAGCGGTACCCAATAAAGTGATTTTGGAACTTACTTATTTATATAGTGATGCTAATCTGAAAAATTATTTGTAGCTAATCTATTATTTTACCGTATTTCAAATGCATTCATAATTATTATCAAAATATATTTTAGTAGTTCATATCTAGATTTTCTTATTTCTAAGATATTGTTTATTAAAATCTCTCTCTCTCTCTCGGCCGTGCGGCCACGCGGTGCGCGTGCTCCGCGTTCTTATGGGATAGAGATTGGGTAAATGGAGATTTGTAACCCCTATGAGGTATTGGCTGAAAGCCAAACGAATGGGCTACAGGTTCATTTAAAAATTGTCTGAAACGGCCAAGTCTTTGCCGAGAAATCGCCAAAATATTCTGATATGACTGAAAGTCATTCAGAATTAACTAATGGCAAAGATGCAAATACCAAGCCTGCGGCGGACGGCGGACATGAAAATATTTGCCGCAAATGGTCTGATTGCCCAGAACAATAAGACCAGCTTATCGAAAGACAAGATGTGATCTTCACCAAAGTGGGCGGCTCCAAAAAAAAACCGCATGATCTTGACCACGTCAAGTCGGGGGCCAAAAAGGGCTGCGTTCAGGCACCGGGAATGCCTCTGAACAGCAGCAGGCCACGAGCCACACCAAGACCCAGCAAGGTGCACGAATGCCAGACCACTAGGCAGAAGCAGGCCACCTTCCGAGCAAGGTCGGCAGCGGGGCAGGCGGACCAGTGTGTCTACCTGCTACCTGGAATTCTGCGCAGACTTCACGCAAGAGGAGTATTTCCAGGCGTTGGAAACCAAGCTGGGTAAGGGCACCATCTACCAACTGACAAAGATGAAAGAACACATCCTGGGCGGCCTCTCCAGCGTTCAAATCGCTGACAAACTGATAGAGGAGGGACTCAACATCGAAGACGTCACCCTGCGTGCCTTCCCCCTCAGGAAGAAGGCCGAGAGAATTGTCCTCGGCAACGTGCTCTTTTTCGTTGAGGACTCTGACCTCGTCATTGCGCTGCGGCCATATAGACAGGTCACGTCCATAATCCAGAAGATGATGCAACTAGAGGACTCCTACTGGGCTGATGCTCGACGCGAGGCCTTTATCACTCTGTGCGATAGAGTGAAAATTTCCCATATCCCTGCCCGGCTGGATGTCAAGTCCAAGGGAGTGGTCACACACTTCTATGTGACCTATGGCATCAAGTGCTCCCTGTGCCATAAGCAGGGACACAAACGCGCAAACTGTCCTCGTGAGACTGGCGTCCAAAAGGACAAGCTGGTGCTCCCTGTGGAAGCTCCTGCTGCCCGCACACAAGGCTGGACCAAGCCACCTCCACCTCGAATACCATGCCAGCTGCAGCACCTGCACCTGCTGACCACAGACCCCAACAGACCTCACCTACTGCTGCTGTGGAAAAAGCCCCACCACCATCAAGGGCATCCAATGCTCAGAAGGAAGACCTCACCCTCAAGTCTATCCCCACAACGAGCGCCCAAAAAAATCTGGAGCCGAAAACATCAAGGAAAAGTAGGCAGGGCCCGGTGTCGAGGCCTCCCTCATCCAAGCCCATGCCCTCCAACAACTCCGCCCTCTCAACACCAGCTGCGGAATTGTCTTCACCTTTTAAGCAGACCCTCTCAACAGGCTCCAGCCCTGCCGCGCCTACGCGACCAGAGCCTACCTCGACCAATACTGAGCCATTGGCGGCTCCTGCAGAAGAGATCCAAGCCATGACTGAATCATCCATCCAGTCTACTACCCCCGCGGACCAAGACATATATCTCTCTCGGGCCATTGAGGAGAGGGTGCCGCTGGAAAAACTTTTAAAACAACTAAAGGCTTACTCTACTCTAGCCCCTCTCTATGGGTTTAAGGTTGATTATGAGGACGTGGTGTCCGGTGTCCGCGGTTCTGTTCCGCTCTGAAAGAGAACCAATTCTCAATGATTACTCGCCTGAAAAAAGAGAACTCCTGTACGAATTCCTCGGCGATGCAATTGAGCACATTGGGGACAAAAACCCCGTTATAAGCACGGGCCTTTCCGAATTCAGGGCGGCTTTGAGCATTTGACACGACTCAGATGTCCCTTCAGAGATGTCTGATGTAAATATTTATTAATTTATATATATATTTTACTTTCTTTTATAAATCTGTAATATATATTTTTTTCTTGGTACTATATAATTTTATATGGGCGATTAATAAAAGTTGTTTCAATCTCAATCTCTCTCTCTGTACATATTTTTTATATATGTATATTTATTAAGAAAAAGGCATCTCCTTATCGTGCAACTGAAAGTTGCTATTGGCTGGCGCCATCTGTCGGAATAAATATCAACTATTCTCGTTGATTTTTAATTATTCCAGATTTGGCCAAATACCCATTCTTGATTAATCAAGAAAAGCTAACCACGGACGCGTTTCGGGCTGTTGGCCCTCATCAGCGTGGTGCAAGCTGAACCTCAACAACCAAAAAATTGGTCATTAAGGCATCCTGAAAAATCATGAAACGGGTAGTTAAGGCCAGAATTGCGCGAGGACGCTACACAATGTGAAAAAATAGTACAAATGTAACATTAAAAATCAACGAGAATAGTTGATATTTATTCCGACAGATGGCGCCAGCCATCAGCAACTTTCAGTTGCACGATAAGGAGATGCCTTTTTCTTAATTTATGCACCTTATCCCAGTACAATGTTACATTTGTACTATTTTTTCATGTATATTTTTCTATTTATATCTATTTATTCATATATTTATCATTATATAATCATATTTTTTCATATTTATATTTATTCTGTATTTAACCTTATATAATATTATATGGACCTTGACATAAAGTAGTTTCAATCCTAATCTCTCTTTCTCTCTGGGATTTTCTGGCAACTTTTTCCACACACAAAATACAAGTATGAATGAATTCCTGAAAATAGTGTATGTGCATAAAAGTATATTTGGATGTAGAGAAAATATTTTATAAAGGATGATAATGCCCGTCCTCACCTTTCCACAAAACCATGAAATTGCTCGGATGAATTTGTCAGCCCGATCTCCAGACCTAAATCCCATTAAGCATGTATGGGACAATCTAGGTCGGCGGATCTCATTCCTCCAACCCCCTCCTAGAAACACTCTTGAGAAAGAAACAGCCTTAACACAAGAGTGGACGTTAATTCCACATGAGCTGATAAACTCCCTAATTCTTAGTATGGGTTCGCCGTTGTAAAGCCTGTCTATAAGTTAAAAGCGATCATACCCCATATTAACAACAATATCCAAAATATGTATGCACTGACTGCAAGAAGACCAATGCTTGAACGGATGATTTGCATAAAATACATGTTAGATATCTTTGATTTCGGGTATTTTAATCAATAATGGAATAATAAATTTGTGTATAAAATTATATTGATAAATGTTTAATAAAATTTAATATAAATGAAAAAATAGGTTTTTCTTTAATTTTTCAGGTCAGTGTATATCGGGATTCAGACAATAACTCTAATAGATTTTGATACACAATGTCCTTTTTTGGAGACCCACGAGATAACAATGTGTGAACAAAATTGCCTCTGTTTCCTTAAAAAAAAAAAGACTTCCTACTCTCTTAAGTTTCATCTATGAGTGTATAAATGTTAATTAATAATTAATTCTTAATTATGATATCTGTAATTTATATTTTCGAATGAGTCTCGATCGTTACTGCCGATTTTTACTGCTTTTCATTTTTTTTACTGAACGTAACAGATTTTTGTTTGTTTGAACAATTTTTATAATTTTGACTGTTCTATATATCCAAACGTAATTGGTGTCAAGTTGAAATTCGACTTGATAGAAAATAAAGAAATGGGTTTTTACTACAATTTCCTACGTGTTCACAATGCATCATGTGAACGACAAAGGAAAACACTTTTAAAAAAACTGAAATTTAATATTTGAGGTTAATTTTTAAGAATCATGTTTCAACCGATTATTACCTCTCAATTATGATGTATCAAACCAAAGACCGGTCTCTAATCACAATGAAGTATGAGTGTCTTATTTACTAGTCAAAAGGTAATACTACACACACAAAGATTTTATTAAGACACCAGTCAGATTCTCCTCTCTCTCATTGCCGGCTTACAACGATATCCTCACGATGATCGATCATCATTATGTAGTGGAGGAGAACACGATGACTCTAAGTTATTTTCCCTACTTACTGCTTTGTAAAAGGTATATAGTGACCGAGCCACTATTCGACTTGATATGGCGCTGGTTAAAATACTTTGTACTGAGGTACGTTGGCTGTCGTTTACTTTTGAGAAGAAGGTCTCTCTTTCTTCGCTTATATAAAGACACTCAAAAATATGATTGGATATTTACATTTATATTCTTTTTTTTTTGCAAAAACGGCATATTGTATCCACTTCACTGAAGATATTTGTATGATTTTCCTTTTAAAAAAAGAATGGAGAATTCTCTGTTGTGCATTATAGCGTTTCACTGGAAATGGAAGGTCGCTAAGTAAACAGATTTAAGTCAAAAATGACAATAATACCATACAGATATTTTCTATAACAGTGCTAATTATTCTGTTGTTCCAGAGGCTCACCATTTGGCAACTCTGCTCTGCCAGTTCGGTTATTTCTTCCCTGTGAACGAAAGCAAAGTCTTCACCATAAAGGACGACAACATGCTTTTCCGCTTCCAGGTAAGTTTGAATCTTCCTATATACGTACAGCTGTGGTCGATGAAATCAGTTTGTGAAACAATCATATTAGTAACTGTGGCTAGATTTTTTAGATTGCTACATAGCGAAATAAACATGAAAGAATCTCTAAAATATACTAAATCAAACAAGGATTTAGACCGTTTAGAATATGTTCAAACAAAGAATAAATATACGTCGATTACACTGGCTGAATTTACATATTATTGCCCAAGAGAACCTAATGGTGTTTCTAGTGTAACTTTTCATGCTGAACTCGGAAAACTAATCAGAAATTTTCCATCACCCATGGGTTTTGCGTGACAACCTTTTTTTTTTTTGGTTTTGGGATAAATACAGCAAAAAATGCAAAAAATATTACACAAGCATTTTTACATAAACCTTATTACATTACACTGGTTTATCAATATACCATTAGTTTTATTCTATCACGCAAGATTTTTGAGATACACCTACTTGAAATTTGGAAATGTTTTTAATATATAGGCCTATATGAACGAAATATATTTATTTTATTGAAAAGTAGTGACAGTGGATTTTCTTCTATACTTTGCTTGTGGTACATCCCTCTTGAGTGTCCAGCAGTAGTCAACAAGCATACGGGGACTCCATTTACCTTGGTACCGCTTCTCCATGCTTGATATATCTTGATGAAACCTCTCACCATGCTCATCGCTAACTACACCAAGATTGTCTGGAAAGAAATCCAGATGTGAATGCAGGAAATGGATCTTGAGAGATATGTTATATCTCTATGCCTTGTAGGAAAGCAACAGATCATTAACCATGTCTCGGTAATTTTCAACCCTGACACTTCCTAAGAAGTTCTTTCAAACGTTTTTAAAGGAATTCCAAGCTGTTGCTTCAACTTCATTTAAACTATATTTTAAAAATTCCATCCTGCAGAAATTCTCGAATCTGAGGTCCAACGAAAATGCCTTCTTTAATTTTCGCATCACTTATGCTAGAACATTTTTTTTAGGTAGGCAAATCCACTGGCATTTCGATTCATTGCCCTGACAATGTTCTTCATTAATCCCAGTTTAATATGTAATGGTGGTAAGTAAATTTTTCTGAATCGATCAGGGTCGGATTTACAATTTTTTCATGTCCTGGAGTAAAGATTCAACGGATTTTCCAACTTTTTTTAATGTAATGCCTTTCCCTATCTCTGCTATCCCACTCATACAAAAAACAACAATTTTTGTATATCAAAGCTGTAATCCACGCAATAGAGCAATGACTTTCAAATCGCTGCATATTTTCCAACCGTATTTTTCATATTCTATCTTTTTTAAAAGCAGTTTTATGTTTTCGTAAGTCTCTTTCATGTTGAATGCATGTGCTATTGGCACTGATGGGAACTTATTTCCGTTGTGAAGGAGAACAGCTTTCAAACTATTTTTTGAAGAATCAACGAATAAATACCACTCTTCTGTATCATGGTCATGACCAAGCGCTTCCATTAGACTAACATCATCATTGCAATATACTAAATCATTCTCTTGTAAAAAGAAGTTTTGAAATTTATCTTGACGCTTGCGAAAAAAGGCATACTTTTGTGCCTTTATGCAGCAGATTCCAGCCTTCTAACCTAGAGCCTAAAAGTTCATTCTGTTTTTTGGGTAAATCTATATCACGTACGAGATCGTTCAAATCTTCTTGGGTTAACAAATGCGGTTCAAATGAAGCACCTGCTTCAAAATTTGTGTCATCCGACTGTTGCTCTCGTCTATCTGAATCATCGTCACTAAATATTACATTTTCAGGAGGCTGTGACACAGGTAAAATATCACTATGAAGAACCGGTCTCATAGAAGAAGGCAAATCTGGATATTCAATTGTATGTCTTGATTTGGATGTAATACCTGTAGTCTTTGTCAAACAAAAATAACAGTCTGATGAATGGTCTTTAGGTTCTTTCTATATCATTGGAACCGCAAAAAGCATATGACGTTCACCTTTAATCCACCCTGTAAGACGTCGAGCACAAATTTCACAACAATGATGAGGAGCCCAAGTCTTATCTTGGTCACCGACTTTACAGCTAAAATAAAGTTGATAGGACTTTTTGATGAGTGGTATAAAGTTTCGACTTTGAACTTTGAAAGTTAATTCCCAACAAATGTAACAGAAAATATCAGGAATATTAATGCAACACCTCGGCATATTGACACAGTCTAGTGCACACGATTTATAAAAGCAAATCGATAGAGAAGAATAAACTAATCACTTCAAATTTACCTCTCACTTCTGCTGCAAATCTATTAAACAAATCGTTAGGTTCAATTTAAATATATATATTAAAACCGTTATTCAGCAAATAGCATTTAAGAGCATGTCGTTATTTCTTATTTTAAATCAAAACAGATTGCATTTTAAAATAAACTTATTTAATTAAAAATTCAATAATTTGTTATTTAAATTAATATTTATGATTCTTAAAGAGCAAATTTTAATTAATAACAAATAAAATAAAGCTATTGGCTCCATATATCAACTCTTCTTGTCAAAAATAAAGCGCTAGCTAATGTAATGATGTTTACTTAAAAAATGCTCAAGTGACATATTCTGCATTATTAGTGTATATACCAATTTATAGAAAAAAATGGGAATCCTGCTAGAACTATGGATGATGGAAAACTTCTGATTTCATTTTTGAATTCAGCATGAAAAGTTACATTTGAATCAACATCAGGTTTCTCCGGCAAAAAAAAAATGTTTTTTTTGTAGACCTGTGTTATCAATATTAAATAGAAAAATACGCTAACCTATGCATGATGGATTCTGTGGCCACTAGACATGTGTCGGACCTGAACACTGTTGGGCTCTGCGCTGCCTGGAATATAGGAGCTCCATCTATGCTTCCTTTCTTCCTGTGGTGAATCTGTATTAGACCGGTGGTCTAAATAAAGCTCTGTGTATGTATTTGGCCAATATTCCGAAATACAATAGAATCAATGATAAGTTGATTTTTCATATATATCTCGCAAGCAATCAGAAACTTTCGATATACGATCAAGAAATGCTTTTTTTTATTTAGCGATAAATGATGTTATAAAAAAGTTTCGGAAGAATGATATTCATGTATTAAAATATAAATGCAAACTCTATCCAAAATAAATTATCTTAACACACTCATGGACACAATTAAGCATTAGAAAACTTTAGCATCTATTTAAGGTTCAAACAATAACTTTGAAATATATTTGATACAAAATGACCTTTTTTTAAAGACACACGAGATAACCAAGAATGAATAAAATTGCCTATTTCTCCTAGACGCTCCATTTCCTCAAGTTTTGTTCATGAGTGAAAGTATATCATTAGAGCAAGAAAAAACTTATGGAAAGGTTTCATTTTTTGGAATAGATAGGAGCTAACAGCATAACGACGTTTAGACACCTAACAGTTGTAATTTCCCTAACTATAGATTTTCAAAATAAATATAATTAAGAATATTTATGAAATATTTAACGAGATAAATAAGGTTAAATATCAAACATGAAACAAAACATATGATTGAAGGCTTAGCCTGGTAAGCTATTGGTCGAAAAGGTTATTGGAAAAGTAGCAGGTATCTACTTCCTCTTACTTTAATTTTTTAAATTCTCATTTATACAAGAACTTCGAGTACAAGGCGCTTGTATTTGCTGAAGTTGGGCCTTTAAGATTATGAATACATGGGCAAAACATAAGTAATTTGTACTTTTTGTTTAATTTAATATTTCATTTAACCTGTTCAAAGTTATTTAAAGTATTTTTATTAGTGCTTGTGTGAGATTATAATTTATCAATACATTGAATAGCTCTACTATTTAATGAATAACTTCATATTTAGGGTCTCTTAAAAAGATCTCTTTAAATGCTTTAAAATATGAATCCTTAATGTGTGAAGGAATGACATTCAGAAATCTCTCCCAAAAATGTCCAAGAATGGCAGGTCCGATGATTGTAGGATGATACAGGGTATTACTTCTCAATCGAGTATATCTGTATTAATGGGCAAAGATAAGCTTCAGACAAGTCAACATTGTGTTCTAATATAAATTGTTATGATGTAAAGACTATATCACTTCGGATATTCAGGCAGTTAGTAGCGCAAAATTGGATGTACGTCTTTTCTGAAACGTCATAGCAATTCTACTCTTCATTGAGAAATTTATTGCTGAATAAACAACTTGATTTATTACCACAGGATTGCTAATTCTGACAAACAAAAAAGCATGAGACACCACAATTCTTTTTATCAATTTGATTGAAGAAAGCTTTCCGTCAAGCCCTCATCATCTTAGTTAGCTGAAGAAGGGCTTAACGGAAAGCTTCTTTTAATCAAGTAAATAAAAATAGTTGCGGCGTCTTTTTCTTTTTTTTTTCTTTAAAAGATTTGGTGTTCAAAATTTTAGCCTAGAAGATTTCGAGAGATTTTTTAATTTGGACAACTTGTGATATTGTATCTTTCATAATGAAATCGATACATCACATCGCATTACAGAATTATAGAATTCGATAAAATAATCCTCTGAATCAATATTAAAATAAGAACATTAAGCCCCTCCAGGGAAGCTTAATGTTCTTTGTTTAATTTAGAATTATAGAGTATTTATAATTATAGAGATATATTATATAATTTATGGACAAAAGGTGAATATTTGAAATAGACAAATAAACCAAAGAAAGCAAATTCAGAATCCATTTTTCTAGAAATGAAATTGTATTTTGCGCCTTTAATATCTTCATATTAATAAAGTAAAAAAACACAGTGTTATCAACATTATTCTGTTGCTTACACAATTCTTCTATGATTGATATTCACAAATACAATTTGAAATAATTAATAACCATTTTTTAGAACTGGCGATTATATAAAAAGTGGAAAATAAATACCAAAAGATGAAGGTTATAGAAACACTATATCGAACAGTTTCCTTTATTTCGCATGAAAGAGGAACAAAAATCTGCAAACTCACTTCGCTCCACTGGAGGATAAACATTGTTCCATAAAGTCATTAATTTTATAAGTAGAAAATTGTTTGTGAAGTTTGATAAATGAATTAAGTTTCTGGAAGTAAATAAGTCTCTCTAAGCAATCTTTCAGTTTTTAGTGTAACGGTTTAATTAAATAAGAGGCGGGTAAACACACACCGATATTACGGTTAGATGGATCATTTGATTTTACTTTGAAATATTACTTTTCTTTTTGCATATGTTCTAATTTAATTTGAGATTTGTAATTTCGAGAATTGTATATGTGTGGTTTTATTAATATAATTAATAACGTATATTTAATTATTTTAGACACAGATTGTTATATACAATAAGTTTCATAAATATAAAAAAGATATATATACGTATATACTGTATATACATATATTCAATGTATATATATATATATATTTATATATATACTTGTGAAAGTACATATATCTCAAATTTAAAACTATTTAAATAAATAGATATTTAGGTTTGAACAATAAAACTAAATTATTTCATATGTATATAATTATATATATAATGTATTTAAAAAAAATAAACGTACACTCTAATAAAAGGCAAGCCAAGAAAGTGTTATGAGATTCAAACAAAATGTTTAAATTTAAATTATTGAAATTTGGTGACCAATAAGTTTAACATGAATTGCTGCAATTAATCCTTAGCAAATTCTAGGTGTAAAAATACGTTGGATTACGATTTATTCCGTTTATTCACTTAGACAGTAACTATGCCTGGGAAATAGCTTTGCACATCTTTTGCGTATAGGTTAGCATTTGAAATAACATATACAGTTAGATTGAAAGGAGCTGGTTGGTCTCATTGGTGCATGGAAGGATATCAATTGATTCAAATCTCCTTTAATCAAATAAATGCCACAGATATCTGGAGATGAGTTTCTTCTATCTTTATTGACGTAATCTAGAGAGCTTTCAAGCTTCTGTGCTCTTCTACAGGAGGAAGGATATACAAATATGGAAGGATAGTTGTAAAAGAGAGATGCAACGATTCGACGATGCTGACAGGAATGGCTGAACCATATAAGAACCTAGTGTCAAGATGTCAGAGTGGACCTATAGAGTCGTCTGAATATGATGGTCAGGCAATAGTCAAACGGCTCTCACAGCCCCCATCATTGAACATTATCGGATTTAGGCATCATTCTTATCAGGCACAATTGTTAGATGGCTTAGAGAAATGTGGCTGAGTAAATGACGTCTTTTGACCTGCGTACACCGACACGCACGTATGTAGTGGTTATGGAATCATTAAACCTGAGAATAAACTGAGTAGGATAGAAGTGCCTTCAGTGTCAGTGGTCAGAAGAATAAAGTTCATGAAAACCTGGCTCAATCGCCTTAGAATAATAACAGAGAGAGAGAGAGAGGATAGGAGGATTCAAGGGATAGTTGTAACAGACAGGATAACAACTGTACCAATGATTCAAGCAGCTCTACATGTGCAGAATAAATCTGGACCATCTCTGAACACTATTAATAACTGTCTTATTGAATCAGAAGTTCCGTAGTCGTCGGCCTTTAATAATAATTCAATTCTCTGACAGACAAAGAAACAACAGGCTCAGCTGGTGTGAAGAGATGCGTCTTTGGGCTCAAGAATGGAATTCTGTCTTTTTTTCTGATGAATGCAGATTCAGTTTGGGAGATCATGACGGCAGAATACATGTTAGACTTAGGACCCAAGAAAGATGGGATGCTGATAATCACAACTGTATTGTGAAAATACATACAGCAAGAAACTCTGACTTCATGTTATAGAGTAGCATAACCCCTTTAAAATAACTAATTATTCTATTTTACAATAATGTCGACTAAAATCAGTCAACATCTCACGATCATGAGATCCTTTATTGTTAATAATTTTTTAAAGAAAACTTTCATATATATCTTGAAAAGTGTTTTTCTGGAATATTTCAGAGTTAAAAAAATAATAGTATACTATATGAAAAAATAGTAAAATTGTGATATTGTACTTGTATAAGGTTCATAAATTATGAAAATAGGCATCTCCTTATCGTGTAACTTAAAGTTGCTGATGGCTTGCACCATCTATCGGAATAAATATCAACTATTCTCGTTGATTTTTAATTATTCCAGAATTGGCCAAATACCCATTCTTGATTGAATATCAACTAACCAATTGATTAATCAAGAATAGGTATTCGGCCAATTCCGGAATAATTAAAAATCAACGAGAATAATTTATATTTATTCCGATAGATGATGCAAGCCATCAGCAACTTTCAGTTGCACGATAAGGAGATTCCTTTTTCATAATACTATAAATAGTCAAGCTAAATGGGTATTATAAGGTAAAGATAAAATTTTACCTTGTTTGCGATATGAATATCATATTGTGTAACAAACAGGATAAATACGAAATCATCAATTTTCAGTTCTAGGATATTATAAATAAGACTAGACGAATGGCCCGGGCAACGCCCGGGTTTTACCCGAGTGCGAATATATTTTAAAAACGTTGTCTTGGGTGGTCGCTATAGACAGGGTGGTCTGTAGAGACAGGTGTATGTATCACACAGCCGATAACAGGGTTGTCTAGAGTGGCCGCTATATACAGGGTGGTCTGTATAGACAGGTGTATGTATCACACAGCCGATAACAGGGTTGTCTAGAGTGGCCGCTATAGACAGGGTGGCCTGTATAGACAGGTGTATGTATCACACAGCCGATAACAGGGTTGTCTAGAGTGGCCGCTATAGACAGGGTGGTCTGTATAGACAGGTGTATGTATCACACTGCTGATAACAGCGTTGTCTAAGGTGACCGCTATAGACAGGGTGGTCTGTATAGACAGGTGAATGTAACACACCAATGATAACAGGGTTGCCTAAGGTGACCGCTATAGACAGGGTGGTCTGTATAGACAGGTGGATGTATCACACAGCTGATAACAGGGTTGTCTAGAGTGGCCGCTATAGACAGGTGTATGTATCACACAGCTGATAACAGGGTTTTCTAGAATGGCCGCTATATACAGGGTGGTCTGTATAGACAGGGGGATCTAACACACTGCTGATTACAGGGTTGCCTAAAGTGTCCGCTATAGACAGGGTGGTCTGTATAGACAGGTGAATGTAACACACTAATGATAACAGGGTTGCCTAAGGTGACCGCTATAGGCAAGGTGGTCTGTATGACAGGTGGATGTATCACACAGCTGATAACAGGGTTGTCTAGAGTGGCCGCTATAGACAGGTGTATGTATCACACAGCTGATAACAGGGTTTTCTAGAATGGCCGCTATATACAGGGTGGTCTGTATAGACAGGTTAGAATGGCCGTTATATACAGGGTGGTCTGTATAGACAGGTGAATGTAACACACTGCTGATTACAGGGTTGCCTAAAGTGTCCGCTATAGACAGGGTGGTCTGTATAGACAGGTGGATGTAACACACTGCTGATAACAGGGTTGTCTAGAATGGCCGCTATAGACAGGTGTATGTATCACACAGCTGATAACAGGGTTGTCTAGAGGGGGGCAAGGAGGACACGTGTTCGCCGGCGGCAGCCAATGGGCGCGCATTCTATCCGTGAGCTTCAGAATAAGGCAATTATATAAGTAGATTTCTCTCTCTTCATCATTATATTTTAAATTTATAATTTTATGTTTGTGTTAAAGTAAAACCATTAGGCATCCATAGGGAAAAGTTTATTTTCAAATTATATTTTGATAAAATATAATATAATAAAATAAAATATTCTAAAAAAGTTTTCCTGGAGATAAGAAAAATAGTACAAATGTGATATTGTACTGGGATAAGGTGCATATATTATTGAAAAGAAAAAGGCATGTCCTTATCGTGCAACTGAATGTCGTGTTGCTGATGGCTTGCACCATCTATCGGAATAAAATTCAACTATTCTCGTTGATTTTCAGTTTCAGTTGTACGATAAGGAGATGCCTTTTTCTTTTTCATAATTTTTCCTGGAGGCCTAATAGTTTTACCTCAGCATTGATTCAAGGGATCATTTTATCGAATTTTATGTTTGTGTTTTTGTTGAAATAAATGACCTTATCATAACTTTTCTATCCTAAGTTTTTATATCCTAATTTATTAACAACATGACATTTTGCTGAAGAGGATAGAAAAATAAAACTTGAAGTTGGTGATCATATCTTGAAAACATGGTTGATATAGACTATATTTTGAAGACTCCATGATTCCACCGCCGTGAAAATACAGGACTTCAATAATCCAACAACGACAAAAAAAGTTACGCTAAAGACAAAAGAAAATAAAAAGACATAAATCAATAGGGGACAATTTGTCAATAGACAGAGGAAATCTTCACAGAAAGATGTTAGATCAATGTCAGAACAAACAGGATTTGCTAGCTGTGGGTCATATTTCCCACAGTATGGAAGCTATATAACATTTATAAATGCAATTGGCACATCTATTATTAAAAACTTCAATAATTATATTTTTGTCAACGGGTTTCTTTTATATATCTACAGATCTTACTTCAATGATGTAATTTATTGAATAAGAGGATCTGGTTCATCAGTGGTGAAAATATTTCCAAAATATTAATTGTAGCATATATTTTATATGCCAATTTATTTATTATTTTATTAATAGATTATAAATAGCAATATATTTTGTTATGGCTTTTTTCTTAAATTTCCATTTGTGTAGGTGTCATTCTGAAGTTTATTTCTTCCCTCTCCCTGACAATATTCAAGATAATTATTTTATTTTGTGCTAAATTTATAATTGCGGTTGGCAAACTAATTTTCTAATTCCTATTTTGCAGATTTACAAATATATTTATTCGAATATATTTAAAGCTAATTTAAGATAAGATTCAGATTTAGAAAGTTAATTTAACACGAATTTATTGACAAATTTTACTACTTTTGCGGGATAGCACACAAAAATGGAATAGACTGGGGCCTACAGTAAGAGTAACTTAAACACAGAAAAAGGTACACTCAAGAGTACAACACCAACAACAAAAAGGGGGTAAAAACATGATTTGTTAAATAAAATAAAAACAGTACTTATCTTTTATTTGCAGCGTTGATAAGGATCGGACGGGGTTTCACATGTATGCAAGGAGATCACCAGACAAACACACAGAGAACTATATAAGCGTCTCCACTCGAACACCATTCCAAGATTCCTCGCTTTCCGTTTCAACCCTCTTTTATGTACAAACATGGCCACATTCGTCCAATGAGAAAGCGTGGGAGATCAGTTCACTCAACAAATAAACAACAAAATCTTTCCACTAAAACCTGATATATGATTAGAGTGCAAATATTTGTCAATATAATTTGACAATATTCACAAATGTGTGAAAATTTAATGTTCCTATGGTATATATATATTTAAAAATATATATTTTAGTTTTAATTTCTTTATTAGCATAAATGTATATGGCAATGTGTTTCTTTTAACATCAAATTCATAAGTTACAAATTCTACAAACAATTAATAATTTATAGATAATTTGTCAGGGAAATTGCCATATTAAACTTTACTAGCTGTGTCTTAAGAATCTGATTAGAAACCTATTCAAACTTACAATAGAGCTAACAAAGAAGTAAGAAGTAAATAGAACAGGGCCCTAGAGAGGCCATTACAGTATAACTGGACTAATATATTCATTGAGAGTGGAGGAACGAGAGCGGTTAGCAAGTCAAATGGCGCCCAAAATGGGGCCATTTGGGCGCTCCGAGTACATGTGTAGTTTGGAAGAAAAATTGCAATGGAAATGGCAATATATGTTCTTCTTTCACAATGCATGTTTGATTAAAAGGATATGTTGTCGAGATATAGAGCACAAATATATCAAAGTAATATTATTGAGAAAATATAGAAAGACGAAGAAGCCAAAAGAAATCAGTTTTATCTTCTTCCACCAAAAATAAATCCTTGAATGTAAGGATTCTGTTGCGATATTACTTTTTTTCTGTAAATTGAGTTGAGAATGCGATAATAAAAATCCCAAATATTTTATTTGATTCTAAGCTTAGAAATTCACTTGATATCCTTATGATTTTAAAAATGTTGTGGATATTTGACTGAGAAATATCTAAAAGAAGAAAAGTTTATAATCCAAATAGTCGCATATTGACGGGGTCTGTAAACTGTCAGACAGGTCTAAATAGAACAATCCATTTTTGATGTTTTAAAAAAACTAAAAAGCTTATTCTGATCATTATCGTTAATTCCAAACGGGTAGGGCTGTGGGCCCTCATCAGCGTGGTACAAGCTGTATCTCAACGACCAAAAATCTGTTTTACAGGCATCCTGAGAAATCCTTTTTATTTAATATGGCATATGAAATATATTTCTTTACAATAGACCAAATTATCTCAATTCCCATAAACAATGATAATGAGGAAGAATTCTGAAACAAGTAGAACGTCATATTGTCCAACTAGTTCTAACAATGTACGTATTAACAAATAAATAACAGAAATATAGACACAAGCGCACAGCCGTAATTTGAGAGAATAATTTATTTTTTAAATCCTTAATCTTTCAAAACGTAAAATATATAGTTTACCAGTTTAAATTTAAAGATGCTTTATGTGTAATTTTGACAACCATTTCTCCAAATATCCAATAAAATACAATACAAAATACAAAAATACATGAAATTAATACTGATATTGCTGAAATATAAAGAAAGAATATAAATTAGAATTTATCTTTTTCAATAATTCTAAAATATCCCATGCAGATGATTCTGTAGAATTATAAAACAATCAACTTTTCTTTTATAATTTTTAGTGCACGCTTTTGTCGGAATGTTAAGTCTAATAAAGCACGACAGCGTGAAATATTATTTTTTTAAAAGATAAAAATAAATATTTACCAAATTTTCCGTTGTTTATTTAGTAAGACAACATAAAGGGAAATTTCATTGAAAGTCTTAAATTTTCCGCTTACTAATTTATATTGACCATTTTCAATCATAGGCATATTGATTGTGTCTTTTTAACAAACTTACTTTCCAAGATTGTTGAAAATTCAACATATTTTATTGACACCCCCTACTTAGGGAGTCGGTGGAAGGATGGTCTAAACCGTTGGTTTTCGACCACTACGACCCGGGTTCGATTCTCGCATTGGGCACCTTTTTTTCTGATTTAAAAAAGTTCTCTAATGGCCTCCATTCTTGCAAAAGTCCAGCATTGGCACATTTATAAGTGCAAAAGTCGAATTGCTTTTCAAATGTGTAGACATATGGTGCATTTACAGTAAAAGCAGTCGCCTACTTTTACACTCCAAAATTATCATGGCCTGTACCACGCGTACTAGGGATAAGAAATAAAGATAATTGTTACAAAAATGAATGAGAAATTACACAAAGGTGTATATTTACAATATGGTGATAAAATATATACAGCTGTTTTCAAGAATTAGGATTGTTGAAAATAAATGAGTACTATATTTCTATCAAAAGGAATTCTCACGAATAAAGGAATCCCGAAGGAGACCTCGTCAAACACCCGTGCTATTGACTCGAGGGTGATCGTGTAGGCGCAGATTACACAATATAGAGACGGCTCGTTTGATTTAAAAACTTTGTGTTTCAGTGTTAGCGAATATTTTGAGTCAAAAGACGATCAATTCAATTTATTTATTTTTTAAAAAGGCGTTGCTGGAGTTTTTAAAGAAAGAAAAACAAATTTGCTCTAAAAATATTTTGAGGGATTGCTCCCTTTTTATCAATTTATTGCAAAACAAACTTGAAGTTACACTTATAAATTATACATTTATTTTTGATATCTATTTTATTAGGAATACTGTTGATTTTGAATGAATATTTATTGATGAATTCCTTTGTGTATCCATTTAATATCAATTCTTCTTGGATGTGTGGTGGTTAATAACAAACCACATAAATAATTTCTTAAAATTATATTTGATAGCGATTTTGTTATAAGTTGAAAATTTGCCTTGAATTAAATACCAAACGATGTACGTTTACGTTGTTTTTAAATATTGCGAAATATGTTATATTTTTTTGTTTTAAATATAAATATTTAATATGTATTTCTTAAATATTTATAATTTGATATTATGAGTAATTTTATTTTTCACTTTTGACCAAATTGAAATTCTTGTTTGATTGCTTGCAAATGTTCGTTAAAGTTTATATTTTAAATACCGCGTATTTAAATTTATGTGGGCGGCATAGATTTATAAGCGCAGTCATTAACAAATTATTTATTGTAAAATCAACTTTTAATTACATTTATTTATACAAATTATCAGAAGGGTTAAATTGGTGTATACTACATGTTGAAGTTATTTTTTTGTATCTGTGTGGTCAAATATCATTTCTAGATTATATAATGTTAGATATGTGTTTGATATATCATAGATAAATATTTACATTTTATATGATTTATGTTTTATATTTAAAATGATGTAAAATTATTTTATTATATTGATATGACAACAATTAATATGATATTAATGTTAATATATGGGAGCCGCTACAGATGGTTTTCAATTATTCATACCTTAACTTGTCACATCGCTCTACTAACAATATTTTGTCAACTTGCATTGTTAGCTGTATTGAGAGAGTCTAAAAATTTCCAGACTTCTGTGTTATCTGGAAGTATATTGGAATTTATACCAAATTTTAAGAGCAAAAATTAATTTAAAAACTCGCCCATTGCCAACAATCCCTTTCATCCAGAAGTATGAAATTTTGCCAATTTGCATTGTCATCAGGTTAAGAAAGTGTACTAAATTTCAAGCTTTTTTGTTATCTGCAAGTATTAATATGTGGTTGTTAAGCAATGACACTCACATAAATAATTTCTTTATAATGTCAAGCCTTTTTATTACAATCACTATGGCTACACCTCGCTATGGCTATTTTGTTCAGGCAACCAAAAAGAATGAGAGGAAGAAGAATAATAATAATAATTCAATCAAATAGGAAAAATATATATATATTAGAAAATAAAAATTTTGCATATTTGCAACAAACAAATATGATTTTTTTTTAGACAATTAAAATTTACATAACACAGAAATACCAAAGAATAATTTACATGTCCCCTACATCACTCCCCTTCCAGTGACGGAAGTCACGTCCAATAGACTCATTGTACCTGGAAGGAGGTTTTATCCGTCTTCCGCTGCGGGTCTCCTTTGGCAATTCGAACCGCACCTTAGGCTTAGCAGGTTGCGGTTTACTGGAAGGCCCGATGGGATCTTCTCTGCTGGCAGGTATGATGGGATCCTCTCTGCTGGCAGGTATGATGGGATCTTCTCTGCTGGCAGGTATGATGGGATCTCCACTGCTGGCAGGTTGATCTAGTGTTCCCAAGATGTAAGCGGGCTTCAACCGATCTATCGATATCTTCACTTCCCTGTTCTTAATTCTTAGTGTAAAAAAATTATCAGATTTTTCAAGAACTGGATAAGGTCCTTCGCAATATGGTTCTAAAGGCTTTCTAATTTTATTTATTCTCAAGAAAACTTGATCAGATTTGAATAAATCTTTATGGATAAAAATATCTTTGGTTATATTGTGATTCGTTGTTATCGGTTTAACCATATGCATATACTCTATGAGGTTCGATATAAATAAACTGGAATCAACTCGACTTACAGGCGTCTCAAAATATTCTCCAGGTAATTTAATGGTTTTTCCATAAACCATCTGTGAAATTGAAAAACCCGTATCCTCTCGAAAAGCAGCGCGTAACGCTAGAAGTATTGTCGGCAAAGAATCGGTCCATTTTACTGAATTATGAGCTTTAATAGCAGTTTTAAGTGTCCGATTAAAACGTTCAATTTTACCATTACTCTGAGGATGGTAAGGAGTAGTATGTAGCAGTTTTGTACCGCATATAGCTGCAAGATCTTTGAATACTTGAGATGTAAATTGTCTTCCCTGATCTGAAACTATAGTGTAGGGAGTTCCGAATCTTGACACCCAGTTATTATAAAAGGCAAGGGCTACACTCTCAGATGTTATGTTCTCCAAGGGTATCACTTCCATCCAGGACGTATATCTGTCAATGCAAGTGAGACAATAATATTTTCCATTTGATGGAGGTAGTGGCCCAATTAAATCAATATGAATCACACTGAATCTTTCGTCGGGCTCTCGAAATGTACCAATTTGGGATTTTGTGTGCCTTGTTACCTTTGTTTTTTAATAATTAATGCAGGCCTGGGACCATTTTCGAACGTCTTTTTTGATTTCTCTCCAGATAAATTTTGATTTAAGTTACTTAATTGTAGCCTTTATACACGAATGATTTAGATCGTGAAATTGATGAAAGATTTGAATTCGAAATTTTTCTGGAATAAACGGTCTTATATTTTCTGTTGACACATCACACCAAAGCATTTTTCCAGATTGTAATGGATATTGTTTAAATTTTAGCGATGTATTTTCTTTGCGTAGATTAAGTAATTCATCACTATTATTTTGTTCCTCTGCAATTTTATCATAATCAATACTTGTAACTGCTTCTATTCTAGACAACGTATCTGCAACAATGTTTTCTTTACCACTAATATGCCGGATGTCTGTGGAAAATTGTGAAATATATTGAAGCTGTCTCTGTTGTCTTGGCGAAGCTTTTTCATTATTTTGTTTGAAAGCATATACTAATGGCTTATGATCAGTGAATATATAGAATTCTCTTCCTTCCAACATATATTTAATTTTTTTAATACTCAAATAAATTCCAAGTAATTCTCTATCATAAGTACTGTATACCTTTTGAGCATTATTTAACTTCTTCGAAAAGAATGCTATTGGTTTCCAACAACTATTTTCACATTGCTGCAACACTGAACCAATGGCATTATTAGATGCGTCTGTACAGAGCGATAATGGAAGTGCAGGGTTGGGGTAGCATAATAATGCAGCACTTGCTAAGTCTTGTTTACATCTTTCAAATTGCAATTCGGCTTCTTCTGACCAATCGATTTTTCTTTTATCATTCTTTTTTGAATCTATCAGATAATCATGAAGAAGAGCCTGCGTAGAAGCTGCGTTCTCAAGATATCTACGATAAAAATTTACCATACCTAGGAAGGTACGCAATTCCCGTTTCGTCGTTGGCAGTTTATAATCTAGAATTGTTTGAACCTTTGATGGAAGCGGTTGAGACCCTCCATTAGTTATCCAGTGCCCTAGAAATTCCAATTGGTCAACTCCTAAGATATATTTAGCGATGTTTATGCGCAATCCATAGTTTTGTAGTTTCTTGAGAACCAATTTTAAATGGGTTTCATGTTCTTCATAAGTTTCTGAAGCCACTAATATATCGTCCAAATAGGGAAATGTAAAATCCAAGCCACGAAGTACTTCATGAATAAAACGCTGAAACGTAGCTGGTGCATTCCTAAGGCCAAAGCTCATGACGTTAAACTCATAAAGCCCAAATGGAGTTATTATGGCTGTTTTAGGCTTGTCCTCCTCGGCAATGGGGATCTGGTAATAGGCTTTAAACAAATCAAGTCTAGAAAAAAATCATCTTTCCACTTAAAATATGCTGAAAGTGCTCCAATCTAGGTATTGGGTAGCGATCAGGCAAGGTTTGAGAATTTAATTTTCTGTAGTCACCACAAGGTCTTAATGTGCCGTCTTTTTTGGTGACCAGGTGAAGTGGACTAGCCCATTGTGATTTGGATGGCCTGATTATTTCATGTTCGAGCATAAATTGGAACTCTTGTTTAGCTTCATTTTATCTTTTTGGATCCAATGGTCGAGCTCTAGAGAACACTGGTGGTCCTTTTGTTATTATAAAGTGCTTCACATCGTGATTAGCCCTCATTATTCCTACGTTGGGCCTCGTAATATCTGGGTAATTAGCCAATAGTTTAGAAAATTTTGATGTTGTTCTATAAGAGCTAAAGGTCTCTTCAGAGATTGAGCAGATATCACCTTTTATTGTCAGGTTTGTTATACCGTCAATCAATTGTCTTCTATTAATATCGAGGATTAATTTGAAATTATTTAGAAAATCGGCTCCAAGTAAACCCCTGTTGGTTTTAGCTATTACAAATGGCCATTGGGATTGTCGCCGTAGACCAAGATCTAAAGATAATATTTGAGTACCGTACGTGGAAATTTCCGTTCCATTGGCTACATAGAGCTTGAAATCGTTCAGGGTGGTCCCAAGTTTTCCTTTGTAAGGTATTAAGGAAACATCGGCTCCACTATCCACCAAGAATCGCATGCCAGTTTTTTGTCACTTACGAATAAACGGCTATTGCGACGTATGTTTTGTCCAGCAGCAGAGTGCGTCGCACCACTTACTGCTGGTTGGAGTTTTTCCGCATTGACCCATTTACATGGCTTTTTACATTTTCCAGGTAGGCATTTTTTTCCATACCTATAATGGAAATAGCAAAATTTTCCTCTTGGATTATATACGCCCTTAGTTCGGGAACGAGAGCGTGCACTGCAGCGATAATCACGTGAACTTCGGTCACGAGATCTACCTTGATGCTCCATTTTCATACTTTCTATTTTCTGTTCCAGAGATTCTATTTTTTAAATAACATTTTTGTTTCATTCTCCGGTTTATCTGCCTCGTAGATCTCCGTTTTGGGGTTTAATTCGGCTATTCTATCAGCCATTACTGCCAATTTGTCGAGCTCTTCCTCGCTAATTATTAAAATTTGCTGAATTGCCTGTGGTAGTTTTTCGAGCCATAGCGTCTTTATAAATTTTATGGATAAGTCATCTGTTGCTAATGACCTCAATTTCTGCAACAGCTGGCTAGGCTTTAGATCACCTAGTTCAATTCCCGATAACAGTTTTCGAATTCTTTTTGGTTCGCCATCTTTGAATATTCTAAGAAGTCTCTCTTTTGCCTCTGAATATTTATTTATTTCTTTAGAGGTAATTATATCCCAGAGGTTTTCGACATATTTTGGGTCCAATTGAGCGATTAAATAATTGAACCTCGTATTTTCGGACTTTATATTGTTTATCAAGAACTGAGCCTCTACTTGATGGAACCATATATCAGGTCTTTCAATCCAGAAAGGTGGAAGTTTAATATTTACCTTATAGGTCTCAACTATTTCAGTTTCATCACTTTTCATTTTATCAGTTCGTCGTGCTTGTTCTTCTGTTCGGCTCACCAGTTTATGTGGTGGTTAAACAATGACACTCACATAAATAATTCCTTTATAATATCAAGCCTTTTTATTACAATCACTATGGCTACACCTCGCTATGGCTATTTTGTTCAGGCAACCAAAAGTAATGAGAGGAAGAATAATAATAATAATAATTCAATCAAATAGGAAAAAATATATATATATATTAGACAATAAAAATTTTGCATATTTGCAACAAACAATTATGATTTTTTTTTTAATAATTAAAATTTACATAACACAGAAATAACAAAGAATAATTTAAACGTCCCCTACAAATATATTAAAAATTGATCAACAAATTTGAGAGAAAAAAATAGAAATTAGACATTTAACGACCAGGTTAGAACAAGTTTGCCAATTTTCCTCTAGGTGCTCTGTAAGTATATAAAAATTTGATTACAAGAATTGTGGAGAGACACAGATAGGAAGCAAATTAAAGTATGGTATTGTAGCTTTAATTGGTAAACCTATTCCCCACTGAATGTTCGTGCGCAAGGATATGTGTCACTCATTAATATGTAACCTTGATACTGATTTTATTAAAGTTGTACCGCTTATACAAGCTTGTATATTTTATTTATATTGTATATAGCGCTATGGAACATCTATTCTGTTCGAGTAATTCAGTTATGATTTTTTATAGGGAGTGATTTGATCTATTTGGGACACTATATATATGTGATATCCTGAGGGTCTCTCACTGTGGTGTGAGATCCTGTCGACTCTTGTAGATTCCTGTCGTTGTGGAATCCTGTCGACTTAAACTAAGGTGCGTGACCCTATCGTCGTCTCTCGCTACCGAGAGGAACAGTCAGGATTGGGAGAGATTTCCAGTACCTCTCTGCACCTTGGAAGACCTTTAACAGTTTTCACAGAGTACAGGCAGTCGTGGTCGAGGCAGAGTGGAAAGCTTGGGAATAATCATACACAAAACACGAAGAGACACAGTTGTCCTAGGAAAGTTCTGTGAACAGATAAAAGTCGAGCTAGGAGCGAAAGATGGAGATTGAAGAGTTCTTACTGTTCTACATGGTCGATGAGGTGGACCTTGGACACAGCCGACAAGGGCTTCCGCTGATGGTGGAGTGACTATGAAGTGACTGTTCATTTCTGGCCCTGTTGATCGCTTATATATCTTTGCAAAAATGAAGTATTGAAATATCAGCGGATGCATCAAGGGCGTGGATCGGAAGATGTCATTGTATACTCCTGGAAACGCCCTGAGATCTTGCTATATTTAGGCCTCGTTGGACTTCTATCTCAATCTCTTGCTTCAGCTTAACTCTTTATCCTCAGTTTGTACAAAGTACATTACATATGATGATGTAATGACACATGTCAATCATGTGTATAATTATTTACAGAAGTGTTTCTATTATACAATATGAAAATCTTGTTATATTAAATACAATATAAGGTTGTTGGTTTAAATTACCATATATATGTGATTGATGTGTGGAAACTTCATGATATTTCATGCTGATGACGACATTCCCCTTAAAATTAACTAGTTTCAAAGATCATTTATTGGTTGAGAGTTTGTTTGAAAAAGGATTTGGCTCCATCAACCATTTTTTTTTCCTTTAGTTTGCGACATTTCAGTGAGAACTGTTCACTGCAACTTCGTCACTGAATGAAATATTGAACGATTTAGCCATAATTTCTCTATATCAAATAACTTATCGATTCATTTTTGATATTTAACTCATTATTTCAATTTGTGTCATTATAGTTATCAATTAAAGATACAGTCGACCTTGGATAATTCGAAGCCCAAGTAACCAAAATGAGAAATTTCGAATCAACCAAAAATTCAAATTAAAAGCGGAAATTCTATAAATAGGAAATTCTAGAAACCAAGATGAATATTGGAATCAAAGACTTTTTCGAATTAAAGACGTTCGAATTATTCAAGTTATACTTATATTAAAAATGGCATATCCTGACCAGGAGCACATGTGCTTTACAGAAGGCAGAGCGCCATCTGGTGGAACAGAAATCAACTAAACATTAATTTAGCCTGTTCCCTGATATTTGGCCAACCCAATTTCTTGGTAAATCAAGAAAAGCCATCCACGAACGCGTTTCGCGCTCGTCAGCGTGGAGTAGGCTGAACCACTGCGACCAAAAACGCTGACGAGCGCCAAAAGCGCGAAACGCGTTCGTGGATGGCTTTTCTTGATTTATCAAGAAATTTGGTTGGCCAAATATCAGGGAACAGGCTAAATCAATGTTTAGTTGATTTCTGTTCCACCAGATGGCGCTCTGCCTTCTGTAAAGCACATGTGCTCCTGGTCAGGATATGCCATTTTTAATATTGATTTCAACACCTGATCTTTTTATCTTTTATTTTTTTCTTTCGTTTTTTAATGTGCTAAGCGTATTTACGCAAGTTTGGCCTTAAATACCCATTTCTTGATTTTTCAGGAAGCCACTGGGACCAAAAAATATTTTTTCGGTCGCAGTGGTTCAGCCTACTCCACGCTGACGAGCGCCAAAAGCGCGAAACGCGTTCGTGGATGGCTTTTCTTGATTTACCTAGAAATTGGGTTGGCCAAATATCAGGGAACAGGCTAAATCAATGTTTATTTGATTTCTGTTCCACCAGTTGGCGCTCTGCCTTCTGTAAAGCACATGTTCTCCTGGTCAGGATATTGCATTTTTAATATTGATTTCAATACCTGATCTTTTTATCTTTTATATTTTTCTTTCGTTTTTTCATATATATCTATATTAATAAAATGCAAATTTCATAAGAGGACATCACTAAAAACCTTCGTTACAATGCATCAATTTCGACCAAATTTTCAACATTTATGTAAAACGAGATGGAGCAGGTTTTGGTTAACGTCAAAATATTTTTCCCTAACATTAACATGCGTAACTTCGCTGTTATCGATTAAATACAAAAAAATCAACAGAGTTAATTTTATTTATATATAAATACAAAATTAAATTTCAACAGAGTTAATATTTTTACATACTAGCTAATATTCTCAATCTAAAAATATAATATAAAAAGCCAACAATGAAGAGTGAATGTAAGATAAAAAGCCAACAATGAAGAGTAAATGTAATATAAAAAGCCAACAATGAAGAATGAATGTAAGATAAAAAGCCAACAATGAAGAGTGAATGTAATATAAAAAGCCAACAATGAAGAATGAATATAAGATAAAAAGCCAACAATGAAGAGTGAATGTAAGATAAAAAGCCAACAATGAATAGTAAATGTAATATACAAAGCCAACAATGAAGAATGAATGTAAGATAAAAAGCCAACAAAGAAGAATGAATGTAAGATAAAAAGCCAACAAAGAAGAGTAAATCTACTTATATAATTGCCTTATTCTGTCTGTGTGAAGTTCACTGTGTGAAGTTCACAGATAGATTTTGGTCAGAATATAATATAAAAAGCCAACAATGAAGAGTAAATACGATATAAAAAGCCAACAATGAAGAATGAATGTAAGATAAAAAGCCAACAATAAAGAGTAAATGTAATATAAAAACCAACAATGAAGAATAAATTTAAGATAAAAAGCCAACAATGAAGAGTAAATATGAAATAAAAAGCCAACAATGGAGAATAAAGGCAATGTGACACGGCAATGTGACACGGGAAAAAATGTTCACTAGATAAAACTATGATTTTCTAATGTAGAAAATTAGGAAAGACAAAATTCAGGATGACACGGCACACAGGGACCGGGAAAAAATGTTCACTTTATCGAGAGATTCAAATTTACGAGTTTCAAATTATCAAAATATATCTTTTTTTTTTAAATAAGTTTTTAGAGAATTGTTTTAACAAATGTTCGCTAGACAAACCTTTACTCGGGTAAAACCCCGGGCGAAGCCGAGTACGTTTTATAAGTTTATAGAGAATTGTTTTAACAAATGTTCGTTAGACAAACATTCACTCGGGTAAAACCCGGGCGAAGCCGGGCACATCCGCTAGTATATATATATGTTATATAAAAATATTATTTTATTTAAAATTATATTTTATAGATTCAAATACTCTGTTAAATCGAACGCCAGAGGTCATGCTTCTCCTATAAAAACTCATTGTTGTTGTTTCCCGATGGCCGGCTCAAATCTTTTGTAAATTATGTAAATAAGGTTTTCATTTTTTTATTCTTACGCCTCAAGTCAGGCATTACATTTATCAAATTATGTTTTCTATATTCCATAAGCTCAATTAAAGCTATTTCTAATCTTTACTATTTTTATTATTCTTTCAAGATTTTAACCACGACTGCATTTCATAGCATAATCCTCAAGATAATCCAAAAATCGAACAGAAATCTCATTTATTTTGTAACATATATATATATATATATATATATATATGTTATGAATATTTTGTGTTGTTGTTAGATAAGGCTTGATAAGACAAAGGATCGATAAGATAAAGGGTTGAGGTGCAGTCGTGATAAAAAAAAAAATAATTATTTACCGTCAAGTAGCTTTTATTTTCAATTACTTGAGGAAAGATTACACATTAGTTACTTTCACATTATATAGAATTTATAAGTTAATCCTATATTAGTGATTTAAAATGATTGATTGGTTAACTACGCATATTTACAACAAAACTATATAACTAAACTGAAAGTCTTCTAAAAACGATGATAACAAAAAATAAAATTATCAATGAATAAAATAAAGTATATATTTTTTAAAATATAGAAATATTTGAGGTTTTTTTAGATTATATAATATATGTCATAATTTGTATATAATTAAATGCAACCCCGACCCACTATGTATGTATCATGTATGATTTTCAAAGATTTAATAAAAGAATAAGGTAACTGGAGGAAAGAAAGTAACAAAAGACATAGGAAGTAAATCTAGAGGAGAACATATTTATTAATAACGTCGCAGTTAACCTTCTGACCCCGGGTCCCTGCGAGCTAAGTTTAAACCGACACTTCCTGGAAAAACAGGACGTATCTAGTGACCAGAAGTTATAAATGTTAAAGCTAGCACTCAATACTTCCTGACAAAGCAGGACGTATTTTGATAACGCGGAAGTAAATAAAGTGGAAATAACACTCGACACTTCCTGTCAGGCAGGCCATATCTTTCATCAAGGAGAGCCGCGGGCCAATCAGAAGACAGCACCTTAAGTAGGTCAACCAATAGGAAAAGATCATGTGACATCTCTCGACCAATCAGAAGACAGCACCTTAAGTAGGTCAACCAATAGGAAAAGATCATGTGACATCTCTCGACCAATCAGAGAGAAACTGAGTCTTGGTGTTAAATCGAAAAACAAGAATAGTCAGTTGCTCCTTCGCTTCCAACAAGGTAACATCTACTCTAGAGATCTCTCTCCCTCCGCTCATTTCATCTAAATCCCATCATCGCCATGTGATCAACTAATTAATAAGTCAAATCGCTCAACTCTTCTCAAGCTTTGTTCCCTCCAACCCAGTTGCCTTTTATTTTCAAACTCAATCACGTGTCCTGATTATTCCTAACTGTGTGCTTCACTTACCACTCAACGACTGCGCTTCAACCAAATCTCACCATTCGCACCCAACAACAAGAAACCCCGCAACGATATTGCCACAGAACGGTTAAGTCGACAGGATTCTACAACAGTGTAATACATCAAATATTATAGTGTAATAACAATTGCATCATATTACACAGAGTCGACAGGATTCTACAACAGTGTAATACATCAAATATTATAGTGTAATAACAATTGCATCATATTACATATATATATATATATATGTAATATTCAGGTTGAGTTGTCGAACTTACTATGAGATCCGGTTGAATCCTGGTGAATTGTGGTGAGAATCCTATGTCGGATTATGTTGAATTGGTGATTGGTGGCTCAGTCTTGGTCGAATGGTGGTTTTCCACAGGGAAATAACGAGCACACCTGGATGGGATAGAAAATAGACTTTGCGAAAAGGAAAGAGTGATGAGACTGGATGAGGTACTTTGCCTTTCACATGATGGAGCGGACACTACCTTGGTTGGAGCCTAAGTTGAGCACACCTTACTTCTAGCCCGGTCAACTACCTTCTCTTTACTTCTTGTCTGAGATCATCGTCATTAACTCTTTCGGCTTCTCATTGGTGGAAATCTTTCCACGTGCTTGCTGCTGATTCGCTATTAGTTGGTCATGCTTTAAGGTGATTGGTTGTTGATTTGTCATGCTTAACTGTGATTGGCTTAGTACCTCCATTGTCGCCATGATTGCAATCTTCCAGGAAGAAGGAAGTCTTTGAACTTTAGTTTCATGGGTCCTGGGCAGTGACCTTTACTTCCTGGATGATGCAATCCTGTTAATTGTTATTCCCTTTTCGCGAAGCCTAACTTGTTAGGAGAATCTTAATAATTATTTTCTATTATAAGTAAAAAACTTCTTTATTGAAGACACTAATTACAATGAAGTCAAATTACTATAAAAAGAGTTTTTAGAAACTCATACGTCTCCACACAGATTCTCAATCACACTCATTCAAAGAAAATACCTATATATATATATACACACAATCAACACCACAGAATAAATTAGTCCACAGATTAATATAAATCATAGAATGAAAAATGAACATTTTAAATTATAAATATCAACAAATCTCCCCTTCAAATTTTCAATTTTCATTCCTCAAAAAGTAACTCCACCACTTAGGCAGTTCTTAATCTTGACAGCATCCACACTCTTGGTGAGATGGTCCGCTTTCATTTCTTCGGAAGGGATATGCAAAAACTTCAATTTCTTCATCTTCCATGGCTTTAATCGATTGTTTTCTATCATCAGAATTCAGTGCTTCTTGGTAATCCTTCGGACGTTTAATTTCAAAAGCTCTATCAGAAACATTTTCCTTATTTTTCATTAATCTTAATCTTTCAGATCTCCTCACTCCCCTTTTTATGAGTTCTTCTTCCTCGGTTTCTCTCAAACGAAGATCTCGTTCTTCTCTCATTTCTCTCGTCATTCCTGGTTCTGGTCCTCTTCTACGTGGAGTAATTATTTCATCAGGAGGTATTTCATCTATTTCACTCAAATCTATATCATTATCATCTTGAGTAATATGCTCATCATCGATGTTAAAGTTTTCTACTCGGTCTTCTCTATTACCACCAGAGTCTTCATTCCCGTGAGAAATCAAATTTTTGTCTTCTCTGCCAAAAAAGAAAAGTTCATTTTCATCAAGATTTCCACCACTATTATTCATTAAATAATACCCCAACTTAGCTTCATTAAATTTAACATCTGATACTTCATGAATTTCATCCATTTCTGGTAAATATATTCTATAGCCTTTTCTTATCATACTATAGCCCATCATGATCCCTTTATGAGCTTTTGGTTCCATCTTCTTTCTCTTTTCTTTTCTAATATGAACATAAGCTTCGCTTCCGAACCTTTTTAAGTAAACAATGTTTGGTTTCCATCCCTTGTATATCTCGAAAGGAATTGTATTCATTTCTTTGATTTTAATTCTATTATTTATATGAACAGCCACCTTAACACTTTCGCTCCAAAATTTTAAAGGTAATTTAGAATCAATTAGCATGGTTCTAGCTGACTCAACTATGGTTCTATTGAATCTTTCGGCTTTTCCATTGCTTTCAGGAGTATAAGCTGTAGTAAATTATTGTTTGATGCCCTTACTAGATAACCATCGCCTCAAATAGTTTGAAATATACTCTCCTCCATTATCATTCCGAATTCTCTTTACTTTCCTGCCAGTCTGTCTTTCCTCTTGCATAATCAAGTTTATTATGGAATCTGCTGTTTGAGATTTATTAGCAATTGGTATAACAAAAGTAAAATTACTATAGTCATCAACAATAGTGATAAAATACCTATATCCAAAAGAATCATTTAAAGGTCCAACTATGTCGGTATGCCATAGATCCAAAATATCTTCAGATTGTTTATATTGTATACTTTTGTAAGATTTTCTATGAATTTTTCCTAATGTACAAGATTCGCAATTCGCTTTGTTATTATGTAAATTTTTTAATCCTAATACAGTTGAATTATCATACATTTCTTTCAATTTCTGAAAATTTACATGAGCAAGTCTTTGATAGCATATCATCTACTTCTGCTTTTCTAGCTATTTCCATATTTAGGGTTCCTTCCACTTCAAATTTATCACCATTTCTCCTTGCCTCATATAAAATCTCACCATCTTTACCTATTATCTCAGCTTTATATTTACTAAATAATACACTTAAATCATGATCCACTATTTTTGCAACCGATAATAAACCTTCTCTCAAATCAGGCACATGCAAAACATTTTCAAATTTAATGAATCCCTCATCTACATTCGACTTCATTCTTATATCTCCAATTCCCGATGATTTCATCACTGCACCCTTCTCAGCTGTTGCTATAATTCTCTCCTCCTCTTCATACTCTATAAAGAATTCCTTCCCACTAACCCTATGGCTAGAGGCTCCAGAATCCATTGTCCATCTATTTTTTTCATCCCCTTGATCTTCCTCTTCGTAATTAACTTCACTTGTCTCCATCACATGACTTGTAGACTTTCTATAATTTCTCCTGTTTACTCCTCTCCTAGGCCCATTATAATTATGCTCTGCATTCTCTTCACCTATATTCTTTCTACATATTTCCGATTTATGACCAAATCCTCCATATTTAAAAAATTTGATCTTGCCTCTGCACTCTCTAGAAATGTGTCCCATCTTTCCACAGTTGAAACATTTGATAGCAAAATTTCGTCTTCCCGTTCGGCCCTCTCTAGCTTTAGATGCTATTTCTGTTTGCCGTTTTTCTTCTTTTCTAAGTTTTAATTTTTCTTCTGTTTCCCTCAGGATTTGTCTTATAGTGTTCATATTATTTTGCCTGTGTGATTTTATAATTTTTATGTCAAAATCAAATTCAACTCTCAACCCTTCCAAAACGAAGCATATTAACTCTCTATCTTTAATCTCATCTCCTGCTTGAATGCTTTTGCTCTTTATAATCATTGCTCTATTTAAGTAGTCATCCACCGTTTCATCTTCGTTCATTTTCAATTTTGACAATTCTATTCTATTTTTCATCTGTAAGTCTTCATTTTTAGATGCCATTTCTTCTCCAATTATATTCCATAATTTCTTGGCACTTTTTTCGCTCGAGTATTTCAGCACTTGAGTGTCATTCATTGTTCTATTCATCAAATTTCTTGCAATGGCATTGTCGTCATCCCAGTCTTCCCAGATTTTCATTTTTTCATCAAATTTCTTGTCTGTTTCTATTGGCTTTTCCACTTCTTCTCCTTCTATAATTCTTCTCCATAATTTTAATCCCCGTAATTCACTTTCAATTCGATTTGCCCAGATCAAGTAGTTTTTGTCTGAAAGTTTTTCTATTGGAGATAAATTAAAATTTTGCATCTTTTCTTTTTTTCTAAAAATTTTTCAATTAATCTTGATTTGCATAAATTTAAATTCAACCGCTCTCTGCTACCAATTGTTGGGAGAATCTTAATAATTATTTTCTATTATAAGTAAAAAACTTCTTTATTGAAGACACTAATTACAATGAAGTCAAATTACTATAAAAAGAGTTTTAGAAACTCATACGTCTCCACACAGATTCTCAACCACACTCATTCAAAGAAAATACCTATATATATATATATATACACACAATCAACACCACAGAATAAATTAGTCCACAGATTAATATAAATCATAGAATGAAAAATGAAAATTTTAAATTATAAATATCAACATAACTTTTATTAAATCTTTTGACGATACATTGCATAGATTGTGGTAGGGTTAAATATTACTAATATACAAATTATCACATTTATATATTTAATCGAAAGAACATTACAATATTTATTCAATATTATGGTAGTTTAAAGTAAATAGATAAATTTGTACCGTTCCTTGTGTTGACGGTTGTGTAAGAAATGATCAAAGCTAAATATGAACTCACAATTGAAATCGAAATATTGATGCAAATAATATTATAATTGAATTAAATAAATTTAAAAAATATTTTACGAGTTTTTCTATTCAGAAATTGAGAGACAAGCTTTCGCGCGGTCGCGCTTTATCAGGCCACTGGCTCCGATAAGGCGTGCAACACACATACAATAGAGATTCACAGAAATAAATTTTCAAAAAATCAAATATAAAAATAGTTTACAGTTGTAGAGGGTTAGGTGGACAGTATCATTGGGGTTGGGATTATCCGCGTTGAATATGCTGTTATTGTTTTTGGAGATTGTAGATTCTAGAATGAGTCTATTGTATTTGGAGAATATTTTATGGACATGTTACATCTTGCCTTCCAATATCTAAATAAAGAAACTCCACAAATATATATATATATTAAAAAAATTAATTCAATAATCACAATTGAATGTCGACGTTGTCTCTACACCAGACGCTGGGTGTGTAGACGCCGTACTTCTGGCCCTCGCACCACCAGCCCGACAACACAGACTACGGTATGGTCTACAAAATGTCTACCTTCCATCTAGGTTCTTATCTTCTGTTGCAGCCATTTACCTCGTGAAGCGGACTCTGGGGAACAAGCAGAGGCATAGCCTGGAGGACTTCGAGCAGGTATCTTACCTCTTACTTTCTATTATAATTTATATATTGATGTGAATTTATAAGTTGATATTTATTCCGATAGATTACTCAAGCCATCAACAACTTTCAGTTGCACAATCAGGAAATGCCTTTTTTCGTAATTTATCAACCTGATCCAAGTACAAATTCACGTTTGTACTATTATTTCAAATTTATATTTAGTTTTTCAGGTTTATCTAGTAATTAAGTGTGTTTTATTCTAACCTTTATTCATTTTAAAAGTATTTTATGGTGAACCTCTCTCGAAGACTATGAATTTAATTTGTATAAATTCAATTTACCATCATCAGAACTTGAAACGTAATTATCTAAACATCAATTGAGCGAATACACAGAGGGCTTCATATGAAAACTAAATCATCTAACCTGTTTCAACACACACAATATCTTCTTGAAACTACTGTTTAATTCATTAGATAAATATTATTAACCTGAAATTCTATATTTATATGTGTTATAATATTATTATTATACTATAATATTATTAACATATTATTTTAATTGGGTGTTAATATGAACATATGATTTTTGAAAAAATATTACATATTAGATATTATATAACATATATTATAATACAAAAGGATTTAAAAGCGCGAATGTTTCTTTTATACATAAAACTGATGAGCCAAGCCCTCCCAATATATTTTTTCATCGCAGTAAGGACAGTAGAAGTTCGTTTTATGTATAAAAAGAAACATTCGCGCTTTTAAATCCTTTTGTATTATATGTGTGGATGGCGCGTTATTGCTTTGTGTTAATATACATATATTATATATATATCACATTTGTACTATTTTATCACATTGTGTCGCGGTCTCACGCAATTCTGGCCTTAACTACCCGTTTCATGATTTTTTAGGATGCCTTGAATGACCAATTCTTTGGTCGTTGAGGTACAGCTTGCACCACGCTGATGAGGGCCAACAGCCCGAAACGCGTCCGTGGTTAGCTTTTCCTGATTAATCAATAATGGGTATTTGGCCAATTCTGTAATAATTGAAAGTCAACGAGAATAATTGATATTTATTCCGATAGATGGCGCAAGCCATCAGCAACTTTCAGTTGCACGATAAGGAGATGCCTTTTTTCAAAATATATATTATTGTTTCTAATTTTTATTTTTGATGACTTTTTCTTGTATAATATGTTTATAGCTGTTTCTGTTTTTTAAAAAATATATAAATCGACGCAAATATCTCTAGCCGGGATATCGCGTTTTGTGTGTTAAAATAAATAAATAAATATTAGCTTTAAATATATAGGTATTCGATATTATGACGTATTCTTGACATTCGTGAACAAAATTTAAAAAACCGTGGATATCATTTTATTATTAGTTTGGTTTTTTTTTATTTTGAACAATAGAAAAGCCTACATTTTGGAAACCCAGCTAAGCCATAGTAACAATGTGGAAATCTTGCTAATAGATTGTAAATTAAATTTATAAATCAATTATCATCCACATCGATAAAATTTGCAATAATTAAATTTACTGGCGATAGGTTTATTTTCAATATTATTTTTAGATAATATCAATGTATTTTTGAAAAGAAACTATTGCCAGAAAATCTAATAGATTGTGTTAAACCTTTCTAAGATATAAAATAATTTTTAAAATATTTACTTGAGTTGAGACGAAAATAATAAAGAAAAAGTTTTTCTCTTATTTACATATTTGTAAAAACTTTTATTCAAGACAAAAAAAAAAAACAGTGAATTATTGTAGTTTAAATTTCGCCATCTGGCGGCCGACTCCACAGAGTGGTTCTAGAAAATACATTTGAAATAAAAAATATAATGAAACGAACATTTATTCAAAACATTTCCCTCTATATATAAACAAAATGAGTTCAAAGAGAGAGGTGAGAAAGGAAAGTATAGCAAAAAGCTATTGAAAAATATCCATAGAATAATAATATGTGGTTATATTCCTTTTTATGATATTGATTCAACAATGATTCTGAATGGCTAGGAAATGATCATAATAAAATAATCTAAAATGCATATGTTTTATTTATATTGATTGATTGTTATCAAAAATGTATCATAGGGGTAAAAATAAAATGACATGTGATATTAAGCAACAAATATATTTTTAAAGAAAGTGATAATTTATATTATTTTGATTGTACATATTGACAGACACTTCGTTCTTCTGTACACAGTTCTCTGTTCTCGTTTTTCTCTCTTTCCTCTTGTTAATATCATATGACTATTCTTAGCATTCAGATCATATAGTATTATTGATTTTTCAATGAGAAGTTCATTGTGGAAAGTTTGGTCACCGATGGTGGAGTTATCCGGCGGATGATAGAGGTTGAAAACATTAAGGTGAGAGTCATTTCACATTACGACAAATTTCTTATTAGAAAGGCGAAACCACCTCCCCTTTGGTTGGGGCGGTCTCTTATAAGGATATGTTAGTTTTTGAGTTTCAGTTTATGTGAAATGCTTAGTTTAGTCTCTTGTAGGGCAATGATTTGAGCTTGATGATGGTCTGCTGTTTTGAGGATTTCTTCTAGTTTGATTTTAGTTCCTTTAGAGGATATTCTATTTAGGTTTTATTGGAAGATTGAGATTTTAGTATTTAGAGAATGTTGTTTATTATTAGAACAGAGCCCATTTCCTAAGCTCTGAGCGTGTCCTTGATTTTTCTGCGCGACGGACGATGCAGCATAAACCGAGACAGATGTAGACATCATGGAGAAGGAAAGCACCTGCTGTTGGTCTGAAGACCTAGAAGTATCACTCAGTGTGACTTTGCTTCTTTTGGTTGACCTTTCCTGACATGGAGTGTAGCCGCTCCTATGGAGAACAGACGCTACCAAATTATACCTTCCTACATTAGCCGGATGTGTAGCACAGGGTGGCCCTACCAGGAGTTAACTCCGACGTCCTGTGCTACCTGTTTACACCCTCCCGCCACTTTGAGGCTGTTGGATAGGATTTTGGGAAGTTATTTACGGCCTAAAATTATTCTATATATGTGTATATACAAATTTAAAGGCATACATGTATGACAGCGCAAGTGTCCCTAGGGGGACATAACGCTTTAAATTTAAATGAATAGTTATTAGTGTAAAACATTAATTTTATACAGTTGAACTTAGATAATTCTCGAAGCCCAAGGTAAGAAAAAATCGAATTATCCAAAAATTATTTTTATAGGAAATTCTAGGGACTAAAATAAATATTCGAATTAAAGACGTTTTCGAATTATCCAAGTTTTACTGTTTATATATACTGTAAATAACCAATTAAAAAACTACAATACATTAATATATTAAAAATGAGGATAATATTAATGAAGAAAATTTATGAATACTTTAACATTGTATAATTAAAGGTGAGAAATTGTGAGAGATAACATAAAAACTATATTTAAAAGATAATTGGCGCTTGTAAAATATAGATAGAAAAACTAAATAAAAAAATAAAAATAAAAAACATACAGAAAAGCAAAAAAAATTGTAAACAAGGGATAATTATGCATATAGAGAAAAATATGAAAATAATGATTGAATATATAAACAATGAGGAAGCAAATGAATAAAAAACGTGCTTTCTAATTTACAAATATAGGTTATGATATTTGTAAATTTATAGGAAAATCAAATATTATTTACACATGTAATAAGTAATAGTAAAATGCAATTTAAAGCAATGATAGCATATAGCTACGAGTTAGATGAAAATAAGAGACATGATAGAATATCAAATTATAAAACTATTTTAGTGGCGTATTATTCTTTTTAAAATAAAACAATATCTACTGTCCTTACTGCGATGAAAAAATTCATCGCAGTAAGGACAGTAGATATTGTTTTATTTTAAAAAGAATAATACGCCACTAAAATAGTTTTATAATTTGATAACAGATGGCGCTCTAGTACATCATAACATGATAGAATATGATGAGGTTTAAAACAAACGCAAAAATTATTTTCAAAATTATAGAAATCCTGATGAATTGTTTTTTTACTTTGCCTGTCTAATTATTGAGAAACTATTTTATAAACTATTTGTGTGTGTGAAACATTAAATATTAATTGGTGTTATTGTTACACATTGGATGTGGTTCTAGAATAGAAAGGTCGGGGGTAAAATTGCTGGTAACATAGGTACGAAAATTGTATCTTAAAAATTCTGATTCTGGCTGTAATCAAGTGGAGTTGATAAGAGATCGCATAGGTTAATTGTTGTTGGTTGGAGATAGTGATGACTGGAGTTAAGAGGAGTCGCTGAATTTAAATTGAGGTAGTAAAGGCTGGAGTTAAGTGGAGTTGATTGGGGATAGTGATGGCTGGAGTTAAGTGAAGTTGGCTGGAGTTAAGTGGAGTTGATTGGAGATAGTGATGGCTGGAGTTAGGTGAAGTTAATTGGCGAAAGTGATGGCTGGAGTTAAGTGAAGTTGGCTGGAGTTAGATGGAGTTGGTTGGCGATAGTGAAGGCTGGAGTTAAGTGAAGTTGGCTGGAGTTAGGTGGAGTTGATTGGCGATAGTGAGGGCTGGAGTTAGTGTAGTTGGCTGGAGTTAAATGGAGTTGATTGGCGATAGTAAGGGCTGGAGATAAATGAAGTTGGCTGGAGTTAGATGGAGTTGATTGGCGATAGTGAGGGCTGGAGTTAAGTGTAGTTGACTGGAGTTAGGTGGAGTTGATTGGTGATAGTGAGGGCGGGAGTTAAATGAAGTTGGCTGGAGTTAGATGGAGTTGATTGGCGATAGTGAGGGCTGGAGTTAAGTGAAGTTGGCTGGAATTAAGTGGAGTTGATTGGAGATAGTGATGGCTCGGGTTAAGTGAATTTGGCTGGAGTTAGGTGGAGTTGATTGGCGATAGTGAGGGCTGGAGTTAAAAGGAGTCGCTGGAGTTAATTTGAGATAGTAAAGGCTGAAGTTAAGTGCAGTTGATCGGAGATAGTGATGGCTGGAGTTAAGTGAAGTTGGCTGGAGTTAAGTGGAGTTGATTGGAGATAGTGATGGCTGGAGTTAAGTGAAGTTGGCTGGAGTTAGATGGAGTTGATTTGCGATAGTGAGGGCTGGAGTTGAGTGAAGGTGGCTAGAGTTAGGTGGAGTTGATTGGCGATAGTGAGGGCTGGAGTTAAGAGGAGTCGCTGGAGTTAATTTGAGATAGTAAAGGCTGAAGTTAATTGAAGTTGGCTGGAGTTAAGTGGAGTTGATTGGCGATAGTGATGGCTGGAGTTAGGTGAAGTTGGCTGAAGTTAGGTGGAGTTGATTGGAGATAGTGATGGCTGGAGTTAAGTGAATTTGGCTGGAGTTGAGTGGAGTTGATTGGAGATAGTGATGGCTGGAGTTAAGAGGATTCGCTGAATTTAAATTGAGGTAGTAAAGGCTGGAGTTAAGTGGAGTTGATTGGCAATAGTGAGGGCTGGAGTTAAGTGGAGTTGATTGGCAATAGTAGGGCTGGAGTTAAGTGGAGTTGATTGGGGATAGTGATGGCTGGAGTTAAGTGAAGTTGGCTGGAGTTAAGTGGAGTTGATTGGAGATAGTGATGGCTGGAGTTAGGTGAAGTTAATTGGCGAAAGTGATGGCTGGAGTTAAGTGAAGTTGGCTGGAGTTAGATGGAGTTGGTTGGCGATAGTGAAGGCTGGAGTTAAGTGAAGTTGGCTGGAGTTAGGTGGAGTTGATTGGCGATAGTGAGGGCTGGAGTTAGTGTAGTTGGCTGGAGTTAAATGGAGTTGATTGGCGATAGTAAGGGCTGGAGATAAATGAAGTTGGCTGGAGTTAGATGGAGTTGATTGGCGATAGTGAGGGCTGGAGTTAAGTGTAGTTGACTGGAGTTAGGTGGAGTTGATTGGTGATAGTGAGGGCGGGAGTTAAATGAAGTTGGCTGGAGTTAGATGGAGTTGATTGGCGATAGTGAGGGCTGGAGTTAAGTGAAGTTGGCTGGAATTAAGTGGAGTTGATTGGAGATAGTGATGGCTCGGGTTAAGTGAATTTGGCTGGAGTTAGGTGGAGTTGATTGGCGATAGTGAGGGCTGGAGTTAAAAGGAGTCGCTGGAGTTAATTTGAGATAGTAAAGGCTGAAGTTAAGTGCAGTTGATCGGAGATAGTGATGGCTGGAGTTAAGTGAAGTTGGCTGGAGTTAAGTGGAGTTGATTGGAGATAGTGATGGCTGGAGTTAAGTGAAGTTGGCTGGAGTTAGATGGAGTTGATTTGCGATAGTGAGGGCTGGAGTTGAGTGAAGGTGGCTAGAGTTAGGTGGAGTTGATTGGCGATAGTGAGGGCTGGAGTTAAGAGGAGTCGCTGGAGTTAATTTGAGATAGTAAAGGCTGAAGTTAATTGAAGTTGGCTGGAGTTAAGTGGAGTTGATTGGCGATAGTGATGGCTGGAGTTAGGTGAAGTTGGCTGAAGTTAGGTGGAGTTGATTGGAGATAGTGATGGCTGGAGTTGAGTGAATTTGGCTGGAGTTGAGTGGAGTTGATTGGAGATAGTGATGGCTGGAGTTAAGTGGAGTTAGCTGAAGTTGACTTGAGATAGTGATTGCTGGAGTTAAGTGGAGACGATTGGAGTTAAGTGGAGTTAATTGGAGTTAAGTGGAGTTGATTAGAGATGCTGATGGCTGGAGTTAAGTGGAGTTGGCTGGATACATTTGAATACGATGAGGTCTGAAGTTTTGTGGCATTGGCTGGAAATATTTGGAGATGGTGAAGGCTGAATTAATTTCTTGTTTGCTGGAGTTATTTGGAAATGGTATTGGCTGGAATTAAGTGGAGACGATTGGAGTTAAGTGGAGTTTTTTAATTGGAGTTAAGTGGAGTTGATTGGAGTTAAGTGGAGTTGATTAGAGATGGTGATGGCTGGAGTTACGTGGAGTTGGCTGGATACATTTGAAAACGATGAGGTCTGAAGTTGAGTGGCAATGGCTGGAAATATTTGGAGATGGTGAAGGCTGAATTTATTTGTTGTTTGCTGGAGTTATTTGGAAATGGTATTGGCTGGAATTAAGTGGAATTGACTGGAGTTATTGAGGAATGGCGATGGATGTAGATAATGTATAAATCTGTTGATGATTAAAATCCATGAATATATTTTTCTCTGTGAACATGGAGGCCACTGTTAAAAAATCGAAATTTTATGTGATAAAACAATATAAAATAAAACTTTTAAATGAAATATATATACTAGACATTCGACTCTAGGTTTGAAATTGTTAATAGTTGTGTGAGGGTTTAATATAATTTCAAATGAGGCAAGAATTCTTACACTGATCATTGTGGCCGTGTGTTCACCCAGGAGGCTCTGGCGAGGTTAAAGAAACTCCTGTGCCACAAGTGGGAGTTCATCAATTCTCAAGCCGCGGAGCAAGCCAAGTAGGTCATCTCGTTGATTTCTTGTCGTACCCTTGATTACTTGTCTGTCGGGTTCTTATGTTCCACGTGCGGGATTATTCTTACAGACTCTGACAATAAAGGTCGCCGAGCAAGCCAAGTACGTCGCCTTGTTGAATTCTTATTGTAGCCTGTATTACCTGTTTATCGAGTACTTATGTTCCACGTGCGGGGTTATTCTAACTGTCTCTGGCAATAAAATTGGTCGAGCAAGCCAACTACGTCGCCTTGTTGATTTCTCATTGTACACTTGATTAACCTTTTGTCGGGGTTTTATGTTCCACGTGCGGGTTATTCTTACAGACTCTGGCAATAAAGGTGGGCGTTCAAGCAAAGTACGTCGCTTGTCGAATTATTATTGTAGCCTAGATTGTAGCCTGTAGTCTATCAGCTTCTTATGTTCCACGTGCGAAGTTAATTCTAACAAACTCTGGGGAAAAGATGCTCGATCAAGCCAAGTACCTCACCATCTAGATTTTTCTTTGTATTTTGATAATTCTGTTTGTTAGCTTCTTATATTCCTCATGCGGAGTTTATTCTAACTGATTCTGGCAACAAAGGTGGTTGTACAACTTCGGCTTAATTGGGCTGGGAACTGTACCGCTGTCCACTTACATCAACTTACTTAGTGGAATATTTGTGTCCGCATGAAGTCAGAATCCAATTGGACAGTGCACTCCTACATTCCCTTCTTATAATATATCTGTGTATTTAGTATGGAACGCACGGATTTACAATAATAACTAGCCAAATAAACCGACTTGGTAGATGTTTGAGTTCATTCTGCCAGGATATTTCACACAACATTTTTCCGAGGGGAATATTTCAGAAATATATTTTAACAAAATAGTGTTGCTTCTACAATTTTGTCTATACTGTGAACACCTATTTAGATAAAATTTGATATTTTAATTTCTGCCTATTGAAAACTCGGTAAGGACACAAGCTGAAAATAAATATTTTCAGAGATGAGATTCTCGAATTTTCCAAAGCTGAGAAAGTAGAAAATGCATCAACATTTATCTAGTAAAAATATAACAATTTATTTTGTTACTATATATATATTTCTAAATATCATTTATTATATTCGAATGTATATAGAGAAAACTCCATTCGTTTTTTTTTTCAGAAAAACCATACCAAAATCTTCAGCGAGCAGGATACAATATGCCATATTTGCAAAGAAAGAATAAAAATTGAAATATATCATTACATATTTGAGTGCCAGTATATTAGCGAAAAAAGAGAGACGTTCTTCTCAAAATTAAATAACAGCCAACTTACCTCAGTAAAAGTATTTTAACCAGCGCCCTATCAAGTCCAATAGTTTCCTGTCCCCATACAACTTTTACATAACAGTATGCAAGTAAAATCAGTAGATTTAACGTTTTCTCCTCCACTACATGATGGTGATTGATCATCATGGGGATATCGTTGTAAGCCGGCAATGAGAGAGGAGAATCTGTATAAGACTGGTGTCTTTATAAAGGTTTTGTGTGCGTATTAAGCACATGTGACCAGTTTTATAATCTTTGGCTTTCGATCGAGATAGAGGGCGCGGCCGTGCTGGGACTCGGCCAAATTATAATGGTTAGCGTGGTCCAATAATTAGTAGTGGAATAATTCAAACGGCCATCCAATAATCATCTACAAGTATCTATGATGGCATGATATATTTATGTCGAATTAACTACCAGCACTATCAATAATGAGGTTTGATGTCGTCGATAAAGGACAAAACATTTTATATGATTTTGAAGATATTTTTTCTATCCTTTGATATATATAATGGAGTGATTTGAAAGAATTCGTGGTAGTTTTGTGGCAAGTGGTAATTCACACACAGGGAGCAGGATTAGGAATGCCAAAACCAATGAGAAATAGAGAAGAAAGAGAAGGTCCGAGGACCACCCTGGGAACAACCATCGTGAAGTCGACCTCGGTGAGAACTGTCTCTTGATGAACAAATCCAGTTGATTTTGACTCTTCTCAGTAGGATGAATTAGCCCCCAGGGGGAAGGAGGATCAGAAGAGCTCCCGGAAGTGTTTGTTTTTAGAAGACTGGACCCAGGGGGTTGTTCTGACAAGACCATTTTCTCTTCCATTTCCTCAAACTCCCAAACAGAGGCTATCTATATTTAAATATTCCTGAATATTATGACATACATATATATTTTCAGTATAGTAAAACATAACATTTATCTATACATATAAAATATTGAATGATAGGATACAATTGATAAATATGATATCAATGTCTATATACATTTTAATATTGTCTAATCTATGAAAATATGCAAAATATAGTCTATTATCATTAGAGAAGACAGAGAGATGAATCGCTACTTATTACCTCTATATGGTAATTAATTGATAGAATCTCTGCATTCTGACAATATAGGAAAGTAACCACAAAACATACGGCTTCTTTATTAATATTTCACCAATTTAAAATGAAGAAAAGATGAAAAGGACCATACAAATAAATAACTTGGCACAGTTTGCTAAAAAAACAACTTTTATTCCTATGTATATCTACACAACGATTTTAAGGTTAACCAGAAAGATATAATTAGACAAATCTGACTAAAATGCACATATCCCCTCCTAACTACCAAGTTTTAAACAAATTTTACTATTTGAGTTTTTCATATGATAATGCTTGATAACATTAAGCGATAAAACAAGAAGCTCAAGTGTAAGAATGCCTATTAAAACTTATTTATACTTCAAGAAATTTCGTAAATCATTTTCTACTATAGATATACTGTTTTTATTCTGTTTCTTAGATGGATTTCACATTGAGTGTCATCCGTTCATAGCACAGCTTTGAGGAGTCTCTACGCTCAGTTATGTTGCTTTCACATTCCGGTATTCTTTTCTCAAATACCAGTAGGATTATTTCCATCTGCAGAAGAAATTGTCGAACTTAGCAAACAAGGTATTTTTCCAAATTGAGCATCTTTGGAATTTATTGGGTATGATCATCCAACCATTTCGGAATATTTCCTATCTAAAGAGAAAATTGGAGAAATTTATCAAGACTTCTCGCAGGAGAATCTTCGACAACCTTATCAAAAATAGCAGCCGAATAACAGCTTACATAAAAGTCAGAAGTGAGTCAACCCCTAAGTGATTGATTCTTTAGGTATACGATCTTTATCTCGTTAATAAAAAATGCTATTTCTTAGACAATATATTCCTTTCTTTTTTTGAACATTTTTATTACATCTACTGAATATTTTTATTAATCAGATAAAATCTTCTTGATTTGTTTTTTCTTTTGTCTCTGGGTCCTATTTTGTTATCATTTTGTGAAAAAATAAATTAACATGGTGAAGTGACAAGGGCTGATTCACAGGCTAGAATACAACATAAAGTTGTAGGAGGATTAAATGCCTCTCCAGGTAAATCGTAAATCCTCCCGCTACTTTATAGTCTGTTCTAGCCTGAGTTGTGGCCCTTGCCACTTCACCAGAATAAACACCTGTTTGGCAAATTCGACCAATTTCATAACCACTCTTGTGTAAATGCTATGAAATCGAAACATCTTCTATACTCGTACTGATGAGGGCCATAACCCGAATTCATTGTATATGGGTTAAAATTTCTTTGTTTGAATTTTCCAAACTGGAGTTATGGCTCATTTTTCATTACCAGTAATAAAGTTATTTATTAGGGTGATAAACATAATGCATCATTTTGATGTATAATTAAAGGGAGAGATGCCTCTTTTAGTTACACACATAAATACACTGCGTGACATTGAAAATGGAATACCAAGAAATAGTGGCCAGAATATTATGCAAATTTCAGGGTAGACGCGCCTAACCGAGTTATGCAAATGATGTAAAATGCGCAGCTCTCGTGCGCACATGGAGTAAGATATAAGGGAAGGAACTTGCAGAAAGGACAGTATTCGTGTCGTTATTTCTTCAAGGAAAATCATTGTAGAAATTTTGTTCTTGTGTCAAAAGACACGTGTAATAACAGAGAATGCCAGGTCATCGTAAACGGAGGCAGTTCAAGCAGACAGACGCTTTTACGAGGGGCATGGTGATCGGACTGAAAAGGGCAGGTTGGTCCATACGTCAAATCGCAGCTGATACACACCTTGGTGCGTCCACGGTGCACCGACTGTGGAGAAGATGGTTGGAACAAGGAAATGTGGCAATTAAATGGATTGTCGGTGCAACCAGAGTGACGTCAGCACGTGTGGATCGGCGTATCCTTCGACAAGCAGTGGCGGCCCCACAAGCCACTTGTACCGCCATCCCGCAACATGTGCAAGACACCCTAGATCATTCCATCTCGACCAGAACCATTTCCCGTCGATTGGGTGCTAATGGCTTGCACTCATGCCGTCCGCTAAGAAGACTGCCATTGACCCCACCGAATAGGCGCCAACGTTTGGAATGGTGCCGGGCTAGATCGACGTGGATGACGGAATGGCACAGGGTCGTGTTCTCAGATGAGTCGCGTTTCTGCTTGTCCAGTGATAGTCGCCGTGTACGCGTGTGGCGTCGACGTGGAGAAATGTCCAATCCGGCAGCAATTGTGGAACGCCCCACCGTGCGACAACGTGGAATCATGGTTTGGGGCGCAATCGCGTATGATTCCAGGTCACCTTTACTTCGTATTCAGGGCACTATGACGGCCCAACGATACGTTGATGATGTGCTGCGACCGGTGACACTCCCCTACCTTCAGGGGTACCCAATGCCCTTTATCAGCAGGATAACGCCCGACCGCACACTGCTCGCATTAGCCAACAAGCTCTGCAAGATGTACAGATGCTTCCCTGGCCACCGTACTCTCCTGATCTCTCACCGATCGAGCACGTCTGGGACATCATTGGACGCCGTTTGCATGCCTTGCCACAGCCGCGTTCAGAAGACGAACTGTGGCAAATGGTTGAGAGGGAATGGAGAGCCATCCCTCAGGACGCCATCCGTACTCTGATTGACTCTCTACCTAGACGTGTTGCTGCGTGCTTCGCCGTCCGCGGTGGTCCTACTTGCTACTAAGCCGACGCCGTTATCGCTCTGTATTATGACTATCATTTTGAAATAAAGATCACTTATTGTTCGTCCCTGTCTCTCTCTGTCTGCCGAGTTTCATCACTTTCTGGCCACTATTTCTTGGTGTTCCATTTTCAATGTCACGTAGTGTATATTGTAGCAGAATATTCATTATTTTATTTAAATATTTTACAATTATTATCTTTGTGTTTTTTTATTATTTGACCTCTCTGGTATTTTATAAATAATAATTCAGTTTTTAAATAGAATAAATAGTCGTTTTATATTCTGATGTTTGTCTTTCGTAATTTCCATGTTACAATATAAATATATAACATATTTAATATATTATATATTTTACACATATCAAAACCAAATATAATGTGTATGTATATATGTGATGATTTGAGAGAAGTCTTGGTAGTTGCGTGTTAAAAAAGTGCATAAGAGACAGGATCCAGGAGCGAACATCAGTTAAAAGTAGATCGAAGAAGAAAGAGAAAGTATGAGGACCACCCTGGGAACAACTAGTGTCGAGACCACCTTGTCGAGAACTGTCCCCCAAATATCAAATCCGGGTGTTTTAAAACTCTTTTGAGTAATATCAATTAGTCTCTAGGGGAGAAGAGTGAGGCGGGGAATTCACGGAATTGTTTTTTTTTTCTAGAAGGCTGGACATATGGTCACCCACAAGATTGTTCTGACCGAAAAATTTCATTTTCCTCATACTACCAGGCAGACCATCTTTATTTGAATATTTCTGAATATTATGAAATATATATGTAATGATAAATTTGTTTGATATAGAATTTTCTTAGGTTGTTTAAGGATACGTGAGTATTATTTTGATATTGCAGTCGTGGTAATAAAATAAAAATAGTTTAGGTCAAAATTAGATTTAATTGAGCTTAAAGAATATAAAGCACATAATTTGAGAAAGTTGTACCCGACTTAAGACGAGTAGAATAAATAAAATAAAGGATTACGTATTTATATATCTACAGAAAGATTAGAGCCGGCCAAAAGGAAACAACAACATTAGGTTTATATAGGAAAAGCCGCGACATCTGGCGGTCGACAAAACATAGTAGTTTGTAAGAGAAATTAGAATTTTAAAATGAAATAAAAGTTTTTATGTAACATATATATTTACTGTTTGCAGCCTACTGAGAGACCGCAAGAAAGCTGACAAGGTGGTACTGGAGAGCCAGGAAAAGGCTTATTGGCAAGTCCACAGGCCTCCGGTGAGTTAGTTCCTCTTAGAGATTCTTCTTCTTGGACATCCTTTGAGAACATTTATTTATACACTATTTATTAGCTGATTTTGTTGCTACATGGAATGTGGGGGGGGGGGGGGGGGGGGGGGGGGGGGGGGGGGGGGGGGGGGGGGGGGTGCCATTTCCCCGTTAGTAAGCTAGATTTCAGAATTCCCAGTTCACAGTTACCGTAGCGACTCGGGGCTCACGACACCGTACTACAGGGCAATCCCTTACTTGTGCTGCTTCTCTCGTTCGCCACGTAGAGGAGGACTTCTGGGCTAGACTATAATTATTTTAATTAACATATATAACAGCAACTATATGATTCTTGTAGTTTAAATCCAATTATGTTTTCAATTATTTCTTCAACTTAATTATAAAATGTGAGTATTTAAAATGAATTTGTGTTTGTATTATGTATGTGCATATCTACCTAATTAGTTGAAAATAAAAATTGGAGGAATATACAATAAGAACAAATTAAACTGTGATTGAAGATTTTATGAAGAATTATAGTAGGTGGGGGTTGTATATATATATATATTTACAATAATACTTTAATTTACATGTCTGATAACAACTATTGATTCGTCTTGTTTATATTGCAGTTGTATTTTTAATTTTCTCTTCATTATAAATGTGAGTATTAAAACAAATTTTAGGTTTGTATTGTATGTGTAATATACTGTAAAAATACTTGAAATTAAAAAGAGAACCGAGAACCTTTCACCTAACCCTCGTACTTATGTACTGTTGGAGGCAAGTAGTTGTGTGGGTATAGGTTTACTACTATTAGAACTATTAAAAATAAAGTAGGTATATCCTGACCAAGAGCACCTGTGTTTTTTAGATGGCAGAGCGCCATCTAGTGGAACAGAAATCAACTAAACGTTGATTTAGCCTGTTCCCTGATATTTGGCCAATCCATTGTCTTGATAAATCAAGAAAAGCCTTTCAAGAAAATGGGTTGGCCAAATATCAGGGAACAGGTTAAATCAATGTTTAGTTGAATTCTGTTCCACAAGATGGTTCTCTGCCATCTAAAAAGCACATGGGCTTCTGGTCAGGATATGCTTTCTTTATTTTTAATATTAACACCACACCTTTTTATTTTATTGTTTTTTCTATTATTTTTCACATATTATAATTATTTGGTATTAGGTTTGAATTTCGAAGTTGTGCGAACAAAAAAAAAAAAAAACTTTGTTTCAGCCTCTAGTAGTGAAATAACACGGAATCGACGGTCGTGCAGCCAGGATGTATCAACTACTTGGAGCAGTCCCCTATCGCCAGCAAGAGGACGCGAGAAAAACGTCTCAGGAAAGACTCCAAAACGGACGTAAGTAAGATACCATTAGGTTATCAGCCCAGTGGGATGACCGAAACTGTCTGCGCAGCACATCGAGAAGCTCAAGAACAAGGCAGAGATCCCCAAACACCAGATCTTACAAGCCCTTGAAGGGTAGATACACAATCTCCTCTACAGTTACACCTTATACCTTGGTCGTATAAATACAGATTGCATCACACTCTCGAGGGAAAACATCCTGAAAGCCGTGCGTGGTTGGCTTTTCTTGATTTATCAAGGAAATGGGTTGACTAAATGTCACGGAAAAAGTTAAATAAACGTTTAGTTGGTTTTTGTTCCACTAACTAGCGCTCTGCCATATATGTTTATATATACATATTGCCAATATTTCGGTTGGCTGAATGCCAACCTTAATCAAGGCATTACATTTTTGTATAAACAACCGAAATAGTGGCTAATAAATCTTTTATTGCGGCGCTGAGTTTGTTTATACAATATAAATATATACCAAAAAAGGCAGATTTCTCTTCAAATACGTATTAGAACAATGAATTAACTTTATCACTCTAGTCAAAAATTTGAAAGTGCTGATAAAGAATGAGAAGGAAACTTCAGTTCTGGCATATGCAGACAAAAGTCAACAAACTGTATACCATAGTATGAGACTATGGATTTCATCCGTAAAGAAACAGCTTATATTTTATAATATATATATATGAACCCTTTATAAACACATCTATTAATATATTTGAGGAGGGGTATTGGGTAAAGTTTTCAACTAGCAATAATCGCGCCTCGGAATATATTTGAGGAGCCGAATTTAAATGATCAATGTGTCATGTATAAGAAATCTAAACCATTTTTAACGCGTGTATGATTATTTTCTGAATAAGCCAATTTTCTACTACTCATACTGAAATGACAAAATTACTGGAGGGCCTGGCTCATCAGCTTATAAGAGATGTCGTGATAATTTTCTTAGAATTATGTTTATACAAATACAATAATTAGAATAATTCTAGATTGGTGTTTGTACTGAGAATAAGTCTTGATATGAAACTATGCTCTTGTTGTTTGTGAAGTTAAATGCAATATAATTGATATTTGAAATGAAGGCGATAAAAACGTGGTGATTTTCTTTTAATGATAAAAAAACAAGCTTTCAGGCAAGAATGCCCTTCTTCAGGATACAACTTGGCAATATTTTAAAACTATGGACATTAAAGATAGCCAAATAAAGTAGGTAAATAGTTCAGATGGGGGGATTGGCGAGGTAAAACACGGAGTATTGGGGTGGGAGGTCGATTTTTCGGTTGAAACTGGGCGTGCAGTGCGAGATTAAAGATTCAAGGACTAGGCGCTGATACTTGTTCCCGACGCCCTTGTAAACGCATACAGTGCTGTCCAAATTGAACGATAATTGATATTGTAACTGTCTACAGTTGTCCATGTAGATGTACGTCCTAACAGTGTATTACTGGTGTTACCAGGCTGATACAATTCTAGATTGGTGTTTGTACTGAGAATAAATCTTGATATGAAACTATTCTCTTGTTGTTTGTGTGTGAAGTTAAATGCAATATAATTAATATTGTAGCTGTCTACATTTGTCCATGTAGATGTACGTTCTAACAGTGTATTACTGGTGTCACCAGGCTGATACAATTCTAGATTGATGTTTGTACTGAGAATAAGTCTTGATATGAAACTATTCTCTTGATGTTTCGAAGTTAAATGCAATATAATTAATATTGTAACTGTCTACAGTTGTCCATGTAGATGTACGTCCCAACAGTGTATTACTGGTGTAACCAGGCTGATACAATTCTAGATTGGTGTTTGTACTGAGAATAAGTCTTGATATGAAATTATGCTTTTGTTGTTTGTGAAGCTAAATCTAAAATAATTGATGTTCTAATTAAAACTACAGTTGTGGATGGGCTCTCTGACAGTAAATTACTGGTGTCGCTAGGCTGATACAAATCTACAACGGTGTTTTTACTGCGAATAAGTCTCGATATGAAATTATGCCCCTGTTATTTGTGAGGCTTCTTGTAATATAATCGATGTTGTAACTGACTACAGTTGTGGCTGTACCTTCTGACAGTAAATTAATGTTGTTGTCAGGCTGATCCACTCCACAGAGGACACCGAGGAGTTCGACCCGTTCCTCCACGGCTGTTTCCCCCAGCAACCCCTGGATCACCGAGGACACCGCCCAGTGGAGCCTCAACCAGCCCTTGTTAGCATCTCTCACTCAACTATAGAGTGACCATAAGTTGCAACATAACACTTTATATCTTCTAGTTGCAATCACAGATTTCTATGAAAAACGAGGCCATCCTTAAAAAACTTTTACCTTTTTTAGCGCTTGTGTTTTTATGCTTATAATATACTCTATATAATATACTACATACACATGACATCTAAAGTGCTCATGTAAACGGTCAGGAACTGCCAATTTTCTCTCTCTCTCTCTCTTTCTTTCATTTTAAATTATTAAATATCATATTATGTGAAATATAGTATAAAAGTAAATTTGTACTTGGATTAGGTGGTAAAATTAAGAAATAAGGTATCTCCTGTTCTCTCTGAATAATTAAAGATGAACGATTATTTGATATTTATTCAGATATATGGCGCAAACCATCAGCAACCTTTAGTTGTATGATCAGGACATATATATTATTTTTTTTTTGATGTACTAGAGCGCCATCTGTTATCATATTATAAAACTATTTTAGAGGCGTAATATTCTTTTTAAAATAAAACAATTTCTACTGTCCTTACTGCGATGAAAATATTAAAGGGAGGGCCTAGCTCATCATTAAACTGGCGAAACCGCTGGGAGGGTTCACCACTGATGAGCCAGGCCCTCCCTTTAATATTTTCATTGCAGTAAGGACAGTAGAAATTGTTTTATTTTAAAAAGAATATTACGCCTCTAAAATAGTTTTATAATATATTATTTTCTTACTATAATATTATATAACACGTTGTGTGTTGTCGTCAGAAATGATTGCTTCATTTTATTTCCATTTTTCTCACAATTTAGAAGTTACATCTCATTTAAAATTGGTATGTATTAGTCATAAAGAATATCAATAATTTTATAAAATGTTTTTTTTATCATATTTCAAATCTATTTGATTTGAATTCCCAAATATATAGATTTATAATAGTGAAATTATTTTAATAATGCATCATAATTTCTCCTCATTATGTGCTGCTGATATTTCCAATTGGCTTTCATCAAAACGATCAGTTGAATTGTTCTTTTCAACTTGTTGAATCAATAAAATGTTGGAGATAGTCTGACATTCATACAGGTAGCTGGATAAAGAACAATACAAAATATTGTCAGCACGAAAATCAATTTTTAAAACAAACAACTAAAACAACCTTATACTGTGTGCGCCTTTACTGCATCATTGGGAGAGCCTGACGGCCAGTGGTAATACCTCCAGTTTCAGTTTATTCAACCATACTGGTCTAATATTATATTAGGCTGTTTGTTTTTATATCTAGTACAGCGATGATGAACTTTGGAAAAAAATGTATATTTAAACATTAATATAATTTTTAGAACTGTACAAATACATATAAAAATAAGTATACATACATGCTTCGAGCATTGCTCTTTATAAAATATTATAATCACGATACATTAATGCCTACTGATAGGTATTGAAACGTAAATTGATCATCTTAAAAGAGATATATGTTGAAAAGAGCACAAAAGTGAATTTGTACTTGGATCAGTTAGATAAATTAAGAAAAAAAAAGGCATTTTCTGATCGTGCAACTGAAAGTTGCTAATGACTTGCGCCATCTATCGGAATGAATATCAACTAAACGTTGATTTTTAATTATTCCAGAATTGGCCAAATAGGAATATATATATGATATAATGATGCTTTACTTCATATGTCCATTTAACGATTATCCAGCTACTATATTTATATAAATCATATAAATAAATCAAATAATTTGTGATATTTTAAACTCTCAATTTATCAATAAAGTGATATGATTTGCTGGGGTAGCTATCATCCACATAAACATGAGCTGAATAGCTGTGATAAACGTCTAACGCAGAGATGTGACAGGGCGGACGTCCCGACAGAGAGAAGGTTGAGGAAATGGACCATCTCACTCGACCATCTCCTGGGAGATCCCACGGGGCTGCGAGAGTTCGAGGAGTACCTCAAGAAGGAATTCAGCCACGAGAACATCGCCTTCTGGCGAGCCGTACAAGAGCTCAAACGGGCGGGTGGGCCTCTGGACGGCCGAGTCAGGGACATCCACGAGCAGTTCCTGGAGCCAGGAGCCCCGTTCGAAGTGAACCTGGACAGCAGAACTCTGGAGCACACGCTCGAGGCCATAAAGAAGCCATCACGCTATGCCTTCGAGCAAGCCCAGCAGCATGTCTTCCAGCTGATGAAGAGCGACACCTACCCGCGCTTCCTGCGGTCGGACCATTACCGCGGACTGTGTGAGAGGGCGCAGTCCCAGATCTCCCACAAGAAGCGGTGAGCACGGCAACACAACTCACCTTCAATACTCAACTCTATGTAATTATATATATATACACCTTTCTAATTAAAAGGCATTTATTGTATTAAAATATAATTTATTTACCAATATTGTAGTTGGCTGAACGCCAACCTTTTTCAAGATATAACAACGTATTTATGTCAACAACAAACTCAGCACCACATAACCTCAATAGAATTAAGTTAAAATATATATAATATTGCCTATACTCAATGAATATGGAAAAATAGTACATAATTATTGAGAAGAATAAATAATTTCGTGCGGTTCCTTTTCGGAACTTAGAGCTTTATTGTGAAAAATTAGTTAGACCTTCAATGTTCACTACCTTTTCCCATCTTTCTGGCAATTGACGGATCCCATCGCAGAAGAAGGCCGGCTCTTTGGTTGTTATCCATTCATCCATCTCCATTTTTTACTTCATCGTAATTGGAGAAGTTTTGGTCAGCCAGGCCATGCTACATTGATCCGAAGAGATAACAATCGGAAGGAGCAATGTCTGGGCTATACGGCGTGTGGGGTAGGACTTCCTATTTGAAGGTTTCTAAGTACGTTTTAACGGGTTCTGCAGCATGTGGTCGAGAATTATCATGTTGCAAAATAACTTTAGCATGTCTATTGGCGTATTACAGCCATTTTATCGCAATGCTCGGCCCAAACGCTTCAATTGTCTTCGGGAGACCTCCCCTGTAATCCTTTCCTTCAGTTGTAGCAGCTCATAATATTCCATTCCTAGCTGGCCCCACCAAATACACAGCATAATATTTTCGCTGTACTCCCAATATAAAGGTGGAAATATTTTTGACTTAATCTATTGACGTTATGTGGCGCTGAGTTTGTTGTTGACTTAAATACGCTGTTATACCTTGAAAAAGGTTGGCGTTCAGTTAAGCATCCTCTATTTTTAAGATTATAGAGTTGATTGGGTTATTCATTAGTAAAATCTAGATATAAATGACGCATTCAAAAATACGCTTCAAGGCAATTGAATCATACGCCAAGAATTACTAGAATGTGACAAAAATCGATAGATTTATTAAGCATATAGAGAAACATTATTGTTTTTGAGAAAGTGCATGTTTTTTATTTATTTATTTATATACTATAACTAAAAATATATCTAGCTATTCAGTTCCCTCTTAGTTTAAGTTGATGCCCAACTTAGAAGAGATTAGTGGATTTTATAGATGTAATTCTCCAGATATCTTTCCATACTACTGGGGTATAACACACACACACACAAAAGCCTTTATTAGGGACCTGCCCCACTTACAGATTCTCCCAATTGGGTAAAGAAATAATCATCTTGTGTTATTTACATAGGTAGTGAAATAGAAATTGAACTGGCTTTACTCTTCGTCTCAAAGTTATTCACTTGTTGATTGGTCCTTACATATTGATGATCTAAAATATTTATAGTCAGCTATTGCCTTAGATTTGTTTGCTGATATTTTTGAAAGCAATACATAGGGTGAAGTGTTGGTATATTTAATTTGTTGATATAGGGCCTTCCTCTCTGCATCAAGAGCTGTAAAATTCAGCAGGTAATAAGGGAGGTCTTCAGTAATTTCCTTGTCACACAGTGTACATATTAAGTTTTTGGCTTCAAAGGTCAGAACGTGTTTTTTTTTTGAAAGGCTGTAAATAGTATTCTCGATTGGCTATACATCGTTTGACTGGTAATGGGAAACCATCGGTTAGGAAGCATCCTATTTCTATTGACGTATGGAAATTTTTATAATGTGGATAAATATTTAAATTTCTTATTCTGGATTGGTCTTCTTGTATCGATTGATCTGACATGGTCCTAATAATCAAAGTAATATAACTTTGCAATATATTGTGATCCGAGCATCCAATAAGCCATGAGAAACCGGCGTTATTCAGTGAATTTGTTAAACTCTTTGTAAATCCAATATTTTAACTACTGGGGTATAAAAACAAACTAGAGCACCTACCCACATATTCTTATGTCCAGCAATGGCCTTGCAGTAAATTGGCATGGAACCAGAACTGAAGCTTTACACACCCAAGAAAGAGGACATTGCGACTGCTGTGATAGAGATGCATGGCGATATCTGAGGCTCTAATCGGACACGACAACAGCATAAATTGACATGGAGACCCAGAACAGCAGATTTACACACCCAAGATGAAGGCAATTCGATTTATATTATAGAGAGGCATAGAGACATCTAAGGGTCTTCATTGGACACGGCAACAACAACAGAAAATTGACATGGACCCAGAACAGCAGCGTTACACACTCTAGAGGACATTGCGACTGCTGTGATAGAGATGTACCGAGATATCTGAGGCTCTTCTTTGGAAAAAGTTACCAACAACAAAATCATTCTAAAGAAATCAATAGATATTGTCCTAGGAAGTCAAACTTCACGTCGACATTGAACCCTAGTACAGTGATTAATGATTGATTTCTCATAATCACACTGTGTCGCTACCAAATATGATGGAAATCTTCCAGTTAAATAGAAGAAAAGTCCCATAGCTATATTTCGATACTTTATTTTTGGTCCAATGGAATTTCTGATTCAGAGGTGAGTATTAAGTAGATTTGTGTGAATTTTATTCGATATTTGTGTGATACCAAGATACCAATTGAATCATGATCCCCCGGGCAAAGCGATATATGCGAATATAGGGAATTAGAAAGTCTTTGTTGCTGCCGGTCCTTTTTTTTCAGGATATAGAGTCAACTATGTTCACACTTGGTTATCTCGTGTGTGTCTTTAATGAAGGTCACTGTATATTAAATATCTTTCAGAGTCATTGTCTGCATACCGATATAAATGCTAAAAGGTACAAAATCCTTATGTTTTTTTCCATAAGTGTATATACCTATTCCAATCTTGACACTTCTTTTTAGCAAGTTTACATATAGAGAAATTTTATTTCGTTCTTAATTCATAAAATTCTTTCACCTTTTCATCTATCAATCTAATTTACTCTTTTTTCTGTAACCCAATTGATTAGAAAAATCAATGTATTGTTTAAATTTACAATTGTCTAACCTTTCTCGATATATGCAAATATTGAATGGATTTCATAAAATTGTGTGTAAAAAGGGTTATAAAATTGGTTAATATAACGAATTTATGCTCTGTACATGAATAAGCAATGCTGATGCATGGCTTGACTAGAGTTTGTCCTGCGGCAGGTTCTGTAACTTCGGCAGTATGCGAGGCCGGCGGTCGCGGCTGCAGCCGGAGCCAGAGACAGGCCGCTGGCTGTTCTCTGGGCGTCACTCACACAGCACGAGCGACCTGCACAACCTGGACAACGGGGCGGCCGCCAAGCCTCCTCCTGCCAACAGCACGTCAGTACCTCGCGGCTAGTCGGACCGCATTATTCCATCTCAGAGCCTGTATCTATGTGTCTTAATGTTTCACACAGTCAGGCGGGAATGGATTATCAGAAACTGTCTTTACGTGACACTATATTCAGGATTTCTTTCTCTCTCTTCCTATATGTCAAACATTAACCATCTATCCTAATACTTACGTTCTTATTGTTCGAAATTAAGTTTGATTTAGGCAATTACTTCGATAAGTTCTATTTTACTAACCAACGATATACACTCATAGACAAAACGTAGGGAAGAAAAAAAAAACTCTCCATTATCGAATAATTCGCTTGAGAGTAATTGTTATTAGGCAACTTTTGATTTGCATTCCTATATTTCTATCCTACATGACTAGGCAATTCTGGCTCTCCAAGAATTTATAAACCCCCACTCAGAATTACTCCTCCCTATCCCAAATGAAGCTCTTATAGACCTGATTAAACTCGTCTATCATTTAACTATTTCAACTTTAAGGACAGATATTTAAAACAGGTCAAAGGGCTTCCAATGGGAAATCCTATATCATCTGCATTGGAAAATATCTTCATGGACAATATTGATAAATTAATAGTTGAATCTACAAAACTACAAATATTAGTATGGAAACGCTACATTGATGATGTATTATGCATCACAAAAATGGATGTTTCCATAATTCTAAATTTTTAAAATGGTCTTAAGCCTTTTTAAAATTCACTTATGAATTGGAAGAAAACAATTTTTTTTTACCATTTTTAGACATACAACTGACCAGAAATCAGAATAAAATTGACACAAGAATTTATCGCAAACCAACCCACACAGGAAGCTACCTGAATTTCCATTCTTTTGGTCCCATTCATCATGAAACCTTTGTAGTTAAAACACCTTCCAATAGGTTGACTACACATTTTATAAATAATAATGGAACAAAAAGTGAAAGAGCAAGACTATTTCAAGAACTAAAAAGTAATAATTATCATAAAATTTCATCAAAAAGCAATTCTATAAACCAAAAATTCCATCCACGAACAATAGTCAGGTCTTAACCCCGAACATTATTTGCTCCTTGCCTTATAGATATGGGTGTGAAAGAATAGCCAGAAGTTTAAAAAAACATAATTTAACAACAAGATATCAACCCAACCCAAGTTAAAGAAACATCTTCCGTCACCCCGACACAAAACAGATTTGTACCCCAGAAAATAGAACCAACGTCATGTATAAAATACCATGTAAATCCTGCCAGGCAATATATATATATAGGAGAAACCAGCAAATCTTTATCTGAAAGAATCAACCAACACAAATCTGCACTAAAGCACCATAGCCCCACATCCCTACTGGTAGATCACGCATTCAACAAAAGTCACACTCCAGACTTCGATCACACATCTATAATATATCAAAATATCAAAGAAAAATATTGCCGATTATTTTTAGAAAGCTGGAGCTCATTAGAAAATAAAAATAATTTTAATAGGAAAATTGACTTACCAGATGTAAAACCTCTTAAGTTTAGAACCTCTTTAAAAGTTATAATATTTATATATTTATTTAATTTCATATTTCTTGAATTTTAGGTATTTAATATGATATTTATATATATTTCCCCCCCCCCCCCCCCCGAGTTATTCTATTTTTAATTGTTGATGGATTTCATATTTATTTGTTATTTATTTCTTTAATTAATTAAATTGCTTCATATATTACATTGCGTTTCTTTGTTTATATTTAATTTTATTTATAATGTATACATTAGATGGTTTATCGCCCTACAAGCTTGTAAGACGTCCGTGGCTCACCTGAAGCACGCGACCTGCTGTGTGCTTCATAACAAAAACCTCGTAAAAGATGGACGATTGGTCCATCGAAATATTGGATGAATAAAACGTTTTAAATCCAAAATAAGCCTTATTTTTAATATATATATCGTCGTATTGGCATATAATAAGTGGATAAATAAATATAAACAATATCAAGCGAACAAATCTATTTAGGGAATATCGCTTTCAAAAATAAAGTCACTCCCTATTAAAAATTAAAAGAGAATTAAAACAATTATTAAACACAAAATGAAAAAATACTTGTTTAAGTTTTGCAAGTTGTGATACTTTTTGTGGTGATGTTATCTTATTTTTTCAAGAGTAATGATTCTACGACCAGATTTTGGTGCCTCCATTGTTATCTCGTGTGTCTTCAATAAAGGTTACTGTAATATACACAGTGTGACATTGAAAATGGAACACCAAGAAATAGTGGCCAGAAAGTGATGAAACTCGGCAGACAGAGAGAGACAGGGACGAACAATAAGTGATCTTCATTTCAAAATGATAGTCATAATACAGAGCGAGAACGGCGTCGGCTTAGTAGCAAGTAGGACCACCGCGGACGGCGATGCACGCAGCAACACGTCTAGGTAGAGAGTCAATCAGAGTACGAATGGCGTCCTGAGGGATGGCTCTCTATTCCTTCTCAACCATTTGCCACAGTTCGTCTTCTGAACGCGGCTGTGGCAAGGCATGCAAACGGCGTCCAATGATGTCCCAGACGTGCTCGATTGGTGAGAGATCAGGAGAGTACGGTGGCCAGGGAAGCATCTGTACATATTGCAGAGCTTGTTGGCTAATGCGAGCAGTGGGCGGTCGGGCGTTACCCTGATGATAAAGGGCATTGGGTACCCCCTGAAGGTAGGGGAGTGTCACCGGTCGCAGCACATCATCAACGTATCGTTGGGCCGTCATAGTGCCCTGAATACGAAGTAAAGGTGACCTGGAATCATACGCGATTGCGCCCCAAACCATGATTCCATGTTGTCGCACGGTGGGGCGTTCCACAATTGCTGCCGGATTGGACCTTTCTCCACGTCGACGCCACACGCGTACACGGCGACTATCACTGGACAAGCAGAAACGCGACTCATCTGAGAACACGACCCTGTGCCATTCCGTCATCCACGTCGATCTAGCCCGGCACCATTCCAAACGTTGGCGCCTATTCGGTGGGGTCAATGGCAGTCTTCTTAGCGGACGGCATGAGTGCAAGCCATTAGCAACTAATCGACGGGAAATGGTTCTGGTCGAGATGGAATGATCTAGGGTGTCTTGCACATGTTGCAGGATGGCGGTACAAGTGGCTTGTGGGGCCGCCACTGCTTGTCGAAATATACGCCGATCCACACGTGCTGACGTCACTCTGGTTGCACCGACATTCCTATAAATTGCCACATTTCCTTGTTCCAACCATCTTCTCCACAGTCGGTGCACCGTGGACGCACCAAGGTGTGTATCAGCTGCGATTTGACATATGGACCAACCTGCCCTTTTCAGTCCGATCACCATGCCCCTCGTAAAAGCTTCTGTCTGCTTGAACTGCCTCCGTTTACGATGACCTGGCATTATCGACATAACGACACGAATACCGTCCTTTCTGCAAGTTCCTTCCCTTATATCTTACTCCATGTGCGCACGTGAGCTGCGCATTTTACATCATTTGCATAACTCGGTTAGGCGCGTCTACCCTGAAATTTGCATAATTTTCTGGCCACTATTTCTTGGTGTTCCATTTTCAATGTCACGCAGTGTATTTCAGAGTTATTGTCTGAATCCCGATATACATGCTAAAAGATACAACTTCTTTAAGTTTTGTCCATGAGTGTATACACACTTGTTTATCTCTTGTGTCTCCAATAAAGGTCACTATAATATCATTCAGAGTTATTGTTAATCCCGATATACAGGCTGAAAGTGAAACTTCCTTAAGCTTTGTCCATGAGTGTGTATTTCTCTCTCCCTATCTATACGTTGAAGAATCACCAATTACTCTAATATCCTAACAATTAGGTTGCCTTTTATTTGAAATTCCGTTATATATAGGCAATGGCTACGAAGGTTTAATTTACCTAGGCAAAGATTCATTTATGTTATAATTTAATTCGATTAGAATTTGGCGGAAACCTCTCTCTTTTATAAAAAAATTAGCAAGTCAATACCTAAAGATCTTTTTGCAGAATCGTCCGATTTTACCACTTCTTACGAAAGATGTGGAATTGAAGCCGCTTCTGTATTGATAAGAGCGATAGACTGAACTTACTGAATAGAAATTGGCTAATTTCTCTGAAATCAAATCCTGGGGGTTTTATCTGTAAACTCTAGGAAAAATAGATAATTGTATAACAGACAATATTATCCTTCATTCTATTTTTCTTATAAGACATTTTTGCCTCATAAAACCACCATATTAAATGAGTTATTAGCACGTTTTACTTTTATTGTATTATTGTAGCATCTAAATAGGTCCAATTAGACTCGTACTTGTATAGTTTCTTTGTATATTTTCCAACATAAAATTATGTTCTCCCTGTTGTACCTCTATTATTGTTCTTGTTCTATGGGCTTATCGAAAGTTGAACAAGGAAGTAGAGCGAACAAAGGCAGTACATAGTTAAAAGGAATCAGCCAGATCAATCCATTAGTGATTGAGATTATACTGGGAGATCTATTGTACTGTTACTTGCAAGGTATTCAGATATGCTGCTAGCTTAGCCTCCATTTGTGGAAGAACGGCAATATTTTTATATTTTAACTTATTACTATTCCTGAAACAAAATTGGAAGTACAACGAAAGAATTAAAAAGTATATTTAGTCGATCTTTCTCACAACTATGTGTAAGGTGATGCCTGTGAGGTGTTTGTGTTGTATATTTACCAATTTTATTTATTCTCCACACATATATAAGTTCTTTTGACAATAATGTAAATGTGATGTGAGAAAAAAGTATATACAAAAGTAAGCCATTCTACTTTATAGTATTTTAGTAGAGTTTACATTCCTTAAAATTGATCTTTCTGGAAGTATAAGCGTTCTGTTTATAAAGTGTTTCCAGTATTGAAAAAAAATATATATAAGGAGGTCACTATTATTAACTATAATAAAAAACGAAAAAAAGTAGAACAAACATTAAAACATATGGCAAAGAGAATTTTTTAACGCCTTGCCAAATGTTTTAATTTTTATTCGCTTCTGATGAGGACAAAATATTTTTGTCGAAACGTCGAGATAATAAAAATATTTACTGACCGAAGTATCTTTAGTTCTCTACAACTACCTGGCAGTATGCAGGTACATGTTTACTTACGTTATATGTCCTTTACAACTACCTGGCATCATACTACGTGGCGTTGCAGACTGTCCTCGCCGTCAGGGTCCCGTGAGTGTGTCAACGAGACCACCGCTACCATCACCCTGCAGGTCCCGGCCTGGGACCCAGGGAGCGCTGCCGATCCATGCGAGGACTCAGTGTCCATCGCTGTTCCCAAGTTGGTGGCACCGTGGGAGTCCGACCAGTCCGATAACTGAGAGAGAACTCACTGTACCATACATCTATATAGCTCTTCAACCATTCCTATAACTGGAACACTTCGGGGTCATTGAACAATGAACAGAACTCGAGATGATTCAGTATTAAAACTACTCGAATCTTATTCGAATGGTTGCACAAAGCCATTAATCCGTATAGAAAATTGGGCAATTTTGGCATTAGGGTATTTGATATCCAAAAATAATATTGCTAAAGCACAGAGGCCGACCTTATTGATTGCCATTTTGTTTTTCGGTAAGAATATGCTTTCTTCATAAAGCTGGAGGTGGTGTTGTCATGTCCATTGCTCCATGGAAAAGGGGTTCCATTGTCCCGTTAGTCAGCCACATTTCAGAGTTCCCTGCTCACGGTTACCGTAGCGGCTCGGGGCTCAAGACACCGTACTTCACCCTACAGGGCAGTTCCTTACTTGTGCTGCTTCTACCGCTCGCTACGTAGAGGAGGAGTTGGACTTCTGGGTGGGTCTTGATTAAACTGATTTCATATATACACTAAATTGATTACCCTACATGAAAAATGAATATAAATTTCTCTCTCTAAGTGCCCTTACCACAAAAATAAATAACTGATTTCTTGTTTAGAATGAACATGTTGAGGTAAATATAAAAAAAAAAAAATTATAAAATCTCCCCTCTTTTCCTTAAATATTTCATGAATATAAAATCAACAATTAATTCGTTTAAATTATCATACAAGTTGGACAGCTCAGCGTGAAAACTTACAATATAAATTTGATGAAGTAAAATTTTTCTTTAACCTCTAGATTTTTATTGATTCTGTGTATTAAATAGGTGAAAAGGGTATTGATATATTCAGTGGGAAATAAGTAAGGTTTACATAAACCTTAAACATAACACATAAAAAATCTAAGTACATATAGCTTTTTTTTCGATATGAAACCATATTTTCAGAAGAGCTTTGTTCGATTCAATTCCTTTATATTATAGGTATGCACCTATACAGATTTATAAAACTATGCCCATAGGTTACCTAAACACCCTTTAGCAGCCTTTCTCAGAAAATGCAGGATATATAAGAAAACCAATCCAATACAATAGAAGAGCGATCTGGAGATTAATTTGGCGAAACCACTAAGAGGGTTCACCACTAATGAGCAAAACCCTCTCATTCAATAACTTTTTATAATTATAGAAAGGTCTGTAGAGATAATATATTATGATATTATAAAAAGGAATCATATTGGCATAAATAAATTGTGAAATATTTATCGATATGAATGGTAATGGAATATATAAATTGATATCAAAAGTACGTTCAATGTTCCCAAGTGTTCCAGTTTTACTCATCATCTCACCGAGGTGACCATGGTGCTTCTCTACTTTCCTCTACTTTAATGTCAATGGGTAGCTGAAAGCCGTCCATTTACCTTTGTTTGCGCTGAACTTGTTAAAGTACAAGCACTCCTGCATTGGCTAGCAATCTTTCAGGAACAACCTATATCATCCTGCGAATTTATCCAATTGTTTTTCTATTTCCCGATTCTTCAAAGGCCCGCTGTCACTCTCCTGAGAAAAATATATTTTGAATCCTATTTTGTACATATACATATACGTTAACGTTGAAAAATAATAATAAAAAGGTCATGTGTTGGTATTAAAATAAAAGGGCATAGCCTGACCACGAGATGCTTTCTGATTAGTTGATTTCTGTTCCACTAGATGGCGCTCTGCCATCTGAAAAGTTCATGTGCCCGTGGTCAGGATATGCTTTATTTAATTTTATATACGTAAATAAATTCCTTAAATACATGTAATTAATATACGTATATATGTATAAAATAGGATTCAAAATAATCATTCCTCTCAGAAGAGTGAGAGCAAGTTACTGAAACGTCAAGAATTAAATAAATAAATGGGTGAGGTACCTTTATATATTTAAAATAGAATCTCACAAATAACAATTATATTCAAAGTTAAAACCTTTGGATTAAGTTTAATTACCGCATTCAGTATAAATGTTACATATTTCTACAGTGAACATAATTGCATACAACGGTAAAGTCATTCTATTATCTAGACAGCAGTCTTTATGGGGAAACACTAGAGATGGATTTTGCTTACTGATATAGATAAGGTCCTTAACCCTGAATTATAAACTATATGAGGTTTGCATCCCTTTCCAAAATTACTATATACTTTCCCTTTATAAAAGCAAACATTAGACAATATATGCGTACATGTTTTTCCCTTAACATTGCTAGCCTTTGAAGCTTTTTATACTGAATTATGTTAAATTTTTATAAAAGATGTGTGTCTTCTCTATATGGTTATTATCTGAACATTTTGGTTGCTCTTCATTATTTTTGTTAATATTTCATATTTGCTCTGACATGGTCTAGAGTGCTGCAGAAAGTCAAGCCGACTAGTTAGTAATGTCCTATACTTTGAATGTTCGTGTTTTTTACAGAACACAAAGGCTATAAACATTGGAGAATATATTTTCAAATATCGGTGTGAACATTTTGAATTAAAGTTTCTCAATAGAAAAAACTGTGAATTGCTAAATATTAAAAAGTAGTAAGTGTCTAGCATTGTTCCTTTTAAAACATATTAGACCTAGAATTTACATCAATGAAAGCGTTTATAAGCCAATTTGTTTCTTGAAGTTTCAGATGTCTTTCAAAATATAGGAATAATCCAATGCCAAGATGTATTTGAACACATGTTTAGGAAGCTGGGAATGGATATTTATGTTTTAAACTTTTTATTTATCCGAAAATATATTGAAAATGACGAAAAACTTCTATCAAATATCGTTTTAATAAAAAAAATGCTTTTAAAATTGCGATTAAACCCTTTGGCTGAATAAAATTTGCTTTTTGATTGTTTATATTGAGAGCTTTCAAAATTATATTAAAGGGTAAAGGCGAAGTTTTTTTTTTGAAGACCCTTAAACATAACACTACAATTAATGCATTGAATATAGTCTCTCTATTCTATCTTCTCTCAAGATTATTTAGACATGATAAAAAAATGTAAAACATCTCCATTGACTTCTAGACAATATTTACAAAAAATAGCGATGTTTACATCTTAATTCTTCGAAGCCACTCGATTTATCTCTGCCATCTTGAGAGGGTACTCCCTCAGACAAGGTCTTCTTGGTACCTTCCCAGTTCCACCCCGAGGAAATTTCTGTAAATGCAGGTCTTGACAGACGCCAGTATGGCATCAACATCAAAGCCACGTTCGAAATTCCAACCCTGCAGGTCAGGAAGACCGCTAGATGATGGTAAAGGCCTCCAGGATTATATACATAAGGTATAAGAAGAATTACCTTTATTTATAACGAGTTGAATAAGATTCAGTGGGTATAGTTTCTATATACGGTCATTTCGTAAAATGTTTATCACTTAAAATATCAGATACGATCGTATTTAGCACAGTACCCATATTATATTCTAATCTCTATATGTATAAGTAAATGTATAGTTATGTTTTAGAATTATGTCATTTTATTATTCTAGTTTGTTAAAACTTATGAGTTCTAATTTCAGAAATAAGAATCAATAATATGCTTCTTACACTATAATTATCTCTCATAGCAATGACTTATTATTTGTTACAAATAAATTCACTATAAATGTGTTTCTTTTCAATAATTACATCAAATATTATCTTTACAAACCTTACTGCAATAATATACGTTATTGAATAACGTATATCATTGCAGTAAGGTCTGTAGAGATAATATTTAATGATATTATTGAAAAGAAACACATTGCCAGTAATCTGTTTGTTACAAATTTTATCGAAAGTTGGCGATGGAATTTATAAATTACTTATTAATTCAAAATAGCATGATTTGTGAGGTATGCTACACCCACGGAATACGTTTGCATAAAAATGATAAGTGGAGGAAGATTGAATGGGAAGTTTTAAAAGTTTATAAATAGGCCTATATCTAAGGAAAGCGAGAAAGCAGTTCAATCATGGGGTGTAGGCGAAAATGGAGATTTAAATTCTTTCTTGCATTATGTCTCTCTAAAATATGTGTTATTTTGACCTTTTATCTTTAATACTGCTGATCCAAAGTGCCTTCATTCTTAATAAAAACTCTTGAATTTATTTCTAATGAGTTATTCTCTTACCTATCTCTAGTCAAAATATTACAAAAAGCAGACGATTCTTAAAAAATGACCACGTTTTACGGATGGGAAATTCTCCACGTATTTGAAATAGATTATGAAAACTATTTCTGTTTAGAATGTATTCTCAAGAAAGAGTAGAATATACGGAATATAGAACGAAATTAGAACCTAATATTCAATTTAATAGTAATTAAATGATTTAGCATAACAGTAGTCGGCTACACTTCCACATTACTCTAGACCTAACATCTCACACCATTTGTAAATAGTCACGTATAGCTTAGTGGCCTGTATTTCTATGAAACCGGAGCTACTGGATGTCAACCAATGTAGATATATATATATACAAGCTGCTCATACCTAGTCAGCATATATACATATATATATATATATGTGATGCATATACTATGCTCAGTAGATGATAGCTGAGAGAGTTGAATAGAGAATACACTTTATTTTAAACAAATTTATTTTGTAATATCGCATTGGATGATTAGTATAATCGAAACAAAAATATTAAACAAACTATGCATCAACAAATATACATCCATTTTCTCTGTAAAGTAATATATGTGAAACAGTATTCAATATTTTATATATAAAGTTCTCCGGCTGAAAATTACTAAAATCCTATAACTACCCGTGTGAATATATTTTACCCTATCACCTCTCACTAACAACAAAACATAAGTAATGCCTTTTCAAAATAAACCTTGTATATATATGTATATTGACTTAGTTGCATATTGTCATGCATTGCTCTATTATATTCTCATTTTTTATTTATAATGTCTCAGCATAACCTTAATCTCATCATGTTATAACCTTTAAATGGATGAAACAGCCTGTTTTATTTCTATAAGAACAATTCTTCATATTAGAACCTCAATAATTTATATTTTATATTATATATATTATAGAAAAATATAAATTTGAATTGAAATCATTACATATTGATAAAAGTATGAATACATTATACATTACAGGTTATTTAAGTTATGCACTTAGAGTCTAAAATAGTATGAAAAATGTATATATTTGAGTTATATACATATACTCTGAAATAGCATGAAATATGATGCATTTAAGTTAACATAATTGAGTTTCAAATAGTATGAAACATGAGATTACATGTAAGTTATCCGCATTGAGTCTAAAATGGTATGAAACATGTTAAATATAATTTAACCACATTGAGTATGAAATATTATTAAATATGATACATATGATACAAGTTATCTAAGTGAAGTTCAAAATATATTATGAATATATACTATATTATAATTCACTACATAGAATCTAAAGTAGTGTATGAATACATGATAAATTTAAGTTATCTACATTGAGTCTAGAATAGTATGAAACATGATACATAAAAACTATCTCTACATTGAGTCTAAAATAGTATGAAACATGAAGCATATAAGTTATCCGAATTGAGTATGAAATAGTACGAAATATGATACACCTAGGTTATCTACATAGAGTCTAAAATAGTATGAAATATGATACATATAAGTTAACTAAGTAAAGTGTAAAATAGTATAAATATATAATATAATTTTTGAATATGATACATAGAGTCTAAAAAAGTATGAATACATGATACATTAAAGTTGTCTATATTGAGTCTGAAAGAATAAATGAATACATAATACATTTTGAAGATATCAATATATTTGAGTCAAAAATTGTATGAAAAATTATACATTTAAGTTACTTCATTGTGTTAAAATAGTATAAGTACATTATATACATTTAAGTTATCTACATAAAGAGTCTAAATTAGTATGAAACGTATTCAATCTACATTGATTCCCAAACACTATTAAATATTATATATGTTCAAGTTAACTTCATTAGGTCTATAATAGTAGGAAGCTTTATACAGTAAGGTTATCTACATTGTGCTAAAATAGCATGTGTGAAACATGAAACATTTGAGTTATCTACATTGAGTATGAAATAGTATGAATATATAATATAATTCAAATTAAATCATTTTTAAATTCGCTACATAAGGTCAAAATCAACATGAATCATGCTACATTTAAGTTATCTACATTGAGTCTAAAATAGTATGTGTGAAACATGAAACACTCAGGTTATCTACATTGAGTATAAAATAGTATGAATATATAATTTAATACATCTATTTAATTTTGCAAAATGAAGTAAAAAATAGAATGAACCATAATACATTTAAGTTATCTACATTGAGTCTAAAATAGTATGTGTGAAACATGAAACACTCAAGTTATCTACATTGAGTATAAAATAGTATTAATATATAATTTAATACATTTATTTAAATTTGCTACATAAGGTCAAAATAGCATGAACCATAATACATTTAAGTTATCTACATTGAGACCTATATAGCATGGAATTATACATTATATAAATTAAGTTATTTAAGTTTTCTCTACATAAAGTCTAAAATACAATGACATACTACCTACGGAAATTCTGAGTGTATCGGTCGCCATCTTGTTGACAAATTGATGGTCATCTTTAAATGAACCCATTTATGGCAGAAGACACTTAATTTCTACTCTCATAAGTTTTCTAAGCTCTTATAAACAATTTCTACATACGAAGTACACGGATTCCGTCGGCCCCACCTTGAAGAGTATTTAAGATTCACTCCCCTATAAATACCTGATATAGAGTATTAAAAGTTTTTATATTTCCTTTATATGTTCTCAAATATTCTGAAACTCTATTCATTCAATATATTAAAATTATGATATATTAAAAATAAAGCTTCCAGGGCTGAAATTCTAATGCAAACCTTTTATTTTCAAGCTTTCAGACATCTCAGTCATTCTACAGATGTATCACAGAAGCAAATTAATGATAAATACTATTTTGTACAAATTATTATTTACATATTTTAATTACTTGTGTTTTTAAGAGAAATATATTACCAATTTTGTGTGTGGAAAACATTTTTTTTTTGAAATTTTATGAACTTAAGTTTCACATTTGAGTAAAAAATAATTCAATAGCATTTCATTTGAAAATGAAATTTCGATGATTGACATTGAATCATATTGTATATGTCTCTGTAATTGAAAAATTGATCACTGTTTTATTTTTTATAATTTAGATATATAATTCCATAATATATTTTCACATTATGTCAAAATATTATTTAATAATAATGTTTTAATATGAATTTTCATCCAGAAATTAAATTTAACTGAGAATACTCGCGTTATGAAGTTATTTACATATATATATGATTAAATTGAATTTTGTTTGTTTTTTGGTTTGTTTACATTGTAATAGGCGCAAATATTTCAATAATCGCGCCTTGTTGACTAATAAAAAAGTAAATTAAATTCAATTGGCTTATATTAAAAATATTGTGGAACCTATTCTCAAATGATTTAGAAAACATAACGACATTTAAAAATATATATATCAGTATAGTTTATAAAGTACTTTTATTAATAAAATGTGATAAACCAATATTTGCAATATGATTAAGCATTCCTTGCGTTAGCATGCAGTAGCAGTATGTGATACCAGAATGGATGGTGCTAGGGCTGTTTTCTACATTATTGCATGCCAAGGGATTTGTAAATAAATACTCTTGCAGAATAGAGATTGGTTATTTTATTTGAAACTATCTACACAGTACAATTAACTACTACAATACAATTATGTATTAATTAGGTTTTAATACATCACTAGAATGTCTAAATTACAACGATAATTTATACCATGGATAATAGCTGAAAAAAAGATAAATATTTCAAAAGTAGAATCAATACAATTAAAGGAGAGAGGGTTTTAACTTTATAAATTTTACAAATCACTCTAACTATTTCAATTTACCTAATATTTGAAAAATGCTCTTTTATTATAAAGGACTCGAAGGGTGTGAAAACTCTTCATGAACATTTCCCCATATTTAGTCCTATATCAAATACGAGGGCGTATTGAAAAGTAAATTCTCCAACTACGCCATTTCCGATCGTGAGTAGTTAGGCGAAATTTGGCAGCAGCGCTGTATTCCTTGGTTCCCACGCCACCGTCTCGAACAATCCACGTCATTTTGGGACACTCAGTCGCTGCATAACGACTCGTATTATATGTATTAAAGTTTTGAAGAACTTAAATTATATATGAAAGCATTTATTCTCTCTACGATACTGATTTATTTATTTTCTTACTTCTATAATACAAATTAAAAATGATGAAACCGTTTTATACCTAAAGTGAAACCAATATCTTGAAGGGGGAAGAAAACTATATAAAAAGGTTCTCTGTCAATACATAAGAAGAAATCGGAAATATATTTTCAATGAAAAACTAGAAAATTGAAACTCTGTTTATAAGAATTCCTAACAGTCATCTATATATTAGAATCATTCAATATATCCATCTTTCTTCTGTACATATTTGATCCGGCGTTGTGATAACTAGAAAAATATCTTTGGTAAAAGCCTTTTTCTACTCTCTGAACCACCTTCTAACAGCCTTAAAGTAAATTTGGATCATTTTCAATGGTTTTATCACATAAAATACACTTTAATATTCCAAACCAGTATAATTATGAGGATGCCATGTGAGGGCTGTACGCAGGATGAGGCATCAGAGTCTACCTATACTCTGAAGTTTGTGTGGCGTTTGGCTCAAATAGACGAGAGTCGGTGTGTAAAACTACCGTTTGTTTGGCGTTTATCTCTTACAGACGAGATCCGGTGTAAAGTACAGCAAAGTTTGGCTCACGTAGACGAGAGCCCGTTTAAAGCACAGCACAGTTTTTGTGGAGTTTGGTTCAGATAGAGAAGAGCCGGTGTGAAGCACAGCACAGTTTTTGAGGAGTTTGGCTCACGTAGACAAAAGCCGGTGTAAAGTACAGTACAGTTTTTATAGAGCTTGGCTCACGTAGACGAGAGCCGGTGTAGAGCACAGCCCATTTTTCATTGAGTTTCGCTCACTTAGGCGAGGGCCGGTGTAAAGAACAGCACAGTGTTTGTGAAGTTTGGCTCACGTAGACGAGTGCCGGTGTAAAGCACAGCCCTGTTTTCATGGAGTTTCGCTAACTTAGACGAGGGCCAGTATAAAGTAGAGCCTATTTTTCATGGAGTTTCGCTCACGTAGACGAGTGCCGGTGTAAAGCACAGTTTTTGCGGATTTTGGCTCACGTAGACGAAAACCGGTGTAAAACACAGCACATTTTTTCTGGAGTTTGGCTCACGTAGACGAGAGCCGTTGTAAAGAACTACCGTTTGTGTGGATTTTGGCTCACATAAACGAGGGCCGGTGTAAAAAACTACCGTTTTTGTGGAGTTTGGCTCACATAGACGAGTGCCGGTGTAAACCACAGCACAGTGTTTGTGGAGTTTGGCTCACGTAGACGAGAGCCGGTATAAAGCACAGCCCATTTTTCATGGAGTTTCGCTCACGTAGACGAAAGCCGGTGTGAAGCACAGCACAAATTTTGTGGAGTTTGGTTCACATAGACGAGGGCCGGTGTAAATAACTACCGTTTGTGTGGAGTTTGGCTCTCATAGACGAGAGCCGGTGTAAATAACTACCGTTTGTGTGGAGTTTGGCTCGCATAGACGAGAGCCGGTATAAATAACTACCGTTTGTGTGGAGTTTGGCTCGCATAGACGAGAGCCGGTATAAATAACTACCGTTTGTGTGGAGTTTGGCTCGCATAGACGAGAGCCGGTGTAAATAACTACCGTTTGTGTGGAGTTTGGCTCGCATAGACGAGAGCCGGTGTAAATAACTACCGTTTGTGTGGAGTTTGGCACACATAGACGAGAGCCGGTGTAAATAACTACCGTTTGTGTGGAGTTTGGCTCACATAGACGAGAGCCGGTGTAAATAACTACCGTTTGTGTGGAGTTTGGCACACATAGACGAGAGCCGGTGTAAAAAAACTACTGTTCGTTCGGCATTTAGCTCACACTATATAGAAATTTGGAGATAGAAAGATATTAATAAAAAATGAATATATTAAAAAATAAAAATTTATTTTCCATATAAGAGTGTTATTCCAATTTATTGACCCCTGTGTTGTACTGAAAAAAACATTTCAAGCCAAGAAAGTTGACCTTCAGTCCGGGTCGATCAGTCAGTTGAAAGACAGAGATTGAATTAGGTCCTTTGTCGAACCTTCGAGGAAATTAAAACGGAAGTGAAATTTAAAAGAAAGAAAAGGTTAACATAGTTAATTAGTCTTCTTTCTTGAATCGAGAAGGATCTTTTAATACATGACGTCACTTCGATCACGTTCTTTATAATTGAATAGAATAAGAAATTATGGATTTATTTCTGTGTCTATAGCATATGCAACTGTACATTAAAATCGTTTGCCTAATTTAAGTCAGAAATGTATTATTATCTTTCTTCTATTTAGCTGCAATAGAGTCTAATACACGTCCGCGCGTTAACTTTTTTATTCTCTATTTTTTTATAATAATCTCTGATTATTTAGATATATTTAAATTTAATATTAAGATATTATATATCATATCTTTAGATATTCACATAGAATGTAAATCGTAGGTCATGATTAACTTCAATGCTGAATCACGAAGGATGGCTATCGTGGAACTTCAACTTCTAAGTTTGTCAAAGATATCTGTTCTTGGCATTCACTTTTGACACATCTTGACATATTAAACGATTCTACAAAAATTCTCATCTATAACATGGAACTTTTGTTTCCTTTGTAATGGTCCATTAGCATCCATTTTCGTTATCATGATTGAACAGGGTCGAATATTGATTCGGATTTTGAAAAAACAACAACATATTTTTCTGATTTTATAGATCAAGTCTATGACCTTATTACCGGAAACAAATTTTAACGTTTTAAACACATTTTATCGCTTATATTTTTATATCTCTAAATAAAAATAATATATAACACAAAGGAATAACGCGCCATTTAAACATATAAAATGAAAGGATTTAAAAGCACGAATGTTTCTTTTATACATAATACAAACTTCTACTGCCTTTACTGCAATGAAAAAATATATTGGGGGGGGGCTTGGCTCATCAGTGGTGAACCCTCCCAGCGGTTACGCTAATTTAATCCACCAGACCGCTTCTCAGAGCTCTAATACTGTAATGGACGATTCTGCTTATATACGGAGCACTGAAGGATGGAATCTCAGAAATGGTTTTCAAGAAAACTATGGACATGAGCTTATAGGACAGTAGAATTACATTCAAATATTTGCATCGAGCAATGCTCTTCGGCAAACAATAAAGACAAGGCCAGTTAGGCATAAATTAACACAAAGCAATAACGTGCCATCTATACATATCCGTGCTTTTAAATCCTCAATTTTATATGTATAGATGGCGCGTTATTGCTTTGTGTTAATGTATGCCTAACTGGCCTTGTCTTTATTGTTTGCGGAAGAGCATTGCTCGATGCAAATATTTGAATGTAATTCTACTGTCCTATAAGCTTATGTCCATAGCTTTCTTGAAAACCATTTCTGAGCTTCCATCCTTCAGTGCTCCGTATATAAGCAGAATCGTCCATTACAGTATTAGAGCTCTGAGAAGCGGTCTGGTGGATTAAAATGGCGAAACCGCTGGGAGGGTTCACCACTGATGAGCCAAGCCCTCCCAATATATTTTTTCATCGCAGTAAGGGCAGTAGAAGTTTGTATTATGTATAAAAGAAACATTCGTGCTTTTAAATCCTTTCATTTTATAAATAAAAATATAGTTTGAATGTTTAAAAGGATTCTAGTTTAATATTAGGTTTCCAGGGTTACGCGGCTTTAACAATGGGACAGTTGGTAGGGCCCTGGCCGGGCGATGAGCACCGTAAACGGCCGTCCAATACATCGCTTATGGCCGTTGGTTTGTTTCAACCCGAGCGATGGCCTTAGTTCTACCAGAAGAGTGGAATATAGGTCCGTAGAGATCCTAGGGTGGAAACCTTGCTAAGACCTCTACGGATCGAACCGCCCTTATAAACAAAGGGTATTATGCCGAGAGAGATACCTCCTGGGTGGTGTGGAAACTCTGCACCCACGAATAAAATATACAAATAAAAAGAGAATTACACGAATTTTAACGCCTAAAAAATTCAATCATTAAACATAACTAATGCAAAGTTTTAAAATATGTTGATATCTATAATTACACTCGTGGGAAAATTAGGGAAGTTGTATCTTTTAGCATGTATATCGTCATTCTGAAAATAACTTTGAAAGATATTTGATACACAATGAATTTTATTGTAGGCCCAAGAGATAACCAAGTGTGAGAAATTTGCCTCTGTCTCCTTCAAAAAACAAAAACGTAGAGGACGTTTGACAAACACTTTCCACTTCATTAAATTCTGTCCATGAGTGTAAATCTATCAGAGAGAGAGAGAGAGATTTAAATTAAAAAAATATATATTTTAATAACATCATACACAAGAATATGGTAGCATAGATGAAATAAAAAATGATATAAAAATATTTAAAAATAGAAATAGATAAAATAAAAAAGAATAAACTATTTACAGTTATGTAAAGTCCAGGAGACTCCCCCTACGACAAAGAGTCCTCCAGACAGTAAGTCACGTTCTCCCCTCATCTCAAGGCTCAGAAAGAACCCGTGTATTGATGACGGCACACGGGAGAATGGCGAGGGGCGTCATCATCCAGTCTTTGGCCGAAATGTTGATGGCCTTCCGTATGAGGAGTCTGATGGAGCTGCAGGGCCAGTAGAGGTGGCAACGTCAGGTCGCTAGAACCACAGGCAATACAGGTTCTTCGAGCAGAGGCCGGATGCATGCAGGTAGAGCGTGCAGGGCCAGCTGTACTGCAATATCGGCGTTGTGCCCTGAGAATGTGCAACGTCGAAGGGACGGTCACCCTATGGTGATAGGAATATTGACAAAGTCTTGTCATAGGTACAGAAACTGGTCGATGAGCAGGGTTGCCAGGCGTGGTTGCTCAAGTATATGGCGGATGGTGCGGGTAGTTAGGCGCATGAACGGAGTCACCGCAGCACCACAGCTTCGCCTAGGTTGTCCGCCCGGTGGGACTCTCGGAGGTTTTCTGCTAACAGTATATTTCAAAAGTTGGCCAACGCTTTGGCGTAAGAGAGAGAATAAACACATACAAGGTATGATCAAAAGGTTCAGGGAATTAATAAAAACAAATCTAAAAGAGTTTTCGGAAAATAAAAATTATCATCATAATCACGAGACCTCGTTCTACTAGAAAATATTTATATCTTTCCGAAATCTCAGATAAAAATAATTTTATAAGCATTTTTTAAAGAAAAGAAACAAAGGCGCGGCGTTTTTTTACAATGGATCTTAAAAGTAAACAAAGAGAATGCATAAAGGTTTGTCAAAAATTAGGAAAAACGACGTCAGAAACGTTTCAAATGTTGTACTTGGCGTTCAGGGAGGAGCCTTATCACAATCAAAAACGCTTAAATGGTTTGCCCGTTCCAAATCTGGTAGAGAGTTAACCCAAGATGTCGCATGCCAGGGAATATCTCCTTTGGAAAATCATGAAGAACTGACCCAAAAGATTGGTGCTTTAATAAGGTAAAACACTAGGACAACGATCAGAGAACGAGTAGAAGAAACAGGGGTTTCATTTGGAACGTATAAAAATATTGACCGAGGATCTTGCACTTGAAAGAAAGTTTTCAAATTTTGTTGCAAAATTTTGTCAGAGGCCCAAAAGGAGGAAAGAGTCAATGCCTGCGAAGATTGGCTATTAAACATTCATGAAGATCCAAACCTTCTCACAAAGGTAATAACTGGTGATGACACCAGGGTCTATAGGTATGATCCAGAGACCAAACGACAATCGAGCCAGTGGCTCCCGTAAAATGCCCCAAAGCGAAAAAAGCAAGAATGTCTAAGTCAAAAACAAAGGTTATCATGGTGTCTTTTTCGATCACCAAGGCATTGTGCATTATGAATTCCTCCCACAAGGACAAACAATTAATCAACACGTTTATCTAGCGATTTTACGCCGTTTACCGGAATCAATACGGAAGAAACGACCGGAAAAGTGGATCTTGGGCGAATGGATGGTTCATCACGATAACGCCCAGCACACAGAGCTCTTTCCGTGGGTACTTTTTTGACTAAAATTAGCATGTTGACAATGTCTCATCCCCCTTAATCGCCTGATTTAGCACCAAATGACTTATTTCTCTCTCCTAAAATAAAGTCAGTTCTAAAAGAACAGAGCATTTGAGGAGCATTACTTTTGACGAATTTCTGGGTGCTGCCGAACTGGGAAAAAAGAATGAAACGTTGTATATATTCCCTCTGACAGTATTTTGAGGAATATTAATCATTTTTGTATATATTCATCTATTAAATCTTTTATAACCCAATTACCTGATTTTTATGATCATACCTTGTGAATAAAAATGTATACAGTCTTCATTGATGGCGCCCACCGCTGGAAAGTCTCCGCCACCGAAGGACACCGAGAGTTCTTCCCCACAGACTGGGAAGGTCGTTGAGTTGGCTGGCGTTACCCTCCTCAAGACAGAGATGGTACTTGTAGATGGTAGCCTTTGCCACACTGGTCAACTTCATTGCTTCGGTATAGAGGCCGACACCGAAGAGCCAAACTTGCAAATCCACGAGCACTTCACAGAAGGCGAACCCCTCCGGGAGAAGGGGTCGCACGGCTCGGCAACTTTATGGGTCAGCGACCCGTGTGCATGAAATCACATGTGCTCGTGGTCAGGATATGAATTCTTTGTTTTAAATGTATATATATATTGTCACGTGGAAAATTAGGGAAGACAAGATTCGGGATGACACACCAATTTATTTAAGGCAAGAACAAACTATATATGATAACCAAAAGATTAGCAATGAAGGAAGTTTACAGAATAGATTAATATAAACCTCATAAATGATACTCTGTTAATAAAATAATAAATACTTTGCTTAATATTGAAAACAAAATTAACATTCCTGACCGTTCTCTAGCATTATTTTTTAATATCAACACAATAAACTTTTTTTTGTAATTATTTTACACACACACAAATATATATATATACACATACATATATGTAATAAGATGAGAGAATTCCAGTAGCTTTTGTAGAGATCCTGTCGACTACTGAAATAATTGTTGAAGTTTGGCGTTGTTGTCGACTTGTAGTATCCTGTCGACTACTGTAATATAAAGTTGAAGTCTTGGTAGCTCTTGTTGTACTGTGTTGACCAAGAGGAACAGTCAGGATGTAGAGTTTTCCAGTACCTCTCTGCACCTTGGAAGACCTTTAAAAGTTCTCACAAAATACAGGCAGTCGTGGTCGAGGCAGAGTGGAAAAGCTTGGGGATGTCCACACAAAAAACGAAGACACAGTTGCACTAAGAAAGTCCCGTAACAGATAAAAGTTGAGCTAAGGAGAGAAAAGATGGAGATAGACGAGTTATTCCTAACTACATGTTGGATGAGATCGACATAACATACGACCGACGCGGCTCGCACTAAGGGTGAACTAAAACTGAACTCAACTGTCAAGTCACTGTAAAGGGATTGTATTTATAGGTTAAAGACGGCGGGGACCTTATGTGACAGGGGCGTTTGAGAAAGGGCGCCTTTACCTGTCCAGGTGTGAGAGGGGTCTCTGCATTCCACCACATGTGACAGTGTGGGTGGCCTGTCGTGGGAATTGTGAATCTACTTGATTTATGACTTCCATCTTTAGACTCTGTTGTTTTGGCAATACTATATGTTCGATCTCTGCCCTAGCTCAACTCTTAAATCTATTACAGATTTTATTCATTTATCCACTTTGTACAAATTACATTACATAGGGCGATGCAATGACACAGATTAATCATGCGCATAATTATTTATAGATGTGTTTCTATATACAACATGACAATCTTATTATAAGTTATATACACAGTATGGGGTTGTTGGTTTAAATTACCATAGATGGGCCCCGGGAGTGAAAGGGTTTATCCTGGTTTAGGCGGGTAAAGCCTCTCTAACACAGGTAAGTAATTAAAATTTCTTTTAATTAATTTAAACTGTGAGGGTTAAAAAGGGCTATAACAAGATGATATTTGTTGGATATATAAAAGTGAAAATAAAAATGACATTTTGTTTGATTAACAAAAAAGATGATTAAAATAAAATGATGTTCTAAGAGATTGTTGGCGGGCGTTGGAAAGGGTTAGGGGTTAAAGAATAAGCAATTGTGAGATTTACACATGCAATCAAATACTTAGGTCCAGGTGCAAAGCGAGGATATTGACTTGAGCGTCTTCCTAGGCAATGTTTCACCTGTGATCCTGTATAGGGTAACAGTGCTTTGTCACAATTGTAGTGTTATTGGGTTAAAGTTGTTGAAGAATATGCAATTGTTAGAAGTGCACATGTAAACCAAATACTCAGATCCAGGTGCAAAGCGAGGATATAGACTTGAGCTGTCTTCCTTGGCAATGTTTCACTTGCGATCCTATATAAGGGTTACAGTGTTTTGTCACAATTTTAGGATTATTGGGTTAAAAGTTGTTGAAGAAAAGTTGCTTATTAATATGATTGAGAAAGGAGTGAAATAGAGCCATGCGATAAGTAGAATTGTAGCGACAGTAGGTGATCTGACTTGACTCGAAATCAAAGGTTGAATGTGGTCCGCTAGAGCTGAAAAAAAAAGTTGAAAGTTGAAAAAAGTGAACGCTTTGTGTATGCGTTGGTGATTTGCTCTGCGGATGAAATGAAATAAACTCTTGAAGCGTGTTCAGACCAGAAGTTTGGATTTGTAAGTCTGGGGAACTGTGTTCTCAAAGAGTTTGTTGAATTACGAAATCAAAAAATAAATTGTCAAGCAGTGCTGTCGTTTTTCTACGTTGATGTGACGCAATGACTGAAAAGATAGTGATGAAAAATATAGGGAATTGGTTAAAGAATATGATTGTTGAAAACGATTGTTGTAGATGCCCGATAGTGGATGATAAACTTTGTCAGATAATAAAGGTATTTAAACAAATAAAATATAGTGAATAGAAATATAGAAATATGATTGCGGGTACAAAAAGTGTGAGTGGACAAAATTAAACCTGTAATATATAAAATATATAATAAATAATAAAATAAAAATAATTTTTGAAACAATTAGATGTTTTACAATATTAAAATAATATCATGAAAAATAAAAGTAAATTTGATTAAAGGTTTTTTTTTTTAAATGTTGGATTAAAAAATTTGTTTATATAATTGAAAGGTAAGAATAAGAATAATTATTCAAGATTTTATACAAAATTTATAATATAATTGAAGGTTATTAATGATTGGATAAATTTTAAGTAGTGTAAAATTGAACAAAAATTGTCTCTTTTGACGAAAAGTTACAGTTGTGGTGTGTGACTAGATTATATCCCTTTGGTAACATCGGTGTTTCTATGACTCTGAAACTGGGAATACGTGAAATGATCTTTTCGTTTGTCCTCAATGCTGGTATGTAGAGAATGATTTCTCTTTCGCGTTAAAAAGTCTATATAAGACTTAACCAAATTGTTTTAATTGGTGTTATCAATTAACATGTAAAATGTTTAAAGTATGTTGTGTTGTGATATCTCGTTGGTGAGATTTGTGAGATTCTCGAGGAAATCTAAATGAGTAGTGTGACACATGTGTTCAAAATGGCGTCATGAAGCTAGCGGTCAAGATGATCTGCCTTGAGGGGGAAGAGAGGGCATGTCCAAAGATATTCTCAAAAGATAGTAGTGACCAAGGGAGTGACGTCATAAAGGGCGTCCACTTCCCCCCCTTTTTTTTTCACGGAAATTCTATTTTTGGGGTGGTCACACGTGCGGGGTGTTTATTTTCTGTCTTACTTGAAACTGACTTTCTCCCTCTTCTTTTGTTGAAGTTTGGCAATTTTCTTGCCTATTTGAAAATATAGTTTTCTCGATGTTCGTAAGTGTTGTCTCGAAATCAGTTTAGACTTAGTAAAATTGTTATACGATGATTTCAGGCTAGAAGTGAGTGAAAGATATGACTTTCGACGTGGACACGCTTTGAGGTGAGAAGTGTCACAGGCGTGAAGGGCGTCTTTGGCCTGAAAAGTGAGAAAAGTTTTGTTGTGTTGCCTTGTGACACTTGTGAAGTGAATTGAATGGAAAGGTGTCACGTGAAATCATAGTTTGGTATAAAATCTAACCTGTTTCACCATAAATAACAAATTTAATAAAGTCATGGGTGATGGTTGTATGAAACACATCGAGAAATTTTGACTGTTAGTGGATATGGCATGCTTAATGTGATTTTTTTATTGTGGCGACGATATAGAGCTAAGTGGAGCTCGAAATTGGATTTGTGTGTTAAGTCGCGCACTAAAAATTGTTGCCAATTGGAGAAAGTTATGTGTGAGGGTGTTGTAACGTTTGTTGAGAGAGATTTATTGATGCTTAATTATGCATGTAAAAAGTAGAGACGAGGGAGTGTATCTAAGTTAGAATAAAATGTTGTTAATAAGTTTGGTAGGTTGTGATCTAATATAGCTACTGGCGATGAAGTGGGGGGAATCTTTATTTTCAACTTGTTTTGGGAAAGATAGTTGTTTTCCCTAGTGGTGTTTTTGAAGATATTGTATCTTCCGATTTTTACAATAAAAAAAATGCGTTTCACCTATGTTAATTTATATTTAAAATTTGAATATACTAATTAAATTGCTGATTATGGTAGTTAAAATGATTCTTTTAAAAGGGCAATGTCGTGAGAGTTACCAATAATTTGAATTGGACGCTTACTTAAAATGGTGAACATTACCAAATTTTAAGAATTGATAAAGATATTGGTCTTTTGGTATAAAGATAACTAATAAGTAAAACAAAAATAAGTTTAGTATTATGATGAATGAGAGATTTTAAGAAATAATAATAATGATTTTTTTTAAGTTGTAGATTTGGATAATATTATTATACAGTAGAACTCCTCAAATTCGGAAATTCTGAAATTCGGAAACTCCCAAATTCGGAAAGTATTGTAATGTTTTTTTTACATACAAAAAATCAATTTTCACATGCTTTTATTTTGTTGATATTTCAACATTATTTTATTTTATTTTATTTACTTTTACTTTTGCTTTGCTTTTATTTAATTTAATTTAATTTTTATTAGTAATTTATTTTTAATTTAAGTGTTTAATTAATTTACTTTTACCGACTATTTATAATCGCTAATTAGGGGTTTATCCCCTTTTTTAAAAGCTTAAATAAATCAACAGTTTCATTTGACCTTTGTGCTTAGTTTAGGATATTGTCCAATAAGAAGGCAGCATTATTACGTCATAAGCCATTCACGCATTTTTTATTGCGAAGTTGATTCACCTAAAGTTCAAATTATCAAACATTTTCAGACATTGTAAGTTTCAAATTATTTTATTCAACTCTCAATTTTTTTGCATTTACAAGTTTGTTCTTCAACAAAATGGCATCCAAAGAGGAGCGGCAAAAACGAGGCAAGTACCGAATTCTTAAGCTTGGTGAAAAGTTAGATGTTCTTAGTGACATTAAAAAAAAGGATTAAGCTATACAACGATAATGCAAAAGTATAAAATTTCTAAGACAACTGTTTATGATATAAAAAAGTCTGAGCTTAAACTTACAAAGTTTGTTGATTCTACCGAAAAAGATGTCAAAAAGTTTTCTCAAGTAAAAAATCCGTTATACGAAAATGTTGATAAAGCAGTTAACATATGGTACGAAAGTCAGAGATCATCAGGGGTTCCTATTCGTGGTATTGAACTCCAAACAGCTGCCAGTCATTTTGCATCAAAATTGAATAATCCCACTTTTAAAGCTAGTGGTGGATGGTTGTCACGATACAGAGCCAGACATAATTTGAAAAATAAAAAAGTTGTCGGGGAAGCATTGAGTGCTGACGAAGATGCAGCTAATCGCTTTAAAGATGATTTTCACAAACTAATGACTGACGAAAAGTATGAACAGTTCCAAATTTATAATGCTGACGAAACAGGAGTTTACTGGAAGTCATTACCCGATAATTCTCAAGTCAAAAATGCAAACAGCGCTAGTGGTCATAAGCAATCCAAAGATCGACTCTCTGTTTTACTTTGTGCAAATGCAGACGCTTCACATAAAAATGTTTTGGCTGTTGTTGGAAAATCAAAACGTCCAAGACAATCAAAAACATCATTGATCGATTGCCTGTCCATTACTATTTGTATGTCCATTCTTCACACAAGGCTTGGTTTAATCAAAGCATTTTTAGTGAATGGTTTTTTAAACGGTTCATAAACGAAGTTCGCAATTTTCAAAAAAATAAGTTAAGAGTTGCTCCAGATCAAGTAAAAGCGTTACTACTAGTTGACAATTCTCCTACTCATCCAACAGAGCTGATCAGTAATGACGGCAACATTAAATGCAAGTTTTTACCACCTAATACAACATCTGTATTGCAGCCTATGGACCAGGGAGTTATTGTTGCCTTTAAAAGGTTGTATAAACGAAGACAGTTAGAAAGTTGTTTAGTATTTTCAAGTGATGCAGATCAGCCAAATAACTCTGTGGGTGAACAAACTTTTTCTAATTTAAAAAAAGTACGACATCAAGAAAGCGATATTCAATTTTGGAAATTCTTGGGATGAATTAAAATCTTCTACAATAAGAAATGGATGGAAGATTTTGCTTGAACACAAAAATAATTCAGATTTGGAAACAGCAGGTGATGCATTACAATTATCCGAGGATGAATCTGATGAAGATGAACAAGAAATTAGACGGCTGGAGCAATTATTTCAAAGAGCTAGAATTGAAGTAAATCAAGAAAGCATTAATGAATGGATCGATATAGACCTTGATGATCCAGGTCACAATGTTCTTAGCAATGATGATATAGTTGAAGCTGTTTTGAGTGAAAAAATGGAAATCATCAGTTCTGATGATAGTTCCTCAACTTCTGAAGACAGTTTGGAGCCGGATGTTCCCAGATGCGAAGCGTTGAAAAGTTTGGATGTTGCATTAAAATATTTGGAAAACCGCACTGAACCAGAAATGCTTGCAAGCTACAACACCATCAATAGTCTTCGAACTATGCTTATGAGAGAAGAAGAAGCTTTGTTAAACAAGCCAAAGAAACAGACAACAATCAGCAACTTCTTTGCCAAGCCATAACTTACTTGGCCATCAATTGCATTACATACATAATAAAATATTTTACTATTTTTCATCGGTTTCATGCTCAAAACTCATAAAAGTCAAGGAACATTTGATTAAAAATCGTAATTAAAATTATGTAATGTACATATAATATTCAACCTAAAATTGTTCATATGCTTCAAAATCTTTGTCTCAGTCATCTAAATGCCTATTTATGCCACATAAATATTCACAAATCTAACTCTCTCAAATTCGGAAAATCCTCAAATTCGGAATACCTTGCGCCCCAAGCTTTCCGAATTTGAGGAGTTCTACTGTAGGTGAATTTAAGAACGACATGTAAGATTGGCAAATTTGTAAAAATGCGTAATGGGCGAAATTTTTTTTTTTTAATAAAATTGAGAGTAATAACTTGAAATTTATAATCTGATTAAAAATTAAAGTATATTTGATCAATGAAAATGTGAAAGTTTTAAAAATTGAATTAAAAAATGGTATAAAAAAGGTAAAAATTGATTTTAAAATGCTTAAAGTGAAAATATAAATACAAAATTTATAGGGAATCAAGTTTTGAACTTGAGGATAAAGTTAAGGTAGGTTTTTTTAAAAACTTACAGTTGTGTGAAAGTTCAGTCAGGAAACTTGGTCTTGGCTTGTATTCCTGCTGACGTTGAAGACGCTCCATGTAGAGCTTGTAGACGCTTGTAGCTTCTGTGAAGTTGATTGTGGCTTGTTGCCTTGAGCATTGTCTCGACGATGTCAAGTCGAAGGTGTGGAACTTGTCACAGGGTTTGGGCCACATCGCTGCTCGGTTTCCATGACTTGCGGGAATATCGGGGCTGTCGTTGGCGCGGTCAGCTTGCTCCCGACGTTGGCGATCGGTTAGCGGGTATGCGGAAGTCCGTTGGGGCGGCGTTTCTTCCGTAAATATCGTCTCTTGTTGGGAGGAGAGATTGCTTTGTCGTTTCGTTGGAATGGCGGGTTTGTTCCTCCATCTTTGCTCGTTCTCGCTTCTTATCTGAACAGTCTTCTTACCTCTTCGTTGTGTCATCCTTCGTTTTGGTCATCCTGTCGGCTTCTGTAATGAGATGAGAAAATTCCAGTAGCTTTTGTAGAGATCCTGTCGACTACTGAAATAATTGTTGAAGTTTGGCGTTGTTGTCGACTTGTAGTATCCTGTCGACTACTGTAATATAAAGTTGAAGTCTTGGTAGCTCTTGTTGTACTGTGTTGACCAAGAGGAACAGTCAGGATGTAGAGTTTTCCAGTACCTCTCTGCACCTTGGAAGACCTTTATAAGTTCTCACAAAATACAGGCAGTCGTGGTCGAGGCAGAGTGGAAAAGCTTGGGGATGTCCACACAAAAAACGAAGACACAGTTGCACTAAGAAAGTCCCGTAACAGATAAAAGTTGAGCTAAGGAGCGAAAAGATGGAGATAGACGAGTTCTTCCTAACTACATGTTGGATGAGATCGACATAACATACGACCGACGCGGCTCGCACTAAGGGTGAACTAAAACTGAACTCAACTGTCAAGTCACTGTAAAGGGATTGTATTTATAGGTTAAAGACGGCGGGGACCTTATGTGACAGGGGCGTTTGAGAAAGGGCGCCTTTACCTGTCCAGGTGTGAGAGGGGTCTCTGCATTCCACCACATGTGACAGTGTGGGTGGCCTGTCGTGGGAATTGTGAATCTACTTGATTTATGACTTCCATCTTTAGACTCTGTTGTTTTGGCAATACTATATGTTCGATCTCTGCCCTAGCTCAACTCTTAAATCTATTACAGATTTTATTTATTTATCCACTTTGTACAAATTACATTACATAGGGCGATGCAATGACACAGATTAATCATGCGCATAATTATTTATAGATATGTTTCTATATACAACATGACAATCTTATTATAAGTTATATACACAGTATGGGGTTGTTGGTTTAAATTACCCTATATATATATATATAATTATTTTTTTCTCTCTCACTCTGAAATTTCTGAGACACCGAGAGTTACTCTAATTAAATTGACACAATAATTTCCACACACGGGAATGTATTTATAAGATTTACCGCTATATAAGCTAAAGTGCTTCATTGGAACAACGGCCACTTGTGTCAGCAGTTGTTCTACAGGATCAGTAAAGTCCTAATGATATACCATTCGGTCCATTTCTCAGAGTCTCCATTATTTCCACGCTAATGGAGCCCGCGGCAATTAAGTCCTGGTACGGTGGGTGCATAAGTTGGTGGCTGTTAGAGGCTGTGTTCTGGAGTATTTTCTGTCTTCTGGACCTTCTGTCTTATCTCTGTCTCTCTTAACTACCGTCTTATGAACCGAAAGTTCAGGGAGGTCGTCTACTTCTAAGATGTCTGTAGGGAAGCTATAATACACCGCAATATGTAAATATTGATGATAATGATTGCTTGATGACTGTTGGAAAAAATATAAGTGAAAGAAAAAAAAGATAGAAAAAATATTTGTATCTAAATATTGCCACGTTTAAAATTAGGAAAGACAAACTTCAGAATGACGCAGAAATTTATTTAATGCATGAAAAAACTATGAATGATATACAAAAGATAAAAAATGAAGGAAGTTCACAGAGTTGCAAAATATAAACATAAAAATGATACTCGGTTAATAAAATAATAAATACTTTGCAACAATATTGTAAATACAGTAGCGATGGGCTGGTGGTAATCTGGAGGACACCAGCGACAAGAGCTATTGAATTCAACATAATGAAATTTAATCCAATATGGAAATATAATTTATATGAAAAAACGAACTATCTCTAATCGGAACAATTATATTCAACTATTCTGCTGATTACTACTTTTATCGCTGAGAAGATCCGCTTCTTCTTTCCTTCTGAGCTTGAATTCCTTGTCTTTCGTTTTCAGGCACTCCTATATACAATTCTTAAATTTCTTCACGTGATAAGTAAATGATTAATATACAAATGAAATAGGTTTAAAATCAGACTATTCAGTAGAAATTATTGTTCTTCGAATATTCCTCTCTCTCCATTGCTATTAATGCATAAAACTAAATACTTGTTGTGTAGGCATATATAAGTAATTATTAATCCACCTGTTGTGATTTCACCGCCACTCTGTGTTGTGACGACAGTTCTATAGAGGGAGTCACTCACCTCGATTCCTGGTCGGAGGAGTTGAAGGTTCAAAGCTGAGATGTCGCTGCTTGTACCACTTTTAAAATATACGACAAACACAGGAGGGAAAATTATATTTATTATCAATTTAAAAAAATAGTGAAATATTATTTCATGAATTATATATTTAAATGTATGCACACTATGCAAATCGGGGAATCAGGACAAATCCTCCCGTTTGAAAGTTGTTTACAAGTTCTTCTGTTTTTGTTTTCCTCATTCCGGCCGCTGCATCCCCGTAGCCCCCTCCGTCGACCTCCCATTGGCTGCCTGAACTCCTTCAAAACACTACCCTCTAGTGTAGCATATAAAATCAAAATCGTCCAATACATTATTAGAGATATATAAAGCGGTCTTCTGGTAGATTAAATGAACGAAACTTTTGAGAGGGTTCAACATTGATGATCAAATTTTTCCTAATATTTAGCATCAAGGTAAATTCATTAAAATTTTATATTCAATTCGAAAAGCAACCAAAGCCTCAAAAATAGTTTAATTTTATTATAATAGTGAAAATATCTCAACTATTAAATTACAACAATTAAACAATTTCACGAATTAAAATAAAAAATGATATAATTGACTACGATATAAATTAATGTGGAAGTCACCTTTGGCGACGTTTAAATCAACTTTGCTCTAAACGAAATTGTGATATACTTTCTGTTCCTCCGGGATTGTTCCAGAATTCTCTTTCTAAAATAAAAATGAGCTTCAAAAATAAATAACACAGGTCTACCATTTTATTTATTTTTTTTTTTGCCGGAGAAAGCCTGATTTTGATTCTGATTCTTTCATGCTGAATTCAAAAATGAAATCAGAAGTTTTCCATCACCCATAGGTCTTGCAGGATAGCCATTTTCTTTCTCTAAATTGGTATATACAGTAATAATGCAGAAAATGTTAAGTGAGCATTTTTTAAGTAAACATCATTACATTAGCTAGCGCTTTATTTTTGACCAGAAAAGTTAATATGTGGAACCGAAAGCTTTATTTTATCTGTTATTAATTAAATTTTGGTCTTTAATAATCATAAATATAATAAAATCATTAATTTAAATAACAATTTATTGAATTTTTAATCAAATATGTTTTTATTTTATAATGCAATATGTTTTGCTTTCAACTCAAAAATAACGACAAGCTCTGGAATGCTATTTGCTGAATAACAGTTTTAATATATATATTTGAATTGAACCTAAAGATTTGTTAAATAGATTTGCATCAGAAGTGACATGTAAATATGAAGTGATTAGTTTATTCTTCTTTATCGGTTTGCTTTTATAAATCGTGTGCACCAGACTGTGTCAATATGCCGAGGCGTTGCATTAATATTCCTGATATTTTCTGTTACATTTGTGGGGATTTAACTTTCAAAGTTCAAAGGCGAAACTTCACACCGCTCATCAAAAAGTTCTATCAACTTTATTTTGGCTGTAAAGTCGGTGACCAAGATAAGACTTAGGCTCCTCATCATTGTTGTGAAATTTGTGCTCGACGTCTTACAGGGTTGTTTAAAGGTGAACGTCATATGCCTTTTGCGGTTCCAATGATATGGAGGGTACCTAAAGACCATTCTTCAGACTGTTATTTTTGTTTGACAAAGACTACAGGTATTACATCCAAATCAAGACAAACAGTTGAATATCCAGATTTGCCTTCTGCTATGAGATCGGTTCCTCATATTGATATTTTACCTGTGCCACAGCCTCCTGAAAATGTAATATTTAGTGACGATGATTCAGATAGACGAGAGCAACAGTCGGATGACACAAATTTTGAAGCAGGAGCTTCATCTGAACCTCATTTGTTAACCCAAGAAGATTTAAACGCCCTCGTACTTGATTTAGATTTATCCAAAAAAAAAAAACAGAGTGAACTTTTAGGCTCTAGTTTAAAAGGCTGGAATCTGCTGCATAAAGGCGCAAAAGTATGCTTTTTCGCAAACGTCAATATGAATTTCAAGACTTATTTACACAAGAGAATGATTTAGTATATTGCAATGATGTTGTTAGTCTAATGGAAGCGCTTGGTCATGACCATGATACAGAAGAGTGGCGCTTATTCGTTGATTCTTCAAAAATTAGTTTAATAGCTGTTCACCTTCACAACGGAAATAAGTTCCCATCAGTGCCAATAGCACATGCATCCAACATGGAAGAGACTTACGAAAACATGAAACTGTTTTTGAAAAGATAGAATATGAAAGATACGGTTAGAAAATATGCAGCGATTTGAAAGTCATTGCTCTCTTGCGTGGATTACAGCTTGGATATACAAAATATTGTTGTTTTCTGTGTGAGTGGGATAGCAGAGATAGGGAAAGGCATTGAATTAAAAAAATCCAGCCAAACCGTGAAATCTTTACTCCAAGACATAAAAATATTGTAAATCCTCCCCTAATCGATTCAGAAAATATTTACTTACCACTATTACATATTAAACTGGGATTAATGAAGAACTTTGCCAAGGCAATGGATCGAAATGCCAGTGGATTTGCCTACCTTAAACAAAAATGTTCTAGCATAAGTAATGCGAAAAATAAAGAAGGCATTTTTGTTGGACCTCAGATTCGAAAATTGCTGCAGTAAATAATTTTCAAAATAGTTTGAATGAAGTTGAAGCAGCAGCTTGGAATTCCATTAGAAACGTTTGCAAGAACTTCTTAGGAAGTGTCAAGGTTGAAAATTACCGAGACATATTTAATGATCTGTTGATTTTCTACAAGGCACTGGGATGCAACATGTCTCTCAAGATCCATTTCCTGCATTCGCATCTGGATTTCTTTCCAGACAATCTTGGGGCAGTTAGCGATGAGCATGGTGAGAGGTTTCATCAAGATATATCAAGCATGGAAAAACGTTACCAAGGTAAATGGAGTCCCGGTGTGCTTGCTGACTACTGCTGGACACTCAAGAAGGATGTACCACAAGCAAATTATAGAAGAAAATCCACTGTCACTACTTTTCAATAAAATTAATATATTTCGTTCATATAGGCCTATATATTAAAATATTTTCAAATTTCAAGTAGGTGTATCTCAAAAATCTTGCGTGATAGAAAAAAAAACTGATGGTATATTTGGAATCAGAAAGAAGGGTTAACTTTAGATAAGATGCTGTTTCTTTTGGGACAAAGAAAAATAATTTTTGATAAACCAGTGTAATGTAATAAGGTTTATACAAAAATGCTTACGTAATATTTTGGCATTTTTTGTTGTATTTATCCCAATACCAAAAATTAGGCGTATCCTGACATGAGCGTTTTTATATGGGAGAGCGCCATCTAGTGGAACAGAAATCAACTAAACGTTGATTCAACCTGTCTCTTTATATTTGACAAACCTATTTTATTGATAAATCAATAAAAGTCAACCACGAACGCATTTCATGCTCTTGGTCCTTATCGGCGTTGTGCAAGGCTGTACCTCTCGAGAAATCAAGAAATGAGCATAAAGGCCAAACTTGAGTTAATATGCTTTACATGTGAAAACGTAATAAAAAGTAAAAGTTAATATATTTATATGACCTTATAGACTATTAAAATTCAATTAGACAGCTACAAAAAGGGACATTAGTCCACAAAAAATGATTTGAAAGGAATTAAGTAATGATACGGGTGACCCTGAAAGTTTGACCTAGAGTTAAACCATTATATGAGAGATCGATGGGAATTGAAGGAATGGAGCGGTAAAGAATTCTAGGCCATTAATTCACTCAATAATCAATGCCGTGAGAGCACTAAGTGTAAACAGGTCAACGTCCGTGTGTTGTCAACCTCACGTGGGCGGGTACACGTGCATCATTGACTTCTAATTGTCGTTCTCTCCACTATATCTTCCATTGTCTGTACCAACAGGTATCATTGGCTGCAATCTTTTCCATATATACTAGACTTGTATCCTTTCCTAGCACTCTATCACGCTCTTTTATTTTGTTTCATCTTGGAAAGTTTTAGTGTTTCTTATCACTCAATTTCACCCCCGAATTTGGAATATTCAGTTTTATTTATGAATAGTATTACAATATTTTGTAATTTTTCGTACTTAAAAAAAAAGATTATTAAGTGTCGTGGTTTATTTGGAAAGCGAAGACTAGAACGCGGCTGATTCAGCACTCGTATTTTCAAAGATATTGTTATGACACTTTCCAGCGTTCATAGTTGTAAGCAAAGTTTCTAAGAAAGCAATGTAGGTTCTTTGTGGATACAGCTTAGTGCGATATACTTTATTACCGGGAGCTGTAAATGTAATAGAGAACTAGGTGCACTTAGATGGACTTGTCTCCAATATCCGCCAGTAGAAGGATCCTCCTTGTCTACGGCCGGCTCCCGTCCAGGTCGGGCAAGTTTCTCTGGTACTGTCTTGCAGGATCATCCACACGGCCACACTCCCTAAGACAACATGCCGAATTTGCATCACCATGAAAAATGAAAAGAGAGATATGATTCTCACCTAACAAACAATTTGTTTTGTTTTTTAATAAAGTTAAAGAAAATATTGTCGCGGAGATAAATAAGCAAGAGCAAACTTGGGAATAATTAATTTATTATAGAGGGTATTTACCTTTTAGTTCTCCAATAAAATTATATACAAGAGGTATTTATAGGGAGATATATAACAACTTATCCCAAGGTAAAAATAATAATGAGAATGGTCAGCCAGCGAGGCTTCTCGTTTTCCTTATTTGCCGATAAGATTCCGAGAACCCCTAACACCTGTGATTCTTCCCCCGGAGTCCAGTGATGATTGACAGGTGTCCCATGGAGCTTCCTGTGGCTGTGGTTGCAGAGCTACTTGACAATATTTTAAAATACTAGCCGAGTGACACGGACAAATCCCCGGGTTTATCCGAAGGATCTGTTTAGATCATAGAAGGAATTGGACTAAAGCGGTTAGATATATTTTTCTGGACATAACCTGTTACTCCAATTCCGACCGAAATAAACGTTAGCAGACGAGTTATTCTTTGAACTTCAAAGTAGAAGAAAAAAAATGGTAACTCACAGAGGCAATCTTGAGGCAGTCTTTGCAAAATATACCCTCAGTCCGTTTATTCTGTAGCAATCAAACATAACAGGTTTCCAGGATCTTTGGAGTAGGACTTTCTTAGAGTCACAAAATCTAAAAACGTAGATGTGTGGTCAGTGAGAAATACCGTAGATAATACTAAGGTATATTAACGAGGAAAGACAAATAAGAAAGATAAATGTCGAAATGGGTTTATAACATTCCTAAGATGTAAGATTTATTACCTTCCAAACAGAAAATCATTTTAAGATAATTTTTGGTTACTCAAATGATTTTAATCGCATTTCTCTATCTTCAAATCCGAAATAACTTTATTTGGTGCCGCTCAAAAAGAGCAACCCAGCTTATTATATTTACAACAATGAATAAAAAATGAAGGTTATTCGCATATTAAAACAAAGTGTCAAATTCGGGATTAGATCCCGGTTTATGGCTGTCGGGAATCGAGGGATTTAACCACTCGCCCACCGACTGCATTTCACTATTGACTGGTAAATAATATAGAATACAATTATTGTAAATTAAGTTGGAATTTTTGATCAATCATTGCTATAACTGTTTTCAAATCGCCGAAATATTGGTGAGGGGTAATTGTATAAATTAATATTGAAGATAGAGATTGCCTGACCGGCATTCGTATTTCTGTAAAAAAATAGACACTTCGGCCAGAAAATAACTATTTATCCTGACGAAGACAAAATATTTTTGTGGTAACGTTGAGAAAATAATCTCTTACTGGCCGAAGTGTCTATCTTCACAGAAATGTATAAAGTTACTTACATTTTATATCTGACACCCGGTGTTTGAGTTAATTAGCAATCCATTAAAGGTAGGAAGAGCAGAGAAAGCGTACCTGGAACCTTCCCGGAAAATGACACCATTCTTAAAACCGGTTTTATTCAACATCAAGTTTGTAAACAATTTTCTAATCCCAATATATATAAAAGTCAGTGTATGTATGTATGTATGTGTGTTTGTTCCTATGTCGGCTATACACGTCCACAATACGTAACTAATCTGACTGAAATTTTATCAGTATATATAGTTAACCATTAAAAAACTTATAGTGAAATTTTCAGGTCTCTATCCCGAATATTCTATGAGTTATTTGCAAATTTGCGTTGCAAATTTGCCTTATCGCTCGCAAGCAGCGCATCTAGCGGTGAAGATGGGAGGTAATATCAGCTGGCCTAATGTACCTGTAAAACGTGTTTTAACAGGACATAGAGAAAAATATGAAAGACACTAAGTTTGGAGCGGGACGTTTCACAAGAGTGACATCCACGGCGCCAATTTATAATTGTAACGAATAGTATTTTAAAATCAAAATAATAGAATTTTCAAATATCGTTGTGAAAATTTACAATTTTATTTTTTAAAAACACACAAAGTTTGGAGCGGGACGTTTCACAAGGGTGATATTCACAGCGCCAGTTTATAATTGTAACGAATAGAATTTGAAAATCAAAATGATAGAATTTTCAAATTACGTTGTAAAAATTTAAATTTTTATTTTTATATTTTAAAAAAACACACAAAGTTTGGAGCGGGACGTTTCACAAGAGTGACATCCACGGCGCCAATTTATAATTGTAACGAATCGTATTTGAATAAAAACATTTAATCGGGTAAAACCCGGGTGTTGCCCGGGTCATTCGGCTAGTTAATTAATAAATTGAGAAGGAGGAGTAATCCGTCGAATTTTTAACCCATCGCTTTATCTATTATTCTGATATTAAGAGATTTTAATAACCTATTTACCAAAAATATTTACTTTTTTTCTTTTTTAAATCAATAATCTTATTTTAGATAAGTTATCATTCTCTGGAGAGGACAAATTGGGAAGATACAAAATTCTTCTGCTCCCAATAAATATATTTTAAAAACCTATTGCTTGTTTTTTGTGTTTCTTGGATTACCTTTTCATGTATATTGTATTTATTTTCGTCTATATAATTTATATATATTTTTACGATGATTAAGTTAAGCTCATTTATTTCTATAATTAATATATTTTTTTCAGTTGTTTTACAAAATAAGCTGCTTTGATTACCAAATATATTAATCCTTGTGGTAAAACTTTTGTTTGTTAGGAAGATAACTCGGAAGTTGTATTGTTATTATATGGTGTAAAAGGAACCGGTAGATGTGTCATTTTATTTTTACTACTCGATTAAGGTATTGAACCATATCCAGACCCTAAACAGACAAGGCAAATAACATTAGATTTGAGCAAAGAGAAATATTTGTGTATGATTTAATTATAGAACTTTCAACTAAAGTTTTGACTAGTGTCAAAATTGAAATTAGATTTTATTCAGTGGAACTTAGCTGGGACAAATTAACCAGCGCCTACATCTCTTAGAATCATCTTTGGAAACCACTTACAAAGCTTTCTCGCTTAATATAAGTATAATTTATGATCTCGAGAGATGGTGGAACTTGGAAAAATGAAGCAGAAGGAAAGAAACCTAATTATTTTCGGGCTTGAAAGAACAGAATCCGGAACCTCTGACGAATATCGCGTTTTTATTCTAAATCTGATTTCAAACACGATGAAAATTTGCGAAGAACTTATGACTGAAGAGTGCCGAAGATTGATAAAAAAGCTAACTCGCCGTTGCTTATTGAAGTATCTGTTTTCAAGAATATCATGTGTCTTCTATAAAAGGTCACTGTGATATATTTCAGAGTTATTGTCTGAATCCCGATATACATGCTAAAAGGTACAACTTCCTTAGGTTTTGTCCATGAGTGACACTAGGTCATCTCGTGTGTCTTCTATAAAGGTCACTGTGATATATTTCAGAGTTATTGTCTGAATCCCGATATACATGCTAAAAGGTACAACTTCCTTAAGTTTTGTCCATTAGTGTAAAACAGCGTCATGAGCTGATAGTACTAATCAATATATATTATTTAATATATTATCTTATAAGAACGCGCGAGCAATATAGTGGTGACAATAATGAATATTTTTATAAGTTATAATTTACAGAACAAATTTACTTTCTGGCTTTAACCAACATTATAAATAACTCTGGATGAAACAAACTTACTTAAACATATTATCCGTTGACAAAAAATAAGGAAGTTGTACCTTTTAGCATGAATAATTTGATTCGGACAATACCTCTGAAAGATTCTGATACACAGTGACCTTTTTTGAAGACACAAAATAAAAAGTCTGAACAAAAATGCTGCTGTCTCCTTCACAAAAAAAAAAAAAAAAAAAGACGGGGCCAGCGGCATAAAAGATTTCCATCACCTTAAGTTTTATCCATGAATGTATATGATATAAAAATAGAATTAGTTTCGAACCATATTTTATCAATATAAAAACATTTAAGAGAAAGTTATTAAAGAATGTAAAAAAAAGAAAATATTTTCTGAACAATTTTATTTAATATACGGGTCACAGGTTTTCTCTTCTTCAATTGTTGAATTCCACATATAATATCTTATATATAAATTGTGTTACGAGATATATTTGTTAAAAAAAATGAATTTTAGAGATTTTTCTACAAAAAGTACAATCGTTTCGGTATAGAAATTGAAAAGAGATTATTTATTTTATCAAATAGTTTATTTTCAACTCTTGAGTAAAATACTCAATATATAAAATATCTCACAGTTAATATATAAATAGTTTCACGCGCAATTATTCAGGTCAGATATAGCGTGTCTTATTTGAAACTGGTAATAAGTAAATAAATAATATAGAATTTTTTATGATAATTCTATTTAAATTTCTGTGTGTGTGACTAAGATAAAATAAGGACAATTATTTACATATATTATTGCGATTTCACAAGATAATTAAAAAACTCATAAATAAAAAAATGAATAAAAAATGGCGACTCTAAATATACAGGTCAAAATTTCCATAAGTAAGAGTAATAATCAATGAAAAATCAAATTGAATATTTAAAAAAGCATAAAATACCCCCTCCCCCCTGATGAAATAATTTAATGTATTCTAATATTACTGTGTCGCTTATTTTTTTATAAGGCTATTAGAAAAAGTACAGAAATGATCACCAGGTGGAGTAAGATGTTAATAATTGTAAAAGCCAATAAGCTCTTTTTCTTGAAAGAATAAACAAATATTATTCACAAACAAACATTAATAATTGAGGTAATTTATTTCGCAAATATAATATTTTATTTTGAAAATAGATCAATCCATAAATAGATCATTAATTTAAAGATATATATTGGATCAAAAATAATTTATTCACCAATATATATTGGCAAAATTCCAACCCTTTTTCAAGGTATATAAACGTATGAGAAATGCGTTGATATACCTTGGAAAAATATTGGCGTTCAGCCAACTGAAATATTACGAAAAGTTATAGATGAATATATTAATACCTCATAAAAGGTTAATTTAATTAGTTAGGCTTAGAAATTAGCGCTATTGATAATTCTTCGTTGTCCATATCAAAATTAGGCGTTGTGAAATATTTGGAATAAATTAAATGCCAAATAATATTGAACTTCTATTTTGGCAATACGAAATCTGTAGGCTTCCTTTTGGGATGCGCAACTCACCACAGATTTTTGAACGCGCAATAAACCAAATAATCTAAAAATATAAGTTAAACTTCATAGCCCACTATTTCAATGATTTCATTATCTTTTCGGATACCTTAGAAGAGCATATTCAACACTTAGAACAATTCCTGGAGATCTGCCAACAGAAAAATATTAAACTGAACTATAAAAAAATGTGAAATCTGAAGACATCAATAGAATTTCTAGGATACACCGTTAAGAACAGAACCTACACACCACAGACTCGTAACCTCGATATTATTAACGCTATCAAACCTCCCTTCAACCAAAAAACGTTACAGTCTTTTTTAGGAGCCGTCAACGTGTATAACAAGTTTATACCAGATTATACCCGTCTCAGAGCACCACTCAACAAATTACTTAGAAAAGACACTTAATGGCAATGGGACGACAAATGGCAACAGGCATTCACGGCTCTCAAGGAGAGCTTGACACGTAAGCCCGTATTACATCTGTTTCAGGATGGCTTACCCTGCCGCTTGTACTGTGACGCCTCCACCCAGGGAATCGCAGTAGAGCACTGCGCCCTCACGAACGCAATTATACCATTTCAGAGTTAGAATGTTTAGCGATCGTAGAAAGCATCGAAAATTTCCAAATCTATCCGGTACCAAGTTCACTGTCTACTCCGACCACCAAGCCCTACAATGGCTTAAAACTATCAAAAACACCTCAGGGCGACTTTTTAGGTGGAGTTTAAGACTATCCACTTACGACTATGAAATACAGTACCTCAAGGGTACACAACAACACGAGGCCGACTTACTTTCTCGCAATCCATTTTGTGGATTTATTAGTGCTCGTACTATTACGAACCACCAACCGAATCTCACGGAAACCAGTGTCGCTGTAGACGTCAACGATCTGCACACCATACGGCGTGAAGGTGTAAATCGAATAATAATACCCGAAGCTCTTTAACACTCGCTTATGAACCAGGTTCACAGCGAATACAACCATCCCGGTATCTCCCAAATGGCTCGCCTAATCTCTACTCAGTATTAATGGAAAGGTATGGCCAAATCCATACAAAAATTTGTAAATTCCTGTCATACATGCTAAATCATTAAATGACCCAAATGTAAGCCTTATGGTACCTTAGGACAAATTCCCCCACCACAACAACCATTCGATTTAATATCAATAGATACAATATCCGGATTTTCGAAATACGGACACTCAAAGACGTATCTCCATGTTATAGTGAATCACTTGACCAGATACGCTTGGGCATCCCCATCGAATTCTACCAGTACCTTAACGTACATCCAAACCTTAAAAACAACAAGGGTCTCCAAAACGCCTACTTTCGGATAGAGCGCCCGCATTCACCTCCGAAAAATTCCGCAAATTTCTGCTATCTCGCGGTATACAACCACTACTTACCACCAGTAACAATCCGCAAGCTAACGGATTGATAGAACGATTGAACGCCACAATCACTGGAAAGCTAAGGTTACTATATCTCTAAAACCCAAAGACATGGTTGTCCAAATCTATAATCAATCCCCGCACACCCTCACAGGTTTCCCACCGATCTTTTTGATGTTTAATAGCATCCCACCAGAACTAAAAAACCATTATAACCCATTCCCCGACATACAGAAAGCTAGGCAACTTGCCTTCAGCAGAACACAGCTTAAGCATGAAAGGGACAAACAAAGAAATGATAAAGGTCATCAAGCCCCACATTTCGAGATTGGTGACCTAGTCCTCGTAAAAAATTATAAACATCCCCATACGGGAAAACTGGCACCATACTTCACAGGTCCGTTTACAATTTTAGAAATAATATCTCCAAACGTAGTCCGAATTAACAGACCCAATCGACCCCTAAATAAAGAAAATTATACAGTTCATGTGAACAAACTTAAATACTATACAGAAAATATCCTATACCTCGCGCACCCGCCACTAATTTAAACACCTCGCGTAACACCTGATGTACACTTTGTAGAATTTAACCATTTATGTCCCACGATATTTGACGCTCAGAAATCCCGGCTTATAATACCCCGGACTTGCTCAGCCCCTTTTCTTCATCTATCTGAAGATATCTTCCAATAAGTTAGAAGGAAGCAAGCGGTCCCCAAAAAAGGGGCCCCTGACCTAAATAAGCATCCCTCGCCACCGCCCGGAACTCGCTAAAAATAAATCCGAGGGGTGATGGAAAGATACATGCCGACATTTTTTGTCACGACCCATCGCCACTGCCGGGTGTCACTCTAATGAATTTTCACCATCTATTAAATCAAATATTAGTTCGTGCCTCTTACTATATACCGTTCTAATCCCTAACCAAATAATCTACTCTGATATCCCATTTAGCTACAAATAACTTGTATAACACGTTCATTCTACTTTCACTAACGAATCAGTCCACTAACAGAATAACTAATTAATTCAATAACTAATCCCGCCCACTGATCCCCAATGAATTAAAATATCTATCCTTCATTAATAACCCAAAACCAATTCACCAGTTCTAGATTCTCTCTCCCTACACCAACCTCAGAGCGAGTTTACCACAACTGTTCACTTTTCTCCGCAGTTTTATCGTCGCTCTCATTAACTTAACAGCGCTCTTTACTGATGCATTATCGCCCTCGATTAACTTGTCCACTTAACATCGACACTTAGATCCAAGGACAACATTTACCTACAAAATTCATACACACCCACATATGTTTAAAAAAAAAAACAACCCTTGACCGGTTAGAATAGATCGCCGTTTTTCCTGCACACACAATATAAATGCCGCTTTAGGAAGAATCACGTTTTCACCTAAACGTGGCGCAGGGAACAAAAAATCGACAAGATTAGGACTCAGTGAGTTTCACATTTGAAAACAATGTGACCCACGAGTCGCGTCAAACATAAAACGAATTCAAGGAGATAAGTTAGAACAACTTGTATCATTAACACCAAAAATATCGCAACCGAGGAAATCCACTTCGACCTATTTCATAAAGGCCAACTAAGAGCAACTTTACCTTCTTTCCCGATATATAACTTATATAGTTGAAGTGAACGAACGAAATGCGCTACGAATTATAAAAATAAAAATACAACCTTTCGCATTGAGTTTCTTCAAGTTAATCGAGGGCGATAATACATTAGTAAAGAGCGCTGTTAAGTTAATGAGAGCGACGATATAGCTGCGGAGAAAGGTGAACAGTTGTGGTAAACTCGCTCTTAGGTTGGTGGAGGGAGAGAGAATCTAGACCTGGTGAATTGGTTTTGGGTTTTTAATGAAGGATAGGTATTTTAATTCATTGGGAAAAAGAGACTCAATGTGAAAGGTTGTATTTTTATTTTTATATAACTTCTATATCATCTTACTTGCTCTTCTTTCTCGATGAACATCTATTTATTATTATTTTTTATTTTAATATCATTTATATAATCATTATCTAGCTCTAATATTTTTTTTACGTCAACCAATCAGTTTAGATTATTGTCATTATTTTTTCTTCATCAAAGCTTATTTATCTTTGCTTCATGACTCTATTAAAAAAAAACTTTATATTAAATCTTTTATATCTAATAATCTCAAGTTTATGTTTCATGTTTATATCATTAATTTGCATTTGTCATTTTACAGTATATTTTCTCTCACTTTATAAATTAGATGATATTTACATTGTTTGTTCTTCCGCTACCATGTTCAATGCTATCGAGTATATTATTGTTTATTTTTTCATTTAATATGTTCACTTCATATTACCCCTTATATGCTGCTATAGTGTGTTAATCTTTGTATTATGTCATCACTATTTTTACTTTTTTAAAAGACTACTTTGCATTTAACTTCGCAATTCTATCTTCGATTTTTCAAATCCTTTAACGCTATATGCAAAGCCTTAATTTTGCAATTTCATATCTCAATGATATATTCTTTTATAATCGAACTAAAAATCATTATCTAAAAACAAGGTAATCTTAAATAACCTCTTAACTAACCACTTTAAAGGTTACTTCTTAATAAATAATAACATTCCTTTTCCGCAGGAACTTTTAACAATCCTTCGCAGGCTAGACTTGACCTACTTCGATTTCGTAATTAACAATAAAGACACACCGTCCCTCAGATTTACCTATCCCAACTTCTAGCTTGGACACGTGCAAATTGTATTTATATATATATATTTACTATTTTTCTCGCTAAGCCCCTGACGACTTCAATTAAAACTTTTATTTCTGATCACTGATATTCGCCCTCATTTATCCTGCATGCGTACGTCTTAACGACTAATTCATAAAACCCATAAAAATCACCCTTATCTTACTATTCGATTTTGGTATTGTAACTTTATTCGGTCTTTAAATTTACATGTGAAACATGGCCTAGGTTTTCCGTGCCGTGCACATTAAATGGTTTGGGACTTGAGTCAAGGTGGCATTGCCTCAACCTAATCATAACTAACCTATCAACCCTTTCTAACGCTCATCACGAAGAGATCATAATTGACCCATCCAATCATTTATATTTTTACCTATCATCATTATATGTTGTCTATTAAATCTTTTATTTCTATTTTTATTTTCACTTGTATGATTAGTATTAGTTGTTTATACTTTATTATATCTTATGGATATATAGAAATCAACCCCATGTTATATACCAACTCATCTCAATTAATTTTAAAATTACTTCCTTAATAACAGTCTTCCTATTCCACTCTCTTGAATCCCTCCATATGAACCCTCTCACATCCGGGGCCATCTGTGATGATTTAAGTCCATGGAATTGTTGTAAATAATCCAGATATCTACTACCACATATTTCACCACGTGACTGTATATACCTTTGTTATTTACTGCAAATAAAAAAAGTATCAAATAATATCAATCTGTACCGCGTAAGACTCTAATAAAGTATAGCAACTGTACAGATAGAAGGAATGGAGAATAACAGGAGAAAATACGACTTGAAATAATCAGGCCTAAGAGAAAAAAAGAAACAAGGCCTATCGAGCCCAGTCCAATTTTTACGAGGTCGTGGCCCTCCTGGATGATGTAACTTCCCCCCCCCCCTCTTTACGTCAGAAAAGGGCAGTGACTTGCCTGGACCCAGGGAAGCTATAAAAGGAGGCCCCAAGCCTCAGTTAGCCAGTCTTTTGTTTCAGTCTTTGTTTCAGTCCCCAGTCCGCGTAGGCCGCTCCTATAGAGGTAATTCTTTCCTACCATTCTCGTCCCATTCCTTCTTGACGTTCAGACGCTTCTTATTGGAATTTCTGTTTGTTCATTTCACCTTTGGCTCCACTGTGTCGTCTTCCACCCCGACTGCACGGTAGAGGTGACATCGAGGTTCATCTAGCATCAGGTAACACTGGTCTCAGAGGTCCCGAATATCACATATATTCTCTCTAAAATCGCCAAAAAAAAAACTTTAAAACATTTCAAATATTTACATTAAGGAAAAGTAACTTTAAAAACATCTCCAATATAGCCTACATATTAACATTTAGGCTTGACTCGAATTACACTCGTGAAAAAACTTACAGAAGTGGTAATTATTGATGTTGCCGGTTGACATTTTTTTAAGGAGACAGAGGTAATTCTTTTCATTCTTGGTTTTCTCGTGTCTTCAAAAAAATGTCATTGAGTATTAAATATATTTCAGAGTTGATGTCTGAATCTCGATATACATTTAAACCTGTCTATAGCGCCCCCTCTAAATAGGTCCTTCCTCTTTATAGCGCCCGAATTTAAACATTAAAATGTGAACATTTCACATTAAAAGTGACCTGTCTATTGTGACGGTGTTTGGACCCACCGCTCATTTTGAACGGCCTTTCAACCACCTCTGCCGGCGGTGACGCGGCGGCGGTGGTGAAGCCAAGTCGGCGCGCATGCGCGGCGTCGACGGCGGGGAAGCCAAGGCGGCGCGCATGCGCGGCGGCGGCGGAGACATTCGAAATTGACGGCATCACGGGCAGACATTCATTCTCATCCATCCATTTAAATCAAACATTTTTTAACTTCTTTTTACTAGATATTTAATTTATAACATTTCATTAATATTTATATTTTATCCTAAATAAATTAAAATACCACAAATGAATAATTGAATCATTTATTCAAACTCAAACGAACCACCACAGTTTTGGCGCAGCCGGCAAGGATATTCAATTATTCAAGCATCAAAAAGATTTTATTCATTTTAATATTATATTTATTTCAGTCAATTGTGAACATAATTTGGATTTTAATAATTTTTAAGCAAAAAATTGAATACTGAAAAAAAAAATATTTTTTTGAGAATAAAACTAATATCCAATATCATTATGTCCAAAGAAAATATTTTAAAATTGCAAAAATACAGCGGGGATCAGAAGGATATTCGTGCCCAGAGCTGGGTAAAACTTTTTGAATTACATGTTACAGATGAAGATAAAGGAAAGTTGTTCTTTTACTATCTAGAAGGAAGAGCCTTAGAATGGTATGCTGATGAAATTGCAGGAACAAATATTAAGCAATAGGAAACCATCAAACAAAAATTTATTACAAGATTTGGATCATCAACAGCAACACCATTAATTGATGCACAACGAAGGTATCTACGCCGCGATGAATCCGTCAATGACTACTTTCAGTCCAAAATCCGGCTTCTAAAACAAACTTCCTTATCCAAATTTGAACAGATCCAGATGTTGACGGAAGGATTACCAGCACAATGGAAGATAAGCTTAGCCCCAATACATTTCGAAGATATAGAGACTTGGGTAAGTGCAACCTAAGATTAGAGGCTGCATTTGGCTCCATACAGAAGAACTCCAAACCAGCCTTTAGCGATAATAAATTTAAAGATCCTACCTCTTACATCGCATCACCTCCGAAGCCACCATACCCATGCAGATTTTGCAGAATGCGAAATTTAAATAATTTTCATTGGCATAATGAATGCCCATATAGACCCAAAATATTCCCTAAATAAAGTGCAGCAAACGAACAACCCTCAAATTTGAATGCTACTTCCGACCCTTCATCTTCGAACTCAACTGATTTACCAACAGTTAATCTATTTAAACTAATAGAGCGGCCAATCTTCAAATTCATCAACATCAACACATTAGTCAACTCCACCCCCATACAAGCATTCATTGATACAGGTTCAACCATCAGTATAATGTCCTATTCTCAATTCAAAAATTTGAACCTACAAATGGAACCATCATCATCCATTTACATCAATCAGGCTAATTCCAGAACAAGAAGCTTTGGTCGCGTTAAAGTCAACCTTACCATCAGTCACATCACCCATGAGATAGATTTTCACATCCTCAGAAACTTCATTTACCCCCTCCTACTAGGTCTTGACGTGGGAACTCTGTTCAATCTTCATGTCGACATCAAGAATGGTGTTGTGACTATTAAAGGACCATCTTTGTATACTTGTAAATTTCAGGCGAATCATTTGAGACTAGAAACTGGATCATATGAAGAAAAGAAGAAATGTCAACCAGCATCTGAGGAATTTTCAAATCTGGAGAATGTTGAGGCTACTTCTCTATTCAATGAAGATTCTTTGCCATCTACAGGCAACTCAATACATGTTGACGCACTTTCCAGGAATCCAGTGTGCACATTCATAACCGAAGATAAGATGAAGATTGCTCAACAACAGGCAGACTTGCGATTTGTAAAGAACCCTCAAATTAAAAGTGGCATTGTCACTATACGAATTCGAGGCCATTCCAAAGCAGTTGTACCTGATTCCCTACGGGTAAAATGTCTTCATCACTTTCATGATGGCTTTGGACATCCTGGAAAAAACAAAACATTGAAGCTGATTTCCACATATTACTGGTGGCCACAAATGCTCAGGACCATAAAAGAGTATGTTTCCTCATGTAAAGTTTGTCAGCTCAGCAAACAGTCAAACCAACCGACAATCGGCCATTACCAAATACCGGACAGCGACCTCCAACCATTTGACCTCATTGGACTCGATACAATTGTTTTGGGAAATGAAGCAAAGAACACCAGACATAAGTATCTCCAGGTCATCATAGATCACCATAGTCGTTACATTTGGACATCCAAGACACCGAAGGACGAGTGTACCGGGCTCATGCTTCTCAACTTCGATCTTTCAAGGACAGGGAGTCCTTGGGAGCCGGGGGGTGTAACGGTGTTTGGACCCACCGCCCATTTTGAACGGCCTTTCAACCACCTCTGCCGGCGGTGACGCGGCGGCGGTGGTGAAGCCAAGTCGGCGCGCATGCGCGGCGGCGGCGGGGAAGCCAAGGCGGCGCGCATGCGCGGCGGTGGCGGAGACCTTCGAAATTGACGGCATCACGGGCAGACATTCATTCTCATCCATCCATTTAAATCAAACATTTTTAAACTTCTTTTTACTAGATATTTAATTTATAACATTTTATTAATATTTATATTTTATCCTAAATAAATTAAAATACCACAAATTAATAATTGAATCATTTATTCAAAATCAAACGAACCACCACACTATAACCCCCTCTCTATAGCACCTCTTTATAGACAGGTTAAACTGTACATGCTAAAAGGTACCACTTCCTTAGAGTTTTTGCATGAGGGTAAATTTCAAAAATTCAAAAAATTCGAACATTTAAAAACATATAGCCTGAACTCTTTATATATAGAAAGCGCCTTTTCACGATAGAGGTCAGATCACTCTTTAGAAAACCCATTTAAAATGCTTTGAGTAGATCATTCTCTGCGCATACTCAGGTCTAATAAGCCACCAACATCGGCTTTGACGCATTTTAAATAGAATCCAACTAGCGTTTTTCAAAGATAAAGCTGTATTTCCGCTTTGCACAGAGAGCATCAAGCGACTGCATTCTTGTATTCCTATTTAAATAGTGAAATTCATTTTTTAAATTATAAATTGAATTCTATAACACATAGAAAATGAATAAAAGTTGAGTAACATTTGACGAGAGAATATAATTTTCAGATTAAAATTATTGAATGCTATATTTTGAGGGAATATATCAATTGAGAGAACTTAATATTCTTTTGAAGTTATTTTTTCTATATATTGGGCAGGAAATTATCTATTTAAAAAGATATATATATATATATATGTGGTAACCGAGGGTTAAACCTGTAGTAACCGAGAGGGATAGTCAGGGCGTGGAGAGTTTTCCAGTACCTCTCTGCACCTTGTAGGACCTTTAACAGTTCTCACAAAGTACAGGCGGTCGTGGAAGAGGCAGAGTGGAAAGCTTGGGAATGCCCACACACAAAAACGAAGAGCTAAGAGCAAGATGGAGATAGAAGAGTACTTACTGTACTACATGGTCGAAGAGGTGGACCTGGGTACAACCGACGAGGGCTCACGCTGATGGTGAAGTGACTATTTTTTCGGCCAGGGCAGAGGCCTTATATATCTTTGCCGAGTGAGGAGGCATGCGGGAATTCGGACTTTGAACGGGTGCAAAGGGCGTGGGGCGTCTGCGATATTCTACACCCAATGACCTTGATGGAACGACCTGCCAAATTCCTCTTTAGGGTTGTTGGATTTCTATCTCGATTTCTTGCTTAGCTCAGCTCTTAATCTATCACATAGTTTTATTTATTCATCCTCAGTTTGTACAAAGTACATTACATATGGTGATGTAATGATACAAGTCAATCATGCGTATAATTATTTAAAGATGTGTTTCTATATACAACATGACAATCTTGTTATAAGTATTATACAATATAGGGTTGTTGGTTTAAATTAGCATAGATGGGCCCCGGGAGTGAAAGGGTTTATCCAAGTTTAAACGGGTAAAGCCTCTCTAACACAGGTAAGTAATTAACATTTCTTTTAATTAATTTAAACTGTGAGGGTTATGAAGGGCTATAACAAGATGTTTTGTTTGGATATATCTGCAAATTATAAAATTTAAAACTTATGTTCAAAAAAAAAGTTATGATATAAAAGATAATTTTAGATAAAACCTTTGTTTGATAAAAAAAAATAATGATGATAAAATTAGAATGATGTTCTAAGAGATTGTTGGCGGGCGTTGGAAAGGGTTAGGGGTTAAAGAATATGCTATTGTAAGTATTGCACATGCAATCGAATACTTAGATCCAGGTGTAAAGCGAGGATATAGACTTGAGCGTCTTCCTAGGCAATGTTTCACCTGTGATCCTGTATAAGGTTACAGTGCTTTGTCACAATTGTAGTGTTATTGGGTTGAAAAGTTGTTGAAGAAAAAGTTGTTCATTAATATGATTGTGAAAGGGGTGAAAAAGAGCTATGCGTTAAGTAGAATTGTGGTAGCGACAGTAGGTGATC
>CP092878.1:67968942-67999129 GCA_030710605.1 Cordylochernes scorpioides
CATTGATTGGTTTCGCTGTCTAGCACAGGGCGGTGGTTCTCCACAAGATGGCGGCCATATTTCACTGCCTAAGATGCTCTCATATGATATTTTGAATTCTCCTTGTGAATACTCTGTAGCCGCAATGTACAAAGGGTTGTGATCGTTTGTATTGCGCTTTCGCCGCTTTCTTCCACGACGGGGCTGTAGATCGCCGATCTTTACGGTGGATTCGCTCACTTGATCCACGCTGTCCATATCGTGGCCTCCCAGCACGCGTTCGTCCAAGTTAAACTCCCGTAGGTGGTCGGGAAAGTTCCTTTCTTCTTTCGGTCGGAAAATATCGGATCATTTTATCTATGATTTTCTCTGTTTGAAGAATTGAAGTTTAAAGTTGATCCGAAGAATCTGAAACAAATACTCTGGAATCCTGATTTTTCCACACATGTGGTCGCTCCTACCACGGAGAATATTCTGACAAGTTGTTTGGTGATGCTCATTTTAATAACGGAGCTCAATTTTACCATTCAATCAATATCGTCATTGAGTTATTGTGGCCTTTTATAGGTCTATCTCATTCACAGACTATTCCATCACTCTCTGTTGATGACTGTTGTTTCCAAGACAGCTTTTAGGTTTAGGAAGCATGCGACCAATTTAACTCCATCTCAGCTTAAATATATTATTCTGTGTGTGGATAAGGGAATAAATTAATAATATTAAATATATATATATCGATATTTTTAATATACAATAAATAAATTCTATTGAAACATGCTTTCATTAACAAATGTGTGAAAATGAACGCCGCAAAACCTTTGTTAAAAGGAATACAGAACTTTCGGACAAGTGTTCCTACAGCTTGATGAACACATTGTCGTTAATTCTATTACTAAAACTTTTTATTAATTGTATTGTACATCAATCGGATGTTTTGAACTTGTAAAAATATAATTATTTAATAAAGGTTAACGGCGTTAGCATTTAGTCTTTTGTTAGTATCCAAACCCGCCAATTTAGTGAAATATATTATTCGTTTAAAAAACCCTGTTTAACCATCTAAACTGTTTATATTCGTATATAAGAAATAAAACTATTTGATATGAAATCTTCTACTGTCCTTACTGCGATTAAATATTTTGGGAGGGCTTGGCTCATCAATTGGTTTTAAAAGAAACTTTCGTTCTTTTTGGTGTTATACCTTATATACAGAATGACGCCTTATTATCGCATGTTTAAGGAAACTATGGATTCCTTTTCAAAACACAGTTCGTCAATGGATCGTTTTCATTAATAACCATGCTGCTAATAATTTTACTGGCTTTTTGTCTCAAATATTTATTTTCTTTTGTGTACTGAACTAGAACATTTTTGTAAATAGAATCGTGAAATTGCTTTGAAAACGAATAAAAATATAAATAAATGTATTAAAGAATAAGCATAAATGGATAGTTCAAATATTTAATTAAATTTTGAAGATTTGCTGAATATTATTTTATTAATGAGAGATATATACATATGAATTTTAAAAACATTAAACAAACTCTATTCGTCTCTTCCAACAGTTTTGTTTAGAAAGTTAAATTTAAACTTCTATTTCCTCTCTTTTAATATTCAAAGAAAAAATGTTTTACAAAATCTTCAAAGTCACCTCGCCTACATGTTTACGATAGGATGAAAGCGGTTGGAAGTGTTTGCATTTGTTTAAATTTTTCATATTTATTGATTCGAGTCTCAGCGTAGACTGAGACCGACTTTTTCCATCTTCTATTGAGGAAAATGTCGAGGTATATTTAATCTAGTAGAATCCACGCTGGATCGCAGACAATAGAATTTACTCAGAGTGCTGCTTGTTACTGTACTCTCAAAGGTCAATATAATATATGTTATATAATTTTTGTCGGGTTCTGTTATGATATTTTGAAAAGAGAAATTATTATTTTGAGGTTTTTAATATACAAGAGTATTATGTTATTGTTTGTAGTCGTGTCATCTTGAAAGAAAATACAATAAATCAATTTAGGTCAAAATTTGATTTAATTTTCTAATGAACAATTCAAGAAGAAATACCTGATTGTAGGCGTAAAAATCAAATGAAATATCACGTATTTACAAATCTACGAAATATTTTAGCCTGCCAACTGAAAAAAAAAACAACAATGGGTTTATATGGTCTAAAGTCTCGACATCTGGCGGTCGACTTTATAGATTAATTTGTCTAGGAAATATAATTTGAAATTATTTTGGTATATAACATATATATGGTAATTTGAACCAACAACCCAATATTGGGGTATAATATAACAAGATGTTGTATAATAAACACCCCTGTAAATAATTACACGCATGATTGACATGTGTCATTACATCACCATATTTAATGTACTCTGTACAAAATGAGTATAAATATTGAGTATAAAAGGAAATATTGGACATATTATATGGTTGTAAACAATATATAGGTATATGCGTGTATATGTGTGTATATATGTATATATTTTAAATTTAATGATGTAACTATAAATAAAATTCAAAGAATATCTCTATATGTAAATAATATTTAGGAATATTTCTAAGTTACTTTCTGTGTATCTTTCCATGTTGAATATTTTCTTTGTTATATTTGTATGTACATTTAGCGCAAGTGTCCCTAGGGGGACATAGCGTTTTGATTTGAAATAAATAAATAAATAAAATTCTGAAAAAACAATAGAAAAAACAATAGAAAAAAAATAGATAAGTGGGTCAGGTTTTGATATTAAAAATAATAAATAAATAAAAAATAAAAAAGTCATTTCCTGACCACGAGCACATGTGCTTTTTAGATGGCAGAGCGCATCTAGTGGAGCAAAAATAAACTAAACGTTTATTTAGCTTGCTCCGTGAAATTTGGTCAACCCAATTTCTTGATTTACGCAAATTTGGCCTTAAAAAACCCATTTCTTGATTTCTCAAGAAGCCTCTGGGACCAAAAATATTTTTTGTCGCAGTGGTTACAGCCTACTCCACGCTGACGAGCGCCAACAGCGCGAAAAGCGTTCGTGGATGGCTTTTCTTGATTTATCAAGAAATTGGGTTAATGAAAACAATGCCTCACTTAAACAAGTTCGCATTGCATTGCAGAATGCTTGGGATACTACTTTGCAGAAACATGCTCAGATACCCCCTTTCCCCTTTTCAACCTTAGCGTCACATTATACGTTCAGTCAATAAACTAACTTCATGAACTCACTATTGGGAATGGTAATAGCGAGGAAGGATTGTTCCAGTCGGATTAATCAATGAAAAAAACAAAAATGTTCGGCGAACTGGAATCCCTTGGAAGGTTGGAGGTTTGAAGGATGCGGAAAAGGAGAGGTGGGTGTAAGAGATTTATTGCTGTCAATTTTGATTGTGTCCGACTTGTGTGGTCAAAAGAAAAAGTTGAAAAATGAAAAAATGATGAGCCGGACGATGAGAGAAAAAAAAATCTAACTGGGTCTCCTGAGCTCACTATTGGGAGTGATATAGCGAGGAAGGGTCTTCTAGTTAGTTTAATCAATTAAAAAAAAAAGAAAATGGCTGACGAACAATAATCTCTTGATGGATGTAGAAAGTTGGGAGGAAAGGTTCATGTGATAGATTTAGAGGTTGTAAGGGAAGCGTCAAAAATACATTTTGAAAATCTATTAAGAAAAATAAAATGATAAATGTTTTATCTGTTTAAGAAATATTATAAATATTGTTCGGTGTAGGTTTTTTAAAATGGTGCCTAAAATAGTTGAAGTTGTAAAATGCTAGGTCTAAACATGATGAGAAAAAAAATTAAAATAAAATGAAAATATTAAAGGTAATCTACTTATATATTTGCCTTATTCTGTCTGAAGCTCACGGATAGAATGCGCGCCCATTGGCTGCCGGCGAACACGTGTCCTCCCTGCCCCCCTCTAGACAACCCTGTTATCAGCTGTGTGATACATACACCTGTCTATAGCGGCCACCCCGTCCATAGCGGTCACTTTAGGCAATCCTGTTATCAGCAGTGTGATACATACACCTGTCTATACAGACCACCCTGTCTATAGCGGCCACTCTAGACAACCCTGTTATCAGCTGTGTGATACATACACCTGTCTATACAGACCACCCCGTCAATAGCGACCACTCTAGACAACCCTGTTATCAGCTGTGTGATACATCCACCTGTCTATACAGACCACCCTGTATATAGCGGCCATTCTAGATAACCCTGTTATCAGCTGTGTGATACATACACCTGTCTATAGCGGCCACTCTAGACAACCCTGTTATCAGCTGTGTGATACATCCACCTGTCTATACAGACCACCCTGTCTAAAGCGGTCACTTTAGGCAACCCTTTTATCAGCAGTGTGATACATACACCTGTCTATACAGACCACCCTGTCTATAGCGGCCACTCTAGGCAACCCTGTTATCAGCTGTGTGATACATCCACCTGTCCATACAGACCACCCTGTCTATAGCGGCCACTCTAGGCAACCCTAGGAAGCAAGATGTATACAAGGTGTAGACAAGATGAAGATCTAGATGAAGATTAAAACGTTTTTAAAATATATTCGCACTCGGATAAAACCCGGGCGTTGCCCGGGCCATTAGTCTAGTAATATATAAAGGGTTGATTGGTAGTTGAAGACATTAATGTTGATGATTAATACACAAAGTGATATTATCGATTAATAGTGAAATGTTTTATCTACATCTGTAAGTTAAAAACAAAGTCCAACACCACAAAACTAGGTAAACTGTAAGTCTATTTACAATAAATGAGAGAAAAGTTAAAAGAAAACAAAAATATTCGTTCCTGAAAAAAGGGAACATATTTACACACAATGTCTAGGTGTAGGTGCAAGATTATTGCTGTCTTTCTAGTTTGGCCTACGGGGAGGTAATGTGGCCCTATAATTGAATGATTGATAGGCAAGAGTGTTGAAGTAGGAAGGAATATATCTGCTAATGGGGGATACAAAGGTCATTCCACCCCTTTAGAAGTAGGGAGGGAAAGACGAAGTAGAAAAAAAAACTAGGGGGGAGTTCAGTGTGTCCTTGATCTTTTGTCGTTGGGATGAAGACAGGAATTAATTGCCCTTTTAGGAGGCCAATATGGCGTCTCCTTTGGTCTCATGTATAGGATCGATAACATTATAAAAATAAGATTTGCTATTTATGTAACACTAGACGAATGGCCCGGGCAACGCCCGGGGTTTACCCGAGTGCGTATATATTCACACAGAGAGAATAAGGCAATAATATAAGTGATCTTCATCTTGGCTACACCTTGTATACATCTTGCTTCCTAGGGTTGCCTAGAGCGGCCGCTATTGGCAGGGTGGTCTGTGTAGACAGGTGGATGTATCACACAGCTGATAACAGGGTTGCCTAGAGTGGCCGCTATAGACAGGGTGGTCTGTATAGACAGGTGGATGTATCACACAGCTGATAACAGGGTTGTCTAGAGTGGTCGCTATAGACAGGGTGGTTTGTATAGACAGGTGTATGTATCACACTGCTGATAACAGGGTTGCCTAAGGTGACCGCTATAGACAAGGTGGTCTGTATAGGCAGGTGGATGTAACACACTGCTGATAACAGGGTTGTCTAGGGTGGCCGCTATAGACAGGGACCACTATAGAGACTTATACAGTGACCGCTTTAGTCAGGGTGGTCTGTATAGACAGGTGGATGTAACACACTGCTGATAACAGGGTTGTCTAGAGTGGGGGAGGGAGGACACGTGTTCGCCGGCAGCCAATGGGCGCGCATTCTATCCGTGAGCTTCAGACAGAATAAGGCAATTATATAAGTAGATGGCTTGTTTGTCAGACTTTCAGGACCTAGATTTCGTTAATTTTATGAGAATAGTTGGGGGAACAAATGATTAAATGGTTCGGAAAATCGATGAGCTATACTTTTTTCTATTGGACTAAACTAGTTGGGATCTAAATGTCGGAAAGGGTCTATTATTATATTTATTTTTAGGGGTTCTATATAATTTGGGTGGTGAAATATAAAGGACCTCTTCATTATAATATTGTAATTTATTTACATGTACAGTATCGCTATCATTACCTGTAATCCTATTGGGTCTATTTATACGTACGACATTATCAGAAATTATTTCAGTAATTTTATATGGACCTGTAAAGTAGGGTACTAACTTACCGCTATTTGGATGATGATACGCCTTGATTAAAACTATATCGCCTTCATCCATTGTGAGGTTTTGTGTTTATTATCATACCTAACTTTTACTTTGGCGTGCCTATCAGTTGTACGTCGTACTGATATTTCTCTACTTTCTACTATACTGGGATTTATATCATCACATAACTCGGGGAATTTTCAATTTTGGGATGTTATAGTATGGGGCGTGTCTTTATATTTATTAGTAACTATCTTGATTAACTTCGTCCACGAGGTTTCTGGATTCTCTAAGTTCAGTAACCTCAGCTTCCTGGTGAGTATCGCGTTAAGATATACAGACAAATCGTTAGATTGGAGATTATTAGCGGTGATTAGGTTTAGAAAAATTATAAAATAATGAATTTACGAAATTTTTCTGAGAAAAGGTTATGGCATGGGTACAAAAATCGGTAGAGTTTCGTAATTAACAATTTAACACAGGCAGGAATGAAATGCAATGGGGTATGGAAATTTTATGGTATGATATTTAGTTTTCGCATATTTCATTTATAGTTGTATTTGTAATTGTGGGAAAAATGGGAGGCACATTTTGAGATGAGATGATTTAAAATTGATATTTATAAAAATACAAATCTAGGACTAGTTTTTAAAACTTTTAAAATTTTGAGAAATATCAATTTGAATAGTAATAGGTCAAGTAAAATAAAGAGGGTAATAAATTTAATTATTAATACTATGGCCATAAATAAGGTATTAAAAAAAACACAAATAAGTTTAGAAAATATGATTCTAATATGATTTTTTATGTAAAATTGAAATTAATGAATTAAAATTTAAAAGTTGCTTAAAATAAAGTGAAAATTGATAAATGAGGGTGTACATGATTTAAAATTTGAATTGAAATATTATAAAATTGCAGAATTTGATTTAAAATGATTACAGTGAAAATAAACATTAAATTTATGGAGAATCAAGTTGTTTTTAAAAACTCTCAGTTTTGAGGATTGTTCAGTCAGGAGACTTGGTCTTTAGTTGTTGTCCCGCTGATGGGGCCTGGTGGTCACTTTTTGCGATGGTTGCCATGGGACATCGTCGATGCTGGTTGGCAGTGAAATGCCAGGATTTCTTGATGAATCTTGTCTGCCTGTTCGAGCTGATGGGGGAAGATGTTCGTGGCGCAGGAGATGTCGATGGGGGCGATGATGACCTGCTCGATGCGAGGTACAGCTAGTCCTCGCATGGCGTCTTTTAGGCGGCTTACTAGGTCTTCGCAGTGGGGTTGCATGTTGGTGAGGGCATCCGCGACGTATTCGTCTCTGACCTCCGTCATCCTCTGCATGCTGCTGTCCTCAGTCATCCTGTCGACCTTAACGGGTTCTGTAGTAATCCCGACTTGGAATGTATTGGGCAGTCGTGGTCGTGGGTGTGTGATGGGATTCCCGCACGGGGACAGCAAGAGACAGAGGCAGGTCTAGATGGTAACTCCAAGAAGGTAGAGGTAGACCACGGACGAAGGCAGTCGAACCACGGGCGTCACGGATGCCCTAGCCTACGCGGATAGTGGGGGAGTGAGAGATCCGTCCGACCGTATAACGACGTCGCTCTGAAAACAACTACTTTTGTCCCATCTTGGGGGGCTTTTATATGGGACGCCCGCATATGGTGGCGAGTTCTGATTGGCTCCCATAATCACGCCACCTGTCCGGCCACCTGTTGACGGGGTGATTGAACTCATTATCATAAACACCTGTTCGTCTGATTATGGCGTCGTCTGGTCTACCTTTACCTCTTTGTTATATTTGTCACTTCCATTGTTATACAAGGTCGATACATATTTTATATAGATATGGGGTTATAATAAATATTAGAAGAAGGTTGTGAACTATCTAACTCAAAATATACTACATATATATAAGTGAAAAACAATAAAAAATTAAAAATAGATCATGTGTTGAAATTAAAAACAAAAGGGGCATATCCTGACTAGGCTCACATCTAGAAAATCTAATGCGAGCCTGGTCAGGATATGCCCCTTTTGTTTTTAATAAGTATATATCTGGAAATTTTGCTGGGAGAAAATTGATTCATAAAAGCATATGGGGCCTCTCCCGTCAAATTAAACGTCAAAACTAGACCCCATCTATTGACCGTCGCCGCAAACTAGCGGCCTCGGGTCGGTGACAAAGCAACAACAACAGCTTTGGCAAACTGAATCTCTAGATGAACGCTTCTCAGTTTGTCAAAGCTAGTGTTGTGGCTATGTCACCGATCTGAGGCTGCTAGTTTGTGGCGACGGTCAATAGATGGCGTCAGGTTTTGACGTTTTATTTGTCGGGAGAGGAGCCCTATATATTCCATCGTCTTCAATTCTATAATATTCACATATATAAAAGAAAATTAAAATCGTAAAATGTTAATTTTTTCAGTATGAATACAATATCAAAGATTTTTTTTTCTACTTATACTATTTACTTCAAACTCAATGTTGGAGAATGAGACCATCTGAGATTCAAAAAAATATATTTTCCATCGTTCCAGAGGAATGTTGCATAAGCATTTTTTTCCTATCATGGTAAAATTTGAGGAGCAATAAACTTACCAAAATGTTTTCAAAAAAGGGAGGAAAAGAAAGGATATTTTCCTATCATATAAATTTATGCAAATCAATTCCCCTATTTTAAATTTTAAGCACGTTGATAATGCGAAAGCAAACTTCATACTTTGTTTATGGTAAACTTACTATAATATCGTCGGCCATAAGGAAAGCCTTCCCTATGTACCACACGATCAATAGGCCATAAATCTGAAAGGACCCAGGAAGCCATAAACTTTAGCCCATTATCTGCCATCACAACTGCCCTAGAATGCAGCCTAATTATAAAATATTGACGCCAACTCCCTTTTAAAGCCCATTTTCTAGAAAGGAAACGCTCTGATAAATGCATAATTTTATAAATTAATATATATTATGAAAAATTGGAAACACTTTTCAGCATATATATATATATATATATATATATATATATATATATATATATGCATTTATATAGGGATATTAGTATATATGTAAAAATAGTATAAATGTGTGATATTCTTTATTTCGACTTAGAGCGCTATGTCACTCTAGGGTACATTTGCACTTTAAAGATAAACAAAATTTTGAAAGAAAATATAATTTAAATATGTACAAGAATTAGTATGCAAGTTAGATGAAAAGAGAAAAAATATCAACACAATTGATATATGTGCAAAGGGTTAATATGCAAATTTAGTTAAATGAAATCAAATGTGATATTGTACTGGGATAAGGTGCACAATTTAGAAAAAAAAGGCATCTCCTTATCGTGCAAACTGAGTTTTCAGTTTGCACGATAAGGATATGCCTTTTCTTTCTTAATTATTATATTTGTTGAAAAGTTCTATCGAATGTGTATATCTTCAAGGTTTTCCATTATCATATGTAACAGAATATAGATAGAGAAAAACAGTCTCAAAAATATTTCATTTTCAATATGTCTAATCTTGTTCTATATATAATAATGTTCCCACCTTCTAACGACTAATAGCCTTTTTATAGAGGCTTACGGCTTGATTCCCCATTAAAGTTCACAACGACACCAATCATGTCATTATCATCTTAATTTTTTTTTTTCAAATATTTGTAGACGTCTGAATATGAACGTAATAGTCTCTAGGAGCATGTTTTAGAAAAGGTTAGATGTGTGGCTGATGAATTTCAACTAATTTATTGATATACTAGCCGAATGACCCGGGCAACGCCCAGGTTTTACCCGATTAAATGTTTTTATTCAAATAATATTCGTTACAATTATAAATTGTCGCCGTGGATGTCATTCTTGTGAAACGTCCCTCTCCAAAATTTGTGTCAGAGAAGCGATATTTTTATAAAGAGATGATCTAGCTTTGTATCTTCTGCTCGAATGAATGTTTTTCTGTTAGAATTTTGTTCCTGCACACTAAAAATGAACTGGTTTCACCTGTGGTCTCAGCTTTTTGGATTTTTCCCGAAATAATTTTGTATCTGATAATCAAACATGATACAGCAATATTGTCATCATCATTTTCTGAATAAAAAAACAACTATTTTTGCCCAGAACCTGTCAATTTTATTTTTTATTGGCTAAAAATCCGAAAAATATCTTTTCCAGATTTTTCTCTATGTCCTGTCAAAAAACGTTCTAGATGTACATTAGGTCAGCTGATATTACCTCCCATCTTCACTGCTAGAGGCGCTGCTTGCAAGCGAAAAGGCAAATTTGCAACGCAATTTGCAAATAACTCGAAGAATATTCGGGATAGAGACCCGAAATTTTCGCTATAAGTTTTTCCAGATTCTACTTTATATACTGTTAAAATTTCAGTCAGATTAGTTACGTATTGTGGACGTGTATAGCCGATATAGATACATACATACACTGACTTTTATATATATAGAGATTGGCCGTGACGCCAAATATTTTGATACGCAGTACCTAGTCGCTGTTTGTTTTCTTTGTCTATTCAGGATGCCACAAAGATATACAAGTGAGTTTGAAGGGATGCAGCAAAGGTTATCGCTCTATTATACGTGGCACTGAACAGAATGAATACAATCAATGGGACTTGCCTTCAACCTCCCCGTCAGAAGAATCCATGTCACTCTTTGGAAAAGTTACGCTCCACACTATATACGTCCAGCCTGGACTACACCGCCTTGTAGGCCGTTCCGATAACAGTCTCTCCTGGCACCGTCTTACAGAATCATCCACACGGTCACACACCCCGGACGCAACTTCCCACGTCTCCTACTTGCCGCAGATATGACCAGAATTCCCGTTGTCCTACCCCAACGCTGGAATGCCGTTTTTTGTCGTTTGACACATAGCAGCTGGAGTCCAGCCCTCTTTCCCCAACTTCACTCTGGAATCTTGGCCTTGTCATCCATTTTACAGTACGTAGAGTGTACTCGTCATTTGTTCTGATCCATTGAAAAAGCATGAACCTTGTGGTATCAAACATCATGTTTCAGAATGTTTTCTTGTTAATATTTAACAAATATTGAAAAAAAAATTGAATGATAATATTCAATGTATATTTGTTCAAAATATCTTATAACCCAAATTTAACTCATTTGCATTACATCGATATAGTTTAAATTTTACAGGTTGATGTAGTTACTATAACAATAGATGATACAGAAGTGCAAAAAGAAATATAAATAAGAACTTGAATAATAATATTAGCATGTTTTTACATTTTTAAAGTAATTTATTTAACTTATGCTCTTATTTATTCACAAATTTTGAAATCAGTTTCAAACATGCTTCCAGATCTCTAGAAGACTTAATCATTTCTTGCACAAACATTTAATAATTTTGTATAAGTATATCAATTTACAGACTTTTTAACATCGAGGACTATTTTAAAAAGGAAAAATGCTGAAATCTAACAATAGAAGGAAAATTTGACCAACTCAAATTAAAAGTATGTGAAAGAAAGATAAAAAAATATTGAAATAAGCATAGAAAGAAATAAAAAGCAAACCAATGATTTGAAAATATAAGTAGAATATATATATGGTAATTTAAACCAACAACCCTATATTGTATACTACTTATAACGAGATTGTCATGTTGTATATAGAAACACATCTTTAAATAATTATACGCATGATTGACATGTGTCATTGTATCACCATATGTAATGTACTTTGTACAAACTGAGGATAAATAAATAAAACTATGTAATAGATTAAGAGCTGAGTTAAAGCAAGATTGAGAAGTTCAAAAACGTCTAAAATCGAGAGAGAAATCCAACAACCCTAAAGAGGAATTTGGCAAGTCGTTGCCATCAAGGTCAAAGGGTGCAGATGCCGCAGACGTTCAAAGTCCAAATTCTCATATGTCTCCCCCCCCCCCCCCCCCCTCGGCAAAGATATAAAACCTCGGTTTTAGCCGAACTTAGACAGTCACTTCCACCATCGGCGTGAGCACTTGTCGGTTGTAGCCAGGACAACCTCATCGCCATGTAAAACAGTAAGATTCTTCTAACTCCATCTTGCTCTTAGCTCGACTTTTATCTGTTCACGGAACTTTCTTACCACAACTGTGTCTCTTCGTTTTTTGTGTTTGGACACTCCCGAGCTTTCCACTCTGCCTCGACCACGACTGCCTGTACTCTGTGAAACTGTTAAAGGTCTTCCAAAGTGCAGAGAGGTACTGGAAAACTCTCCACGCCCTGACTGTCTCTCTCGGTAACTACAGGTTTGATCCTCGGTTACCACATATATATTATATAATCTAAACACTCAAATATTTCTATATTTAAAAAAAATATATTTTTTATTTTTATTCATTGATATTTGTACTTTTGCTATCATCGTTTTTAGAATCACTTTCAGTTTTGTTGTGAATATGCTTGGTTAACATATCTATCTTTTTGAATCACTAATATAGGATTAACTTTATAAATTCTATATATTGTGAAAATAACTGATGCGTAATATTTCCTCAAGTAATTGAAAATAAAAGCAGCTTGATGGTAAAAAATATTTTTTTTTATCACGACTGCACCTTCAACCCTTTATCTTATCGATTATTTGTCCTATCAACTCTTTATCTAACAACAACCAAATTATTCATAACATATATACATAAGTGAATATAAGAATTGTCGAAACGAATGATATGTGAGGAAAATCTGAGAAGAAAAAATGTTGTTCAAGTAGAATAATAAATATGAGAAGAAAGAGGAGAGTAAAAAGTTTATAATATCTTTATAAAATCACATTTAAAGATGAGCAGATCTAATGTAAAAGAGCTCGAAATGATAGCTTGTCATCATAAGTAAGCTAGTAACAACAGTAGAAATTTCATTTTTAAAAAGAACACAAAATAGCATTGCCATCATAAGTGTCAAGTAGAAAAGATTAATCTACGTAGTGAAACTGTAAACATAGCTGATTATACAAATGACAATATTCCAGTAGAAAAAAAGTTCGGTTTTCAATATATTTGCCATCAAAATAATATATTTGCTCAAATATTAATAAATTTAATATTAAGCTATATTAAAATATTTTCAGGGTCGTAAAAAAGATCATAACATATATTAGATAATTATATATTGCTAATATACCCTTGTCAAAAGAAGTTTTGTAGAATATTGTTAACATACAAAGAAAATAGTTTTCTATTAAATATTTTCTTTTCAGAATTCAATATTAAATACATAAAGAATAAACTTACATTTGTAACTCTCTTCTAACATATTTAATAAAATTGCAAACAAATTCAGAAAATCTCAGTTTAAAAATATATTTTTATAAATTCTTAAACATATAGATAATTACTAAATATGAAGATCGAAGAAACAAACACTGAAAGGATTTAGTCAGCATGTTGTTTGGTGAATCTAGCGCAATAAAATATCAGAAATATTCCCAACGGCGACAAAAAACAAAATAAATGGGTAGAAACTTGAAATCAATTCCAGAGCAGATCGACCGCGAACAGATGGGTGTTCTCTAAATGCGATTTATTCCCGTCGAAATATGTCGAAAGGGCATTTATAATAAATGAGACAGCAGCGGTATATATTTATAATAAAATGGCAGAAGACAAATGTCCATATAATAACGACAACACTTATCCCCCTGTCGTCAATACGACAGTTCCTGAAAGAAACAGAAGAATGGAACAATAACGTAAAGAAATCTCGATAACGACTTATTATTGTAACACTTGATAAAACTATTATTATAATTGATGTCATTACTTCGAATAGAATCATAATATTGGAGTGTGTTTTGTATTGTTATGTTTTATTCTATATTAAAATTCAAAACTGTTTATATACATTGATAATAAAGATTCTTCCTTGATTTTACATTTTAACTAAATCAATAAGGAATTTAGGGCTTGGTTTCTTTTCTTTAAAAGAAAGCAAGCCTTAGATTTCTTATTGATTCAGTTAAAATATATACACTCTTGTACAAAACTTAAAGAAGTGGAAAATCTTTGTTGTCACCGTTTTCTTTAAGAAGACAGAAGCAATTTTGTTTCCACTTTGATATCTTACGGGTCTTCAATAAAGGTCACTGTCTATCAAACATCTTTAAGAGTTATTGAATCCCGATACACATGTTAAAACGCACAACCTTTTTAAGTTTTGTGTATGATTGTATATTACTAATAATTTTCCTAACTATATTATTGTACTGAACATGCGTTAGACCTGGAAGCTGTTCGGTTCTGCGATGTCTGGATTATAGGAGCTCCATCTATGTTTCCTTCCTGTTGTGTATCTGTATAATACCGGTGGTTGTAATAGAGCTGTATGTATATATAGCATAGTATTTATTAAAAACAAAGAAGGCATATCCTAAATACGATTATATTTTAATATCAACTCCTGACCTTTTTATTATTTTTACTTTTTTTCGCATGAAAAGCGTATTTACGCAAATTTGTCCTTTTTACTCATTTCTTCATTTCTCAGGAAGCCTCTGTGAACAAATATTTTTTCTTAGAGGTACAGTCTGCACCAGGCTGATGATGGCCAACAACCCGAAACGCGTTCCTGGTTGACTTTTCTTGATTAGGTTGGCCAAATACCACGGAACAAGTTGAATAAACGTTTAGTTTATTTCTGTTCCATTAGATTGCGCTCTGCCATATATAAATGATCATATGAGCATGATCAGGATATGCCTTTTTAATTTTTAATATATATATTTGAACTATAGTTTGTGGAAAGATGATAATGACATGATCACAAAGGTCACCTTTGCCTTTCGTCCTGCGCAGAGTTGGATAAATAAATATGCCACAACGCAGGTAGTATTATTTCTCTCTATATCTTGATCAATTCTATCAACTTTGTACAGGGGTCGGCAAACTGCGGCTCACGAGCCACATGCAGCTATTTGAATGTGAAGCTGCGGCTCTTTATATAGTTCCATATGTAAACATTATTTATTTACGCAAAGATAAAGGTTGCCTGGCCGTAATTCAGAGTTATTAAAATTAAAGATACTTCGGCCAGTAAATCTTTTTATTATCTCGACGTTTCGACAAAAATATCTTATCCTCGTTAGACGCGAACAAAAATTAAAACATTTGGCAAACCGTTAAAAAATATTCTATATTAACATATAAATATTATTCTAAGAATATTTTTTAACGCCTGGCCAAATGTTTTAATTTTTGTTCGCTCCTTACGAAGACAAAATAATTTTGTCGAAACGTCGAAATAATGAAAATATTTATACTGGTCGAAGTATCTTTAATTTAAAGATTTATTTATTTTATCATAAAATAAAATAACCAATTTTAAGAAATTTGTGGCTCTTTAAAAACTTTGAAATTTCTCAAATTGTAATTTTTGAGTAAAAATATTAGGCCTCCAGGGAAAAATATCTTTTCAAAAATATCTTTTCAATATTGATACAAGGGATTTTAATTGAATTGTAATTTTTGACTCTTTTGACTCAGAAGTTAGCCGATTCCTAACCTAGTAGAATACATATAAACTCTTTATAGTTATTAAAATTATAATTTTGTTAATGGAAGATATCAAATATCTTCCACTTCAAAGGTTCATATAATTCAGATGATTGAAAGTGATGTTACAAAATAATATTAGAACCATTGATTTTAAATACAAGCTGTGATCTTTGAGTAAGAAGACAAGTTTGATAATTTTCATTATGGTAGATACAAATATTGATAAAAGTATTCAACAAAATATGAATCTTGCGATACACAAAAACATTCCCATCAATTTTTTAGCTACTCAAAACATAGAACAAATTCGTTTTTCGAATGGCTCTCAAATTTCTCGTCAATAATTACAGTGGTATGGTAGATTAAACTGGCGACACCCCTGTGGGGGTTCACCATTGATAAGCCAGACTCTTCCATTATTTTATCATTGAAATAAGGGCAGTAGAAATTGATTTATTTTAAAAAAAATTATAGGCGTCAAAATTAGTTCAATTTCCCTATTATTACACTTATACGTATTTAACATGTATACCCTAAACGAATCATATCTTAGGGAAAAGAAAAAAGTAAGGCGGAGAGATTTCAGGGGAATAGGAAGGTTGGGGAAGATAGATGTACCCTTCATCGCCGCTTATTGAACAGGCAAAAGGGCCTCGTGAGTTCAACATTATCCTGGTAACAGGACCTATTTCCCCCCCATAAATAAGGTTTTTTGAGACTAATAACTTCAGACAAACGACCAAGAATATCCTAATACACGTATTGTGTTATTTTTAAACGATCCTCAAGAAATTCAAAGTGAACAAGACTTTTAAAATCGAAAAAAAATAATTTTTTTTTTGTTCTTCTTGATTTTTTCTTTGGGCTTTGATTGTTCTCGTTCAACCCATTCACTTGACTGACGTTTTGTCTCCGATTGAAACACGTGAACCCATGTCCTATTATCTGTGATTATTGATTTCAGCATTTCTGGGTTATTCTTGTAGTTTTCCAACATTTTTTTTATCAATTTGAAAGTATAGCCATTTATTTCTCTCTATTGTTAGCAAATTAGGCACAAACAGAGCTATCTCAAACCATATTCAAAATTGGTTGCACGTACGAATTATATAAATTTCTCGCTCACCTGATATTTACGATTATAAAGCCTTCTAAACAATAAACCAAATATTAGAAAAATCCTAAACTAAGAGACAAATATCTTGAAGATAGAGGCTGCCTGGCCGGCAATCATATTTCTTAAATTAAGAGACACTTCGGCCAGAAAAATATTTTTGTCAAAACGTCGATAAAGAAACATGTATAAGGTCTCTTTCTACATGCTTTATTTCATTTTTAGTGACGTAGATAAAATATTTTTATCAAAACGTCGAGAGAAAAACATTTATATATATTAAATTAAAAAGGCAATATTATTTTACCAATATTCCGGTTGGCTGAAAGCCAACCTTTATCAAGGTGTTATAACATTTTAAAGTGTGTCAACAACAAACTCTGCGCCACATAACGTCAACAGCATTAAGTTTTTAAAAATATTTTGTTATATTCAATGGGGTGAAAAATTTTGATATATGTGATAGGGTCCTGTCGACTTATCTGTGAGGAGGAATCCTGTCGACTCTCGCTATAGCCGTGGTAACCGAGGGTCAAACCTGTAGTAACCGAGAGGGACAGTCAGGGCGTGGAAAGTTTTCCAGTACCTCTCTGCACCTTGTAGGACCTTTAACAGTTCTCACAGAGTACAGGCAGTCGTGGTCGAGGCAGAGTGGAAAGCTTGGGAATGTCCACACACAAAAAACGAAGAAACACTGTTGTAGTAGGAAAGTTCCGTGAACAGATAGGAGTCGAGCTAAGAGCAAGATGGAGATAAGAGTTCTTACTGTTTTACATGGTCAATGAGGTGGACCTGGATACAACTGACAAGGGCTCGCGCCGATGGTGAAGTGACTGTCTAGGTTCGGCTAAAACCGAGGTTTTATACATTTGCCGAGGGGGGGTGGAGACATGTGAGAATTTGGACTTTGAACGTCTGCGGCATTCTGCACCCTTTGACCTTGATGGCAACGACCTGCCAAATTCCTCTTTAGGGTTGTTGGATTTCTCTCTCGATTTTAGACGTTTTTGAAATTCTCAATCTTGCTTTAACTCAGCTCTTAATCTATTACATAGTTTTATTTATTCATCCTCAGTTTGTACAAAGTACATTACATATGGTGATGCAATGACACATGTCAATCATGCGTATAATTATTTATAGATGTGTTTCTATATACAAAATGACAATCTTGTTATAAGTATTATACAATATAGGGTTGTTGGTTTAAATTACCATATATATATATTTATATTATGGACAAAATAAATTTTGTAAAATATAGGTGTGAATATTTTGAAAATTAACAATAACGCCTATATTATATTTAAAAATTATTTGTACTATGTGTAAAAAGATTATTCGTATAAAAATATCAAAATATATATAAAAGATATGTTAAACTGAAATTTTTACTGAAAACACAAAGCGTAAAAAATGTTTGAAAGGTTGGTTAAAATAAAATATTAAATAAATTTAAATGTAAAATTTTGAAATTTGAAATAAAATATAAGTGGAAATGGGAAAATATTTTAAATAATTATATCACACAAATAAAACATTGAAGACATTGAACTATCAATATATATAATAAAATAATACATATACACAGTCTAGCCATAAATTCTGTTACAAACAATTTTATAAATTAAATGATAAAGAACAAAAACTAATGGAATATATATATAAATACATATTCTATTAGCCAATAGTACATATATATAGATTTTAAATATATACAATCATTCAAAATGTCTTCCCTTATTTTTTACACAGGATCTCAAACGTTCGGGCCACTGATCTATGGCGGCACGCACCTTTTCTAAGGGTATTTCTTTCATTGCTCTCACTAATGCTGATTTCAATTGATCCAAATTATGATATCATTTATAGCACACCTTCTCCTCTAAATATGCCCACAAACTGTAATCAAGGGGGTTTAAATCAGGGCTTCCAGAGGGCCATTCATTGGCCTTTATGAACTCCGGAACATTCGTCTCCAACCATTGTTGAGTTGACTTAGCTTTGTGAGCAGGAGCTGAATCTTGTTGAAATATCCAATGTTCTCCATTAAACATTTTTGTATTCAGAGGCTTTACTATTTGTTCCAAAATATCTTCTTGATAGTTTTTAGCTGTAGTTTTTACCCCTTTAGCACAGAAGTGGAGATCTGTTACACCTTGGTAGCTAACTTCCCACCAAACCATGACGGAAGAAGGATGGTGACTTTTTCAAGTCTTCTGACTTTCAAAGAAGCTTCTAGAGAGCTACGAGCCTATATTCTATCATTCTGACGATTAATATTTTCCTTGACAGTGAAAGTTTTCTCGTCTGTGAAAATGATTCTCTCATGCCACCGACCATCATGCTGCGCCAACAACATTTTTGATCTAACCCTTCTAATATCTCTAAGAGCAGGGGTTATCAAATGACCTGTGCGTCGTTTGAAAGCTCTCAGTCCAAGGTCTTCGTTGATCATTCTTGAAACTATCTTGGAGCTAAATTTATCTGCTTTGCTAAGATCTTTTGTTTGCAGTGTGGATTTCGACGAATTCTTTCGCGAATGGCTTTTATAGTTGCTTGCGTTCGTTGCATGCGAGGTCGACCAGATCTTTCAAGGTCATCAATAGTGCAAGCCTTGTTGAACCTTTCAATGATTCGATAAACAAATTGACGCGTAATTATCAAATTTTGTAAAAGTGTAAAAAGGGTGAAAGATTTTGGCCTACCTTGTGTAAGGCTATTACAGCTATAGGGTTTTCTTTAATACCCAAACCCATTATCAAAAAACAAATATATTTTTCGATTTTTTTTTCTGAGCACGTGTGCACGAGATATTCAAATAACAACAACTGTATTTTGAGTACTTAACGCGGTCAAATTTAAATTTTTATCACTGATTTGGTTTTGTAACATGATTTGGTTATATATGAAAAAACAATAGAGAAAAAATAAAAGATAAGTGGGTCAGGTGTTGATATTAAAAATAAAGAAGGCATCTCCTGACCACGAGCACATGTGCTTTTTAGATGGCAGAGCGCCATCTAGTGGAGCAAGAAAAAACTAAACGTTTATTTAGCTTGCTCCGTGATATTTGGCCAACCCAATTTCTTGATAAATGTTCTCGTGGTCAGGAGATGCCTTCTTTATTTTTAATATCAACACCTGACCCACTTATCTTTTATTTTTTTCTATTGTTTTTTCATGTGTTAAGCGTCTTTACGCAAATTTGGCCTTAAATACCCATTTCTTGATTTCTCGGGAAGCCATTGGGACCAAAAAATCTTTTTGGTCGCGGTGGTTACAGTCTACTCCACGCTGACGAGCGCCAACAGCGCGAAACGCGTTCGTGGATGACTTTTCTTGATTTATCAAGAAATTGGGTTGGCCAAATATCACGGAGCAAGCTAAATAAACGTTTAGTTTTTTCTTGCTCCACTAGATGGCGCTCTGCCATCTAAAAAGCACATGTGCTCGTGGTCAGGAGATGCCTTATTTATTTTTAATATATATATATATATATATATATATAATAAGCGTGTGATTGTATTTGAAATGAACTTAAACGATGTTACGTAAAATATAAAGAAAGTTATATAAAAGGAAAAATGCGTTATGAGCATTAAAACATTTTTACGTGCTTCTATATGTGTACCTCTCCCTATAAAATTAATTAAAATATAGACATAAAATATCGGGATTTTTAAATAATAAAATGAAAAATTAAACTGTAAATATTTTATGACGATCTAAATTGCGAATATATCTCCGGTAGTTCAATTTTCCTATTTAAACTGTCTTTGTCTTCTTCGGAGGTCCAACTTTCCAAAAATAATCGGCAATGTTTTTCATTTATGTTCTGGTATAAAATATATGTTTTATCAAAGTCTGGTGTGTGGTTGTTTTTAAAAGCGTGGTATACAAGAAGTGATAATGAAATATAATTTATTAACCAGATTTATGTTGATTGATTCGATATTTTAGAGGCTTGCTTGTTTCTCCTATGTATTTGGCGGGGCAATCATTACATGGTATTTTGTAAATTACATTCTTTTTGTTTTCTAATTTGCTAAATTGTTTGGTGTCTGGGTGGCGTAAGAATTTTTTTCAAATTGAATGAAGATTTATATATATGTAGCAATTATATTGTTTCTCTTTAAGACTCTGGCAATTCGTTCAGAACCGTAGCTGTAAGGGAGGGTGCAATAAAACCTTTTTGATTGATCAGAGCTGTTGCTGGATTTAAAGAATTTAGGTTTATAAAGGTGTTTTTTAATAAATTTATCTGGGTAATCATTGTTTTTTAGGTCTTTAAAAACTCTATTTCTCTCCATATTTTCATCATTTTTCATTTAGCAATTGTTTATATATATTATATTTATATATATTGGCTCTCTCTCTTTTACGCACAATGTGTGGACAAAATAATAATATTGATGTTGATCTGTAATATTATATATAATTGTTATCTGTATATATACTGAATGTAATATTTAAATCAAAGATACAACTCTTTCAATGGCCTTGTAGAACGATAGTGGTGTATGCGTGCTCCCTTGTTTTAGTGAAAAACACAAACATCCTCGATAAAGAGAGGCGAGTTGCTTATCGAAATTTCGAAACGATAAAATAAGTATTAATAAAATATATGCATATTTTTAAAATATAATTTTAATTATGAATTTATCAATCTTCAAAATATATTTATATGTGTGTGTGTGTGACAATTGACAATTAAAAATTATTTATTGTCATCTAGACAATTTTACATCTCACATGAGAGAGAGAGAGAGAGAGAAGAGGAAAATAAATACATATAGAATTAAAAATATACATATATGGTCAAATTTACAAAGGGGACGAAGGTAGGAGACCTCGGCGCTGGAGGGTCCTGGACCAGGCGAAGAGCGGGTCCTCCACCGCTTCTCCGAGCCCAAATGATTTCAACAGGAGGTCAGGGCGGCAAGGCGGCCCTAAGCTCAGATAGTCCCCTGAGAGTAAGGGAGTCCAAGTCCCGAGTGGAAAGCTTATCCAGGATTTGGGCGAGAACTTTCTTGTCCCCCGGCGAAAATTTCCCGAGGAAGTCCTCCCTATCCTCAGGGTATAACACCGCTTCCACGAGGTCAAGCTCGAAAGAGTAAAATTGGGGTAAGGGCTTCGGATTGAATTCCTTCATCAATTCAAAGGTCAAAAGTTGCAATTCCTTGCAACGTTTATCGATTGGATCAACCTCCATTTGGGCAGATGGGGGAGGCGGAGGTGTGGCCATGGCCGGCGTCGACTCCCTCTTTTGGGGAGCGGGTGGTGCTGGCTCAGGCAGGCCGAGGCGCAGGCAGTGTGGGTGCTGGAGGCACTGCGGCTGTACCGGTCCTCAGCTCCGATAAGACCTGTCGCAGGACCTTATAAATAGTACTATTACTATCTCCTCCGGGCCTTAGGTCGAGGATTTGGTTTACTAGGCCGGCAAGAGCATTGCTCTGCGGAGGGGTCAGATGGCGACTGCGCTTATGTGCCTTGGTCCTTGAGGAGAGGAGGTCCAGAACCTCCTCCCGCCCAAGGCCAAGGGCGTCAGTTCCAGCGAAGGACACGCTGGGACTTCTCTTTATGAAGGCTGCGAGGTCAATTCTCGTGCACTTCTTATTTGATGACGCGGAGGGAGGGATGGACTCCTCCACGGCAGTCATCTCGATGTCTTGAGTGATGTTTGCAGGTCCGAGGATCTCCTGGGATGCGGGATCTCTATGAGCCTGCGATGACGGATCAGGGGTCACAGGTGGAGGGGCAGGAGGCGTCTCCTCCGTAGGTGAGGTCGAGGGCGCTGTTGGTGGTGGTCGGGGTGCGCCTGCTGGGTGGATTGCAGCTCGGGCCGCGGGCGAGGCACCGGAGATCTCCAAGGGAGGCGCCGGTGCTGAATGCTGGGGCGTAAGCCGCTGAGGCGGTGCAGGGGTGGTTGTTGGTTGTAGGCCGGCAGGGGAAGCTGGTGGGGCCGATCTGATGGTGTTGGCCCGCCCTGCAAGCAGGGGGCAGTTGGCCCTCCGGTGCCCTTGTCCGTGGCATCTGGAGCACTTGATGCCCGATGATAGGTAGGCGGGCCAGGCCTCGCCTTTGATCGGAATATCGAGGCGGGTGGGGAGCCTCTCGGTAGTCACTCCATCGTGGAGGACAATGAACGCCTCACGGCGGCCGTCGTTGTAGGTGTATGGGCCGGCCTTCATCAGTTTGGGCGCAATTGATGTTACGCGCCCATAAGGTTTTAGGGCACTGATGATGGCGGAGTCCTCCACGAAGAAGGGGAGGTTGCCCACTGTTATCCTTTCCGCTCTTTTGCGGAAAGGAAAGGCCCTGAGAAGTGTGCCCTCAACCTCGAGGCCCTCGTTTATGAGGCGCTCGGCCAGGCCTCTGTTCGCCAGTCCCAGGAGTTGGTGGCCGTTCACCTTGGAGACTTGGATGACTCCGGCGGTTCCTCCAAGCATCCTGTCGAGCGCTCTCAGGTAATGGAAGGGCTGTAACTCGGGGCCGTGCTCCAGGTATACACAGTGCTCCTCAGAGGAGGATGCCTGCCGCGCCCGGGCCTCTGAGATGTGGGCCCTGGTCGTTCTTATTTCTTGTGCCCGCGGCACGGATCCTGCCGAAGATTGCGGTCGGCGACTTGTCCTTGCACCTCCGATGTTGGAGGATGGTGCAGCCGCTGTAGGCGAATTCGTCGATTCGCGGCGCCTCTTCTTACCCTTGACGACGGTAAAAGCGTCGTCCGCTTCAGGGCCCAAATCTTCAATGCAGTCCGCCCAGTTTCCCAGGACACGGGCAGCGCCATTGAATGACGTACTGGCCGGCAGGCTGAGCGTGACGTCACGCGCGGCGGCCAGATTTACATCTTTAACGCCTGCCGGCGGATTTGCATTTTCACGATTTTCAGAATTTTCTCTTGAGATTGTCTTCTGAATCTCATCTTTTTGTAATTTCTGTCCACCAGTTGGAGATGGGATGCTGGGCCTTCCAGGCTCTTTACCAGCAGATCCCGAGGTCCCTGGCGATGCCGAATTCGGCATGCTTAGGTGCATTTCATCGCTCGCCAGAGGCGAAAAACACGGAGCTCGCGCGACGCGTGGCCGCACGGCCGAGTGTGTGTGTGTGTAATTCTATTGTTTTAAAAGCTTATATCCATAGTTTTCTTGAATGCCATTTCTGTTATTCAACCCTTCAGTGTAGCATATAAAAGTAGAATGATCCAATACAGTATTAGAGCTCTAAGAAGCGGTCTGGTAGATTAAATTGGCGAAACCGCTGGAAGGATTCACCACTGATGGGCAACCCTCTCAATATATTTTGATCGCAGTAAAGACAGTAGAAGCTTGTTGTTTGAATAAAGTAAATATTCATGTCTTAATGTTTTCATTTCCTATAGAAACATCTATAACGCCTTAGCAGAAATGCTTTATTTTAATTTTTAATGACGAGGATAAAGTATTTTTTTGTCGAAGCGTCAAGAAAATAAAACTCTATCTGGCCGAAGTGTTCCTTATTTCAAGAATTAAGAAACAATTAGACTGCTGGTATTGAATGAGGCCAGTCTGTGTCATCAACATCCGCTTGCAACTCTTCTTACTCAACCTGGATTTTTGAAGGTCCTTTTCTACAAACTTTCGTTTTTATTTGTTATTTTGCTATGTTATTGTTTTATCTAGCGTTCCCAGGTAGTAGTATGAAAGTAACGCGTCATATCTTCATGATGATCAAAATTATTTGGGAGCTTATTTTTCGATTTTATATACTTATAATGTGTATAAAAACCCCACGGTTCCTAGAGCTTTGATAATCTATAATTTAAATATTGTTTCATCAGAGTGTTGGCGAAATTTGTACTACAATAGTCTCAATTCTAGTGATCATATTTTCACCATGTTCCAATGTACACTTATGGACAAAATTATAGATAGTGAAAAGTTCTTAATAACTCAGGTCATCTGTTTATTTTTTTTTAAGTAGACAGAAGCAATTTTGTTCATATTTAATTATCTCTTGTATCTTCAATAAAGGTCACTATTTATCAAATGTCTTTCATAGTTATCGTCTTAATCCTGATATACATACTAAAAGCTGTAATTTCCTTATGTTTCGTCAATGAGTGTAGTTTATTAGATATTGAAAATGAAATTCAAAATTTTCTTCAGAAACGAATGGCTGAATATATGCTGATATAAGAAAAATTAAACTAATTGCGGAAACTCTGAATAATTCTTTCAAAGTTTTGATATTAAGCTACTTACTTATTTATTTAGAAAAAAAGGCACCTCGGTCAGATAAACCATTTAATCGGCACAACTAATTTGCCCCAACCTCAGGTTAAAATACAACATTTGGAAGAGGGGGTTCCCCAACGTTTTGAACCTTATACGTGTATTTTCCAATTGCACTTTGAATATTTTTTCAATAAATAGATAAAGAGGAACAACCCATGAAATATATTTTAATAAAGGCTTTTTAACTTCACATATATATAATTAAAGGGTGGTCTGAACCGTTAATTTTCGACCGCTACGACCCGGGATCGAATCCCTCATTGGGCACTTTTTTCTAATAAAGAAAATGCTCCAATGTCTCCCAATTCTTGCAAATTTCGAACTCCACCAGCGAGTGCAAGTAATCAAACGGTGCTCTGGCACATTTATAAGTGCAAATTGAACTGATTTCCACATGTGTAGACATGTGGTACACTTACTGTAAAAGCATTGGCTAACTTCTACCCAACGTAATTATCATTTTATTTCAACACACAAAGCGCGTTATCCCTAGGGATAATTGCGTCGATTTGCATTTTTAAACATAAGCAGTTATAAACATATTATACCAAAATAATAATAACAAGAATAATAAAACAATAAGATATATTAGGAACCTGATCCTTCCAGGTTAATAAGATAATCATAAATATATTTACAAAAATAGTTAAATCTGTGACAATTTTCTCTAGTATTTACAAATTCATATATATCTACAACATTGCTTACTTTCTGTTATCTAGCTCTAAAGAAGAGAAGGCATTCCAACAGTAGGTGCCTCGAGTCCTGGATTTACTTGTCACAGTGACAGCTAGAGTCCTCAACCGCTCCAAATTTTGCTAAAAATCCCTTATAATTTATGATTATCATGGCCTGTACCACGTTTACTAGAAATGGTAATAATAAAAACATATCTATAGAGAGAAGAGAGATAGAGATACATTCCCTTTTTACATATCTACCTACTATACACAGGTAATAAATTCTCAGAAAATTCATTAATATTTTCAACAAGAAAACCTATTTATGTAATAAAGCGCCAAGGTGAATATTTTCGATTTATTTTCTAAATAATTAAATATCGATTGACCCCCCATCTTCGGCGCGGAGTACTTCTAGCCGGTTTGGGTTGATAGCTACAAAATTATTTACAAAATTTTATCTATGTGGCCAAGATTTGATTCGAATTTATTAAAATTAAAAAAAATCTAAGGCATTATTCATATAAATCATTCAATATCTTAACGGCGTTTATATTTTTATGTAATCCTTGGGAAGGGCAGAAATGCCCCAAAGCTAGAGAATACCTTAAAAAAGATTTTAAAAACTCATCTCCAGAAACCTGTGGCATTTGTTTGATAAAATAACTATAAACAAACCTTAATATAACCTTAATAAACATATACTTTAATCAGTTGCCCATTTCATATATTTATTTAAAATATCATAAAGGTTTCCCTCAAAAAGAAAAAAGTTCCACTCTTTCTAAGTTTTCTTTGTTTATAATTTATAGTTTTAATATCCACTTACGAACAACATTTGAGGTAAGTTGTACCTTTCAGCATAAATATCGGGATTCAGACAAGATCTCTAAAAGATATTTGATATTCTGTGACCTGTTTATTTTAGACACACGAGATAACAAAGTGCGAACAAAATTGCTTCTACCTCCTTAAAAAAAAAAAAAACGCCGGCGGTATTGAAGATTTTAAACTTCATTATTACAACAATACGTATTTTTTACACATTAATTACAATATATTTATATATATATATATAGCTTTGAATATTCTCATAAGTTTATTTTATTGCAATTAGAGTTGTAATAATCCTCAAGTTTTGTTCATGAATCTATATATGCGCCATTCTTGTTACAGAATCATTCGCTAAAAAGAGGCAGTGGAAGAGGTATTAGTTTTATATTCAGAGCGTCAGAAAAGAAAATAAACATGAAGGGCATGTTCACCTACATATAGCAAACTGCCGTTAGCGATTGTCTTCACAGCAGGTACTTATATGTACTGTAGTAGGATTGGGGTCGGTGGAAGGGTGGTCTAATACTCGAAGAATTGTTTAACTTCGCCCAGAAACTTTCCAAGTCAATATTTTCCCATACAATATTTAATTAATATCATTATTTAATAAAAAAGCATATATCAGATCAAAATATAATTTATTTTCAAATATTTCAGTTGGCTGAACGCCAGTCTTTTTCAAGATATTAAAACATATTAATACTTGTTGACTCGTATGTCAACAACAAAATCAGCGTCACATGACGCTATGTGGCGCTGAGTTCGTTGTTAACACACACATTAATATGTTTTAATACCTTGAAAAAAAAGTAGGCATTATCCAACTGAAATATTGGAAAATAAATTATATTTTGATCCAATATATGCCTTTTTAATTAAAGATTTATTTTTGGATTGCTCTATTTAGAAATAAAATAACAATATATTCCTATTTATATTGTCAGAGAAGTAATATTAGTTTCTCGTACAATTAATTGATATAAAAACACATAAAATGATGAAAACGTTTTTATAATACATAGGCATGGTGATATAAAACTGATATTAAAGTTTAAATATCTTGAAAAAACACAAAGGATTATGAAATAATGAACCTTTAGAAGCAAAATTTGAAATAATAATCACTATATCAAATTTTTCTCTCAACAACATATATCTATCGGATATATATCTATATATATAAAATGAATGTTTGTATGTTTGTTTGTTTGTATGTCTGGCATACAAATTCGCAATAGTTCACTAATTCAAACCAAAATTTCCATACATAGGTTTAAAAAATACGGGGAAGACGATAGGCTATTTTAAAAAATATATAAATCAATTATTAAAACCATTTATTCAAATTATTCTACTTAGCTCGCGAGCAGCGCCTCTAGCGGTGAAGATGGGAGGTAATATCAGCTGACCTAATGTACATGTAAAGTTTGGATCGGGACGTTCCACAAGAGTGACATCCACGACGCCAATTTATAATCGTAACGAATAGTGTTTGAATAAAACATTTAATCGGGTAAACCCGGGCGTTGCCCGGGTCATTCGTCCAGTATACTATATATTATATAATGCTATGTAACGATATTAAGTATAAACATCAGGCCTCTAGGGAAAAGTATTTTTCAAAAAATCTTTTTGATCACTAGCTTTCGGGCACGAACGCCCTTCTCTGTTTTCTCCTGTAGCATATATTATATATATATACATAAAAGCTCACTTTAAGATAACTCTTTTCCTTTTGATTGAAGATTATCTGTTTAGTTACCCCAGTTGTTTTTTTTTTGTTTATTGAACAAGCTCATGACGTGTAAATGCCGATATAAATGTTTGGTTCCGTTGTTGAATCTTGCTGTTAAACAATTTGAATATTTTTTTATACATTCTTAATATTCACCTAAAATAATAATGAAATATATAAACTTATCTTACTCATTATATTTATCTTTTACTCTATATACAATTGAACCTGTCTATAGCGCCCCCTATAAATAGCGCCTCCCTCTCTATAGCGCCCGATTTTAAATACGGAGTGCGATGCGATTTACATTAAAAGTGACCTGTCCATAGCACCCCCTCTCTATAGCAACCTATTTTGGTGAGTCCCAAGAGGGGGCGCAATATACAAGTTTAACTGTATATACAGCTATGTCATAATTATCATATTGTAGCAAAGAGATATTTTTTATATTTAATATTTAATTTATTTTAATTAATCATCGAAATATTTGAAACAGATTCAAAATTTTACATTTGTTAAATCATCATTTAGTTGCCTAGCTTTCTTGCTCGATATACTCTAGTTTGTTAATAATTGTCGACTGGTCGTGGTGACGTCATCAATACATTAATCGACATCTCCAGATATACAAAGACTTGAATTTTACGCTACAATATGGTTTAAAGAGAGGATTTTAAAGATAACACTGTTAAAAACGGGAATTACGATTTAGGATAATAGAAAACTACCTCGATAAACGAGGTAAACAAAAGATTGTAGAAAAAGAGTATGATAATTAATTATTTCATATTCGTTATGATTTTGAAATAATATTAATTAATTTGAAATGAATTTTAATCATGAATTTTACTGATTTATAAAGTAGGTAGATGGTGACCGAGTGGAAAAGCGATATCGTCTAGTTAGGCAAATTAATAGGATAGCACTTGAACTGCCTGTAAGACCTGAACTAATTATACTCACAGATTTTGTAGCTGTGATGTTGTTTTTATGAATTCCTTGAGCCTGTGCAATGTGAGCTTCATTATCCGACCGACAGGTCTTTCGTCGTGGCTGATTCTTTATAAATTCCTTGAGCCTGTGCAATCTGAGCTTCATAAACAAGCAGACAGGTCTTTCATCGATGCTGATTCTTTATAAATTCCTTGAGCCTGTGATATTTGAGCTTTATAAACCAGCCGACAGGTCTTTCTTCGATGCTGATTCTTTATAAATTTCTTGAGCCTGTGATATTTGAGCTTTATAAACCAGCAGACAGGTCTTTCATCGATGCTGATTCTTTATAAATTCCTCGAACCTGTGCATCTTGAGCTTCATAAACCAGCCGACAGGTCTTTCTTCGATGCTGATTCTTTATAGATTCCTTGAGCCTATGCAATGAGAGCTTTATAAACCAGACGAAAGATCTTTATTCGGTGCTGATTCTTTATAAATTCCTCGAGCCTGTGCAATGTAAGCTTCATTAACCAGCCGCTAGGTCTTGCATCCATGCTGGTTCTTTATAAATTCCTTGAGTCTGCGCAATATAAGCTAAATAAAACAGCCTCTATATCTTGCATCCGTGCTGAATTTTTATAAATTCCTTAAGCCTGTGAAATGTAAGCTTCATAAACCAGCCGTTAGATCTTGCCTTCGTGCCGATTTTTTTTAAATTCCTTGAGCCTTCGAAAAGTTCGCATTCTGAGAGCAACGGCCAAATCCTCAAGGCCTAATATCACTAGATCATTTTCTCCAGCCTCAACAACTCGGTCAGATATTGCAGCCGTGATAACATATGAACAAATTGCTGAGCCTTCGCAACGCGCGGTCATTAAATTCAAAACTTTTAGCCATGGCGATGTATAGATAATTTTCTTGTTTAATAGCAACCTGCAGCTCTTGAGACCACCGGACAGATC
>CP092878.1:67999229-68026555 GCA_030710605.1 Cordylochernes scorpioides
GAAGCGATCAAGGCAATCACCAACAAGTGCAGGATGGAAGCGGTGCAGCACATGACGTCGCATGAGATCCAGAGATGACAGGCGAGTGCTCCGAGCGGCCACCGACGCTGCAGGTCGTAGAGCACAAGCAGCGGCATCACCAGCGCGGCCACAGTGAAGTCCGCAGCAGCCAGGCTGGCCAACAGCACGTTGGTGACGGAGCGCATCGAACGGAACTTAGCGACCACGATTAGGACCAGCGCGTTGCCGGCGAGCGCGGCCACGACGAAGACGATGCAGACTCCCGCTCCCACGGCGCGGACGGCACTCGGCCAGCCCTCCTCCTCGGTGTCGTTCATCGCCGACTGATCGATGGCAGCGGCACCCACGCCCGCCGCCCGTCCGCATCGCCGCGTGCGCCGTCGCCCGGCAACCGGGTTGGTCCAAACTTTGCTGCTTTCACACTTTACTTACATCGCATCAAAATACAGTTCTTCAACGTCAATTAACTTTTCATGCACATAAAAAAAATTCGTATTTCCACAAGAATTCATAAAATATATTATAATATACAACCTAAATTTATAAATCACTGATTACAAACCGTGTGAGTTGTGAAACCGTGTTACAAGTTTATTTAGAACATGTACGTGGAAGCGGTGGTCATCAGCTGATTGTGTCGTGCTGGGAACAACCGGCATACATATGTGTTCCCAGAACTGGCAATGACCACTCCTAGAATCCTTTTTGATCAACATGCCTTTTAGAGAACTGTCATACACAACAAAATATATTTGATTACAATTAACCTTTGTACAGATTGTGTTATAAAATAATATATTATAATTAAGACCCCACGGGACCTTATATATTTTGTAAGTAAAGGGCTGATTTTTGGATACTGCACTTTTCTGTGTAGTTTTTTATATCGTCCTATACAAGTTCGGTGTATAATATATAATTATACAAGTGAGATGAAGATCAAAATTAAGGATTCAATTTACAATCTTTATAGGTTATTTCTAACAATTATTTTTAAACTGTATTCTTCGAAATGCCTAAATCTTCATTTAATTTTGGTCTATTTTGAAGATATTTTATACCTTTATGCATATTTTTTATGTGCTTGCACTTTTTTGTACTTATTCATCTATTCTCACTTTTCAACCCTTTCTTTTTAGACCCTTCGGTCGCCATCTAATCACGTGGTTACGGCAACCTTAAGCATTTTTAAGGAATCAAAGTCGCGAGTCCCTTCAATCCCATTTTTTTATATAAAATTACATTTTAATGTTCATTTTGTTACCTATATTAAATAGGTTTTAAAGTTAAATACAGTGATTTAATGAGGTAAAATAATAAAATTAATGAAAAAACTAATTGAAAAGTTTTGGGGATGAAAACCTTACAAAATACACTAATAAACAAAACTTGAGAAAGTTGTACCTTCTAGCATGTACTATCAGGAATCAGACAATAACTCTGAAATATATTTGATATACATTGACCTTTATTAAATATACACGAGATAACCAAGTTTCAAGAAGTTTACCCACGTCTCCTTAAAAAAAAAAAAAAAACAGTTAATCTGTTACATTAAATACTTTCCACTTCCTTAGTTTGTTCAATGAGTGCATTAGTATAAATTATTACTTCAAGCTATGTTTATTATATGAATTCTAGATATACGCTATATATTTATCACTTTATATTCCAGCGCAGTAACCCATTCTAGCATCTTTGTTACAAATGGTACATTGATATCTTGTTCTTCCATTCTCTAAGGAGGAGAGAGAAAAATATTACACATATTCTTTCTCAGGAACCGAGAATAAATTCCCAGTTGTGGGAATACATTTTTTACAAGAGCATGTCGTGTGCTAATTACTTTTTATCCATCATTGACCAATCAAATTTCTAACGATGGGAATGTGAGGCAGTTGAAGTTTACTTTATGTGTATTAAAACACATCCGTTTGTTTTGAAATTTTTAATTGTTAATATATAGTTGGCATGTTATTGCCCCTTATAATTGTTTTTTTTTTAAATTATTTACTGACCTATCTACATAAGATAAAAAAGAAGCAATGAGAGACATTCGCGCGCTGTGTCATTTATAATATTTTTACGTAGTGTAAAAGAAAGGCACATTCCAGAATAGAGAAAGAATGTTTCAGAACGTTCTAGAATAATGTAGTAAAATCTGAGAACAACTGATTGGGCAATTTAAAGCGATTGCGCAAGGCTTAGTGCTGGATGCTTTCTGATTGGCTGAACAACCTTGAGAGTTTTGGAAATATCTACTCCGGGATATATAGGGCGAGGAACTCATAGAAAAGGGTAGAAGAACGAAGCTAGGTTGTGTACTCCAAGAAAATAACTGCTGTATCAAGAGGTCGGACTGCTGCTTACCGCAGAAGCCGGTGTAATTCATGGAAGATTCTAGAAGGTTCTACCAACTTCTGTCTTATGTTCTGCTCCTGCTTTCCTTCATTATGCTCAGTTGGTGAGTTTAAAACTTCTGATTTGTTTGTTGTTGTTAATTGATTTTACATTCTTCTGTGCTTCTTTTGATGATTAGATTTAAATAAAGTCCTAAATATCCTTTGTACCCCCGGAAGCTATTGTCAAGCAACAACGCAATAATCATAATTGGTTTGGAGTTAGTGTTATACTGGTAGAGAACGATAGCATTAAACATATATCTCGTAATAATGATTGAAAAAAACTTTCTTCACCTCTTCAAGAACTTTCTTTCATCAATATATGTGTGTATCCTAAGATTTATATTGATTACTAGTGGATGTGTACCCGGCTTCGCCCGGGTTTTATCTGAGTGAAAGTTTGCCTAACGAATATTATTGATAGCAGTATTCCGAACACACAGGATATAATATAATAATATTCGTTACATTATCTATATATATATAAAATTGAATGTATGTCTGTCTGTCTGTTTGTCTGTCTGTCTGTACTCTATAGATTCAAAAACCATACATCCAATCGCCGTGAAATTTTGGGATATTATTAGGTATACCCCGGGAAGGTTTTTGAAAAATAATTTCTTGAATATCTTGAATATTATTAGAGTTATTTGCAGATTTGTAGATTCAACTAAATGATGATGATTATTTATCAAAAGTGAGATTTTCTACCTATTAATTGCGCACAAGTGAAAGTTAGTTTTACCATTTATCTACAACATATATATTGCGAGAATTGATAAGATTATGATTTTGTAATGAAGAAAATTAGGAAAGACAAAATTCAGGATGACACGTCAATTTATTTGAGACAAGAATAATGATACTATTCCTTTAACTTCCAATTACCGAGGGAACCAATTAATATTGATTTTATTCAACTTATCGAGTATTTTTCAAGGGACCGGGAAAAAATGTTCACTTTATCTAGAGATTCAAATTTACGATTATTTTTTACATATGTTATATCCAAATGACATTTATGTTGAGACAAATTGTATACATTTGATCATTAATAAATTATTATTTAGGTATTAAAACTGCCTTTTTGTACAAAGACAGCAACGTTTGAATGGGTACAGCTAGGTGGAGCAGATATTCAAACATAAAGTTATCTTGCCAAGTATAGATTCAGTAGGGATTGGATATTTTCTAGAATTGTTTTTTACAAATGTTCGTTAGGTAAACTTTCACTAGGGTAAAATCCGGGCGAAGCCGGGTACATCCGCTAGTCTATATATATATAAAATTGAATGTCTGTCTGTCTGTTTGTCTGTCTGTCTGTACTCTATAGATTCAAAGACCATACATCCAATCGCCGTGAAATTTTGGGATATTATTAGCTATATCCCCGGGAAGGTTTTTGAAAAAGAATTTCTTGAATATCTTGAATATCCTTAGAGTTATTTGCAGATTTGTATATTTAACTCGAAAGCAGCGCCCCCATTGCGACGATGATAACAAGTTTTTTTATCTATTAATTTTCTTATCACTAAGTTTATTATCTTAAAGATTTTTTATCAAAAGTAAGATTTTCTACCTATTAATTGCGCAAAAGTCAAAGTTAGTTTTATCATTTATATACAACATATATATTGGGAGAATAGATAAAATGATGATTTTGTAATGTAGAAAATTAGGAAAGACAAAATTCAGGATATCGCGGCAATTTTATTTGAGACAAGAAAAATGATACAATTTTAAGGCAAAGATACTATTCCTTTAACTTCCAATTACCGAGGGAACCAATTAATATTGATTTTATTCAACTTATCGAGTATTTTTCAAGGGACCGGGAAAAAATGTTCACTAGATAAAACGATGATTTTGTAATGTAGAAAAATAGGAAAGACAAAATTCAGGATGACACGGCAATTTATTTGAGACAAGAATAATGATACAATTCTAAGGCAAGATACTATTCCTTTAACTTCTAATTACCGAGGGAACCAATTAATATTGATTTTATTCAACTTATCGAGTATTTTTCAAGGGACCGGGAAAAAATGTTCACTAGATAAAACGATGATTTTGTAATGTAGAAAATTAGGAAAGACAAAATTCAGGATGACACGGCAATTTATTTGAGACAAGAATAATGATACAATTCCAAGGCAAGATACTATTCCTTTAACTTCTAATTACCGAGGGAACCAATTAATATTGATTTTATTCAACTTATCGAGTATTTTTCAAGGGACCGGGAAAAAATGTTCACTTTATCGAGAGATTCAATTTACGAGTTTCAAATTATAAAAATATATCTATTATTTTTTTTTTTATAAGTTTATAGAGAATTGTTTTAACAAATTTCGTTAGACAAACCTTTACTCGGGTAAAACCCGGGCGAAGCCGGATACATCCGCTTGTATATTTATATAATATAAAAATATATTTTTCGAGCAAACACACCCACTCTCTTTACTGAAAATATTTTAAAAAATATATATATAAATAAAAATATCTAGAGATATACTAATGATCTTAGCCAAAAGGCCGAGAAACGATTTTTTATATATAGAGATGACCTGGCTTCGTGTGTCTTCTGCTCGAGTGAATGTTTTGCAGGTAAAATTTTGTTCCTGCCTACTAAAAATTATTATTTGGCTTTGCCCGTGGTCTGCTTTAGTGAATATTCCCCTGAATAATTTTGTTTCTGTTAATCAAGCTTGATACAGCAATATTTTAATTATTATTTCAGACTAAAAAAATATTATTGCTCAGAACTTGGTTAATTATAATTCTTCTTTGTTAAAGTGCGACAAAAAAACCTCTTTCAGATTTAACTCTCTGTCCTGTTCAAATTTCAATGAGAATAGTTACATATTGAGGGTAGTGCATAGTCGACAAACATATATTTTTCCCGGCTTCGCCCGATTTTTACCGAGTAAAAGTTTGCCTAACAAACATTTGTTAAAACGATTCTAGCAAACATCCAATCCCTACAGAATCTATACTTGTCTATACTCTCAATAATTTGAAGATTTTCCCGGTCCCTTGAAAAATACTCGATAAGTTGAAAAAATTCAGTATTAATTGGTTCACTCGGTAATTTGAAGTTGAAGGAATAGTATCTTGCCACAAACGAAGATTTGTAAATAACTGTATTTTGCGAATGTATCCGGCTTCGCCCGGTTTTTCTTCGAGGAATATTTGCCTAACGAACATTTGTTAAAACGATTCTAGAAAACATCCAATCCACCAATATATTGATTTATAAACGTAATAAATATAATATTGTTATATGCGTTTAATTGTATTTTTGAAACATAATAATTTGATAACATTTATTATATTTTAAATAAGATATTGTCACTTTTGTGAATTTGATAATTAATTATTTCTTTTTTTCTCAATGAATTATATATATAATTTTAAAAAATAATTTTTGTTATCATCATCGCATACAATGTAAATTTTTATAAAAATAAACGATAATAAACAACAACAATGTAATTAGCATCTTCATTATTATAAAACAACAACAAATTAAATTAACAATGCAAAAATATATTTTAACATTACATTCTTACATTTAACACAAAAACGTTACAATATTTTCTTCAAATATATATTAATATTAAAATGCCATTTTTTTACGTCATTGGAATATTATATTACTAAATTATCAAATTAAATTTATTATACTTGGAACACATTTTAAGCATTGTTACTATTTATAAATATAATTTACCAGATACCGCGAGAGGCGCTGTTTGCGAGTGAAAGTAGAAAATTTGCAATAATATTGCGACGAATATTTATTCCTAATCAAATTCAAACCAGAAACCTTCCCAGTAGTATAGTAAATAACTTCCTAAAGTTTCTCGGCGATTGGATAATCTTACCTTTCAAAAACATTCATCGTGTAAACAAACCACGTGTAAATTATTAACCAATCAAATTCATTTAATGCCGCGACCAGTGCTGCGCCCAAGCGGTAAAAGGCTGGAACTAACGCTTTTTGGTTTTATATATATTTTTAAAAAGCACATCAACCTTTTTAGCTTTTTTATAAGCCTATATGTTAAACGAAATCTTCAGCTACCAACATGCGAAATTTCATAATGATTTATTCTGTAGATTTTCGCAACGCGATAACAAACATCGATTTTGGATTTTATTTTTATAGATAAAAGGGCAAGAAATATATAATTATGATTGTTTTGACAGATCAACATCTATCATATCTCGATTTACACTAGAACCATTAGTGAGATTGGAACTTAACGTCCAGTAACTGTTATCACCTTGTTGTTGTTTCCACAACTTTAGTCTCAATTATCTATACTAGGTTATTTGGTTCCTCCTCCCCTTTCAATGACACTGAAGGTGGACCGCATGGTCTCTCCATATCTTCCTTCTTCAGTGCCTTCCTCTACTGAGGGTGGCCACATGGGCTCTTCATATATCCCTCCATTAGTGCCTTTCTCTAGTGAGGGTGGGTCACATGGTCTCTCTATATCTCCCTCCTTCAGTGCCTTACTCTATTGAGAGTAGGCCACATGGTCGCTCCATATCTCCCTTCTTCAGTGCCTTCCTTTACTGAGGATGGGCCACATGGTTTCTCTATATATCCCTCCTTTAGTGCCTTTCTCTAGTGAGGGTGGACCACATGGTCTCTCCATATTCCCTCCTTCAGTGCTTTCCTCTACTGAGGGTGAGCCACATGGTGTCTCCATTTCTTCCTCCTTCAATGCTTTCCTCTACTGAGGGTGGGTCACATGGTCTCTCCATTTCTTCCTCCTTCAATGCCTTCCTCTACACGGGGTGGGTTAAATGGTCTCTCTATATCTCCCTCCTTCAGTGCTTTCCTCTAATGAGGGTGGGCCACATGGTGTCTCCATTTCTCTCTCCTTCATTCCTTCTCTACTGAGGGTGTGCCATTGGTCTCTCCTTATCTCCTTCCTTCAATGCTTCCTTTACTCAGGGTGGGCCACATGGTCTCTCCATATCTCCCTTCTTCAGTACCTTCCTCTCTGAGGGTGGGGCCACATGGTCTCTCCATATCTCCCACCTTTAGTGCGTTTCTCTAATGAGGTTGGGCCACATGGTTTCTCCATATCTTCCTCCTTCAGTGCCTTCCTCTACTGAGGGTGGGCCAAATGGTATCTCCATACTTCCTCCAACATTCTCCTTATCTCCTCGTAGGTGTGCCGCCCAGTCCATTGTTTTACATCGTCCTTTGTCTCCATCACTGTCAGTTATTTGTTTATTGAAATATTTTCAGTATCAATGACCAAATGAACCCAAATATTAGTCTGTTTTACAATATAATGACGTCTATTGCGAAAAACACCTTAGATGGTTCATGGACTTAATACCCAATGGTGGAATCAAAGTGAGGGTGGGGAAGTGTAAATAGAGAAGATAGTCGCTTATCTTGTAAAGGGGAAGACCTAAATTTACTGAACAATTAATACCTCAACGTCTTTGCTGAAGTCACACGAATATTTTCTTTTAGAAAAAAAAAAGAATTCGTAAATATATGTGGCAGAAGAGTTAGAAAAAGAACTGTCAGAAGTTTTGTGATGTTGAAAGAAAATTCGGTAAAATGACGACATAAGGCGAAGAAATACCAGCAAGAGTGATTTATCGTCCACATGACAGCTGACCAATAGCAAGATGGTCTTGTTTGTCACCCCACGGAGAGAGCTATTCCCTCTCCTTCGAAGGTAAAAGCCGTCCACACTGACCTGCTCGAAGTTCTATGCCATTTATATTGAACACTCCGTAAACACACTATATTGTATTTTTTTTATTTTCTATTTGATTGAAACAAATGACTTCTGAAATAAATATTTTATATATTAATTCCCACACTATTTTGTTTAGATTAACTAATATAACTTTTGTATAAAAAAGTTAATAATGTTTTAAAAACTACACTCATTGACAAAACTTGGGGAGGTGGAGAAATTCTTTGCTGTCGACGGTTGTCTGTTTTTTTTTTTTAGGAGACAGAGGTAATTTTGTTCACACCTGCTTATCTCATGTGTCTTCAATAAAGTACTGTGTATCAAATATCGTTCTAAGGAATTGTCTGAATCCCGATATGCATGTTAAAATGTACCACTTTCCTTAGATTTTGTCCATGAATATATAGTAACAAAGCATTTATTAATTTTATTATTTTTATTAACAGAGTGTTCATTTTATGTTTATAATTTGCTACTCTGTAAATTTCCCTCGTGGCTTATCTTTTGTATATCATTCATAGTTTGTCCTTGCACGAAATAATTGTTGTCTCCTCCTGAAGTTTTTTGTCTTCCCTAATTTTCCACGTGGCATTTTTGGTGGAGATGCTGGGTAAGTTAAGGAAGACAAACTGAAGACCGCCGAGTAGACCTTGAAGCCATGGGTGCTGTGATCTACATTTTCCGAAGCTGACTCTAGGATTCCACCGCCGTGTCTAAAGCCAAGACTTCCCTCGAAGATGAAGATGTCCCTATAGACGATACGACGACAAAGCCGCTCTTCACGCCGCAAGAAAAAGGACGCAAAGGTACTAGGGACAAAGTTCCAAGACTTCGATGGAATCCTTGGCAGAAGCATATCAGATCCATGTCAGTATCTACAATATTTGATAGCTGTGGGTCACAGCTCCCATAGGGAAAAGGCTATGTAACAAAGTATTCATTAATTTTATTATTTTTATTAACAAAGTGTTCAGTTTTATATTTATAATTTGCTACTCTGTAAATTTCCCTCGTGGCTTATCTTTTGTTTACCATTCATAGTTTGTCCTTGCCTGAAATAAATTGTTGTCTCCTCCTGAAGTTTTTGTCTTCCTAATTTTCCACGTGGCATTTTTGGTGGAGATGCTGGGTAAGTTATGGAAGACAAACTGAAGACCGCCGAGTAGACCTTGAAGCCATGGGTGCTGTGATCTACATTTTCCGAAGCTGACTCTAGGATTCCACCGCCGTGCTAAAGCCAAGACTTCCCTCGAAGATGAAGATGTCCCTATAGACGATACGAAGACAAAGCCGCTCTTCACGCCGCAAGAAAAAGGACGCAAAGGTACTAGGGACAAAGTTCCAAGACTTCGATGGAATCCTTGGCAGAAGCATATCAGATCCATGTCAGTATCTACAATATTTGATAGCTGTGGGTCACAGCTCCCATAGGAAAAGCTATGTAACAAATTATTCATTAATTTTATTATTTTTATTAACAAAGTGTTCAGTTTTATATTTATAATTTGCTACTCTGTAAATTTCCCTCGTGGCTTATCTTTTGTTTACCATTCATAGTTTGTCCTTGCCTGAAATAAATTGTTGTCTCCTCCTGAAGTTTTTGTCTTCTCTAATTTTCCACGTGGCATTTTATTTGTAAAAGTAATTTCGCTTGAAAAATAAAGACATACGTTTTACCCTTTTAACAGCAATCGTTGACTATGAACAATCTTTTTATTCAGTTGAATTTCATATAAATGTTTGCATCGAGCAATGATTTTCCAAAAACAAAAAAAGAAACAAGGTCAGTTAGACATAAATTAACCCATTATGAGCAAAATTCTTCCAATATTATTTATTGCAGCTAGAGCAGAAGAATTTTACTTTATGCGCATGAAACATTCGTTCTCGACAGATCTTTCCCTAATATATAGTTGACGTGTAATTGCCTTATAAATGATTTTGATTAAAAACATTTACCGACCTATCGCGAAATACGTGGTGTCGCTGGAGACCCGCTGGCGATTCTCCACCAAACTCTGCAGTGGTGGCAAAGGCGCAATGTACATTGTGCATAGTATCATGCATATATATATACTAGCCGAATGACCCGGGCAACGCCCGTGTTTTTACCCGATTGAATGTTTTGATTCAAATACTATTTGTTACAATTATAAATTGGCGCCTTAAATAAATGCATATGTTAGTTAATAACTATAGCCTATGTGCTTTATCTGTCTATGTACTGTTGGCTTCCGTAGGCGTCTCTTACTGGGAAAAAGAAAGAGAGGATTCCATTTGGTTATTAACTAATATATGCATTTATTTAAGGAGCGACCCGCTCCAACACAATAGTTATAAAAACGAAAAAGCGAGTGGGGGGGGGGCATGATGGGGGGGGGGGGGGCAAAGGTGGCGTGATCGTAGCCAACCAATAGGAGGGCGCTATTCCAAAAAAAAAAAGCAAACGGTGACAGAGACGAAAACTGATTATTAAGAGATGAAGAATGACGCTTGTAACTGTATATAGAACTAGCCGAATGACCCGGGCAACGCCCGTGTTTTACCCGATTGGATGTTTGATTCAAATACTATTTGTTACAATTATAAATTGGCGCTTTAAATAAATGCATATTTTAGTTAATAACTATAGCCTATGTGCTTTATCTGTCTATGTACTGTTGGCTTCCGTAGGCGTCTCTTACAGGGAAAAAGAAAGAGAGGACTCCATTTGGTTATTAACTAATATATGCATTTATTTAGGAGTGACCCGCTCCAACACAATAATTACATAAACGAAAAGGCGAGTGGGGGGGGGGCATGATGGGGGGGTCAAAGGTGGCGTGACCGTAGCCAACCAATAGTAGGGCGACATACAAAAAAAAAAGCAAACGGTGACAGAGATGAAAACTGATGACTGATTGATTAGGAGATGAGGAATGACGCTCGTAACTGTATATAGAATACTGTCGATTCTCTAGAATCCTGCCGACTAAATATGTGGTGAGGTATCCAGTCGACTTAAACTATGGTGTGAGTCCCTGTCGACTCTCGCTATACTGTGTTGACTGAGATGGACAGTCAGGATGAGGAGTTTTCCAGTACCTCTCTGCACCTTGGAAAACCTTTAACAGTTCTCACAGATACAGGCAGTCGTGGTCGAGGCAGAGTGGAAAGCTTGGGAATGTCCACACAAAAAACGGAGACACATATGCACTAGGAAAGTTTCGTGAACAGATAAAAGTTGAGCTAGGAGCGAAAGATGGAGATGAAAGAGTTCTTACTGTCGACATGGTGGATGAGGAGGACCTTGGTGACAACCGACGAGGGCTTGCGCTGATGGTGAAGTGACTCTATTTTTGGCTAGGGCGGAGGCCCTATATATTTTTTCCGAGAAAGGAAGTATTGCATTTCAGCAGATGCGACAAGAGCGTAGATCGGCTGGCGAAATTTTACACTGGCGCCGTCCTGACAGTTTCTTATCTATCTTTAGATGTTGTTTTGGGGCTGCTACATCTCGATTTTAGACGTTTTTGACTTCTATCTCTTGCTTCAGCTCAACTCTTGATCTATTACAGAGTTTTATTTATTTATCCTCAGTTTGTTCAAAGTACATTACATATGTTTATGTAATGACACATGTCAATAATGCGTATAATCATTTACAGATGTGTTTCAATTATACAACATGAAAATCTTGTTATAAGTTATATACAATATGGGGATGTTGGTTTAAATTACCATATATATATATTTATAAATCAACAACCCCATATTGTATATACCTTATAACAAGATATCCATGTTGTATAATAGAAACACATCTGTAAATGATTATACGCACTTTTGACATGTGTTTTTACCTCATCATATGTAATGTACTTTGTACAAACTGAGGATACATAAATAAAACTCTATAATAGATTATGAGTTGAGCTAAAGAGATAGAAGTCAAAAACGTCTAAATTCGAGATAGATGGAAGTCACAAAACAACATCTAAAGATAGATTGGAAACTGTCAGGACGGCGCCAGTTTAGAATTTTCGCCAGACGATTCACGCTCTTCACATCTGGTGAAATGCAATACCCCTTTCTCAGAAAAGGTATATAAAGCCTCCGTCCTAGCCAAAAATACAGTCACTTGACAGTCACTTCACAGTTACTTCACCATCTACGTGAGCCCTCGTCGGTTGTACCCCAGGTCCACCTCATCCACCATGTAGACCAGTAAGAACTCTTCCATCTTCATCTTTCGCTCCTAGCTCAACTTTTATCTGGTCACGGAACTTTCCTAGTGCAACTGTGTCTTCGTTTTTGTGTGGACATTCCCAAGCTTTCCACTCTGCCTCGACCACGACTGCCTGTACTTTGTGAGAACTTCAAAGGTCTTCCAAGGTGCAGAGAGGTACTGGAAAACTCCCCATCCTGACTGTTTCTCTCGGTCAACACAGTATAGCGAGAGTTACAGGAACTCACACCATAGTTTAAGTCGACTGGATACCTCATCACAGTTTTAGTCGACAGGATTCTACAAGAGGCTACCAGACCTCACCACATTGTTAGTCGACAGGATGACCAAAACGAAGAATGACACAACGAAGAAGGTAAGAAGACTGCCCAGATAGGAGCGAGAAAGAGCGAAGATGGAGGAACAAGCCCGCAATACCAACGAAACGATATTGGAGGAACAAACCGACCATTCCAACGAAACGACCAAGCAATCTCCCAACAAGATATATTTACGGAAGACACGCCGTCCCAAGGGACCTCTTCAGACCGGCTAACACAGATCGCCAATGCCAGGAGCAAGCTAACCACCCCAACGACAGCGCCGAAATTCCCGCAAGTCATGGAAATCGAGGAGCAGAATGACGCAAACTCGGTGAGAAGTTCTCCACCTTCGACCTGGCATCGTCGAGACCATGCTCAAGGCAACAAGCCACAAACAACTTTCCAGATGTTGCAAGCTTCTACAAGCTTTACATGGAGCGACTTCCACTACAGCAGGACGACCACCAAAGACCAAGTCTCCTGACTGAACAATCATCACACAATTGTTAGTTTAAAAAAAACCTACCTTAACTTCATTCTCACGTTCACAACTTGATTCAACATAAATTTTGTATTTATATTTTCACTTCAAGCATTTGATATCAATTTTTACCTTTTTATATCATTTTTCATTTAATTTTTAAAACTTTCATATTCTCATTAATCAAATTTACTTTAAATTTTAATCAGATTATAAATTTCAAGTTATTACTCTCAATTTTACTTTAAAAAAATTTTCGCCCATCACTTATTTTTACCAATTCACCAATATTACATGTCGTTCCTAAATTCACCTAAAATGACATTATCAAAAGCTACAACTTGAAAAAAAATCACTATTATTATTTTTAAAAATCTCTCATTCATCATAATTCTAAACTTATTTTTGTTTTTCTTATTATTTATCTTTATACCAAACGCCCATTTCTTAATCAAAAACTCAAAAATTTTCAAAAATAATTGTCATATTCACCATTTAAAGTAAATGTCCCAATTCAAAATATATTTGTCACCCTCACGACGTTTCCCTTTTACAAGAATCATTTTAGCAACCATAATCAACGATAAAAAATCAAAATTTTAAATATAAATAAACATAGGTGTAACGCATTTTTTTATTTCAGAAATATTTTGTGATTTCTCTACTGAGAGACAATATCTTCAAAATCACAACTAGGAAAAATAACTGTCCTGCCCCAAAACAACGTTTTATTCTAACATAGATACACTCCCTCGTCTCTTCATTTTAAAGGCATAATTAATCAACTATACATCTCTCCCCACACAATCTACAACACCCTCACACATCACTTTATCCAATTGGCAACAATTATTAGTGCGCGATTTCACAAAAAAAATCCAAATCTCGAGCCACACAAGCTCCATATCGTCGCCACAATAAAAAAAAGAAAATTCACATTAAGCGTATCACATCCACTAACAGTCAAAAATATTCTCGATATGTGTTCGTACAACCACCACCCATGACACTAGTAAACTCGTTATTCATGGTGAAACAGGTTAGATTCTGTACCAAACAACGACTTCGCGTGACACCTTTCATTCACAATTTTCACTTCGTGTCACAGCGCCGCACCACAAAACCTTTTCATATTTCAGGCTAAAGACGTCTTCACGCCTGTGATACATCTCAGCCCAAAGCGTGTCCACGTCGAAAGTCGCACTTTCACCACACATATAATCTGACATCACCGAATAACATTTTTATCAAGTCCGCCACAACGTCGAAACTCCAAGACACGAACACTGAGAAAACCATATCTTTCTATCATACCATAAAATTTCCAACCTAACAAAAGAAGAAAATCAGTTTCAAGTAAATGACAAAAATAACAAACACCCCGACAATTTCAGTGAAAAACAGGAGGAGTGACCCCCAGTAATTGATTCCCCGAATCTATTTCAGTTACATATCCCCGTCCTCACTCCCCTCACAAAGCTATCATCTTGACCGTTATCTTCATGATCGCCATTTTTAAAGCACATTTTTCACACTAACCATTTAGGTTTTCTTACAAATCTCACCAACGCCTTAATCACGACACACACAACATACATTAAACATTTTACATGTTAATTGATATCACCAATTAAAACAACTTGGTTAAGTCTGATATAGACTTTATAACGGAAAAGAGATATAATTATCTACATATCACCTTTTTGGTTAAACGAGAATATTGTTCAATTTTCCACTACCCAACATTTAGCTAATCATTAATGACCTTTAATTTTTTTCTAATTTGTATAAAATCTTGAATATTATTATTTTTATTTTACTTTTCAATTATATGATCAATTTTTAATCCAACATGATTTTCAAAAAAAAAATTAATCAAATTTACTTTTATTTTTCATGTTATTATTTTAGTATTGCAAAACATTTAATTGTTTCAAAAATCATTTTTATTTTCTTAATTATTATATCTTTTATATATTACATGCTTGATTTTGTCCACCTACACTTTTTTTTATTCCCAATCATATTTCTATCTTTTTATTCACTATATTTTGTATTTGTTTAAATACTTTGATTATAGGACAATGTATATCATCAACTATTGGGCATGCAACAACCGCTTACAACAATCATATCCTTTAACCAATTCCCTATACTTCTCATTACTATCTTTTTCAGCCATTGCTTCACCTCAACGTAAAAAAACAACAGTACTGCTTGACAATTTTTTTTTTAATTTCGTTTTTCAATATACTCTGTGAACACAGTTCCCCAGATTTAAAAATCCCAACTTCTGGCCTGAACACGCTTCAAGAGTTTATTTCAATCATCCGCAGAGCACATCAACAACGATTCAATTTTTTTATCAGCTCTAGCGGATCACAATAAACCTTTGATTTCTAGTCAAGTCAGACCACCTACTGTCGCTACAACAATTATACTTATCGCATGGCTCTATTTCACTCCTTTCCCAATCATATTAATGAATAACTATATCTTCATCTTTTTAACCCAATAACCCTAGAATTGTGACAAAACGCACTGTAACCCTTATATAGGATTGCAAGTGAAATATTGCCTAGGAAGACGCTCAAGTCTATATTCTCGCTTTGCACCTGGATCTAAGTATTTGGTTTACATGTGCACTTCTAACTATTGCATATTCTTCAACTACTAACCCTTTCCAACGCCCGCCAATAATATCTTATAATTTTTAATTCTCTTTCACATAATCATATATTTATGTATTTAATTTAAACAACGGTTTTATCTGAAAAAGTATCTTTTTATATAACCAATATTATAACTTTTTAATTGAACAAGCTTTATTTTTATTATTTCCAGATATATCCAAACAAATCATCTTGTTATAGCCCTTTTAACCCTCACAGTATAAATTAATTAGAATAAATTTTAATTACTTACCTGTGTTAGAGAGGCTTTACCCGCTTAAACCCGGATAAACCCTTTCACTCCCGGGGCCCATCTATGGTAATTTAAACCAACAATTCCATATTGTATATAACCTATAACAAGAATTTCATGTTGTATAAAAGAAACACATCTGTAAATGATTATACGCATTATTGACATGTGTCATTATCTCATCATATGTAATGTACTTTGTACAAACTGAGGATACATAAATAAAACTCTGTAATATATTAAGAGTTGAGCTAAAGAGATAGAAGTCAAAAACGTCTAAATTCGAGATAGATGGAAGTCACAAAACAACATCTAAAGATAGATTGGAAACTGTCAGGACGGAGCCAGTTTAGAATTTTCGCCAGACGATCCACACTCTTCACATCTGGTGAAATGCAATACCCCCTTTTTCAGAAAAGGTATATAAAGCCTTCGTCCTAGCCAAAAATACAGTCACTTGACAGTCACTTTACAGGTACTTCACCATCTGCGTGAGCCCTCGTCGGTTGTACCCCAGGTCCACCTCATCCACCATGTAAGAACTCTTCCATCTCCATCTTTCGCTCCTAGCTCAACTTTTATCTGTTCACGGAACTTTCCTAGTGCAACTGTGTCTTCGTTTTTGTGTGAACATTCTCCAGCTTTCCACTCTGCCTCGACCACGACTGCAGTACTTTGTGAGAACTTTAAAGGTCTTCCAAGGTGCAGAGAGGTACTGGAAAACTCCCCATCCTGACTGTTCCTCTCGGTCAACACAGTATAGCGAGAGTTACAGGGACTCACACCATAGTTCAAGTCGACTGGATACCTTATCTCAGTTTTAGTCGACAAGATTCTACAAAAGGCTACCAGACCACATCACATATATATATTTAATAGTGCAGAGAGCTCACTTTTGCATGCATTGACGAGATATAAAGATGACAATGAAAGACATTCGCTGAGTAACTCTATGTTAAAATTGATAATCTGTGGATTAGACAATACCTAGCTCTTATAGATTAAAATTTATAATCCAAAATAAAATTGTGAAACGCGTTTAAAAACTACAAAATTTACTTACAATGAGTTTTTTATTGTCCGTTGAAGAGCGATCATCACTTGAGAGCTAGAATTTTAAAATAAAAAAAAAACAATGGTTGCCTGTAAAGTCGGTTTTACGGGCGAAGATTTTACGTGACAACGGTAGAATATTTATTGATATGAATATAATTAAATTGCACAATAGGAACAAGGAATTGAATGAAAATAAGAATTGCACAAATTTTAACTATAGAAATATATTTTGTTTACTAAAACATTGTACATGTAAACTTAAACTTAACTAATTCCTATTTGAGTGATTTTGTTGAGGATAGGACGATGATAGGAGAAATATGAAATGAAAGGAAGTGTTTCTGCTGTAATGTGTCTTGCGAAAGTCAAGTCGATAGTTGTTCCTTTTAACGTAGTTGACTTAGAAACCTTTGATACGCAATCAAGATTATACGTATTTTTCATGAAATTAAGAAACGAGTTGTCAGGCTTTACGTTTTTGTTAAAATCACCACACAGAAGAATCGGTATACTAGAATCAATTTGCACGAACGGTGGCACGTACTGGCTGTTGTGAATGTACGGACCGAGTCCTTGCCATAGTAACATTCCAATATCCTGCATACTAGCTCCTGGATGAATATATACAGCACCGAGTATAAACTTGAAGCTAGTATTAGCGGCGAAGCAAGTAACTTCAGTCATGCACATGTCACCCTTGGTTTTAATGACACGAGTTACGTCTGTAATCGCAACTTGGAACACTTCCGCCGTAGATGTCGATGATAATTTACGATAGATCGCCACTCCACCAGCCGCGTTGGTATCTGAGTTAGGTCGATTATTTTCCCTGGATACGCACTCATAACCCTTGATTGGAGTTGGTTCACAAGTGTCGCGCATACACGTTTCAGTCAATACTAAATAGTCTGATCGTGGTATCACTGTATCTGTTTCAATGTCCGCGGCATGGGCACTTAAACTTTGACAGTTGATGTTCGTTACAATAAGTTGTCCAGCGTCGGTTGCGTCGTCACAGAATTTTACGGCTTGTTTGGTAATTGTGTCTAGAGTGTGTCCACGAAGTCGTAAGTATTCATTGCGAATATCTCGAGTAGTCTGTGAGTCGTTTCCATCTCGGCCATGTTTGAAAACCAATGGAGAGTCCTTTTCTGTTATGATGTACAATCCGTCGATACTTGTGACGCGGCTCATGGCTACATATACCAATTGCTGTGGTTGTTTTGAGGAGTACTTGTAAACAATTGTAGTAAACGTCCCACCCTGGGCCTTGTGGATCGTAATTGCACAAGCAGGCACGCAAGGAAATTGTTTTCGCTTGCACTTCACTGTTTTTGTCAACGAAATGTTTACCACTTTCTTGTGCACTGGCACCCAATCGACGGATAAGGTGTTTGGTTTGCTGTGCACATGTGGTCGACATTTGATTTTTGCTTTGGTACCCGTATTTTTGTCTTCAAACTGGAACCATAGAGTGGCGATTTCATCTTCAGCTGGCGGCAAACTTGTGCTGGTCGATGGTTCAAATTTTTGCTAAATAAATTTGAAATTAAATAAAATTTGTAATTGTAAATGATGAAGTTGAAAATTAAAACATTTACTTATATTAGATGTTAAAATTCTTGCTCAACACAGTTTAAATAAAGTTTTCTTATATCTGCCACTTTTTCTTAATATTTGTAATTTTAAATAATCAATTCGAAAATCAAAACATTTATTCAGATCGAAGGTTCAAATTTTTGCTAAATAAATTTGAAACTATTTAAAATTTGTAAAAAATAATAATTAATTAATTAATTAATTTCAAACTAATAATTTACTTAACACTATCAACATTTATCAATAGTATGACATAACTTATAAACTCAGTTTCTCAACTTTTGTGTCAATCTAACAATTAATCAATCAATCATAGTTTACGATAATGAAATATCAGTGTACAATTATTTACCTTTATTGTTGTAGTTGTTGTAAATGACGAATCTAAGCACTCCACATTTTCACTACAGACACAGCTGACGATACTTTAACCACACGTGTGAACTTGTATTATGACGCTTTCTTGTTTTTCCAACGCCAAGAACGTTCGAGAAAGACAAAGACAGAGACAAGCATGCGCCGATTCAATGCGCCTAATTCTCTAGCGCTGCGCGCGCAGCTGCGCGCGCAGCACTCTCGTTCGGTGACTCATCGTAACGTTACCGGGCGTTACACTTTTTCATAAGTGACTCCCAGCCGCAACCTAATTTAAGACGTTGTCACGTCAATAAACTTATTGCAAGAAAATATTCATATTTTTAAAACGAATTTATTTACTACTCTGCTTGAAAAGGGCCCGTGAAAAGCTGACGCTCAAAATATATTTTCTACTAAGGAAAGTGTTTTCCAGGAAAACAGTTTTTTCTTTTAATTTATTGCTATATTATCTGCGAATTATATATTTTGCCACAACCTCTGTTCCTTTTTTTATTTTATACGTCATAGTTTTGGTCAGTGAGGCTATTTCACTAGACTACCAAACCTAAGTTTGAAGATGTCGTGTTAGATCTCAATTTACAATTACCATCATGGACAGAATTTAATGAAGTTGTACCTTTTAGGATGTATTTCGGAATTCAGACAATAACTCTGAAGGATATTACACTCACTTTTATTGAAGACTCACAAGATTTGTGTCTTTAATGAACTTCTGTGAACTAAATTGCCTCGTCTCCTTAAAAAAAAAAAAAAAAAAAAAACAGACGACCGGCAATATCAAAATATGAAACTTCTTTAAGTTTTTGTTTGAGTGTAATTTTCCGAAAAATTATGATCAATCTTAAATATCAATGGTAAATTAATCGATGATTCGATGAATCGAGGACATTAATATAAAATATATTTTATATGTCGGAAATCCATATATCGAAGTTCCATAAATCGAAATTCTTTATAGAGTACATCGAATTTAATTTTTTCAAGATAAATATATGGCATAAAATTACATTCAAAATCAATTTTACGTAATTTTACAATTCAAATTTCCAGTAATACTTTGTTGTTCAAGTTAATTACCGATCCTTAATCTATGCGCTTTTGCTCTCTTTTTACACCTTTCGGAGCACTTTGAGATTCCGTCCAAAACCTATTTCTCACGTTAAAACTCCTTTGGATTCCTTTTGATGGACAATGTCTCCTTCAAATCTCATTCGAAACTAGGAATTGTTTGCTTAAGAATGAATTAAATGTCAGAAGGAGCTATATCCGGGAAAACCTGAGTGCTAAAGAAAGATAAAGAAATAGTTAAATACATGTGATTTGAGAAACTTCCGATTGTAGACGCGATTTGTCGTGTGTGATACAGAATTCGAATTTTATAATTCATTTTATACAATACTAGCCGAATGACCCCGGCGAATACCCGATTAAATGTTTTATTCAAATACTATTCGTTACAATTATAAATTGGCGCCGTGGATATCACCCTTGTGAAACGCAAATTTGCAAATAACTCGAATAATATTTCGGGATGGAGACCTGAAAATTTCACTATAAGTTTTTCCAGATGCTACTCTATATACTGTTAAAATTTCAGTCAGATTAGTTACGTATTGTGGACGTGTATAGTATGTATACATACATACATACATACTCTGACTTTTATATATACCGCTTCTAATGAATGTAAACCAGAATACCATTATATATATAATATGCCAATTTTACCATTACATATGTAAATATCCTTGAAAGTTGCTTCAGACTCATTATTCGAACAGGAATAATCTGTTTTGGATTCAATTGATGCCTGCTTTGAATATTTGAATATTTTCAATATGTTGTTTGTTTAATTTGGGCTATGGTTGGTTGATTAAGGTCTAATTCCCTTGAACTGATTGGCTATAATTAGTTTTTCACTCTGATCTTAATCAGCAATCATCTTACAAGTGTTCTAGCTTATATAAGTGTGTATTACCCATTGAACTTCTATACAAATGTAACCTCGAGGGGTTGTTTAAAAAGGTTCTTTTTTTTTGTGATATCAAAATATGCTTACGATTTACTTTTAAAACAATTTTATTTCAGAGTTGCATTTTAGATTTGGTTTGATATTAGCTTTCGTGAACTTTGCATTAGAGGGATGCGACAAGTATAATATCATTGTTCTATGAAGGAATTTGTTTGCGCCGTGAAAATGGTTCGATTTTATTACGTTGACACATATTTATTCTTGATAATTGTTGTGATATTCGTTCGTATGTGTGACCTGTTAATGCTCTATATTGTTTAGCTTAAGATAAAATTCCATACGGCTTAAAACTGGTTGTCAACCGGTTCGTTGAAAAGGCTCTCGAAAGTTAAACAATATGAAAATATATTTTTTAAAATTATTTTGTCAATTAATATTTTTCTGAGAAAATAAGCGAGCTAATTCGAGAAAATTCGGATCTTTTTATTTCAGGAAAAATATGATAATTATGATTATTTTAACTTTATATTTCCAGTTATTCCGTCAAAACCTTCGAAATATTTTATATAAAATAAAAGTAGTCAATTTATAAAATATGTTTCTAAAATATATATCCCTTCCAAATAAAAATATATTGCGAAAAATATAGCTCAACGCTTGTAACTTCAGACATTGTAAAAGCAACCCCTATACAGACTACGATATAGTTTTGGGAAAATATCAGAATATAAGCTTCCCTATAAAGAATAAATTTTAAAAAGATACATGCGCTTTTTATGCAAGTGCGCTTTGCATTTCAAATCAGTTCAATTTTTTAAACTATTGCCGCAATAAAAATGACTTTACATCCTAGAGACCCCAGACAAAATAAATCTTTAAAGGAAATAAAGTTAAAATCTCTGGGAATTATATATCACGGAACTTTTTATTGGCTGTGTGGATTTATTCTAAGGTTTATAGATGGAGTATATATTAAGGCCGGATATAAAAACTGAATTAATAATTCAAACACTCTACCTTGTATGTATTACAACTAAAAGGAATACATAAATCAAAATTACGGTTCATATTATGGTCAAGAAAATGTCAGATAATTTTCATTACTATTGCCACGTGGGAAAATTAGGGAAGACAAATTTTAGGTTGACACAGCAATATATTTAAGGCAAGAACAAACTATGAATTGTAAACAAAAGATAAGCAATGAGGGAATTTACAGAGTAGCAAAATATAAACATCAAACATTATACTCTGTTAATAAAATAATAAATACTTTGTTACACTATATATACTATAGATTTGTTGTTGACAAGTACTCGAAATAGAGGCTTACAAGATGAAAGGTTATCGAATATAAATTAATACGCATTCAAAATATTCACTGAACACCTATAATAAATTGAGATAAAATACACTTTGTTTGTGAATTTCAACACCTATAATAAGTGGGGAAAAAAGGTTTTTTAATCTCCAAAACTAGAATCCCAGTAATAGTTTCGAGGTGTCTGTCTATAGATATTTGACGTATGGACCAAATTTCCCTTCTGATTCCAATCAACATCCGTTTACTTGTCTGAATAGATTATATTTATCAGATCACTATGCACCTATACACTGAGAGACATTGCCGTCCACTCAATTTGTTGTAAGACCACCGAGATCGGCTATTCTGCCAGTAACATGTTTTGGTACTGACTCAATGAGGATGTATCCTGAGGGATGGCTGACAATTTCCTCTCAACCATCAGTCAAAGTTCTTCTTCTGAACGCGGCTATGGAAGCGCATACAAACGACATCAAATTAGGTATGAAATGTGTTCTATATGTGAGGGATCAGAAGAGACTGGTGGCCATGAAAGCACCGAGGCTTTATGTAGGTCATGTTTGCTGTTGGGCTCTGTATGAGGTCGAGCGTTATCTTGTTGGAAAATGGCATTTGGTACTTACTCCCTGAAGAAAGGATAGCGTCACCAACCGCAGTATGTCATCGATGTATCGTTTAGCCGTCCTAGTACCCTTAATAGGTTTCAAAGATTATCTATCATAGGCGATTTGCTCCCCAGACTAAAATGCCACATTGTCGTATGGTGCGGCGTTCCATAAATACGGCCGGAAGCGAGATTCATCTGGAAACACTACCCTGAGCCATTCGCTGTCCATCTGGCTCTTTCCCGACAAATATCGAACGGGGGTATCTGTTCTGTTGGGTCAATGGAAGTTACTTTAACGGCGCCATGAATGTAGGCCGCGGATTTCCAATCTACTTATAATAGTTCAGGTCGATATGAGGGAATCAAGAGTGTCCTGAACAACCTGAAAAATAGTGACAGAAATAGACTGTGTGGCCGCAACACCATCCGGCGGATGCATTGGTCCACGCGTGCTGACGTCACTCTGGCCGCTTCAGCACCCCTCAATCATGCCACATTTCCTTGTTTCAACCATCTTCGCCATAGCTGTTGCACTCTGGACGCGTCGAGATGTCTGTCCGTAGAGATTTGACGTATGGAACCACAGGTTCTTCTGAATCCAATCACCTCTGGTGAAATTATCTGTCTGCTGGAACTGCCTCGGCTGGCGGTGGCGGCATGGCATTCTCGACTTCTAAACGTTTTTACAGAGACATAAAGAAAATAATCAAATTCTTCCCCTGTCAAACAGAGAGGTGCGAATATTGGAAATGTGCAAGCTTCTTCTCTTATATATCAATCAACAAGAGCGGAGAGCTTCTCAAAATGCATCATCTACATAACTCGGTGAGCTAACTCACCCTGAAATTAGCATATTTTACTACTCAGTAATTTTTGGTGCTAAAATTCAGAGTCACGCAGTGTATATTTATAAAACATTAAATAAGTTTGATGATTAAGGTAAATTTCACTCTTTCCATGGTGTTAAAATATTCTATATTAAAAACAAATTAGGCATATCCTAATCACTAATATGAGTATTCTTTAGATGGCAGAGCGTCATCTAGCGGAACAAAAATAAATTAAACGCTGATTCAACCTGTTCCCTTATATTTTCCCAACTCAATTTCTTGATAAATCAAGAAAAGCCAACCACAAACGCGTTTCGGGATGTTGGTTCTGTCAGCGTGGTGCAGGCTCATGTTTGTAGTCAGGATATGCCCAATTTGGTTTTAATATCACCTGAGCTTTTTATTTATTTAAAGAAAAAATAGTCTTGACATTTTTAGCGTATTTACTCAAATTTGGCCTTAAATATTCATTTCTTGATTTTTCAAGAAGCCTTTGGGACCAAAAGATTTTTGGTCGTAGAGGTACAGCCTGCACCACGCTGACGAGGGCCTACAGCCCAAAGGCGTTCGTGGTTGGCTTTTCTTGATATATCAAGAAAATGGGTTGGCCGAATATCAGGGAACAGGTTAAATCAACGTTTATTCGATTTCTGTTTCACTAGATGACGCTCTGCCATCTAAATAAACGCTCATGAGAGTGGTCATAAAAGGGCTAATTTGTTTTTAATATGAACACCTGACCTTTATTATTTTACTCATTATTTTTATATAGCGTGCAAATGATATTAAAGGAATAATGAAGGTACTTTTGATTATTGTATTTAGGTGTACGACTATAAAGAGAAATAAAACGAATCGGCTTGCATAATTTTTCCCATCTTGGCACTATATATTTTTTTTCTTTTCTCTATAATTTTCCGCAATTAGGCTACTCCTCCACACATACTCAAAAAAATGCAGAATGTTTATCCACTAGGGTTGTTTCAAAGGTAATGCTTTCTTGTCTATAACTGAACTATATTCGACTTCTTTTATTCAAATTTTAATATGAAAATTCGAAACTATTATAGACGCGTATGATTTTAAAAGTTTCTTAATAGTTCCTTTAAAGCTTAGGAAAAATCTTCGAAAAAAACAAGAGATTCCTCACAAATACGTCACGTTACACCATCATAATGTACGGCCGCACCACTCTTTCCATATTTCAGAGGCTATAGACAAATGGGCAGGTGACTGGCTCCACAACCCCCAAACAGCACAAATTTGGCACACCTTGTGACATTTATTAATTCTCCTCAATGAAAAATGTATAAAGGGACAAATATCTGAAGACCCACAAGAAGTATACGGACCGTAAAGACCTGGTTGAGAAAGCAACCTACAGACAAAAGTCAATCAAAAGACGAAATAAAATTTTGAATAATACTATTCTATTCACAAATATTTAATTTATACAAGTATGTGCACGAAATTTGAATAAAAAATATTTGATACCTTTGGAGTTATGACCAAACAGACATTGATTTTAGAATAACCTATATACCAAGAGAGAAAAAGTGGCCAGGAAATCTTTTTCTGGCTAAAATATCTCTTATTTTATTAATTGATAACAGAAAATGAATTCATGGCAAGAAAAATAAGGAAACAAGTGATTTTCCTACATCAACTTCCTTGTCTTTCTTTATTTTCTTCATGACGTTTAAGTGATTCTCTGTCACTCTCTCCTCCGGGGGATTATTATTTATGAATATATAAAAATGTATACGCACTTATAAAATACTTGTAAAGCGTCACCAAGTTGTATATAAGTAGATGAGTAGAAGATAGAATTCAGACATAACCATCCCCCCTGAGGCATGAGAGGGAATCATTTATTCGTCGGGAAGAAAGTAAAGAAATATTGGTTGATGTAGATGTATATTTTTTTCCAGCAACCTTCCAACCAGCAAATAATGTTAAAAAAAGAATGATATTACATTATTATATTGATCGTACATTGGTAACCATAATAGAGGAAAGTTAATAATTAATTGAAAAAAGGTGTAATAATTAATAATAATACCTATAATAAATATTTATAATTAATAATATAAACAAATTATAATAAATTATTATACCTACGTTTCAGTGATCCGTTGTCACCATTTCAAGAATAACAAAACTTTCAATGTAATAAGGTTGACCCAAAACTTCTTGTTTTTCTTATAACGTTGTTTTTCTTATTACTTGGCGAATAATATATTTACGGCGAATATACATAATAATGCATAATACAATTACTTTATACATAATACAAAGACAATATACATAGCGGCGAATAATATTATGACGAATAAAATTGGAATTTCTATTTTTTGCAAGTGTTTACGAACTTAAAAAAAATACATTAAAATATATAAAATAAGTGGTTATGGGCTAATACATTCGATTATTCTAAAAAAGTCATTTATTCGAAATAAGACATAAATTGTAATATCAAAAGGTAATTATGTACATAGAGCTGAATATGAAAAAATAAGGTCAGAATTGAGAATAAAAAATAAAGGTTATTCAAGTAGACATATATGCTGTACAGAGATATTGATATATGCTGTGACTATAAAAATTGAATTTTCTCTTATGTACTTATATCCTATGATGAAAACATTAAATTATATTATCTACTGATATGCTGTGTGTTATAAGGGTTGAATTAACCTATCTATATACTTATATCTTATGGTTATGTATATTGTTACGACTCTTCTCAGCCGTCGATGTTTGTGTGCAAGATTTCTGAGAAAACAATGCGGGTTCGTTTTGGATACAGCTTAGTACTATAAATTTTTTCTCAGAGCTTTAAAAAGTAGATTGATAACTATATACAGTAGATGAACTTGCCTTCAATGCCGCCCCAGGTAGGTTCCTCCTCGTCCTTCTTTGCACCGTCCTCCTCTTGTTAATCCACACAGTCCCGGAGCCCACTTCCTTGTAGCCAACTTGCCGCGTCTGTCTTCACCGCCGTTCTCTTTGCTGCAGGTCCCGTTGTCACCAGACAGACTTCCCCCCCAGACTGCCAAGTCTTCTCGGCGCACAAACCACCGGCAGGCCGGCCGCTAACTCGGCTGCTTACTTCACGACGACACCAGCTGGACTCCCTGTCTGCCGCCCCTCTCCTCTGGAATTTGTTAATCAACACTTCCTTGAAGGGGCCCCTGCATACCTTTTTCTCTTTGCTTGCCCACTTATTCTCTTCTACTTCTTCGCTGCACCGCTTCACTGCCCCCTTCTCAATCCTTTTCGTCCCGAAAAGGCTGATTTCACCAGAGGCGCTGATCGGCGGCCCTTTGATCTCCCTGACGTCTCTGGCCACATGAGGGTCGTCACCCTCCCGGAAGAGTAACGGAAGGGTTAACACCAACCCTTGTTTGCAGGACCACACCTCAACTCGGGCTTTCTTTCCACTCTCAACCAGTGCCGACAC
>CP092878.1:68026655-68267443 GCA_030710605.1 Cordylochernes scorpioides
TATCCGATAGATATATGTTGTTGAGAGAAAATTTTGATATAGTGATTATTATTTGAAATTTTGCTTCTAAAGGTTCATTATTTCATAATCCTTTGTGTTTTTTCAAGATATTTTAACTTCAATATCAGTTTTATATCACCATGCCTGTGTATTATAAAAACGTTTTCATCATTTTATGTGTTTTTATATCAATTAATTGTATGAGAAACTAATATTACTTCTCTGACAATATAAATAGGAATATATTGTTATTTTATTTCTAAATAGAGCAATCCAAAAATAAATCTTTAATTAAAAAGGCATATATTGGATCAAAATATAATTTATTTTCCAATATTTCAGTTGGATAATGCCTACTTTTTTCAAGGTATTAAAACATATTAATGTGTGTGTTAACAACGAACTCAGCGCCACATAGCGTCATGTGACGCTGATTTTGTTGTTGACATACGAGTCAACAAGTATTAATATGTTTTAATATCTTGAAAAAGACTGGCGTTCAGCCAACTGAAATATTTGAAAATAAATTATATTTTGATCTGATATATGCTTTTTTATTAAATAATGATATTAATTAAATATTGTATGGGAAAATATTGACTTGGAAAGTTTCTGGGCGAAGTTAAACAATTCTTCGAGTATTAGACCACCCTTCCACCGACCCCAATCCTACTACAGTACATATAAGTACCTGCTGTGAAGACAATCCGCTAACGGCAGTTTGCTTATCAGTAGGTGAGCATGCCCTTCATGTTTCTTTTCTTTTCTGACGCTCTGAATATAAAACTAATACCTCTTCCACTGCCTCTTTTTAGCGAATGATTCTGTAACAAGAATGGCGCATATATACATTCATGAACAAAACTTGAGGATTATTACAACTCTAATTGCAATAAAATAAACTTATGAGAATATTCAAAGCTATAAATATATATAAATATATTGTAATTAATGTGTAAAAAATACGTATTGTTGTATTAAGGAAGTTTAAAATCTTCAATACCGCCGGCGTTTTTTTTTAAGGAGGTAGAAGCAATTTTGTTCACACTTTGTTATCTCGTGTGTCTAAAATAAACAGGTCACAGAATATCAAATATCTTTTAGAGATCTTGTCTGAATCCCGATATTTATGCTGAAAGGTACAACTTACCTCAAATGTTGTTCGTAAGTGGATATTAAAACTATAAATTATAAACAGAGAAAACTTAGAAAGAGTGGAACTTTTTTATTTTTGAGGGAAACCTTTATGATATTTTAAATAAATATATGAAATGGGCAACTGATTAAAGTATATGTTTATTAAGGTCATAATAAGGTTTGTTTATAGTTATTTTATCAAACAAATGCCACAGGTTTCTGGAGATGAGTTTTTAAAATCTTTTTTAAGGTATTCTCTAGCTTTGGGGAATTTCTGCCCTCCCTAAGGATTACATAAAAATATAAACCTCGTTAAGATATTAAATTATTTATATGAATAAAGCTTTAGAAAATTTTCAATTTTAATAAAAATCGAATCAAATCTTGGCCACATAGATAAAATTTTGTAAATAATTTTGTAGCTATCAAACCAAACCTCTAGAAGTACTCCGCGCCGAAGATGGGGGGTCAATCGATATTTAATTATTTAGAAAATAAATCGAAAATATTCACCTTGGCGCTTTATTACATAAACAGGTTTTCTTGTTAAAAATATTAATAAATTTTCTGAGAATTTTTTACCTGTGTATAGTAGGTAGATATGTAAAAAGGGAACGTATCTCTATCTCTCTATAGATATGTTTTTATTATTATCATTTCTAGTACACGTGGTACAGGCCATGATAATCATAAATTATAAGGGATTTTTAGCAAAATATGGAGCGGTTGAGGACTCTAGCTGTCACTGTGACAAGTAAATCCAGGATTCGAGGCACCTACTGTTGGAATGACCACTCTTTTTAGAGCTAGATAACAGAAAGTAAACAATGTTGTAGATCTATATGCATTTGTAAATACTAGAGAAAATTGTCACAGATTTAACTATTTTTGTAAATATATTTATGATTATCTTATTAACCTGGAAGGATCAGGTTCCTAATATATATTATTGTCTTATTATTATTTTGGTATAATATTTTTATAACTGCTTATGTTTAAAAATGCAAATCGACGCAATTATCCCTAGGGATATCGCGCATTGTGTGTTGAAATAAAATGATAATTACGTTGGGTAGAAGTTAGCGAATGCTTTTACAGTAAGTGTACCACATGTCTACACATGTGAAAATCAGTTAAATTTGCACTTATAAATTTGCCAGAGTACCGTTTGATTACTTGCACTCAATTGGAGCATTTTATTTATTAGAAAAAAGTGCAAAATGAGGGATTCGATCCCGGGTCGTAGCGGTCGAAAATGAACGGGTCAAGCCACCTTTTAATTATATATATGTGAAATTAAAAAGCTTTTATTAGAAAGATATTTCAAGGGTTTGTTCCTCTCTATCAATTTATTGAAAAAATCTTCAAAGTGCAATTGGAATATACACGTATGAGGTTCAAAACGTTGGGGAACCCCCTCTTCCAAATGTTGTATTTTAACCTGAAGTTGGGGCAAATTAGTTGTGCCGAATAAATGGTTTATCTGACCGAGGTGCCTTTTTTTCTAAATAAATAAGTAAGTAGCTTAATATCAAAACTTTGAAAGAATTCTTCAGAGTTTCCGCAATTAGTTGAATTTCTCTTATATCAGCATATAATCAGCCATTCGTTTCTGAAGAAAATTTTAAATTTCATTTTCAATATCTAATAAACTACACTCATTGACGAAACATAAGGAAATTTTAGCTTTTAGTATGTATATCAGGATTAAGACGATAACTATGAAAGATATTTGATAAATAGTGACCTTTATTGAAAACACAAGAGATAATTAAATATATACAAAATTGCTTTTGTCTACTTTATAAAATAAACAGATGACCTGAGTCATTAAGAACTTTTCACTTCCTATAATTTTGTCCATAAGTGTACATTGGAACAAGGTGAAAAAATGATCACTAGAATTGAGACTATTGTAGTACAAATTTCGCCAACACTCTGATGAAACAATATTTAATTTCTAGATTATCAGAGTTCTAGGAACTGTGGGTTTTTTTATACACATTATAAGTATATAAAATCGAAAAATAAGCTCCCAAATAATTTTGATCATCATGAACATATGACGCGTTACTTTCATACTACTACCTGGGAACGCCAGAAAAAACAATAACACAGCAAAATAACAAATAAAAACGAAAGTTTGTAGAATAGAACCTTCAAAAATCAGGTTGAGTAAGAAGAGTTGCAAGCGGATGTTGATGACACAGACTGGCCTCATTCAATACCAGCAGTCTATTTGTTTCTTAATTCTTGAAATAAGGAACACTTCGGCCAAATAAAGTTTTATTTTCTTGACGCTTCGACAAAAATACTTTATCCTCGTCAGTAAAAATTAAAATAAAGCATTTCTGCTAAGGCGTTATAGATGTTTCTATAGGAAATGAAAACATTAAGACACGAATATTTACTTTATTCAAACAACAAACTTCTACTGTCTTTACTGCGATCAAAATATATTGAGAGAGTTGCTCATCAGTGGTAAATCCTTCCAGCGGTTTCGCCAATTTAATCTACCAGACCGCTTCTTAGAGCTCTAATATTGTATTGGATCATTCTTCTTTTATATGCTACACTGAAGGGTTGAATTACAGAAATGGCATTCAAGAAAACTAAGGATATAAGCTTTTAAAACAATAGCATTACATATAAATATATTTTGAAGATCGATAAATTCATAATTAAAATTATATTTAAAAAATATGCTTATATGTTATTAATACTAATTTTATTGTTCCAATATTTCGATAGGCAACTCGCCTCTCTTTATCGAGGATGTTCGCGTTTTTCTCTAAAACAAGGGAGCACGCGTACACCACTCTCGTTCTACAAGGTCAATGAAAGAGTTGTATCTTTGATTTAAATATTACATTCAGTATATATACAGATAACAATTATATATAATATTACAGATCAACGCCTTTATTATTATTTTGTCCACATATTGTGCGTGAAAGAGAGAGAGCCAATATATATAAATATAATATATATAAACAATTGCTCAATGGAAAATGATGAAAATATGGAGAGAAATGGAATTTTTAAAGACCTAAAAAACAATGATTACCCAGATAAATTTATTTAAAAAACACCTTTATAAACCTAAATTCGTACAATCAAGTAACAGCTCTGATCAATGAAAAAAGTTTTATTGCATCCTCCCTTACAGCTACGGCTCTAAACGAATTGCCAGAAGCTTAAAGAGAAACAATATAATTGCTACATATAAATCTTCATTCAATTTGAGAAATCCCTACGCCACCCAGACACCAAACAATTTAGCAAATTAGAAAACAAAAACAATGTAATTTACAAAATACAATGTAATGATTGCCCCGCCAAATACATAAGAGAAACAAGCAAGCCTCTAAAAGATCGAATCAATCAACATAAATCTGGTTTAATAAATTATAATCCATTATCACTCCTTGTAGACCACGCTTTGAAAAACAACCACACACCGGACTTTGATAAAACAGATATTTTATACCAGAACATAAATGAAAAACATTGCCGATTATTTTTAGAAAGTTGGACCTCCGCAAAAGAAAAAGACAGTTTAAATAGGAAAATTAAGCTACCGGAGATATATTCGCAATTTAGATCGTCATAAAATATTTACAGTTTAATTTTTCATTTTATTATTTCAAATTCCCGATATTTTAGGTCTATATTTTAATTAATTTTATAGGGAGAGGTACACATTTAGAAGCACGTAAAAATGTTTTAATGCTCATAACGCATTTTTCCTTTTATACGAGGTGTGTTCAAAAATTATCGCGCCCTTTGAATTTTCGCGGGTTACGTATATTCGAATTTCGATCTTTTTGTGGCTTTATGTTGGTACTTATGTCTCTCACTTATGCCGACAAGCTCGGCCATTTTGAATGTTCCATTAATTGTTGACAGCTGCTTTGCTTGCAGGTGTTTTGGATTGTCTTCGATTTTTACCTATTAAAAAAAATGGATCAAAGAACCTGTATCAAATTTTGTGTGATAAACAAAATTAAGTGCGCGGATGCATTCCGAATGTTGACTGTGGCATACGGAGAAGCTACCTTGGACCGCAGCAACGTTTATCGGTGGTACAAAATGTTCTCAGAAGGCCGAGAAGATGTGAACGACGAAGAGCGTGCCGGACGTCCGAGCACTTCAACAACAGACGAAAAAATTAATGAAGTGGATAAAATGATATTGGCCAATCGTCGAATCACCGTTAGAGAAGTTGCTGAGGACCTAAACATATCGATTGGCTCGTGCCATTCGATTTTTATCAATGATATGGGCATGAGACGGGTCGCCGCGAAATTCGTACCAAAATTGCTTAATTGCGACCAAAAACAGCATCGCATGAACATTGCTAATGATATGTTGGACTCTGTCCGCGACGACCCAAATTTGCTCCAGAGGGTCATAACTGGTGACGAAGCGTGGGTTTATGGTTATGACGTGGAAACCAAAGCTCAATCATCTCAATGGAAGCTGCCGCACGAACCAAGACCGAAAAAAGCGCGCCAGGTTCGGTCGAATGTGAAAGTTTTGCTGACAGTTTTCTTCGATTGCAGGGGCGTGGTGCATCATGAGTTCTTGCCACAGGGTAGAACGGTCAATAAGGAATATTACCTGGAAGTTATGCGCAATTTGCGCGAAGCAATCCGACAGAAACGCCCGGATTTGTGGAAAAACAAAAATTGGCTTTTGCACCACGATAACGCCCCTGCTCACACATCGTTGCTTGTGCGCGACTTTTTGGCCAAAAACAACACACTAATGATGCCGCAGCCACCGTATTCTCCAGATCTGGCCCCCTGTGACTTTTTCTTGTTCCCTAAACTGAAGAGGCCCATGAAAGGACGACGTTACGCTACGCTTGACGAGATAAAGACGGCATCGAAGGAGGAGCTGAAAAAAACATTTTTAAAATGATTTTTTTGAAGTGCTTCAAAGATTGGAAAAACCGTTGGCAGAAGTGTATAATATCTTATGGGGATTACTTTGAAGGGGTCAAAATAGGTATTCATGAATAAATAAATAATTTAAAAAAAACACAAAAGTCGCGATACATATTATATACTACTATATTATATATATGTATTATGTTATTATATATATTGATAGTTCAATGTCTTTAATGTTTTATTTGGGTGAAATCATTTTTTAAAAATATTTCCCATTTTCACTTATATTTTATTTCAAATTTCACAATTTTACATTTAAATTTATTTTAATATTTTATTTTAACCAACCTTTCAAACATTTTTTACGCTTTGTGTTTCCAGTAAAAATTTCAGTTTAACATTTCTTTTATATGTATTTTGTTATTTTTATTTATTTTTATACACATAGTACAAATAAATTTTAAATATAAAATAGGCGTTATTGTTAATTTTCAAAATATTCACACCTATATTTTACAAAAAAAATTTTGTCCATAATATAAATATATATATCAATTTTTTTCTCCCCATTTTGAATATAACAAAATATTTTAAAAAACTTAATGCTGTTGACGTTATGTGGCGCTGAGTTTGTTGTTGACACACTTTAAAATGTTATAACACCTTGATAAAGGTTGGCTTTCAGCCAACTGAAATATTGGTAAAATAAATGATATTTTGATCCAATATATGCCTTTTTAATTAAATATATATAAATGTTTTTCTCTCGACGTTTTGATAAAAATATTTTATCTACGTCACTAAAAATAAAATAAAGCATGTAGAAAGAGACCTTATAAATGTTTCTTCATCGATGTTTTGACAAAAATATTTTTCTGGCCGAAGTGTCTCTTAATTTAAGAACCATGATTGCCGGCCAGGCAGCCTCTATCTTCAAGATATTTGTCTCTTAGTTTAGGATGTTTCCAATATTTGGTTTATTGTTTAGAAGGCTTTATAATCGTAAATATCAGGTGAGCGAGAAATTTATATATTTAGTACGTGCAACCAATTTTGAATATGGTTTGAGATAGCTCGGTTTGTGCCTAATAATCACAGATAATAGGACATGGGTTCACGTGTTTGAATCGGAGACAAAACGTCAGTCAAGTGAATGGGTTGAACGAGAACAATCAAAGCCCAAAGAAAAAATCAAAAAGAACAAAATCAAAAAACAAAACTGTTATTTATTTATTTTTTTCGATGTTAAAAGTCTTGTTCACTTTGAATTTCTTGAAAATCGTTCAAAAACAACACAATACGTGTATTAGGATATTCTTCGTCGTTTATATGAAGCTATTAGACTCAAAAAACCTTATTTATGGGGGGGGGGGGGAAATAGGTCCTGTTCAGAATAATGCTGACCTCACGAGGCCCTTTTGCCTGTTCAATAAGCGGCGGTGAAGAGTACCTCGATCTTCCCCAACCTTCCTATTTTCCCCTGAAATCTCTCCACCTTACTCTCTCTCTCTCTCTCTCTCTCTCTCTCTCTCGGCCGTGCGGCCACGCGGCGCGCGAGCTCCGCGTTTTCTAGAGATTGAGATGGAGGCGATGGAGATCTCCAATGTATTTTCGATACTGGCGGAGAGCCAGGATGATGACAAGTTTGATGGTGGCACTCCCACCCAGAAAAGACCTACCAATGCCGAGAAATCGGCGGAAGAAGTTTTTAAGCCTGATTCGAAGAATACATTTTCAATCAAGCAAACAACCGGCGACTATGTAAATCAGGCCGCCGGGAAAAAACAAGCCGATGCAAATTGGGCGGAAAGAGTGGAAGCTTCGGAGAAGCAATCTGCTTTGGAATCAGATTGGAAGATTCCTAAATCCAACAAAAGAAAAGGCCGGGATTCTCCGACCCAGCAAGCAAAAGTGGCAAAGGCTGAAGCCATCGTAGCCGGGCCATCACTACAACCGAGGCGGGAAGTAAGGGATGCTGTCACGCATATAAGGGCTAGCAGACAGCAGCAAGATTTAGCCAAAGCGAGGTCGGCAGCGGCTACATTCGATCATTGCTGCTTCATTGAATGGATCCCGGACTTCCACCAAGTCCAATACATGAAAGCGCTGGAGCAGATGCTGGGGAAATCTTCAGTTCACCAACTCATGAAGATGTCCGGCCATGTCCTGGTGACACTTCCCAGTGCTGAGAAGGCCGAACGCCTAATCGAGGAGGGCCTCACCATCGGCAGCACTCTCCTGAGAGCCTTCCCTTACAGGAAAAGGGCCGAGAAGATCATCATAGGCAACTTTCCTATCGCCGTAAAGGATGACGACATCGTTGCGACGCTAAGGCCTTACTGCAAAGTGGCCTCGATGGCCTACGAAATAGTAACCTGCGAAGGTTACTCCTGGACCACGGGCAGTAGGGAGGCCTTCATCTTCATGAACGAAGGCCTTAAGATCCACCAGCTCCCGGTGAAACTGGATATCAAGTCAAGGGGTGAAACGACGCCAGCCTACATCTCCTACGGCGTCAAATGCAGCAAGTGTCATCGCCAAGGACATCGGCGTGCCAGCTGTCCCAGGAGAGACTTGGAAGAGCGCTCTACTCGACAACCTACCTCCCAGCATGGATCTCTTCCTCCTTCCACCCAGACATCGCCCTCGTCCCAACCTGCTGCAACTACACCGGCTGCAATTGGCCACAATGGTCCTGAGAAGGCCCCGGCCAAAAACGTTCATATTCTCATGAAACCTCCTCCGGCCAACAAAACCAGCGGTACCAAAGCTCTACCAGCGGCGGCAGAAGTGGCCACATCAAGCAAAGAGAGACCGCCCAACATTGCCGCTCCTATCTTGACCATTGCCCCTGGATCCCGGATTCCGTTGAAAACCAATCCCCTTAGTAAGGAGGATGAATCATCAACTGACAAAAGATCTACAGCCCTCCGACAACTTGAAGAGGTACTTAAACAGCTCCCAGACACCGTGTTCGAGAATACCGAAGCAGCGGGTATGGAGAAAGAAAAGATCGTGCAGGCAATCATTTCCGAACGCAATTTGAAAAAGTTTTTGCCTGACCAGAAACCTGAACAGCTGGACAGCCTGATCAACCTCATCGGGACATTCGTCGACCGTGTAGAGGACAAAGCCTGCCACCTCTACAAGCGACTCACCCATCTCCGGTCAGTTGCCACCAAAAGTAGGACCACGCAATGAGCTTCCGCATTGCGTCCCTTAATGTGCGCGGCATTGCCGTTCGCGCCAGGAGTGTGGAGATGTGCTGCTTCTTTAGGCAGCATGCAGTTGATGTCGCGTTTGTCCAAGAAACGAACGTGCTGGCTCTAAACAACATCCGGGACCTGTGCCTTGGCTACAGCGCCGTCTTCGCGCCATCATCGACACCCAGGGGCTCCGGCCTCGCCGTCGTCGCAGCGCCGGGAGTCACCGTCCTCTGGCATCGCGTTCTGTGGCCAGGCAAGATTGCCATCGCCAGCGTCAAGATCCGGGGTCTCGAGACCCGCGTCATCAACTGCCACCTCTCCCACACTCCCGAAGAACGGCATCTCCAACTGCAGATCATCGCAGAGGAAGCCATCAGAGAAGATGCGTGGGTCCTCGGCGACATCAACATCTCCGAGGAGTCTTCGAGCGACATCGGGTCTGGAGCCGTGGAAGCTTTCGCGGAACTCCTGGACCGGACCGCCCTCGTCGACATCGCCGCCATCTTCGATGCCGCGCACCTGCCTACCAGGGTCGCCAGTTACGGAAGCCGGGTTGACGCCGCCCGTCTGGATCGAGTCCTTATACCATCGAGACTCTCTGGGCGCGTCACCCGTTACTGGACCCTCAATTACCGCAACTCGGACCACCGTGCCATCCTTCTCCAAGTGGGGGATCCCCCTTCACCGTCTGCGCCATCCATCTCCGCGCTACTGCGATCAGCCCCAGTCATCGAGAGGATTGAGGCGCTTCTTAGTGAAGCTTCGCAGGAAATCGAAGGCAACCCTACTGGAGATCTATGGGAAAATGGGGAAAATTGAAGCGGGAACTCGTTGAAGACATCAAGTGCCTCTACGTTCCCCGCGTTGAAGATGAGGACTACGTCACCAGGGCAAGTCGGTTTCTTCGCTCCAGGCTCGAGGCTGAGACCGTGGAGGCGGACTACCCTTCACTGCCTGAACTTGGGCGTGCCCTGCGTGTCCGACAACATCGCGCGGAACTGACGACCGTCTTCGACGCCCAGGGGAACCTCTTCGAGGGAATGAGCCTGAGGCGCTACGTCTTCAACTCCTTCAGAGAGCGCTTCAACGGCTCTACCTGCAGCCCGGAGGACATCGCTGGGTTCTTGGAGGGAGCTACTGAATGCATCACTCTGGAGGACAGTGACCCGCTTCATCGAGCAGATATCTCCTTGAATGAGGTGGAAGTTGCCATCAGCCGTCTGCCTCAAGGAAAAGCGGCTGGTTGGGATGGCATACCCTGCGAGCTTGTCAAGGGCTTCGAGGACTTCTTCGGTGGAGTCATACATCAAGTCCTCGCCGAATCCAAGCTTCGCGGGACTCTTCCAGAATCATCGAGGAGGAATATCATCTGCCTCGTCCCCAAAGCGCACGGTGGTCCGGGCCTAAGCGGTTACCGGCCCATTTCACTTCCGACGGCGGACTACAGAATCGTCAGCGGCGTTCTTCTGGGTCGTCTACGTCGCCACCTTCCAGCTATCGTGCCGGATTGCCAGACCTACGCCGTTCCGGGAAGATGTCCCTCCTGGAACATCGCGTGCGTGTCTGACGAGGTGGCCCAGGCCTTCAAGAACAAGACGCCGCTGGCAGTCATCTCCACCGACCTGCAGTCCGCCTTTGACAACGTGGACCGAGAGTTCCTGGCCTCCCAGCTACGCACCATCGGCCTGCCTCTGCCCTTCATGGAATGGCTCCACCTGCTCTACGCGGAGGCCGACGCTACCATCAAGGTGAATGGAAATTTCACCCGCCCATTCAAAAATGCGCAGAGGGCTTCGGCAGGGTTGTGCCTGCAGCGCAGCCCTTTTCTCCATCTTTACGGGTCCCCTCCTGCGCCACTTGGAGAGAATTCTCGGAAGAGGGAACGTCCTGGCGTACGCCGATGACATTCTCCTGCTGATCCGCGAGGATTGGCAGTTTGAGAGAGTCAAGACCATCTTTGACGAATTCCGGCGTGCGTCGGGAGTCAGCGTCAACTTCCCGAAAAGTAAAGGACTGTGGTGCGGCGCCTGGAGGGACCGTGCCGACTCTCCGCTGGGCATCTCGTGGTCCGCATCCTCCATCACGGTGCTGGGTTGCGAAATAACATCAGGCCATGGAACCTCCGTCCAGGAAAATCACCTGCTGGGCATCTTGGAGAGGGCGATCTCCAGATGGTCCCCATTTGTCCGCGGCTTCTCCCTGGTGGGGCGGGCGAGAGCGGCCAACTCGCTAGTACTGGCGGCGGTGCTCCACCATCTGCATGGCTACCTGCCCGGTGATGCCACTATCGCCAAACTGCAGGCCAGGCTGACGCGGTTCGTCTGGGGATCCTGCCATCGCGCCGCCTGGCTCCCGGGAGGTCTACTGGCACGTCCTGTGTCCGTCGGTGGTGTAGGACTGCTCGACATCAGGACCCAACTCCAGCTCGCCTGCTTCAAGGGGGTCCAGGCTGCATCCGGAAATGGAGGCAAGAACGCCTACTCTTGGCTGGTGGAGTCTGGAGCCTGGATGACCCCCTTGTCCTCGGGTTCCTGGTTGCTGCCTCGCCGCCGCCGGCTGCTGGATCTATGGGAGCAGGCCTCCTCCATCCTGGGCCTGAACCATCGGGTGGTGCCTGCTCCCACTCTACTGAACCTGCCCCTCGTCGGTGCCTGCAGGTTCCTGGCGACGCCATCGCTTCGGGCTCCCTCTAGATGGAGAGGAGTTCGCGTCCGCGACCTGGCGGGCCCTGCTCCGCCGCCCGTCGCCAGGCCTACAAGAAGCGCCTGCGATGATGCAGCTGCTCTTGGGGCATTTTGCCAACGCCTGGTGGCGGACAACGCGACGAGCGTCTACAGGGAGCGGACCTTGGAGGAAGCCGTGGTGCTGCGCGGGACGGCTACGCCGTTCCTGCGCATTAGCACACGCACTGCGCGTCGAATGTTGGAGCGTCCCCGCCTGGCTGCCCTTCCCATCTCACGGTTTCTCCGGCGCTGGGCGCCTGTCGTCGGCGTGCCATCCGCCTGTACGCCATGCTCATCCCTCCGCCGCTGCTCCTTCGGGGGCCATGCGGCGGACATCGCTCTGCGGCTGGCCCTGCACGCCCTGCCTCATCCGGGGCATCCGGCGTCTAGCCAGCCTGTCTGCATCGCCTGCGGCTCCAGCGACCTGTCGCTGGCCCACCGCTACTGGTCCTGCAGCGCCGTCCGTCCTCTCATTCGAGAGGCCTTCTCCATCATCGGGCGGCCGCCGGACCTGCAGTCCTGGATCTTCGCGGTGGGCCTCGAGGACCACGCCATCACCATCTCCTCGGCGGCAAAGCACGCGATCTACGTCTTCTTCGTAGATCGCGAAATGCGTGGTGTCGCTGGAGACCCGCTGGCGATCTTCCATCACACTCTGCAGCGGTGGCAGAGGCGCCATGTACATAGTTGTATTTTTTAATCATTTTTAAAATAATTTTTTTACTATAACCATCATCCTCATTGTAAATTTCTCATTTTCTCATAATTAGTGCGGACTGTGCACTTTACATGTATTGACAAGATGTCAATAAAAATATGTCAATTGTCAATTGTCTCTCTCTCTCTCTCTCTTTTTCTTTTCTCTAAGATATGATTCGCTTAGTGTATACATCTATATATATAAAAATGAATGTTTGTATGTTTGTTGGTCTGTTGGTATGTCCGGTATACAAATTCGCAGTAGTTCACTAATTCAAACCAAAATTTCCATACATAGGTAAAAAATAACGGGGGTGACGATAGGCTATTTTAAAAAATATATAAATCAATTATTAAAACTATATATTCAAATTATTCAACTTAGCTCACGAGCAGCGCCCTCTATCAATACTAAAAGGTTATAAATACGTTTAAACCAATCGTGATGAAACTTTGGGAAGATGTTTAGTATACTACCGGGATGGTTTCTGGCTAATTACTCTTTAGAAATAACCTTTCGTTGCATTTTTATTTACAATAAAACGTAAATTCACTCGCAATCAGCGCCCCCTCGCGGCAGACGTATGGCCTTAAATAGCCTCGCATGAGCTTATTTGTAACGTCAAGCTTAGCCTATAGGTTAGGTACACAGCTTCGTACCCCCGCAACCTAGGTTCGAGGCTCAGCGTGGGTGTTTTTTTTTTCATTTCTTTTATATTATTGTAGCAAATTATTAAAAATATTATTTTATTTAAAATGTACGTTTTATATATATAAAAATATATATATAAAAAATATATAAAAAAAATATATGAAAAATATATATAAAAATGAATGTTTGTATGTTTGTTTGTTTGTCTGTTGGTATGTCCGGTATACAAATTCGCAGTAGTTCACTAATTCAAACAAAATATCCATACATAGGTAAAAAATAACGGGGGTGACGATAGGCTATTTTAAAAAATATATAAATCAATTATTAAAACTATATATTCAAATTATTCAACTTAGCTCACGAGCAGCGCCCTCTATCAATACTAAAAGGTTATAAATACGTTTAAAATCTAAATCTTCTCAATATTTTATTAATAATAGTTCGCTTAATAACACATATAATATAAATATTTATATAATAACTGCTCTAATTTGAAATATTTGGTAGGTTTTATTTATTTTCATTTTTAGATATAACTGATCTAATTCGACGTTTAAAATAACTGCTCTTGAAATATTTGGTATGTTTTATTTATTTATATATTTTCATTTTTAGATATAACTGATCTAATTCGCCGTTTAAAATAACTGCTCTAATTCGAAATATTTGGTATGTTTTATTTGTGTTCACTATATTTCTATTTATTTGAGGTATTATAATTTCCATGTTTCAAAAACCTATTTCAAAAAGGTCGTTAGAAATATGTAAGGCCTGAAATAGCTTTACATGCGAATATTTATGATGCCAAGCGTGGCTTAATGGTTAGGTGTATGGCTTCGTATTTCCACAACCTTGGTTCCGAACTTAGCCTGGGTGCTTTTTTTTTCAAATATTATTGAAGCAAAGTTTTTTTTTTACAGTACCAAAATTTCCATATATAGGTAAACAAATACGAGGAAAACGATAGGCTATTTTAAATTATATATAAATTAAATATTAAAACTATATATTCAAATTATTCTACTTAGCTCACGAACAGCGCCCTCTATCAAGGTTATAAATACGTTTAAAATCGATATCTTCTCAAAATTTTATTAATAATAGTTCGCTTAATAATTAGAATACTTGATCTAAATCGAGATATTTATAGACGCTCGCTCGATTTGAAGATTTACACATGTGTATATCGTAACTAATCTAACTGTAAAGTTTGGAGCGGGACGTTTCACAAAAGTGACGTCCACGGTGCCAATTTATAATTGTAACGAATAGTATTTGAATAAAAACATTTAATCGGGTAAAACCCGGGCGTTGCCCGGGTCATTCGTCTAGTATTAAATACGTATAAGTGTAATAATAAGGAAATTGAACTAATTTTGACGTCTATGATTATTTTAAAAATAAATCAATTTCTACTGCCCTTATTTCAACGATAAAATAATGGAAGAGTCTGGCTTATCAGTGGTAAACGCTCACAGGGGTTTCGCCAGTTTAATATATCATACCACTTTAATTAATGATTATTTTCGAAGAGAAATTTGAGAGCCATTCGAAAAACGAATTTGTTTTATGTTTTGAGTAGCTAAAAAATGATGGGAATGTTTTTGTGTATCGCAAGATTCATACTTTGTTTAATATTTTATCAATATTTGTATCTAACATAATGAAAATTATCAAACTTGTCTTCTTACTCAAAGATCACAGCTTGTATTTAAAATCAAGGGTTCTAATATTATTTTGTAACATCACTTTCAATCATCTGAATTATATGAACCTTTAAAGTGGAAGATATTTGATATCTTCCATTAACAAAATTATAATTATAATAACTATAAAGAGTTTATATGTATTCTACTAGGTTAGGAATCGGCTAACTTCTGAGTCAAAAGAGTCAAAAATTACAATTCAACGAAAATCCCTTGTATCAATATTGATTAAAAATATCAGTCTCCAAGGAAAGCTATCTTTAAAATCCTTTTTAATCTCTAGCTTTCGGGTACGAACCTTCTTCTACGGGAGAAAACCTAGTATAAAGATTCGTCAATAGAACACGAGTTCGTGCCCGAAAGTTAGAGATTAAATGGTTTTTGAAAAGATATTTTTCCCTGGAGGCCTAATATTTTTACTCAAAAATTACAATTTGAGAAATTTCAAAGTTTTTAAAGAGCCACAAATTTCTTAAAATTGGTTATTTTATTTTATGATAAAATAAATAAATCTTTATAAATTAAAGATACTTCGACCAGTATAAATATTTTCATAATTTCGACGTTTCGACAAAATTATTTCGTCTTCGTTAGGATCGAACAAAAATTAAAACATTTGGCCAGGCGTTAAAAAATATTCTTAGAATAATATTTATATGTTAATATAGAATAATTTTTAACGGTTTGCCAAATGTTTTAATTTTTGTTCGCTTCTAACGAGGATAAGATATTTTTGTCGAAACGTCGAGATAATAAAAAGATTTACTGGCCGAAGTATCTTTAATTTTAATAACTATGAATGACGGCCAGGCAACTTTTATCTGTACGTAAATAAATAATGTTTACATATGGAACTATATAAAGAGCCGCAGCTTCACATTCAAATAGCTGCATGTGGCTCGTGAGCCGCAGTTTGCCGACCCCTGTACAAAGTTGATAGAATTGATCAAGATATAGAGAGAAATAATACTACCTGCGTTGTGGCATATTTATTTATCCAACTCTGCGCAGGACGAAAGGCAAAGGTGACCTTTGTGATCATGTCATCATCATCTTTCCACAAACTATAGTTCAAATATATATATTAAAAAATTAAAAGGCATATCCTGATCATGCTCATATGATCATTTATAGATGGCAGAGCGCAATCTATTGGAACAGAAATAAACTAAACGTTTATTTAACTTGTTCCGTGGTATTTGGCCAACCTAATCAAGAAAAGTCAACCAGGAACGCGTTTCGGGTTGTTGGCCATCATCAGCCTGGTGCAGACTGTACCTCTAAGAAAAAATATTTGTTCACAGAGGCTTCCTGAGAAATGAAGAAATGAGCAAAAAGGACAAATTTGCGTAAATACGCTTTTCATGCGAAAAAAGTAAAAATAATAAAAAGGTCAGGAGTTGATATTAAAATATAATCGTATTTAGGATATGCCTTCTTTGTTTTTAATAAATACTATGCTATATATACATACAGCTCTATTACGACCACCGGTATTATACAGATACACAACAGGAAGGAAACATAGATGGAGCTCCTATAATCCAGACATCGCAGAACCGAACAGCTTCCAGGTCTGACGCATGTTCAGTACAATAATATAGTTAGGAAAATTATTAGTAATATACAATCATACACAAAACTTAAAAAGGTTGTGCGTTTTAACATGTGTATCGGGATTCAATAACTCTTAAAGATGTTTGATAGACAGTGACCTTTATTGAAGACACGTAAGATAACAAAGTGGAAACAAAATTGCTTCTGTCTTCTTAAAAAAAACGGTGACAACAAAGATTTTCCACTTCTTTAAGTTTTGTACAAGAGTGAATATATTTTAACTGAATCAATAAGAAATCTAAGGCTTGCTTTCTTTTAAAGAAAAGAAACCAAGCCCTAAATTCCTTATTGATTTAGTTAAAATGTAAAATCAAGGAAGAATCTTTATTATCAATGTATATAAACAGTTTTGAATTTTAATATAGAATAAAACATAACAATACAAAACACACTCCAATATTATGATTCTATTCGAAGTAATGACATCAATTATAATAATAGTTTTATCAAGTGTTACAATAATAAGTCGTTATCGAGATTTCTTTACGTTATTGTTCCATTCTTCTGTTTCTTTCAGGAACTGTCGTATTGACGACAGGTGGATAAGTGTTGTCGTTATTATATGGACATTTGTCTTCTGCCATTTTATTATAAATATATACCGCTGCTGTCTCATTTATTATAAATGCCCTTTCGACATATTTCGACGGGAATAAATCGCATTTAGAGAACACCCATCTGTTCGCGGTCGATCTGCTCTGGAATTGATTTCAAGTTTCTACCCATTTATTTTGTTTTTTGTCGCCGTTGGGAATATTTCTGATATTTTATTGCGCTAGATTCACCAAACAACATGCTGACTAAATCCTTTCAGTGTTTGTTTCTTCGATCTTCATATTTAGTAATTATCTATATGTTTAAGAATTTATAAAAAATATATTTTTAAACTGAGATTTTCTGAATTTGTTTGCAATTTTATTAAATATGTTAGAAGAGAGTTAAAAATGTAAGTTTATTCTTTATGTATTTAATATTGAATTCTGAAAAGAAAATATTTAATAGAAAACTATTTTCTTTGTATGTTAACAATATTCTACAATACTTCTTTTGACAAGGGTATATTAGCAATATATAATTATCTAATATATGTTATGATCTTTTTTACGACCCTGAAAATATTTTAATATAGCTTATATTAAATTTATTAATATTTGAGCAAATATATTATTTTGATGGCAAATATATTGAAAACCGAACTTTTTTTCTACTGGAATATTGTCATTTGTATAATCAGCTATGTTTACAGTTTCACTACGTAGATTAATCTTTTCTACTTGACACTTACGATGGCAATGCTATTTTGTGTTCTTTTTAAAAATGAAATTTATACTGTTGTTATTAGCTTACTTATGATGACAAGCTATTATTTCGAGCTCTTTTACATTAGATCTGCTCATCTTTAAATATGATTTTCTAAATATATTATAAACTTTTTACTCTCCTCTTTCTTCTCATATTTATTATTCTACTTGAACAACATTTTTTCTTCTCAGATTTTCCTCACATATCATTCGTTTCGACAATTCTTATATTCACTTATGTATATATGTTATGAATAATTTGGTTGTTGTTAGATAAAGAGTTGATAGGACAAATAATCGATAAGATAAAGGGTTGAAGGTGCAGTCGTGATAAAAAAAAATATTTTTTACCATCAAGCTGCTTTTATTTTCAATTACTTGAGGAAATATTACACATCAGTTATTTTCACAATATATAGAATTTATAAAGTTAATCCTATATTAGTGATTCAAAAAGATAGATATGTTAACCACGCATATTCACAACAAAACTGAAAGTGATTCTAAAAACGATGATAGCAAAAGTACAAATATCAATGAATAAAAATAAAAAATATATTTTTTTAAATATAGAAATATTTGAGTGTTTAGATTATATAATATATATGTGGTAACCGAGGGTCAAACCTGTAGTTACCGAGAGAGACAGTCAGGGCGTGGAGAGTTTTCCAGTACCTCTCTGCACTTTGGAAGACCTTTAACAGTTTCACAGAGTACAGGCAGTCGTGGTCGAGGCAGAGTGGAAAGCTTGGGAGTGTCCACACACAAAAAACGAAGAGACACAGTTGTGGTAGGAAAGTTCCGTGAACAGATAAAAGTCGAGCTAAGAGCAAGATGGAGTTAGAAGAATCTTACTGTTTTACATGGCGATGAGGTGGTCCTGGCTACAACCGACAAGTGCTCACGCCGATGGTGAAAGTGACTGTCTAAGTTCGGCTAAAACCGAGGTTTTATATCTTTGCCGAGGGGGGGGGGGGGGGGGGGGGGGGGGGGGGGTGACATATGAGAATTTGGACTTTGAACGTCCTGCGGCATTCTGCACCCTTTGACCTTGATGGCAACGACTTGCCAAATTCCTCTTTAGGGTTGTTGGATTTCTCTCTCGATTTTAGACGTTTTTGAACTTCTCAATCTTGCTTTAACTCAGCTCTTAATCTATTACATAGTGTTATTTATTTATCCTCAGTTTGTATAAAGTACATTACATATGGCGATGCAATGACACATGTCAATCATGCGTATAATTATTTATAGATGTGTTTCTATATACAACATGACAATCTCGTTTTAAGTATTATACAATATAGGGTTGTTGGTTTAAATTACCATAGATGGGCCCCGGGAGTGAAAGGGTTCATCCGGGTTTAAACGGGTAAAGCCTCTCTAACACAGGTAAGGATTCAAATTTTATTTTAATTAATTTAAACTGTGAGGTTGAAAAGGGATATAACAAGATGTTTTGTTTGGATATATCTGAAAATTATAAAATTTAAAACTTATGTGTAAATTAAAAGTTATGATATTCATTATAAAAAAGAAATTTAGATAAAACCTTTGTTTGATAAAAAAAATAATGATGCTAAAAAATAAAATCATGTTCTAAGAGATTGTTAGCGGACGTTGGAAAGGGTTAGGGGTTAAAGAATATGCAATTGTAAGTATTACACAGGCAACCAGATACTTACATTCAGGTGCAAAGCGAGGATATAGAATTGAGCGTCTTCCTAGGCAATGTTTCAACCTGTGATCCTGTATAAGGTTACAGTGCTTTGTTACAACTGTAAGGTTACTGGGTTGAAAAGTTGTTGAAGAAAAAGTTGTTCATTAATATGATTGAAAGGGGTGAAATGGAGAACCATGCGATAAGTAGAATTGTTGTATTGACAGTTGGTGATCTGACTTGACTTGAAATAAAAGGTTGATTGTGGTCCGCTAGAGCTAAATAAAATTGAGAGTTGTGAACGCTTTGTGCATGCGTTGGTGATTGTGCTCTACGGATGATTGAAATAAACTTTTGAAACGTGTTCAAGCCAGAAGTTGGGATTTTTAAATCTGGGGAACTGTGTTCAAAGAGTTTGTTGAAATTACGAAATAAAAAAAAATTGTCAAGCAGTACTGTCGTTTTTTCTACGTTGATGTGAGCAATGACTGAGAAGTTAGTAGTGGAAAGTACACTTGAAGTGGTTAAAGGAATAGATCGTTGTATACGATTGTTGTATGCCCGATAGTTGATGATAAACAATATATAAAGGTATAAAAAGAAATATAATATGAATAAAAATATAGAAATATCATTGTGGTTAAATAAAGTTTAAAAGTGGACAAAATCGAACATGTATTATATAAAAATAATAATAATGAAAATTAAAGTGATTTTTGAAAACAAATAAATGTTTTTGTAATACTAAAATAATATTATGAAAAATAAAAGTAAAATTGAATTAAAAAAAAAATAACATTGGATTAAAAACTAGTGATTATATCATTTAAAGGTAAAAATAAAAAATAAAATATTTTATACAAAAAAAACTGAATATAATTAAAGACCATTACAATGATTAGATGAAGGTTTGTTAGAGGGGGAATGGGACAAAAATATTTCTTCTAAAAAGAAGTTACAAATGTGGTGTGTAGGTTTTATAAATCGAAAATTGAGAAGCGCAATTTATTGTTTGGATTGGTTACTGAAATGCTGCATATTGTGATATCAATTTAACATGTAAAATGTTTGATATGTAGAAAAAAATAGAGATTTACACAGGATTAAAATAGCAAAATGTTCAATTTAAAGTAGGTCTTGTTCAAATTCAAATATCTGAATGTTTAAAAAGTTAGGTTAAGATATCGACTGCTAATGTAGTAAAAGGTGTGGAATTAAAAGGAATGTAGGACACTAGGAATGTAGGACTGGAGGCGAGTAAGGGGGAAGGGTGGCAATGGATTTATTGACGCGGGAATGGTCTCGAGATATTCAGTCTATCGTCACTGGGGCCTTTGGTATATCAACTAGCGGTGTCCGTTTTATGACTCTCTGTATGGGAATTTGTGAACCTCTCGAGGAAATATAAATGGTTGATGCGAAACACGTGTTACACATGGCGTTCATTCCGTTAGCGGATATTTAGTTGACAGCTTTGTGAGCGGGGTGCGATGGATATTGTTTTTGAAGGGGGAGATATGGGGCTTGTTTTACAGCGCACTGGCTTAAATTCTTTCTCTTCTAGTCTGGATCTGGTGGGTTCAAAGAAATCTTTATATTGTGTGAAATAGAGTAAGTAAGTAAGTAATACAGATCCAAATGGGTTGGTATAGAGTATGTAGATAGAATAGGTTTTTGAATTTAACGGGAAATATTTGGTCGCTACTTAGGGTTTGTTTTAAAACGATTGATATTAAATGAATCTAGATTTAAATCTAGGAATGGCTGGGAGAGGTTGTAGGCGGTATAGTTCGGTATAGTTGCGTCTAGTAGATATCTGGAGTCAAATGATTGAATTCTCTGAGATATACATCTGGAGACATTCGCTGTGGGGTTTAAACAAATCGGGTTTGTGAAGGTGTGATGTACAGAACATTCTCTGTGTAATATTCTAATTTATTGACATGTATGGTGTCACTGTCTCTATTGAGTGGTTGATTGGGGCGATTTATTCGAACAACGTTGGGTGAGATTATTTCAATTATTGTATATGGTCGAGTAAAATATGGTGCTAATTTTCCTGTGTCGGGATGTCTATAATTTTTGACCAAAACAAGATCATTCAACTTCGTAATGTGGTGTTCTGTGCTGTTCATCAAATGTTTCTTTATCTTTTTTCATGCTTATTTTGGGTACGAGAGCGTGCTATCTCTCTAGCTCTAGTTTTTTCGGGGTATGGGTTAAGATGAGTTCTTAGATCTGGGGGGACAATATTGAACATTAAGTAGGTGGGTGGAAAACTTGTGACAGAATGGGGTGTGTTATTATACGTTTGAGTGATGCGCTTAACTAGTTGAGTCCAGGAAGCCTTTCGGATTTTCTAGATAAGCTAGTCTGAGCTTGCATGTAATTGTGGCATTTAAGCGTTCTATTAAACCGTTTACTTGTAGGTTATTGCTTGTGGTGAGTAGGGGTTGTATACCATGTGTTATTAGAAATTTACGGAATTTTTCTCAGGTAAAAGCGGGCGCTCTGTCAGATAACAGACGTTTTGAAAATCCTTGTTGTAGTACAGTTTTGAGGGTTTGAATGTACTTTAGGGTGCTGGTTTACTGGTTAAACTCCCTTTGAGAGTGGTGAAAGCTTGTTGGCAGTTTTATGTTCTATTTGAAAGATGTAGTTTTCTCGGTGTTCGTAAGTGTTGTGTTTCGACGTTGTTGCGGACTTAGTAAAAATTTAATTCAATGATGTCAGGTTTAGATGTGAGCAAAAGTGCGACCTTCGACGTGGACACGCTTTGGGGTGAGCTGTGTCACAGGCATGAAGGCGTCTTTGGCCTGAAAAGTGAGAAAAAATTGTTGTGATGCGCTGTGTCTCACGGGTGAGTGAATTGAATAGAAAGATGTCACGTGAAGTCTTTGTTTTTGGTACAGCATCTAACTTGTTTCAGCATGAATAACAAATTTACTAGTCATGGGTGGTGGTTGTACAAAACACATCGAGATATTTTGGCTGTTAGTGGATGTGGCACGTTTAGTGGCGACGATATGGAGCTTGTGTGGTTCGAGATTGATTGTTGCTAAGTCGCGCGCTAATAGATGTTGGCCAATTGGAGAAAGTGGTGGGGAAGTGTGTTGAAGTTTGTTGAGAGAGATGTGTGGATGATTAATAATTATGCATGTATAAGATAAGGACGAGGGAGTGAAAACTATGTTGGATTTTTAACTTGTTTTTGGGGAAGAACAGTTACTTTTCTAGTTGTGATTCTGAAGATATTGCATCTTTCGATTTTTGCAATTTAAAAAAAATGCGTTTCACCTATGTTTATTAAAATTTGAATATATAGTTAATTAAGGTAGTGCGAAAATTATCCTTGTAAAAGGGGCAATGGCGTGATAGTGAAAAAAAAAAAAACGTGAATGGGGCGTTTACATAAAATAGTGAACATAACAATGATTTTTGAAAAGTTTTGAGTATTTGATTAAGAAATCAGTGTTTTGGTATAAAAATAAGATGTTAAGAAAAACACACAAATAAGTTTAGAATTATGATTCGAGTAATTTAAAAATAATGATTTTTTAATGTAAAATTGAAAGTAATGAATTAGAATTTATAAGTTGCTTGAAAATGAAGTAAAAATTGATGAATGATTGATAAAATGATAAATAATTGAAAAAAAATGAATTGAAATGATATAAAATGGTAAAAGTTGATTTGAAATGATTTCAGTGAAAATAACATTAAATTTATGGAGAATCAAGTTGTGAGCATGAGGAGAATGGTACGTAGCTTTTTAAAACTTACAGTTCTGAGGATTATTCAGTCAGGAGACTTGGTCTTTAGTTGTCGTCCTACTGGCGTGGAAGACGCTCATCTAGGGCTTGTAGAATCTTGTAACTTCTGTTTGGCGATGGCGGCATGTCGCCTGGAAGGTGGTTGCGTTGTAAGGTCGAAGGTGGAGAACGTCTCACCGGCTTATTTTGCGGGATTTTCGGCTGTGTCGTTGAGGGGTTGACAGCTTTGCCCTGAAATATGGATCTGTTGGGGGACTATTGCTACGTCGTTTCGTTGGAATGGCGGGCTTGTTCCTCCATCTTTGCTCTTCCTCGCTTCTATCTGGACAGACTTCCTCCTTCTTTGTTGTGGTCTCCTTCGTTTTGGTCATCCTGTCGACTCTCGCTATAGGCTTTGGTACCGAGGGTCAAACTTGTAGTAACCGAGAGGGACAGTCAGGGCGTGGAGAGTTTTCCAGTACCTCTCTGCACTTTGGAAGACCTTAAATAGTTTTCACAGAGTACAGGCAGTCGTGGTCGAGGCAGAGTGGAAAGCTTGGGAGTGTCCACACACAAAAAACGAAGAGACACAGTTGTGGTAGGGAAAGTTCCGTGAACAGATAAAGTCGAGCTAAGAGCAAGATGGAGTTAGAAGAATCTTACTGTTTTACATGGCGATGAGGTGGGTCCTGGCTACAACCGACAAGGGTCACGCCGTTGGTGAAAGTGACTGTCTAAGTTCGGCTAAAACCGAGGTTTTGTATCTTTGCCGAGGGGGGGGGGGGGGGGGGGAGACATGTGAGAATTTGGACTTTGAACGTCGCGGCATTCTGCACACCCTTTGACCTTGATGGCAACGACTTGCCAAATTCCTCTTTAGGGTTGTTGGATTTCTCTCTCGATTTTAGACGTTTTTGAACTTCTCAATCTTGCTTTAACTCAAGCTCTTAATCTATTACATAGTTTTATTTATTTATCCTCAGTTTGTACAAAGAACATTACATATGGTGATACGACACATGTCAATCATGCGTATAATTATTTAAAGATGTGTTTCTATATACAACATGACAATCTTGTTATAAGTAGTATACAATATAGGGTTGTTGGTTTAAATTACCATATATATATTTTACTTATATTTTTAAATCATTGGTTTGCTTTTTATTTCTTTCTATGCTTATTTCAATATTTTTTTTATCTTTCTTTCACATACTTTTATTTGAGTTGGTCAAATTTTCCTTCTATTGTTAGATTTCAGCATTTTTCTTTTTTAAAATAGTCCTCGATGTTAAAAAGTCTGTAAATTGATATACTTATACAAAATTCTTAAATGTTTGTGCAAGAAATGATTAAGTCTTCTAGAGATCTGGAAGCATGTTTGAAACTGATTTCAAATTTGTGAATAAATAAGAGCCAAAGTTAAATAAATTACTTTAAAAATGTAAAAACATACTAATTTTATTATTCAAGTTCTTATTTATATTTCTTTTTGCACTTCTGTATCATCTATTGTTATAGTAACTACATGAACCTGTAAAATTTAAACTAAATCGATGTAATGCAAATGAGTTAAATTTGGGTTATAAGATATTTTGAACAAATATACATTGAATATTATCATTCAATTTTTTTTTCAATATTTGTTAAATATTAACAAGAAAACATTCTGAAACATGATGTTTGATACCACAAGGTTCATGCTTTTTCAATGGATCAGAACAAATGACGAGTACACTCTACATACTGTAAAATGGATGACAAGGCCAAGATTCCAGAGTAAAGTTGGGGAAAGAGGGCTGGACTCCAGCTGCTATGTGTGAAACGACAAAAACGGCATTCCAGCGTTGGGGTAGGACAACGGGAATTCTGGTCATATCTGCGGCAAGTAGGAGACGTGGGAAGTTGCGTCCGGGGTGTGTGACCGTGTGGATGATTCTGTAAGACGGTGCCAGGAGAGACTGTTATCGGAACGGCCTACAAGGCGGTGTAGTCCAGGCTGGACGTATATAGTGTGGAGCGTAACTTTTCCAAAGAGTGACATGGATTCTTCTGACGGGGAGGTTGAAGGCAAGTCCCATTGATTGTATTCATTCTGTTCAGTGCCACGTATAATAGAGCGATAACCTTTGCTGCTTCCCTTCAAACTCACTTGTATATCTTTGTGGCATCCTGAATTGACAAAGAAAACAAACAGCGACTAGGTACTGCGTAACAAAATATTTGGCGTCACGGCCAATCTCTATATATATAAAAGTCAGTGTATGTATGTATCTATATCGGCTATACACGTCCACAATACGTAACTAATCTGACTGAAATTTTAACAGTATATAAAGTAGAATCTGGAAAAACTTATAGCGAAAATTTCGGGTCTCTATCCCGAATATTCTTCGAGTTATTTGCAAATTGCGTTGCAAATTTGCCTTTTCGCTTGCAAGCAGCGCCTCTAGCAGTGAAGATGGGAGGTAATATAAGCTGACCTAATGTACATGTAAAACGTTTTTTGACAGGACATAGAGAAAAATCTGGAAAATATATTTTTCGGATTTTTAGCCAATAAAAAATAAAATTGACAGGTTCTGGGCAAAAATAGTTGTTTTTTTAGTCAGAAAATGATGATGACAATATTGCTGTATCATGTTTGATTATCAGACACAAAATTATTTCGGGAAAAATCCAAAAAGCTGAGACCACAGGTGAAGCCAGTTCATTTTTAGTGTGCAGGAACAAAATTCTAACAGAAAAACATTCATTCGAGCAGAAGATACAAAGCCAGATCATCTCTTTATAAAAATATCGCTTCTCTGACACAAAGTTTGGAGAGGGACGTTTCACAAGAATGACATCCACGGCGACAATTTATAATTGTAACGAATATTATTTGAATAAAAACATTTAATCGGTAAAACCTGGGCGTTGCCCGGGTCATTCGGCTAGTATATCAATAAATTAGTTAAAATTCATCAGCCACCCATCTAACCTTCTCTAAAACATGCTCTTAGAGACTATTACGTTCATATTCAGACGTCTACAAATATTTGAAAAAAAATTAAGATGATAATGACATGATTGGTGTCGTTGTGAACTTTAATGGGGAATCAAGCCGTAAGCTTCTATAAAAAGGCTATTAGTCGTTAGAAGGTGGGAACAATATTATATATAGAACAAGATTAGACATATTGAAAATGAAATATTTTTGAGACTGTTTTTCTCTATCTATATTCTGTTACATATGATAATGGAAAGCCTTGAAGATATGCACATTCGATAGAACTTTTCAACAAATATAATAATTAAGAAAGAAAAGGCATATCCTTATCGTGCAAACTGAAAACTCAGTTTGCACGATAAGGATATGCCTTTTCTTTCTAAATTGTGCACCTTATCCCAGTACAATATCACATTTGATTTCATTTAACTAAATTTGCATATTAACCCTTTGCACATATATCAATTGTGTTGATATTTTTTCTCTTTTCATCTAACTTGCATACTAATTCTTGTACATATTTAAATTATATTTTCTTTCAAAATTTTGTTTATCTTTAAAGTGCAAATGTACCCTAGAGTGACATAGCGCTCTAAGTCGAAATAAAGAATATCACATATTTATACTATTTTTACATATATACTAATATCCCTATATAAATGCATATATATATATATATATAATATATATATATATATATATATGCTGAAAAGTGTTTCCAATTTTTCATAATATATATTAATTTATAAAATTATGCATTTATCAGAGCGTTTCCTTTCTAGAAAATGGGCTTTAAAAGGGAGTTGGCGTCAATATTTTATAATTAGGCTGCATTCTAGGGCAGTTGTGATGGCAGATAATGGGCTAAAGTTTATGGCTTCCTGGGTCCTTTCAGATTTATGGCCTATTGATCGTGTGGTACATAGGGAAGGCTTTCCTTATGGCCGACGATATTATAGTAAGTTTACCATAAACAAAGTATGAAGTTTGCTTTCGCATTATCAACGTGCTTAAAATCTAAAATAGGGGAATTGATTTGCATAAATTTATATGATAGGAAAATATCCTTTCTTTTCCTCCCTTTTTTGAAAACATTTTGGTAAGTTTATTGCTCCTCAAATTTTACCATGATAGGAAAAAAATGCTTATGCAACACTCCTCTGGAACGATGGAAAATATATTTTTTTGAATCTCAGATGGTCTCATTCTCCAACATTGAGTTTGAAGTAATTAGTATAAGTAGAAAAAAAAATCTTTGATATTGTATTCATACTGAAAAAATTAACATTTTACGATTTTAATTTTCTTTTATATATGTGAATATTATAGAATTGAAGACGATGGAATATATTGGGCTCCTCTCCCGACAAATAAAACGTCAAAACCTGACGCCATCTATTGACCGTCGCCACAAACTAGCAGCCTCAGATCGGTGACATAGCCACAACACTAGCTTTGACAAACTGAGAAGCGTTCATCTAGAGATTCAGTTTGCCAAAGCTGTTGTTGTTGCTTTGTCACCGACCCGAGGCCGCTAGTTTGCGGCGACGGTCAATAGATGGGGTCTAGTTCTGACGTTTAATTTGATGGGAGAGGCCCCATATGCTTTTATAAATCAATTTTCTCCCTTCAAAATTTCCAGATATATACTTATTAAAAACAAAAGGGGCATATCCTGACCAGGCTCGCATTAGATTTTCTAGATGTGAGCCTAGTCAGGATATGCCCCTTTTGTTTTTAATTTCAACACATGATCTATTTTTAATTTTTTTATTGTTTTTTCACCTATATATATGTAGTATATTTTGAGTTAGATAGTTCACAACCTTCTTCTAATATTTATTATAACCCCATATCTATATAAAATATGTATCGACCTTGTATAACAATGGAAGTGACAAATAAAACAAAGAAGTAAAGGTAGACCAGACGACGCCATAACCAGACGAACAGGTGTTTATGATAATGAGTTCAATCACCCCGTCAACAGGTGGCCGGACAGGTGGCGTGATTATGGAAGCCAATCAGAACTCGCCACCATATGCGGGCGTCCCATATAAAAGCCCCCCAAGATGGGACAAAAGTAGTTGTTTTCAGAGCGACGCCGTTATACGGTCGGACGGATCTCTCACCCCCCACTATCCGCGTAGGCTAGGGCATCCGTGACGCCCGTGGTTCGACTGCCTTCGTCCGTGGTCTACCTCTACCTTCTTGGAGTTACCATCTAGACCTGCCTCTGTCTCTTGCTGTCCCCGTGCGGGAATCCCATCACACACCCACGACCACGACTGCCCAATACATTCCACGTCGGGATTACTACAGAACCCGTTAAAGTCGACAGGATGACTGAGGACAGCAGCATGCAGAGGATGACGGAGGTCAGAGACGAATACGTCGCGGATGCCCTCACCAACATGCAACCCCACTGCGAAGACCTAGTAAGCCGCCTAAAAGACGCCATGCGAGGACTAGCTGCACCTCGCATCGAGCAGGTCATCATCGCCCCCATCGACATCTCCTGCGCCACGAACATCTTCCTCCATCAGCTCGAACAGGCAGACAAGATTCATCAAGAAATCCTGGCATTTCACCGCCAACCAGCATCGACGATGTCCCATGGCAATCATCGCAAAAAGTGACCACCAGGCCCCATCAGCGGGACAACAACTAAAGACCAAGTCTCCTGACTGAACAATCCTCAAAACTGTGAGTTTTTAAAAACAACTTGATTCTCCATAAAATTAATGTTTATTTTCACTGTAATCATTTTAAATCAAATTCTGCAATTTTTATAACATTTCAATTCAAATTTTAAATCTTGTACACCCTCATTTATCAATTATCACTTTATTTTAAGCAACTTTTAAATTTTAATTCATTAATTTCAATTTTACATAAAAACATATTAGAATCATATTTTCTAAACTTATTTGTGTGTTTTTTAATACCTTATTTATGGCCATAGTATTAATAATTAAATTTATTACGCTCTTTATTTTACTTGACCTATTACTATTCAAATTGATATTTCTCAAAATTTTAAAAGTTTTAAAAACTAGTCCTAGATTTGTATTTTTATAAATATCAATTTTAAATCATCTCATCTCAAAATGTGCCTCCCATTTTTCCCACAATTACAAATACAACTATAAATGAAATATGCGAAAACTAAATATCATACCATAAAATTTCCATACCCCATTGCATTTCATTCCTGCCTGTGTTAAATTGTTAATTACGAAACTCTACCGATTTTTGTACCCATGCCATAACCTTTTCTCAGAAAAATTTCGTAAATTCATTATTTTATAATTTTTCTAAACCTAATCACCGCTAATAATCTCCAATCTAACGATTTGTCTGTATATCTTAACGCGACACTCACCAGGAAGCTGAGGTTACTGAACTTAGAGAATCCAGAAACCTCGTGGACGAAGTTAATCAAGATAGTTACTAATAAATATAAAGACACGCCCCATACTATAACATCCCAAAATTGAAAATTCCCCGAGTTATGTGATGATATAAATCCCAGTATAGTAGAAAGTAGAGAAATATCAGTACGACGTACAACTGATAAGCACGCCAAAGTAAAAGTTAGGTATGATAATAAACACAAAACCTCACAATGGATGTAGGCGATATAGTTTTAATCAAGGCGTATCATCATTCAAATAGCGGTAAGTTAGCACCCTACTTTACAGGTCCATATAAAATTACTGAAATAATTTCTGATAATGTCGTACGTATAAATAGACCCAATAGGATTACAGGTAATGATAGCGATACTGTACATGTAAATAAATTACAATATTATAATGAAGAGGTCCTTTATATTTCACCACCCAAATTAGAACCCCTAAAAATAAATATAATAATAGACCCTTTCCGACATTTAGATCCCAACTTGTTTAGTCCAATAGAAAAAAGTATAGCTCATCGATTTTCCGAACCATTTAATCATTTGTCCCCCCAACTATTCTCATAAAATTAACGAAATCTAGGTCCTGAAAGTCTGACAAACAAGCCATCTACTTATATAATTGCCTTATTCTGTCTGAAGCTCACGGATAGAATGCGCGCCCATTGGCTGCCGGCGAACACGTGTCCTCCCTCCCCCACTCTAGACAACCCTGTTATCAGCAGTGTGTTACATCCACCTGTCTATACAGACCACCCTGACTAAAGCGGTCACTGTATAAGTCTCTATAGTGGTCCCTGTCTATAGCGGCCACCCTAGACAACCCTGTTATCAGCAGTGTGTTACATCCACCTGCCTATACAGACCACCCTGTCTATAGCGGTCACCTTAGGCAACCCTGTTATCAGCAGTGTGATACATACACCTGTCTATACTAACCACCCTGTCTATAGCGACCACTCTAGACAACCCTGTTATCAGCTGTGTGATACTTCCACCTGTCTATACAGACCACCCTGTCTATAGCGGCCACTCTAGGCAACCCTGTTATCAGCTGTGTGATACATCCACCTGTCTACACAGACCACCCTGCCTATAGCGGCCGCTCTAGGCAACCCTAGGAAGCAAGATGTATACAAGGTGTAGCCAAGATGAAGATCACTTATATAATTGCCTTATTCTGTCTGTGTGAATATATACGCACTCGGGTAAACCCCGGGCGTTGCCCGGGCGATTCGTCTAGTGTTACATAAATAGCAAATCTTATTTTTATAATGTTATCGATCCTATACATGAGACCAAAGGAGACGCCATATTGGCCTCCTAAAAGGGCAATTAATTCCAGTCTTCATCCCAACGACAAAAGATCAAGGACACACTGAACTCCCCCCTAGTTTTTTTTTTCTACTTCGTCTTTCCCTCCCTACTTCTAAAGGGGTGGAATGACCTTTGAATCCCCCATTAGCAGATATATTCCTTCCTACTTCAACACTCTTGCCTATCAATCATTCAATTATAGGGCCACATTACCTCCCCGTAGGCCAAACTAGAAAGACAGCAATAATCTTGCACCTACACCTAGACATTGTGTGTAAATATGTTCCCTTTTTTCAGGAACGAATATTTTTGTTTTCTTTCAACTTTTCTCTCATTTATTGTAAATAGACTTACAGTTTACCTAGTTTTGTGGTGTTGGACTTTGTTTTTTAACTTACAGATGTAGATAAAACATTTCACTATTAATCGATAATATCACTTTGTGTATTAATCATCAACATTAATGCCTTCAACTACCAATCAACCCTTTATATATTACTAGACGAATGGCCCGGGAAACGCCCGGGTTTTATCCGAGTGTGAATATATTTTAAAAACGTTTTAATCTTCATCTAGATCTTCATCTTGTCTACACCTTGTATACATCTTGCTTCCTAGGGTTGCCTAGAGTGACCGCTATAGACAGGGTGGTCTGTATGGACAGGTGGATGTATCACACAGCTGAAAACAGGGTTGCCTAGAGTGGCCGCTATAGACAGGGTGGTCTGTATAGACAGGTGTATGTATCACACTGCTGATAACAGGGTTGCCTAAAGTGACCGCTTTAGACAGGGTGGTCTGTATAGACAGGTGGATGTATCACACAGCTGATAACAGGGTTGTCTAGAGTGGCCGCTATAGACAGGTGTATGTATCACACAGCTGATAACAGGGTTATCTAGAATGGCCGCTATATACAGGGTGGTCTGTATAGACAGGTGGATGTATCACACAGCTGATAACAGGGTTGTCTAGAGTGGTCGCTATTGACGGGGTGGTCTGTATAGACAGGTGTATGTATCACACAGCTGATAACAGGGTTGTCTAGAGTGGCCGCTATAGACAGGGTGGTCTGTATAGACAGGTGTATGTATCACACTGCTGATAACAGGGTTGCCTAAAGTGAACGCTATGGACGGGGTGGCCGCTATAGACAGGTGTATGTATCACACAGCTGATAACAGGGTTGTCTAGAGGGGAGCAGGGAGGACACGTGTTCGCCGGCAGCCAATGGGCGCGCATTCTATCCGTGAGCTTCAGACAGAATAAGGCAAATATATAAGTAGATTACCTTTAATATTTTTATTTTATTTTAATTTTTTTCTCATCATGTTTAGACTTAGCATTTTACAACTTCAACTATTTTAGGCACCATTTTAAAAAACCTACACCTAACAATATTTATAATATTTCTTAAACAGATAAAACATTTATCATTTTATTTTTCTTAATAGATTTTCAAAATGTTATTTTTGACGCTTCCCTTACAACCTCTAAATCTATCACATGAACCTTTCCTCCCAACTTTCTACATCCATCAAGAGATTATTGTTTGTCAGCCCTTTTTTTTTTTTTTTATTGATTAAACTAACTAGAAGACCCTTCCTCGCTATATCACTCCCAATAGTGAGCTCAGGAGACCCAGTTAGATTTTTTTTTTCTCTCATCGTCCGGCTCGTCATTTTTTCATTTTTCAACTTTTTCTTTTGACCACACAAGTCGGACACAATCAAAATTGACAGCAATAAATCTCTTACACCCACCTCTCCTTTTCCGCATCCTTCAAACCTCCAACCTTCCAAGGGATTCCAGTTCGCCGAACATTTTTTTTTTTTCATTGATTAATCCGACTGGAACAATCCTTCCTCGCTATACCCATTCCCAATAGTGAGTTCATGATGTTAGTTTATTGACTGAACGTATAATGTGACGCTAAGGTTGAAAGGGGGAAAGGGGGTATCTGAGCATGTTTCTGCAAAGTAGTATCCCAAGCATTCTGCAATGCAATGCGAACTTGTTTAAGTGAGGCATTGTTTTCATTAACCCAATTTCTTGATAAATCAAGGAAAGCCATCCACGAACGCGTTTCGCGCTGTTGGCGCTCGTCAGCGTGGAGTAGGCTGTAACCACTGCGACAAAAAATATTTTTGGTCCCAGAGGCTTCTTGAGAAATCAAGAAATGGGTTTTTAAGGCCAAATTTGCGTAAATCAAGAAATTGGGTTGACCAAATTTCACGGAGCAAGCTAAATAAACGTTTAGTTTATTTTTGCTCCACTAGATGCGCTCTGCCATCTAAAAAGCACATGTGCTCGTGGTCAGGAAATGACTTTTTTATTTTTTATTTATTTATTATTTTTAATATCAAAACCTGACCCACTTATCTATTTTTTTTCTATTGTTTTTTCTATTGTTTTTTCAGAATTTTATTTATTTATTTATTTCAAATCAAAACGCTATGTCCCCCTAGGGACACTTGCGCTAAATGTACATACAAATATAACAAAGAAAATATTCAACATGGAAAGATACACAGAAAGTAACTTAGAAATATTCCTAAATATTATTTACATATAGAGATATTCTTTGAATTTTATTAATAGTTACATCATTATATTTAAAATATATACATATATACACACATATACACGCATATACCTATATATTGTTTACAACCATATAATATGTCCAATATTTCCTCTTATACTCAATATTTATACTCATTTTGTACAGAGTACATTACATATGGTGATGTAATGACACATGTCAATCATGCGTGTAATTATTTACAGGGGTGTTTATTATACAACACGACAATCTTGTTATATTATACCCCAATATGGGGTTGTTGGTTAAAATTACCATATATATGTTATATACCAAAATAATTTCAAATTATATTTCCTAGACAAATTAATCTATAAAGTCGACCGCCAGATGTCGAGACTTTAGACCATATAAACCCATTGTTGTTTTTTTTTCAGTTGGCAGGCTAAAATATTTCGTAGATTTGTAAATACGTGATATTTCATTTGATTTTTACGCCTACAATCAGGTATTTCTTCTTGAATTGTTCATTCGAAAATTAAATCAAATTTTGACCTAAATTGATTTATTGTATTTTCTTTCAAGATGACACGACTACAAACAATAACATAATACTCATGTATATTCAAAACCTCAAAATAATAATTTCTCTTTTCAAAATATCATAACAGAACCCGACAAAAATTATATAACAATATTATATTGACCATTGAGAGTACAGTACCGAGCAGCACTCTGAGTAAACTCTATTGTCTGTGATCCAGCGTGGATTCTGCTAGATTGAGAATTCCTCGTCATTTTCCTCAATAGAAGATGTAAAAAGTCGCTCTCAGTCTACGCTGAGACTCGAATCAATAAATATAAAAAATTTAAACAAATGCAAACACTTCCAACCGCTTTCATCCTATCGTAAACATGTAGGCGAGGTGACTTTGAAGATTTTGTAAAACATTTTTTCTTTGAATATTAAAAGAGAGGAAATAGAAGTTTAAATTTAACTTTCTAAACAAAACTGTTGGAAGAGACGAATAGAGTTTGTTTAATGTTTTTAAAATTCATATGTATATATCTCTCATTAATATAATAATATTCAGCAAATCTTCAAAATTTAATTAAATATTTGAACTATCCATTTATGCTTCTTCTTTAATACATTTATTTGTATTTTTATTCGTTTTCAAAGCAATTTCACGATTCTATTTACAAAAATGTTCTAGTTCAGTACACAAAAGAAAGCCAGTAAAATTATTAGCAGCAAGTTTATTAATAAAAACGATCAATTGACGAACTGTGTATTGAAAAGGAATCCATAGTTTCCTTAAACATACGATAATAAGGCGTCATTCTAGATATAAGGTATAACACCAAAAAGAACGAAAGTTTCTTTTAAAACCAATTGATGAGCCAAGCCCTCCCAAATTTTTAATCGCAGTAAGGACAGTAGAAGATTTCGTATCGAATAGTTTTTTTTCTTATATAGGAATATAAACAGTTTAGATGGTTTAAACAGTGTTTTTTAAACGAATAATATATTTCACTAAATTGGCGGGTTTGGATACTAACAAAAGACTAAATGCTAACGCCGTTAACCTTTATTAAATAATTATATTTTTACAAGTTCAAAACATCCGATTGATGTACAATACAATTAATAAAAAATGTTAGTAATAGAATTAACGACAATGTGTTCATCAAGCTGAAGGAACACTTGTCCGAAAGTTCTGTATTCATTTTAACAAAGGTTTTGCGGCGTTCATTTTCACACATTTGTTAATGAAAGCATGTTTCAATAGAATTTATTAATTGTATATTGAAAATATCTATATATAATTAATATTATTATTTTTCCCTTAACCACACACAGAATAATATATTTAAACTGAGATGGAGTTAAATTGGTCGCATGCTTCCTAAACCTAAAAGCTGTCTTGGAAACAACAGTCATCAACAGAGAGTGATGGAATAGTTTGTGAATGAGATAGACCTATAAAAGGCCACAATAACTCAACGACGTTATTGATTGAATGGTAAAATTGAGCGCCTTTATTATAATGAGCATCACCAAACAACTTGTCAGAATGTTCTCCGTGGTAGGAGCGACCACATGTGTGGAAAAATCAGGATTCCAGTCTTTGTTTCAGATTCTTCGGATCAACTTTAAACTTCAATTCTTCAAACACAGAAAATCATAGATAAAATGATCCGATATTTTCAATCATAGGATATCAAGAGATGAGTAATTCAGTTCCTATAATGAAAGCCTATCAGTGAATAAGATAACCCAGCCTCTATAAAATACAGTATCAGTAGATAATCCAGTTTTTATATTCACAAGATATCAGTAGATTAAATAATACAGAGCCTTTATAAATAGATCATAGATCTGTAGATAAATTAATCAAGTCTCTACAATTATAGAATATCAATAGATAAGATAACCCAGAGCCTCTATGAATATAGTATATATCAGTTATTGAAATAATCCAGTCTCTTTAATCAAAGGAGATACCAGTAGATAGGACAAGACAGCCTCTATTAAAATAGTATATATTAGTATAGATGAAATAGTGTAATAGTGGTAATTCTCTCCTCACTGTATGGCCAGATATCCGAGAGGCAGGGATCCCAGAGTGAAGTTGTAGAAAGTTGGATGGAGCCCAGCTACGGGAGGATGGCCCACGTGTGTGTGGGGAGGACAGGCGCCACGACGGCATTCCAATGTGGGGGGAGCAGGACAGTAGCAGAAATAACGGCGGTGACAACAGACGCGGCAAGTTGGCTACGGGAAGTGGGCTCCGGGCGTGTGGCCGAATGGACTAACCTGGAAGACGGTGACAAGGAGGATCCCTCTGGTGGCGGACAATGGAGACAAGTCCATCTACAGTATATAGTTACTAATCTACTCTTAAAACTCTTATAATAAATATACCGTACTAAGCTGTATCCACGAATAATCCACATTGTTCTCTTAGAAACCTTGTACGCAAACATCGACGGCTGAGAAGCGTCGTAACAATAGTTTAGTCTCTCTCTCTATATATATATATATTGAAGCGGTGCAGCAAAGAAGTAGAAGAGAATAAGTGGGCAAGCCAAGAGAAGAAGGTATGCAGGTGCCCCTTCAAGGAAGTGTTGATTGACAAATTCTAGAGGAGGGGGGCGGCAGACAGGGAGTCAGCTGGTGTCCTCGTGAAGGAAGCAGCCGAGTTAGCGGCCGGCCTGCCGGTGGTTTGTGCGCCGAGAAGACTTGGCAGTCTGGGGGGAGAAGTTTGTTTGGTGACAACGGGACCTGCAGCAAGGAGAACGGCGGTGAAGACAGACGCGGCAAGTTGGCTACAAGGAAGTGGGCTCCGGGACTGTGTGGATTAACAAGAGGAGGACGGTGCAAAGAAGGACGAGGAGGAACCTACCTGGGAGGGCATTGAAGGAAAGTTCATATACTGTATATAGTTATCAATCTACTTTTTAAAGCTCTGAGAATAAATTTATAGTACTAAGCTGTATCCAAAACGAACCCGCATTGTTTTCTCAGAAATCTTGCACACAAACATCGACGGCTGAGAAGAGTCGTAACAATATACATAACCATAAGATATAGGTAGATAGGTTAATTCAACCCTTATAACACACAGCATATCAGTAGATAAATATAATTTAATGTTTTCATCATAGGATATAAGTAGATAAAAGAAAATTAAATTTTTATAGTCACAGCATATATCAGTATCTCTGTACAGCATATCTGTCTACTTGAATAACCTTTATTTTTTATTCTAAATTCTGACATTATTTTTTCAGATTCAGCTCTATGTACATAATTACCTTTTGTTATTACAATTTATGTCTTATTTTGAACAAATGTCCTTTTTAGAATAATCAAATGTATTAGCCCATAACCACTTATTTTTATATATTTTTAATGTATTTTTTGTTTAAGTTCGTAAACACTTGCAAAAAATTGAAATTTTATTCGTCATAATATTATGCGCCGCTATGTATAATGTCTTTGTATTATGTATAAAGTAATCGTATTATGCATTATTATGTATTCGCCGTAAATATATTATTCGCCAAGTAATAAGCAAAACAACGTTATAAGAAAAACAAGAAGTTTTGGGTCAACCTTATTACATTGAAAGTTTTGTTATTCTTGAAAAGGGTGACAACGGATCACTGAAACGTAGGTATAATAATTTATTATAATTTGTTTATATTATTAATTCATTATAAAGGACTGCGGCGTGTGATTATAAACAATACTTAAAATTATACCGCATAAGTCTCTTTTCTATGAAAAATCAATATTTATTTTAAAGAGAAATATTTACTATTTCTAACAGTTAGAAATAGTAAATATTTCTCTTTAAAATAAATATTGATTTTTCATAGAAAAGAGATTTATGCGGTATAATTTTAAGTATTGTTTATAATCACACGCCGCAGTCCTTTTTAATGTATTATAAGTTACTTTAAGTATTATTTACGAACGGAGAAATAACGTCCAGGGTAGCCTAGTGGACATGGCACCTGCCCGGTAAGCAGAAGGTTGTGGGTTCGATTCCCGCCCCTGGACACTTTTATTTTTTCCCGTTCGCCATTACTCTTCATATTTTCACCCTCTCATACTTCATTCAAAAAAAGTTAGAAATAGTAAATATTTCTCTTTAAAATAAATATTGAATTTTCATAGAAAAGAGACTTATGCGGTATAATTTTAAGTATTGTTTATATTATTAATTATAAATATTTATTATAGGTTTATTATTAATTATTACACCTTTTTTCAATTAATCATTAGCTTTCCTACATTATGGTTACCAATGTACGATCAATATAATAATGAAATATCATTATTTTTTTAACATTGTTTGCTGGTTGGAAGGTTGCTGGAAAAAATATACATCTACATCAACCAATATTTCTTTACTTTCTTCCCGACGAATAAATGATTCCCTCTCATTCCTCAGGGGGGATGGTTATTTCTGAATTCTATCTTCTACTCATCTACTTATATACAACTTGGTGACGTTTTACAAGTATTTTATAAATGCGTATACATTTTTATATATTCATAAATAATAATCCCACGGAGGAGAGAGTGACAGAGAATCACTTAAATGTCATGAAGAAAATAAAGAAAGACAAGGAATCTGATGTAGGAAAATCACTTGTTTCCTTATTTTTCTTGCCATTAATTTATTTTCTGTTATCAATTAATATAAAATAAGAGATATTTTAGCCAGAAAAAGTTTTCCTGGCCACTTTTTCTCTCTTGGTATATAGGTTATTCTAAAATCAATGTCTGTTTGGTCATATCTCCAAAGGTATCAAATATTTTTTATTCATATTTCGTGCACATACTCGTATAAATTAAATATTTGTGAATAGAATAGTTTTATTCAAATTTTTATTTTGTCTTTTGATTGACTTTTGTCTGTAGGTTGCTTTCTCAACCAGGTCTTTACGGCCCGTATACTTCTTGTGGGTCTTCAGATATTTGTCCCTTTAGATATTTTTCATTGAGGGGAATTAATTAATGTCACAAGGTGTGCCAAATTTGTGCTGTTTGGGGGTTGTGGAGCCAGTCACCAGCCCATTTGTCTAATAGCCTCTGAAATATGGAAAGAGTTGTGCGGCCGTACATTATGATGGTGTAACGTGACGTATTTGTGAGGAATCTCTTGTTTTTTTCGAAGAGCTTCCCTAAGCTTTAAAGGAACCTTCAAGAAACTTTTAAAAATCATACGCGTCTATAATAGTTTCGAATTTTCATATTAAAATTTGAATAAAAGAAATCGAATATAGTTCAGTTATAGACAATAAAGCATTACCTTTGGAACAACCCTAGTGGATAAACATTCTGCATTCTTTGAGTATGTGTGGAGGAGTAGCCTAATTGCGGAAAATTAGAGAGAAAAGAAAAGACATATATAGTGCCAAGATGGGCAAAATTATGCAAGCCGATTCGTTTTATTTCTCTTTATACTCGTACACCTAAATACAATAAACAAAAGTACCTTCATTATTCCTTTAATATCATTTGCACGCTATATAAAAAGAATGAGTAAAATAATAAAGGTCAGGTGTTGATATTAAAAACAAATTAACCCTTTTATGACCACTCTCATTGAGCGTTTATTTAGATGGCAGAGCGTCATCTAGTGACACAGAAATCGAATTAACGTTGATTTAACTTGTTCCCTGATATTTGGCCAACCCATATTCTTGATATATCAAGAAAAGCCAACGACGAACGCGCTTGGGCTGTAGGCCCTCGTCAGCGTGGTGCAGGCTGTACCTCTACGATCAAAAATCTTTTGGTCCCAAACGCTTCTTGAAAAATCAAGAAATTAATATTTAAAGCCAAATTTGAGTAAATACGATAAAAATGTCAAGAATATTTTTTTTTAATAAATAAAAAGCTCGGGTGATATTAAAACCAAATTAGGCATATCCTGACTACAAACATGAGCCTGCACCACGCTGACAGAACCAACATCCCGAAACGCGTTTGTGGTTGGCTTTTCTTGATTTATCAAGAAATTGGGTTGGGCAAAATCAGGGAACAGGTTGAATCAGCGTTTAATTTATTTTTGTTCCACTAGATGACGCTCTGCCATCTAAAGAACGCTCATATTAGTGATCAGGATATGCCTAATTTGTTTTTAATATAGAATATTTTAACACCATGGAAAGAGTGAAATTTACCTTAATCATCAAACTTATTTAATGTTTTACAAATATACACTGCGTGACTCTGAATTTTAACACCAAAAATTACTGAGTAGTAAAATATGCAAATTTCAGGGTGAGTTAGTTCACCGAGTTATGTAGATGATGCATTTTGAAAAGCTCTTCCGCTCTTGTTGATTGATATATAAGAGAAGAAGCTTGCACATTTCCAATATTCGCACTTCTCTGTTTGACAGGGGAAGAATTTGATTATTTTCTTTATGTCTCTGTAAAAACGTTTAGAAGTCGAGAATGCCATGCCGCCACCGCCAGCCGAGGCAGTTCCAGCAGACAGATAATTTCACCAGAGGTGATTGGATTCAGAAGAACCTGTTGTTCCATACGTCAAATCTCAACGGACAGACATCTCGACGCGTCCAGAGTGCAACAGCTATGGCGAAGATGGTTGAAACAAGGAAATGTGGCATGATTGAGGGGGTGCTGAAGCGGCCAGAGTGACGTCAGCACGCGTGGACCAATGCATCCGCCGGATGGTGTTGCGGCCACACAGTCTATTTCTGTCACTATTTTTCAGGTTGTTCAGGACACTCTTGATTCCCTCATATCGACCTGAACTATTATAAGTAGATTGGAAATCCGCGGCCTACATTCATGGCGCCGTTAAAGTAACTTCCATTGACCCAACAGAACAGATACCCCCGTTCGATATTTGTCGGGAAAGAGCCAGATGGACAGCGAATGGCTCAGGGTAGTGTTTCCAGATGAATCTCGCTTCCGGCCGCATTTATGGAACGCCGCACCATACGACAATGTGGCATTTTAGTCTGGGGAGCAAATCGCCTATGATAGATCACCTTTGAAACCTATTAAGGGTACTAGGACGGCTAAACGATACATCGATGACATACTGCGGTTGGTGACGCTATCCTTTCTTCAGGGAGTAAGTACCAAATGCCATTTTCCAACAAGATAACGCTCGACCTCACACAGAGCCCATCAGCAAACATGACCTACATAAAACCTCGGTGCTTTCATGGCCACCAGTCTTTTCTGATCCCTCACATATAGAACACATTTCATACCTAATTTGATGTCGTTTGCATGCGCTTTCATAGCCGCGTTCAGAAAATGAACTTTGACTGATGGTTGAGAGGAAATTGTCAGCCATCCCTCAGGAAACATCCTCATTGAGTCAGTACCAAAACATGTTACTGGCAGAATAGCCGATCTCGGTGGTCTTACAACAAATTGAGTGGACGGCAATGTCTTTCAGTGTATAGGTGCATAGTGATCTGATAAATATAATCTATTTAGACATGTAAACGGTATGTTGATTGGAATCAGAAGGGAAATTTGGTCCATACGTCAAATCTCTATAGACAGACACCTCGAAACTATTACTGGGATTCTAGTTTTGGAGATTAAAAAACATTTTTCCCCACTGATTATAGATGTTGAAATTCATAAACAAAGTGTATTTTATCTCAATTTATTATAGGTGTTCAGGAAATATTTTGAATGCGTATTAATTTAAATTCGATAACCTTTCATCTTGTAAGCCTCTATTTCGAGTACTTGTCAACAACAAATCTATAGTATATATAGTGTAACAAAGTATTTATTATTTTATTAACAGAGTATAATGTTTGATGTTTATATTTTGCTACTCTGTAAATTCCCTCATTGCTTATCTTTTGTTTACCATTCATAGTTTGTTCTTGCCTTAAATATATTGCTGTGTCAACCTGAAATTTGTCTTCCCTAATTTTCCCACGTGGCAATAGTAATGAAAATTATCTGACATTTTCTTGACCATAATATGAACCATAATTTTGATTTATATATTCCTTTTAGTTGTAATACATACAAGGTAGAGTGTTTGAATTATTAATTCAGTTTTTATATCCGGCCTTAATATATACTCCATCTATAAACCATTGAATAAATCCACACAGCCAATAAAAAGTTCCGTGATATATAATTCCCAGAGATTTTAACTTTATTTCCTCTAAAGATTTATTTTGTCTGGGGTCTCTAGGATGTAAAGTCATTTTTATTGCGGCAATAGTTTAAAAAATTGAACTGATTTGAAATGCAAAGCGCACTTGCATAAAAAGCGCATGTATCTTTTTAAAATTTATTCTTTATAGGGAAGCTTATATTCTGATATTTTCCCCCAACTATATCGTAGTCTGTATAGGGATTGCTTTTACAGTGTCTGAAGTTATAAGCGTTCAGCTAAATTTCTCGCAATATATTTTTATTTGGAAGGGATATATATTTTAGAAACATTTTATAAATTGACTACTTTTATGCTATATAAAATATTCCGAATATTTTGACGGAATAACTGGAAATATAAAGTTAAATATTTTTCCTGAAATAAAAAGATCTGAATTTTCTCGAATTATCTCGCTTATTTTCTCAGAAAAATATTAATTGACAAAATAATTTTAAAAAATATATTTTCATATTGCTTAACTTTCGAGAGCCTTTTCAACGAACCGGTTGACAACCAGTTCTAAGCCGTATGGAATTTTATCTTAAGCTAAACAATATAGAGCATTAACAGGTCACACATACGAACGAATATCACAACAATTATTAAGAATAAAAAAGTGTCAACGTAATAAAATCGGACCATTTTCACGGCGCAAACAAATTCCTTCATCGAACAATGATGTACTTGACGGATCCTTCTAATGCAAAGTTCACGAAAGCTAATATCAAACCCATTCTAAAATGCAACTCTGAAATAAAATTGTTTTAAAAGTAAATCGTAAACATATTTTGATATCTCCTAAAAAGAAAGAACCTTTTTAAACAACCCCTCGAGGTTACATTTGCATAGAGGTTCAATGGGTAATACACACTTATACAGCTTATATAACACTTGTAAGATGATTGCTGATTAAGATCAGAGTGAAAAACTAATTATAGCCAATCAGTTCTAGGGCATTAGACCTTAATCAACCAACCATAGCCCAAATTAAACAAACAACATATTGAAAATATTCAAATATTCAAAGCAGGCATCAATTGAATCCAAAACAGATTATTCCTGTTTGAATAATGAGTCCGAAGCAACTTTCATGAATATTTACATATTTAATGGTAATTGGCATATTATATATAATGGTATTCTGGTTTACATTCATTAGAAGCGGTATATATAAAATTCAGAAAATGTATGTATGTATGTATACATACTATACACGTCCACAATACGTAACTAATCTGACTAAAATTTTAACAGTATATAGAGTAGCATCTGGAAAAACTTATAGTGAAATTTTCAGGTCTTCATCCCGAAATATTCTTCGAGTTATTCGCAAATTTGCGTTTCACAAGGGTGATATCCACGTCGCCAATTTATAATTGTAACGAATAGTATTTGAATAAAAAAATTAATCGGGTATTCGCCGGGGTCATTCGGCTAGTATTGTATAAAATGAATTATAAAATTCGAATTCTGTATCACACACACACACACACACGACAAATCGCGTCTACAATCGGAAGTTTCTCAAATCACATGTATTTAACTATTTATTTATCTTTCTTTAGCACTCAGGTTTTCCCGGATATAGCTCCTTCTGACTTTTAATTCATTCTTAAGCAAACAATTCATAGTTTCGAATGAGATTTGAAGGATATATTGTCCATCAAAAAGGAATCCAAAGGAGTTTTAACGTGAGAAATAGGTTTTGGACGGAATCTCAAAGTGCTCCGAAAGGTGTAAAAAGAAAGCAAAAGCGCATAGATTAAGGATTGGTAATTAACTTGAACAACAAAGTATTACTGGAAATCTTAAATCGTAAAATTACGTAAAATTGATTTTAAATGTAATTTTATTCCATATATTTATCTTGAAAAAAATAAATTCGATGTACTCTATAAAGAAATTCGATTTATGGAACTTCGATATATGGATTTCCGACATATAAAATATATTTTATATTAATGTCCTCGATTTATCGAATCATCGATTAATTTACCATTGATATTTAAGATTGATCATGATTTTTCGGAAAATTACACTCAGACAAAACTTAAAGAAGTTTCATATTTTGATATTGCCGGTCGTCTGTTTTTTTTTTTTTTTAAGGAGACGAGGCAATTTTGTTCACAGAAGTTCATTGAAGACACAAATCTTGTGAGTCTTCAATAAAGGTCACTGTAATATCCTTCAGAGTTATTGTCAGAATTCCGATATACATGCTGAAAGGTACGACTTCTTTAAATTCTGTCCATGATGGTAGTTGTAAATTGAGATCTAACACGACATCTTCAAACTTAGGTTTGGTGGTCTAGTGAGATAGCCTCAATGACCAAAACTATGACGTAAAATAGCAAAAAAGGAACAGCGGTTGTGGCAAAATATATAATTCGCAGATAATATAGCAATAAATTATAAGAAAAAACAGTTTTCCTGAAAAACACTTTCCTTAGTAGAAAAGATATTTCGAGCGTCAGCTTTTCACGGGCCTTTTCAAGCACAGAGTAGTAAATAAATTCGTTTTAAAATATGAATATTTTCTCACAATGAGTTTCTTTTTATTTCAAAATTCTAGCTCTCAAGTAATGATCGCTCTTCAACGGACAATAAAAAAACTCATTGTAAGTAAATTTTGTAGTTTTTAAACGCGTTTCACAATTTTATTTTGGATTATAAATATAGATAGTATAAGAGCTAGGTATTATCTAATCCACAGATTATCAATTTTAACATAGAGTTACTCAGCGAATGTCTCTCATTGTCATCTTGATATCTCGTCAATGCATGCAAAAGTGAGCTCTCTGCAATATTAAATATATATATATGTGGTGAGGTCTGGGAGCCTTTTGTAGAATCCTGTCGACTAAAACTGTGATGAGGTATCCAGTCTACTTAAATTATGGTGTGAGTCCCTGTAACTCTTGCTATACTGTGTTTACCGAGAGAAACAGTCAGAATGGGGAGTTTTCCAGTACCTCTCTGCACCTTGGAAGACCTTTAAAAGTTCTCACAAAGTACAGGCAGTCGTGGTCGAGGCAGAGTGGAAAGCTGGAGAATGTTCACACAAAAACGAAGACACAGTTGCACTAGGAAAGTTCCGTGAACAGATCAAAGTTGAGCTAGGAGCGAAAGATGGAGATGGAAGAGTTTTTATAAGGTGGATGAGGTGGACCTAGGATACAACCGACGAGGGCTCACGCAGATGGTGAAGTACCTGTAAAGTGACTGTATTTTTGGCTAGGACGGAGGCTTTATATACCTTTTCTGAGAAAGGGGGTATTGCATTTCACGAGATGTGAAGAGCGTGGATCGACTGGCGAAAATTCTAAACTGGCGCCGTCCTGACAGTTTCCAATCTATCTTTAGATGTTGTTTTGTGACTTCCATCTATCTCGAATTTAGACGTTTTTGACTTCTATCTCTTTAGCTCAACTCTTAATCTATTATAGAGTTTCATTTATGTATCCTCAGTTTGTACAAAGTACATTACATATGATGATGTAAAAACACATGTCAATAATGCGTATAATCATTTACAGATGTGTTTCTATTATACAACATGAAAATATTGTTATAAGTTATATACAATATGGGTTTGTTGGTTTAAATTACCATATATACCACTCTCCATCTTTCGCTCCTAGCCCAACTTTTGGGCTACTGTTCACGGTACTTTCCTATTTTATATGTGTCTCCGTTTTTTGTGTGGACATTCCCAAGCTTTACACTCTGCCTCGACCACGACTGCCTGTATCTGTGAGAACTGTTAAAGGTTTTCCAAGGTGCAGAGAGGTACTGGAAAACTCCCCATCCTGACTGTCCTTCTCAGTCGAAACAGTATAGCGAGAGTCGACAGGGACTCACGCCATAGTTTAAGTCGACTGGATACCTCATCACATTTATACTCGACAGGATCTCACACCATAGATTGAGTCGACTGGATACCTCACCACATATTTAGTCGACACGGTTCTAGAAGAGTCGACAGTATATATATATGCATGATACTATGCACATTATACATTGCGCCTTTGCCACCACTGCAGAGTTTGGTGGAGAATCGCCAGCGGGTCTCCAGCGACACCACATATTTCGCGATAGGTCGGTAAATGTTTTGATCGAATTCATTTATAAGGCAATTACACGTCAACTATATATTAGGGAAAGATCTGTCGAGAACGAATGTTTTATACGCATAAAGTAAAATTCTACTGCTCTTACTGCAATAAATAATATTGGAAGAGTTTTGCTCATCAGGGGTTAATTTATGACTAACTGACCTTGTCTCTTTTTTGTTTTCGGAAAATCATTGCTCGATGCAAACATTTATATGAAATTCTACTGTACAAAAAGATTGTTCATAGTCAACGATTGCTGTTAAAAGGGTAAAACGTATGTCTTTATTTTTCAAGCGAAATTACTTTTACAAATAAAATGCCAAGTGGAAAATTAGGGAAGACAAAAACTTCAGGAGGAGACAACAATTTATTTCAGGCAGGGACAAACTATGAATGGTAAACAAAAGATAAGCCACGAGGGAAATTTACAGAGTAGCAAATTATAAACATAAAAATTAACACTCTGCTAATAAAAATAATAAAATTAATAAATACTTTGTTACAATATATTCATTAACAAAATGTTAGGAAGTGGTACCTTTTAACATGCATATCGGGATTCTCAGACAATACCTTTGAAAGATATTTGATACACAGTACTTTATTGAAGACACATGAGATAAGCAGGTGTGAACAAAATTACCTCTGTCTCCTAAAAAAACAGACAACCGTCGACAGCAAAGACTTTCTCCACCTCCCAAAGTTTTGTCAATGAGTGTAGTTTAAACAATATTAACTTTTTTTATACAAAGGTTATATTAGTTAAACTAAACAAAATAGTGTGTGAATTAATATCTACTTATATAATTGCCTTATTCTGTCTGTCTGAAGTTCACTGTCTGAAGTTCACTGTCTGAAGCTCACTGTCTGAAGTTCACGGATAGAATGCGCGCCCATTGGCTGCCGGCGAACACGTGGCCTCCCTGCCCCCCTCTAGACAACCCTGTTATCAGCTGTGTGATACATACACCTGTCTATAGCGGCCATTCTAGACAACCCTGTTATCAGCAGTGTGTTACATCCACCTGTCTATACAGACCACCCTGTCTATAGCGGCCACTCTAGACACCCCTGTTATCAGCAGTGTGCTACATCCACCTGTCTATACAGACCACCCTGTCTATAGCGGTCACTTTAGGCAACCCTGTTATCATCAGTGTGCTACATCCACCTGTCTATACAGACCACCCTGTCTATAGCGGTCACTTTAGGCAACCCTGTTATCATCAGTGTGTTACATTCACCTGTCTATACAGACCACCCTGTCTATAGCGACCACTCTAGACAACCCTGTTATCAGCAGTGTGTTACATTCACCTGTCTATACAGACCACACTGTCTATAGCGACCACTCTAGACAACCCTGTTATCAGCTGTGTGATACATACAACCTGTTTATAGCGGCCACTCTAGACAACCCTGTTATCAGCAGTGTGTTACATCCACCTGTCTATACAGACCACCCTGTCTATAGCGGTCATTTTAGGCAACCCTGTTATCATCAGTGTGCTACATCCACCTGTCTATACAGACCACCCTGTCTATAGCGGCCACTCTAGGCAACCCTGTTATCAGCTGTGTGATACATCCACCTGTCTATACAGACCACCCTGTCTATAGCGGCCACTCTAGGCAACCCTGTTATCAGCTGTGTGATACATCCACCTGTCTATACAGACCACCCTGTCTATAGCGGCCACTCTAGGCAACCCTAGGAAGCAAGATGTATACAAGGTCAAGGGATGGGAATCGAACCCACGACCTTCCGCTTACCGGGCAGATGCCATGACCACTAGGCTATAGGCTCATTATTTCTTTATACCGTTATATTATAAATAGTTAAAACATTTTAAAAACACACAGTTTGGAACGGGACGTTTCACAAGAGTGACATCCATGGCGCCAATTTATAATTGTAACGAATAGTATTTGAATTAAAACGTTTTTAAAATATATTCGCACTCGGGTAAAACCCGGGCATTGCCCGGGCCATTCGTCTAGTATAAAATATTTATTCAGAAGCCATTTGTTTCAATCAAATAGAAAATAAAAAAATTACAATATAGTTTACGGAATTCTATATACAGTTACGAGCGTCATCATCTCTGTCACCGTTTGCTTTTTTTTTTTTTGGAATGGCGCTGTCATATTGGTTGGCTACGATCACGTGGCTACGATGGCGCCGCCACTACGCGAGACACTTTGTTTTTGACTTTGCCCCCCCCCCCCCCCCCCCCCACTCGCTTTTTGGTTTTTGTAACTATTGTGTTGGAGCGGGTCGCTCCTTAAATAAATGCATATATTAGTTAATAACTAAATGGTATCCTCTCTTTCTTTTTCCCAGTAAGAGACGCCTACGGAAGCCAACAGTACATAGACAGATAAAGCACATAGGCTATAGTTATTAACTAATATATGCATTTATTTAAGGCGCCAATTTATAATTGTAACAAATAGTATTTGAATCAAAACATTCAATCGGGTAAAACACGGGCGTTGCCCGGGTCATATTCGGCTAGTGTTCAATATAAATGGCATAGAACTTCGAGCAGGTCAGTGTGGACGGCTTTTTACCTTCGAGGGAGAGGGAATAGCTCTCTCCGTGGGGTGACAACAGGACCATCTTGCTATTGGTCAGCTGTCATGTGGACGATAAATCACTCTTGCTGGTATTTCTTCGCCTTATGTCGTATTTTTACCGAACTTTCTTTCAACATCACACAACTTTCTGACAGTTCTCTTTCTAACTCTTCGGCCATATATATTTACGAACTCTTTTTTTTTTTTAGAAAATATTCATGTGACTTCAGCAAAGACGTTGAGGAATTAATTGTTCAGTGGATTTAGGTCTTTCCTTCACAAGATAAGCGACTATGTTCGAATAAATAAGCTTGAATCGAACTGGCTTTGGCCTCCTGCCACTAAGGAGGAATCACCGCCTAATTCTTATTTTAACGCTGGTTTTAATTATAAGCTTCTTGACTCAGCGAGCTAACTATAACTCCTTCAAACTTGAATAACTGCTATTGTCTCGTCTCACCAATTCTAATGACTCAACCTTGTATACTTTAATAACTCACTTTATTTTCTAAAATCAAGATTATATACATTTCTAAAATTTACATAATTTAACAATAATTAACAAAAGTAAATTCTAACAATTTTGCATATTTAAGGCTGAAACATACTCCCCCGGCCGCTGAACCCTGGTTCAGATTTGAAGGGAAGCGGAGCCAACTTCGTAATAGGTCGTAGGTAGACTCCGGTAGCAGCCCGAACTTGGGCAACTCGCACCTTCTGATCAGAGCCCGGATATACCTCGAGGATCCTGGCCAGACGCCACTGTAGAGGTGGAAGGTTATCTTCTTTTATTAGCACTAACTGATTAGGCTTCAGATTGTCTTGTGACAACCTCCATTTATTTCTCTGTTGCAAAGAGTTGATGTACTCTCTTGTCCATCTTGACCAGAGCGAGTTCCTCAGACCCTGTACCAGATTCCATCTTGACCGTAAATCTACTCGCTCATAATTTTGCAATCCTGGGTCCTCAATCAGAGGGGAGCCAATCAAGAAATGTTCCGGAGTCAAAGCTCGAAGATCGTTAGGGTCGGGACTTAACTCTACTAACGGTCTGGAATTAAGGCAAGCCTCAACCTGACAGAGTAGTGTGATGAAGTCCTCCATATTTAAAAGTGATGACTTTACCACCTTGCTCAGATGACCCTTTAAGCATTTGATGTTTGCCTCCCAAAGTCCTCCAAAGTGTGGAGCTGATGGAGGAATGAAATGCCACTCTATTAACTCTTCTGCTAAAAATTCTTTAGTCTCCTTTGAATTCATTATTTTAAATTATTTCTTCATGAAGCTTTCGGTTCCTCTGAAGTTCGTTCCATTGTCTGAGTAAATTTTTGATGGTTTTCCTCTACGAGATATAAACCTCCTGAGAGCTGCAATAAATGAACTGGTTGAGAGACTAGTCACCATTTCCAAATGAATTGCCTTGACCGAAAAACACACAAAGAGAATCACATAGCATTTGATCATCCCTTTCGATCTAGTCAGACTTGGTTTTAGTTCGTAAGGTCCTGCCAAATCGACTCCAGTCTTGGTAAACGGTCTTGATGGATTTATTCTATCAGCAGGCAAATTCCCCATAATTTGTACTGCAGTTTTTGCCCTGAATCTGAAGCAGGTTATACACTGTTTAATGATTCTTCTTACAATGTCTCTACCCCCCATGATCCAATAACTATTTCGTATGAGAGACACAAGACCAGCTGTGGACCAGCATGCAAATATCTCGTGTGAAAATGAAGTATTATTAATTTGGTAAAGTGATGATTTTTCGGTAATAACAGTGGGAATTTTTGATCAGGGTTTACATTCGCGTACTTAATCCTACCACCTACTCTTAACATCCCAGATGCATCTATAAAAGGATTAAGCTGCAAAATTCTACTTTTCTTGAAGCATGTCCCGTATTTCTTAGATCCTGCATTTCTTCTCCGAATTCGTCCTCCTGAATCCATCCAAAAATCCTAATCACTGCATTTTCTAACTCCTTCTTCGACAATGTTCCAATTTCTCTTTTCTTCAGCGACACCCGACAGTTAGTGATGAATCTCAAACACCAGGCTATGATTCGCCTCGTCTTGATAAAAGTGGAATATTTTGTTACAACTTCTGGACAGACTGAAACTCGGGACTGGCAAGCTAAGGCTACTTTTTCTTCCTCATGGCATTCTCGGCCATAGCAATTATCCTGATTCTGAACAAAGTTGTTATCTTTCAACCAAGTCGGTCCTTACCACCACAGTGTATGTCCAGATAACGCAGCAGGCATTATTCCCCTAGAGGCACAATCGGCGGGATTATCCTTCCCAGACACGTGACGCCATGAGTTTCTGTCAGACAGTTGCTGTATTTTCACAACTCTATTGTGTATAAAGGTCTTCCATCTGTTAGGATCTGATTTGATCCAACTCAATGAGATCTGAGAGTCTGACCACAAATATGCCCTGCCAATATCAATCTTCAATGAATCAACAACAGATCTGTAGAGCTGAGACAGGAGGAGAGCCGCGCACAATTCCAACCTAGGTAGAGTTAGAGACTTACATGGGGCAACTCTGGTTTTTGCTGCAAGCATTGATATATGGACTTGTCCATCCAGAGAGACTGTTCTTAAGTAGCTCACAGCCGAATAAGCTACACTTGACGCGTCACAAAATCCGTGGAGTTGAACATCTCGATCCTTTTCACATGCCCATACGTATCTTGGGATACTCAACTCCCCTAATTTTAGTAATTCGGCTCTAAAATTATTCCACCTTTCCTTGATGTCGTTCGGAATATGCTCATCCCAGCCTGTCCCACTTCTCCATAACTCCTGCATTATTATTTTCAAAGCCACTGTAGTAGGTGAGAGGAAACCAAGTGGATCGAAAATCCTCGCAATATTGGAGAGAAGATCTATTTTGGTAACAACTTCTTCAGGAAGAGTTATATTAACTCTAAACGTATCTTGTACATGATCCCATACAATTCTTAAAATCTTGGATATGGCTCCTTTCTCCAAGTTAATTTTCTTCTCTTCGTTCATTTCCTCGACATGAGACACTATCTCGTGGCAATTTGAATTCCACTTTCTTAAGTGAAACCCTCCCCTTTTCATTAAGTCTTTTAATTGGTCTATCAGTTCTTTGGTTTCAGCAATCGTTTGAGCTCCTGTTAGCAGATCATCGACATAGAAATCATTCAAGGTCACCCTAGAAGCTTCAGGATAATTTTGGCCTTCATCTTCTGCTAACTGTTGTAATGTTCTCATTAAATTCAAAAGACAAAAACCTCTCGCAATCAGTATCTTTTATTATTACAAATAACGGACGCTAGCTTTCGAACAATTAGTTCTTCAACGGGCGTTTTTACAAAACGAAATCAGATTCTTATTAATATATAGAGATAATAGAAAAAATATATACAAATATTCGCTCAAAGATATGCTAAAAAGGTAAATTAGAGAATTGAAAAATAATCAGATATGCAAAAACTTCTTTAAAACTAAATTAAGTTTAAAACTAAGTGGGGAAGGGGGGACATAGCAGAATTCGTTCTTCCAATTCTTTTAAAAAAGACAGCGGAACTGTTCTGGGACATCTATTCTTCTGTTTATGCTGTCTTTACAACCAGAAACCAAGGATTCCAAAATTAATCTTTCCCCTTTGTATCTGATGTTGTTGTAATGGCAGATGGGGTTATCCAGATCAAAACTATGTCCTGTGTTTAACGTGTGTTGGTACAGAAGGGATCTGGGGTCTTTTGAGCTGATATTGTATTTGTGTTCTTTGATTCGGTTTTCGATTTTTCTGCCTGTTTCTCCTACATAAACGGATTCACAATCATTGCAGGCAACCGAATAGATCGCGTTGCTTTTATGTTGAACATCATGTTTAACTCCTGGTTTGGTAATGGGGTTCCTCAGTATATGTCCTATTGTGCTTGTGCTGCGATAGGTGAACTGGATTCCATATTTCCTCAAATCATGGACTATTCGCTGATTGGTAGGGGAGAAATCTATAAAACCCCTGGTTCTGTTGACTGTAAGGGTAGCCTTTTTGAACGGGATGAATGTATGTTTTCTTATAAAGTCTGGTGGGTATCCAAAAGTCCGTAGATTATTGTAAATATTCTCTTTTTCTTTTTCTTTTAAAGCTCGAAGGGAACAATGGGTATGGAGCCTCTTAGTTAGGGTTTTGACAACTGATATTTTGTAAGAGACTGGACTGTAGGAGTTAAACGGGATATATGATGGTTTGGCGGTATCTTTGTAATAGACAGTTGTTTGGAAACTGTTCCTATTTCTAAAAATGAGGGCATCCAGATATGGTAAGGTGTGGTTTTCTTCTCTTTCTATTGTAAACTTAATTTCTGGGTGGTAACTGTTAAGAGTGTCAAGGATGGCTTGGTCCGCTCCTAGGTGATATTCACAATATATATCATCAATATATCGTCGCCATTTCTTAATCCCCAGATTCTCTCGACTGTTAATCCAGCCATCTATTGTCAGTAGAACAATTTCTGCTACTGTAAGGGAAAGGGGGCTACCCATGGGTGACCCCTTAATCTGCCTGTAAATCTGGTTCTGATATGTAAAATTATTAATGGAGAGGCAAGCCTTGACCATGGTACAAATTGTATCAATATTGTCGAGTTCAGAACCATTGGTTCAATCGAATCCGTAATCCAAACTTTCAACCATGTACAGAAATCAGAGATAAGGAACATAGTCGCCGCTAAAATTAACAGAAGGGGTACTTTTGATATAAAACCTAAGAAACAATTCTTCCAAGCGATTAAAAACATAAAAAACAATAAGGAATTGGTGGTTTGCAGAGCAGACAAGGGAGGTAGTACGGTCATTATGAACAGATTGGATTACCAGAATAAGATGGAGACAACATTGGAAGACAAAGAGATTTTTGAACCCATATCTAAAGCCGAAAATTCTAAATTCATAGCTCTTTTTAAAAAAACGTTAGCATCTCTCAGGAAGAACAAAAAGATCACTGATGAACAATACAAGTCATTCATAAACAATAACACAGATATTCCTTACATATATGGCCTTCCGAAGTTGCACAAGGAAGATATCCCATTAAGACCAATAGTCGCATACCACCTTTCGCCGGCTATAGTGGTATCTCGTTTTTTGTCTTCGCTTTTGTGGCCCCATGTCCGTTCACGGAACATCTATTCAATTAACAACATAGCAGATTTTATAGGTGATATCAGAAGATCTATACCCGACCCTAACAGTAGGATTTGTTCCTTCGATGTGAAATCCCTCTTCCTCTGCCTCCCTCATGATCTTATAATCAGCAACCTACGGGATATACTTGTGAAGGCAGAACTCGACAATATTGATACAATTTGTACCATGGTCAAGGCTTGCCTCTCCATTAATAATTTTACATATCAGAACCAGATTTACAGGCAGATTAAGGGGTCACCCATGGGTAGCCCCCTTTCCCTTACAGTAGCAGAAATTGTTCTACTGACAATAGATGGCTGGATTAACAGTCGAGAGAATCTGGGGATTAAGAAATGGCGACGATATATTGATGATATATATTGTGAATATCACCTAGGAGCGGACCAAGCCATCCTTGACACTCTTAACAGTTACCACCCAGAAATTAAGTTTACAATAGAAAGAGAAGAAAACCACACCTTACCATATCTGGATGCCCTCATTTTTAGAAATAGGAACAGTTTCCAAACAACTGTCTATTACAAAGATACCGCCAAACCATCATATATCCCGTTTAACTCCTACAGTCCAGTCTCTTACAAAATATCAGTTGTCAAAACCCTAACTAAGAGGCTCCATACCCATTGTTCCCTTCGAGCTTTAAAAGAAAAAGAAAAAGAGAATATTTACAATAATCTACGGACTTTTGGATACCCACCAGACTTTATAAGAAAACATACATTCATCCCGTTCAAAAAGGCTACCCTTACAGTCAACAGAACCAGGGGTTTTATAGATTTCTCCCCTACCAATCAGCGAATAGTCCATGATTTGAGGAAATATGGAATCCAGTTCACCTATCGCAGCACAAGCACAATAGGACATATACTGAGGAACCCCATTACCAAACCAGGAGTTAAACATGATGTTCAACATAAAAGCAACGCGATCTATTCGGTTGCCTGCAATGATTGTGAATCCGTTTATGTAGGAGAAACAGGCAGAAAAATCGAAAACCGAATCAAAGAACACAAATACAATATCAGCTCAAAAGACCCCAGATCCCTTCTGTACCAACACACGTTAAACACAGGACATAGTTTTGATCTGGATAACCCCATCTGCCATTACAACAACATCAGATACAAAGGGGAAAGATTAATTTTGGAATCCTTGGTTTCTGGTTGTAAAGACAGCATAAACAGAAGAATAGATGTCCCAGAACAGTTCCGCTGTCTTTTTTAAAAGAATTGGAAGAACGAATTCTGCTATGTCCCCCCTTCCCCACTTAGTTTTAAACTTAATTTAGTTTTAAAGAAGTTTTTGCATATCTGATTATTTTTCAATTCTCTAATTTACCTTTTTAGCATATCTTTGAGCGAATATTTGTATATATTTTTTCTATTATCTCTATATATTAATAAGAATCTGATTTCGTTTTGTAAAAACGCCCGTTGAAGAACTAATTGTTCGAAAGCTAGCGTCCGTTATTTGTAATAATAAAAGATACTGATTGCGAGAGGTTTTTGTCTTTTGAATTTAATTTTATGCGCAAGTTTTTTGATCTTATAGAATGTTCTCATTGCCAAAAATGGAGCCGAAGTTGTACCATAGGTAACAGTCAGTAGTCGATAGTCCACCACAGGCTCTTCTGGCGATGGTCTCCACAATATCCTCTGATAGTCCGCATCTTCTGGATGAATTCTTATCTGGCGGTACATCTTTTCTATATCAGCAGTTATTGCGACAGGATACGTTCTGAATCTGAGGAGAATGAAAAATACATCCTGTTGAATTTTTGGTCCCTTGTGCAAAAATTGATTTAAAGAAACATTATTTTCAGATTTAGCTGATGCATCAAACACAACTCTCATTTTGGTTGTAGTGGATTGCTCTCTAATTACTGGATGATGAGGCATGTAATAGCATCTGTACAATTCTCGCTTCACTTCTGCAATTGGGACCCTTTCCATGTGGTTTAAGTGTTCATATTCCTTCATGAATCCCCGGTATTGGTCATATAATTTCACATTCTTACACAATTTTCTTTCCAACAAAAGGAACCTTCTTAAAGCCTTTTCTCTTGATTCACCCAGAAACGGTCGATGACTGTGTTGATTTTGTGACTGATAGGACAGAAGGACGAGTATTGAACATAATTAGGACTCTATCAAAACGAGTCCATACCCACTGCTCCCTCCAGATGTACAAGAACCTCGAAACACAGAACATATTAACTAACCCCAGGGACTGCGCATACCCGCTATCCTTTATATTGCGACACTTTTATGACCCAACTAAAAAGACACAGTCTCCAATATACAGATCTATTTGCAATATGCCATATTCACCATTATCCTCCACAATAGCGAGATTCTTATTGAAATTTGGAATCAAAACCTACTTCACCTGCGCACCTACCTCTGGATCCCTTCTCCGAAACCAGATCATGAAACTCAATGAACCTAACAGCACACCACGAAACGCTATTTACTCCATAGAATGTATGAACTGCCCAAAAGTCTACGTAGGCGAAACCGGGAGACATGTCAATATCAGAATTCATGAACACAAAAGAAATATTGATAACTTAGACCATAGATCCTTAATTGTATAGCACATAAATGAAATTGGCCATTCCTTCAACATTACATCACCGAAAATTCACTATTCTAATATTGCCAACAAACACCAAAGACTAATCATAGAATCTATCCTATCAAGCAAATTCCATAGCCTCAATAGAAAAATTGATTTACCTGAAATATACAATGTAATATTCCCTGCAGCCACCAAACCCCCCTCGGTATCATGAACTCTGCGATTCAACAAATAATCTTTTATTTCCGATAATTCAATGGGCTAAACGGCCATCTTTTTCAAAGATCTCATCCCCTCCCGAGGCAAGCCTCGTATTACACTCGAGACACAGGCGTCTCTCAAATGTTTATATAGATTAGATTTGAAAACTTTAGTAGCTAATATAATTTGTCCTGTCGAAGGGCGGTTGAGCCCGAAAGCTTGAAATAAAGGTATTTAAAAGAGACTTATCCCTCAAGCTTATTTATTCGAACATAATATTATGGAATTACCTATTAATTATAAGCGACTATCTTCTCTATTTACACCTCCCACCCTCACTTTGATTCCACCATGGTGTATTAAGTCCATGAAACATCTTAAGGTGTTTTTCGCAATAGACGTCATTATATTGTAAAACAGACTAATATTTGGGTTCATTTGGTCATTGATACTGAAAATATTTCCATAAACCAAATAACTGACAGTGATGGAGGGAAAGCTCAAGGGGAAGAGATCGAGGGGAAGGAGACGACAGGGATACACAGACGATGTAAAACAATGGACTGGGCGACACACCTACGAGGAGATAAGGAGGATGTTTTAAGGAAGAAAAAATTTTTTGCAACAAGTTTCTTTTATTCTGCAATTTGGCAAGCTTTCAGGCGTTAGCCCATCATCGGGCCGATTTCGCAAATATATATTAAAAAATAATACAAAATCTAAAATTTTAGATTTTGTATTATTTTTTAATATATATTTGCGAAATCGGCCCGATGATAGGCTAACGCCTGAAAGCTTGCCAAATTGCAGAATAAAAGAAACTTGTTGCAAAAAATTTTTTCTTCCTTAAATTACTGATTGCAATTATTTAGGTTTTTAAAGGAGGATGTTGGAGGAAGTATGGAGATTACATGTGGCTCACCCTCAGTAGAGAAAGGAATTGAAGGAGGGAGATAAAGAGAGACAATGTGGCTTACCCCTAGTAGAGGAAGGCACTGAAGGTGGGAGATATGGAGAGACAATGTGGCCTACCCCTAGTAGAGGAAGGCACTGAAGGTGGGAGATATGGAGAGACAATGTGGCCTACCCCTAGTAGAGGAAGGCACTGAAGGTGGGGGATATTGAGAGACCATGTGGCCCACCCTCAGTAAAGGAAGGCATCGAAGGAAGGAGATAAGGAGAGACCAGGTGGCCCACCCTCAGTAGAGGAAGGCATTGAAGGAGGGAGAAATGGAGACACCATGTGTCCCACCCTCATTAGAGGAAAGCACTGAAGGAGGGAGATATGGAGAGACCATTTAACCCACCCTGTGTAGAGGAAGGCATTGAAGGAGGAAGAAATGGAGAGACCATATGACCCACCCTCAGTAGAGGAAAGCATTGAAGGAGGAAGAAATGGAGACACCATGTGGCCCACCCTCAGTAGAGGAAAGCACTGAAGGAGGGAGATATGGAGAGACCATGTGGTCCACCCTTACTAGAGAAAGGCACTAAAGGAGGGATATATAGAGAAACCATGTGGCCCACCCTCAGTAAAGAAAGGCACTGAAGAAGGGAGATATGGAGCCACCAAGCGGCCTACTCTCAATAGAGGAAGGCACTGAAGGAGGGAGATATGGAGAGACCATGTAACCCACCCTCACTAGAGAAAGGCACTAATGGAGGGATATATGGAGAGACCATGTGGCCACCCTCAGTAGAGGAAGGCACTGAAGAAGGGAGATATGGAGAGACTATGTGGTCCACCTTCAGTGTCATTGAAAGAGGAGGAGGAACCAAATAACCTAGTATAGATAATTGAGACTAAAGTTGTGGAAACAACAACAAGGTGATAACAGTTACTGGACGTTAAGTTCCAATCTCACTAATGGTTCTAGTGTATAATCGATATATGATAGATGTTGATCTGTCAAAACAATAATAATTATATAATCCTTGTCCTTATATCTATAAAAATGAAATCCAAAATCGATGTTTGTTATCGCGTTGCGCAAAATCTACAGAATAAATCATTATGAAATTTCGCATGTAGGTAGCTGAAGATTTCGTTTAACATATAGGCTTATAAAAAAAACTAAAAAGGTTGATGTGCTTTTTTGAAAAATATATAACTAAAAAGCGTTAGTTCCAGCCTTTTACCGCTTGGGCGCAGCACTGGTCGCGACATTAAATGAATTTGATTGGTTGATAATTTACACGTGGTTTGTTTACACGATGAATGTTAGTTTGTTTACACGATGAATGTTTTTAAAAGGTAAGCTTATCCAATCGCCATGAAACTTTAGGAAGTTATTTACTATACTACTGGGAAGGTTTCTGGTTTGAATTTGATTCGGAATAAATATTCGTCGCAATATTATTTGCAAATTTTCTACTTTCACTCGCAAGCAGCGCCTCTCGCGGTTTCTGGTGAAATTATATTTATAAATAGTAACAATGCTTAAAATGTGTTCCAAGTATAATACATTTTTTTGAGAATTTGTAATATAATATTCCAATGACGTAAAAAACATGGCATTTTAATATTAATATATATTTAAATAAAATATTGTAACGTCTTTATGTTAAATGTTAGAATGTAATGTTAAAATATATTTTTACATTGTTAATTTAATTTGTTGTTGTTTTATAATAATTAAGATGCTAATTACATTGTTGTTGTTGTTTATTATCGTTTGTTCATATAAAAACTAGCGGATGTGCCCGGCTTCGCCCGGGTTTTACCCGAGTGAATGTTTGTCTAACGAACATTTGTTAAAACAATTCTCTATAAACTTATAAAACGTACTCGGCTTCGCCCGGGGTTTTACCCGAGTAAAGGTTTGTCTAGCGAACATTTGTTTAAAACAATTCTCTGAAAACTTATTAAAAAAAAAAGATATATTTTGATAATTTGAAACTCGTAAATTTGAATCTCTCGATAAAGTGAACATTTTTTCCCGGTCCCTGTGTGCCGTGTCATCCTGAATTTTGTCTTTCCTAATTTTCTACATTAGAAAATCATAGTTTTATCTAGTGAACATTTTTTCTCGGTCCCTTGAAAAATACTCGATAAGTTGAATAAAATCAATATTAATTGGTTCCCTCTGTAATTGGAAGTTAAAGGAATAGTATCTTCGCCTTGGAATTGTATCATTATTCTTGTCTCAAATAAATTGCCGTGTCATCCTGAGATAATCTTACTTTTGATAAATAATATTTAAGTTAACAAACTTAGTCATAAGAAAACTTGTTATCATCGTCACAATGGTGGCGCTGCTTGCGAGTTAAATCTACAAATCTGCAAATAACTCTAAGGATATTCAAGATATTCATGAAATTATTTTTCAAACACCTTCCCGGTGATATACCTAATAATATCCCAAAATTTCACGGCGATTGGAAGTATGGTTTTTTAATCTATAGAGTACAGACAAACAGACAGACAGACAGACATTCAATTTAATATATATAGATTTACACTGTATGTGATGATGATAACAAAAAATTTTTTAAATTGATATATATAATTCATTGAGAAAAAAAAAGAAATAATTAATTATCAAATTCTAAAATGACAATATCTTATTTAAAATATAATAAATGTTATCAAAAATTATGTGTTTCAAAAATATAATTAAACGCATATAACAACTTTTATATTTGTATACGTTTATAAATCAATATATTGGTGGATTGGATGTTTTCTAGAATCGTTTTAACAAATGTTCGTTAGGCAAACTTTTACTCGGGTAAAAATCGGGCGAATTCGGGAACAATATATGTTTGTCGGCTATGCACGCCCTCAATATGTAACTAATCTCATTGAAATTTGAACAGGACAGAGAGTTAAATCTGAAAGAGTTTTTTTTTTGTCGCACTTTAACGAAATAAAATTATAATTAACCAAGTACTGAGCAACAATATTTTTTTAGTCTGAAATAATAATTAAAATATTGCTGTATCAAGCTTGATAAACAGAAACAAAATTCTTCATGGGAATATTCACTAAAGCAGACAACGGGCGAAGCCAAATAATAATTTTTAGTAGGCAGGAACAAAATTTTACCTGCGAAACATTCACTCGAGTAGAAGACACACGAAGCCAGGTCATCTCTATATATAAAATATCGTTTCTCGGCCTTTTGGCTAAGATCATGTAGTATATCTCTAGATATTTCTATTTATATATATCTTTTTAAAAATCTTTTCAGTAGAGAGAGTGGGTGTGCTTGCTCTCTCTCTCTCCCTCGAAAAATATATTTATATATTATATAAATATATAATGTAACGAATATCATTATCATAATATTCTGTGTGTTCGGAATACTACTATCAATAATATTTGTTAGGCAAACTTTCACTCAGATAAAACCCGGGCGAAGCCGGGTACACATCCACTAGTAATCAATATAAATTTTAGGATACACACATATATTGATGAAAGAAAGTTCTTGAAGAGGTGAAGAAAGTTTTTTTTTCAATCATTATTACGAGATATATGTTTAATGCTATCGTTCTCTACCAGTATGACACTAACTCCAAACCAATTATGATTGTTTGTTGCGTTGTTGCTTGACAATAGCTTCCGTGGGTACAAAGGATATTTAGGACTTTATTTAAATCTAATCATCAAAAGAAGCACAGAAGAATGTAAAATCAATTAACAACAACAAACAAATCAGAAGTTACAAACTCACCAACTGAGAATAATGAAGGAAAGCAGGAGCAGAACATAAGACAGAAGTTGGTAGAACCTTCTAGAATCTTCCATGAAGTACACCGGCTTCTGCGGTAAGCAGCAGTCCGACCTCTTGATACAGCAGTTATGTTTTCTTGGAGTACACTACGTAGCTTCGTTCTTCTGCCCTTTTCTATGAGTTCCTCGCCCTATATATCCCGGAGTAGATCTTTCCAATACGCTCAAGGTTGTTCAGCCAATCAGAAAGCATCCAGCACTAAGCCTTGCGCAATCGCTTTAAATTGCCCAATCAGTTGTTCTCAGATTTTACTACATTATTCTAGAACGTTCTGAAATATTCTTTCTCTATTCTGGAATGTGCTTTTCTTTTACACTACGTAAAAATATTATAAATGACACAGCGCGCGAATGTCTCTAATTGCTTCTCTTTTATATTATGTAGATAGGTCAGTGAATAATTTTTGAAAAATCAATTATAAGGGGCAATAACATGCCAACTATATATTAACAATTAAAAATTTCAAAACACGGATGTGTTTTAATACACATAAAGTAAACCTTTAATGCCTCACATTCCCATCGTTAGAAATTTGATTGGACAATGATTGGATAAAAAGTAATTAGCACACGACATGCTCTTGTAAAAAATGTATTCCTACAACTGGGAATATATTCTCGGTTCCGGAGCAAGAATATGTGTAATGTTTTCTCTCTCCTCCTTAGAGAATGGAAGAACAAGATATCAATGTACCATTTGTAACAAAGATGCTAGAATAGGTTACTGCGCTGGAATATAAAGTGATAAATATATAGCGTATATCTAGAATTCATATAATAAACATAGCTTGAAGTAATAATTTATACTAATGCACTCATTGACCAAACTAAGGAAGTGGAAAGTATTTAATGTAACAGATTATCTGTTTTTTTATTTTTTAAGGAGACGTAGGCAAACCTTTTAACACTTGGTTATCTCGTGTGTATCAAATATATTTCAGAGTTATTGTCTGAATCCTGATAGTACATGCTAGAAGGTACAACTTTCTCAAGTTTTGTTTATTAGTGTATTTTGTAAAGTTTTCATTTCCAAAACTTTTCAATTAGTGTTTTTATTAATTGTATTATTTTACCCTAATAAAATCACTGTATTTAACTTTAAAACCTATTTAATATAGGTAACAAAATGAACATTAAAATGTAATTTTATATAAAATATATATGGGATTGAAGGGACTCGCGACTTTGATTCCTTAAAAATGCTTAAGGTTGCCGTAACCACGTGATTAGATGGCGACCTTAGGGTCTAAAACGAAAGGGGTGAAAAGTGAGAATAGATGAATAAGTACAAAAAAGTGCAAGCACATAAAAAATATGCATAAAGGTATGAAATATCTTCAAAATAGACCAAAATTAAATGAAGATTTAGGCATTTCGAGAATACAGTTGAAAAAAAAAATTGTTAGAAATAACCTATAAAGATTGTAAATTGAATCCATAATTTTGAACTTCATCACACCTTGTATAATTATATATTATACACCGAACTTGTATAGGATGATAAAAAAACTATATAAAAAGTGCAGAATCCAAAAATCAGCCCTTCACTTACAAAATATATAAGGTCCCGTGGGGTCTAATATTTATAATATATTATTTCATAACACAATCTGTACAAAGGTTAATTGTAATCAAATATATTTTGTTGTGTATGACAGTTCTCTAAAAGGCATGTTGATCAAAAAGGATTCTAGGAGTGGTCATTGCCAGTTCTGGGAACACATTATGTATGCCGGTTGTTCCCAGCACGACACAATCAGCTGATGACCACCGCTTCCACGTACATGTTCTAAATAAACTTGTAACACGGTTTCACAACTCACACGGTATGTTACCAGTGATTTATAAATTTAGGTGGTATATTATAATATATTTTATAAATTCTTGTGGAAATACGATTTTTTTTATGTGTAGGAAAATTTAATTGACGTTGAAGAACTGTATATTTTGATGCGATGTAAGTAAAGTGTGAAAGCAGCAAAGTTTGGACCAACCCGGTTGCCGGGCGACGGCGCACGCGGCGATGCGGGCGGGCGGCGGGCGTGGGTGCCGCTGCCATCGATCAGTCGGCGATGAACGACACCGAGGAGGAGGGCTGGCCGAGTGCCGTCCGCGCCGTGGGAGCGGGAGTCTGCATCGTCTTCGTCGTGGCCGCGCTCGCCGGCAACGCGCTGGTCCTAATCGTGGTCGCTAAGTTCCGTTCGATGCGCTCCGTCACCAACGTGCTGTTGGCCAGCCTGGCTGCTGCGGACTTCACTGTGGCCGCGCTGGTGATGCCGCTGCTTGTGCTCTACGACCTGCAGCGTCGGTGGCCGCTCGGAGCACTCGCCTGTCATCTCTGGATCTCATGCGACGTCATGTGCTGCACCGCTTCCATCCTGCACTTGTTGGTGATTGCCCTTGATCGCTTCCTCGCCATTACAAGACCTCTGAGGTACCGTGGTTGTGTTTCTCGACGTCGGGTGACGCTGGCCATTGTCGCCGTGTGGTCGGCGAGTGCAGCTATTTCATTCATCCCCATATTCTCCGGGTGGTACAGCGATGGGCCCGTCCAGCTGACAGGACCTGCACCGGACTGTTCCCTCAAGGTAAACCGTATTTACGCTCTTGTTTCATCAGCCACATCATTCTACCTTCCGCTTCCAGTTATGTTCTACGTCTATTCACGCATCCTTGTCGTGGCCGAACGCCAAACCAGAGAGATTCGTCAACTAGAGAGGCACGCTCTCGATGCCAGAGCCAGAACTTCACTTGCAGACCGATCTCGACAGGCTCTTTCAGAGACAAGGGCAGTTCGCACACTCGGTATAATCATGGGCATCTTCTGCGTGTGCTGGCTTCCATTCTTTCTGATGTACGTCATCCTAGCCTACTGCCCCGACTGCTACCTGCCCTACGAGGTCCGTAGCTCCCTCACCTGGCTCGGCTACTTCAACTCCGCATTCAACCCATTCGTCTATGCTTACTTCAATCGGGACTTCCGGGCTGGCTTCCGTAAGATCCTCTTCGGCTGCCACGGGGACAAGCTGACGGGGAAGAAGAAGCCATCGGACGATGCAGAAACATGTTGGGCCACAGCGCCCACCGGCTACTTCTGAACCTTGATTTAAAGTGGCTCAGGTAGGCTCTCTCTCTCTGTTTATCCATTCGTCGTCTAAATTGGCACGTTTTTTTAGTTCACAACAAAGAATGTGGAAATATGTATCAGAATGTGCTCAAATTGCAGCCATATCTAGAAATATATCTTGTTTGGTAAATATGTCGTTGCTGATAAAATATCGAAACAGGGTAATATGAACACTTTGATGAATATGGTGTTGATAATTTTTAAATTTTTACTCAAAGACAAAACTTAAGGAAGTGGAAACTCGCTATGCCACGGATCATCTGTGTTTTTTTTTTTTTTTTTTGAAGAAGACAGAGACAATTTTGTCCACACTTGGTTATCTCATGTGTCTCCAATAAATGTCACAGCATATAAAATATATTTGAGAGTTATAATCTGATTCTGATATACATTTTAAAAGGTAAAACCTCCTTAAGTTTTTCCACGGGTGTATTTCAATACGAAGTGTTATATGCGGGTCTCTTCTATATATTTATTTTTCGTTAACTCGGCGCTCCTAGATTGGTTGAAAAATATATAAAAAAACTTCATATACATTCGAATTGATATGAATATTTGAATATTCCAATTTAATATATTATATTCACAATACGTCCAGAATTCAATGTTTAGAATCATAAAACTAAGAATAATTTTATAATTTTAAACACACATGCTCACAAATTCCGTAATGGTTGTTAAAATTGTCCTTCCATCTTTGACATTTTTTTTCCTGATCCAAAACTTCTGTGAAATTATCGTTTACATTTTTGAATACATATTGCATTGCTCACATTTTAACTAAGGTCTCGATTCTAAATCTAAGTATGTCTAATAATTTTACATTTTAATAACTGAGTTGTATATTCCGAAGTGTGTGTGTGCGTTGAACAATATATTATTAAAAAAAAAAAACAATTATAAATATCCTCGACACCATTTGCGATGCTTGATTCGAGAATGAGTCAAAATATTCTATTTTAATCAAATTTCACACCTCAATATTTTTGAGAATAAAAAGTTCGGTTATCAAACTACGTAACTTTAGAAATGATCCTTTGAAGTAAGGTTATTCATTAAAATAAAAAAATATATATTTTTAATTAAAAATACTATTCTATATCTACTTTTAAAATGAAGGTCAAACATAATATTTCATTCATTCCAAACAGAATCGGAAATAGAACTTTTGAATATCATTTTTTGGTTAGAAATTTGTTTGGAAAAAGATGTAGCAACATCAACCAATTTTAATCAGTTCCTGACGTTTTGGTGATTTCACTCTCTCAAGGAAACTGACAGCGAGTCACTGAAACGTCAGGAACTAATTAAATCATTAGTTCATGCAGACAGACATATCTTTTTCTGATATAAGAAGCATGCGCCAAGTACGTGAAATTATACGCAATGTTAATGCATAAGAGGTTCTGTAAACCTTTTAAAAGAATGTACACACCCAATTTAAGACTTCAACTATTGATCAGTTTTTAGTATCTCTAAATTGACACAAAAATCCCGAAGTTGCTGTCAAAGAATTGTTTAATTTGCATTTTTCAGTCGAATATTGCCATTTCTCACACAAAGATAGAAATCACTAAATCGTCGGATATAAACGTGAGGGATTTTATAGTTGACAAACAATAGTGAATAAAAAAGGTAATTTTTTAAGATATTCTTATAAAATAATCAAGAACCAAGTAAAATAAAAAAAGAAATAATTGACAGAGTCTCTAGATAACTAACTGACATCATAGATCAGATAATTTAACCGCTTTCGGGTAAATAACTTTGTTCTAGAAAATATAAAGAGATAATTTATTTAATTCTAGGAATATTTAATAAATACTCCCGAAATTTGAGACCTGAGTCTGAATAGAAAGAGAAACATTAAGAATAACATATGTGCATATTTCAGTGTAAAATAAATGTTATACTCGTAAATTGAAATATATTACTGTTGTTTTATATTCAACAAAATAATCCTTTGTAACAATTTTAAGGTGAAAAATATCAAGCTTTCAGGAAAATTTACATATCAAAATCTTTTATTTCTAACTTTCGGGCACAAAAGCCTTTCTACAGAAGAAAACACGATACAATAATGTTTTCTCTCTAATAGAAGGAAAGAAAGCTAGAGATTAAAGATATTGAAAAGAAAATTTTCTTAGAAAACCTGGTATTTTCATCTTAAAAATTGTTTTTATTAATCTACTCTTGTATTTTATCCTTTCTATAATCAAATGGTTAAAACAATACGCAGGTTTAGAAATAAATCCATCAGATATAAATCGAAGCATTACGTACCGTCTATGGTTTATACAGAAGCCAGTCGCAAAACCTAATCATTCATTTTAACTTAGGAAAAACATATTTAGAGTTTTCCATTAACATCGTGAATATCTCAAACAATGTATCAGTCAAAACAATAGCTTCACAGATCTAGGAATTCTAAGGAGGAGTTATTTTTCTGAATATTTCACAGATTCAAGATGATGAATTTAATTGAAGAATATATATAACCTTTATCTGAGGGAAACATAATTACATGCTTAAAAAGGTATAATTCAAGCTATCTTGCTATTAATTCTATTGATAAAATGCATTTGACACTTAATGACCTTTGATAGTGACCATCCTTCCAAAATCCAACTTCCTTGAAATGATTAAAATTCTTGCAACGACATTTTTAACTAACAATTTTCCTGAGCTTCTCTTTAAACATGATCAAAATTATAAAATTCCTGAAAAAAATCTTTTTTTCTTCTTTTAATATTTCAAAAATAAAATATTTTAGTACAAATTTACAAATAAATATGTGTATATAGCCAGTTATTGTTGCCCTAAAAATGTGAACTAAATGGAACACATTGCTATGATTCAAAATTTCCTTATTTAAACAAATAATTAATTGTAAAAACATTCTAAAATATATATTTTGAAGTGTTTCTATATATTCCATTAAATAAAATAAATTAAATTTCGACAATCTATATCATACATAAAAAACATGCAATATCAACTACATTGTGATAAGAAAAAATTGTTATGAAAGAAATGTTTGCATTATATTGAATTTAATTTTTGCTTCATAATAAACATTTAAAATTTGTGAATTTGAAACTATCATAGACGCGTATGATTCTTTCAAAAGCAAACAATTACTGCCCTTACTGCAATGGAAAAATTTATGGGAGGGCTTGGCTCATCCATACCATTGCAATAAGGGCAGTAGAACTTGTTTAATTTTCAAAAATAATCATACGCGTCTATAATAATTTCGAATTTTCATAACAGATGACGCGCTAATGCATCATAATTTAAAATATGTAATTATCACAGTCTTTTAAATTTATTATACAAAATTTGAACAAGGTATTTCATTATTAATATACTTTTCTAATTTCTCTCTAATTTATATATACCAAAATTTTTTCCCATCACTCATACATGTATATAAATATATATATATAGTCGTATCATAACAAATCTGTTAATATTTTTTATTGACAAATTGTATTTCTATGTTTAGGTATATCTATACCATTGTGCATAATAGTGTGGAACTTTATTTTTTCATATTTTTTCTACCCCACACATCATGCCGAATGTTCCTTGTAAAATGCATATGTAAATATCATTAAATTCCATTCCTTGTCAACCAAAGATATCTTGGATGTTTTATAAATTATGTTTGTAAGAAGTGAATAAAGTTTCTATAAAGAATTCTCCTCATATTAAACACACGCACAATCTCTTCCATATCTTTGGCATATCTTTATCACATTGTGAAATTTATTCTTTAAATATCCTCATGGAAAGATTTTATAGCAAAGTATTTAGATAATTTACAATATGATTTATTCTATAATAGCTAAATCTAAGGTATTATAAAATAAATGAAGTTTCCAGGATTAAGTTTCTTGTGCAACTTTTTATTTTCAAGTTTTCGGACTTGTCAGTCCTTCAACAGGATTATCACGTTAACAACTTAATAATAAATATTAATTTTATATACACATTATTATATACATATTTTAAATACTTATTATATATTGAGAACAATTATACTACATTATTTCTTCTGATAATCTAAGATATGTCTACACAACACAATAAATTCATTCGAAACTATTATAGACGCGTTTGATTATTTTTAAAATTAAAGAATAACTACCTCCCTTACTGCAATGGTAGAATAACTTTACGAAACCGCTGGGAGGGTTCACCCCTGATGAGCCAGGCCTATCCATTAATTTTACCATTACAGTAAGGGCAGTAGATATTGTTTAAATCAAAAAGAACCATACGCGTCTATAACAGTTTCGAATTTTCATAACAGATGACGCGCTAATGCATCATAACAATATATTCATGGAAATAGTTAAATAATTTTAAAATGTGTGTCCAATTAACATTTATTTTGTGTATTTTAAAACTTTTCACTTTTTCCGCTTTCTATTAACAATCTCAATTGTTTTCTTTTATGAATATAGATATTAACAAAATTTTTCTTTTGGGGATTTTTTCAGTAGCTTTATCGATTCCTATTTTGTGTCTTCTCTAATGCCAAATTTAGTTCAATTTAAAACCATTTAGAGTTTTGGAAAGATGAATAAATCCTTTCTAAAAAGGTTAAAGACACTGAAACTATTTTTTTTTAATTAATTATATAAAGAAGTTTTCGGGCAAGCTCTTCCTCAGCAAACTGAAACATAAAAAGGGTAATGGAGAGAGAATATATATTTAAAATTCTATATAATCTTTCTTTATTATATTTTTTATGTTTCAGTTTGTTGAGGAACGCCTTGTCCGAAAGTTACTTTTATCAAGTAAATAAAAAGGAGGTAGGGCTTTCTTATACCTTTTTGTAATTTGGCGAAATCTGCAAACCTGTGATTTTGAGAATAAATCGTTTGTATAAAACGTAAGTTGCTGAGGTATTGAGGTTCAGTTTTTGACCAAATTGGTCCACAAAGATGTGCGTGGTGAAGCATTGATATTATCAATAATTTATCTTTGGAAATCCACGTTTCTTTCTTACTTTTGTTGGCCTACCGAGTCGTGTCGTGAATTTTTCATAATGTTTGAATAAACTTCCTTTTTTTATATTTAAGGTAAAAGTTACTTGTGTGACTGGAATTCTTAGTTTCTCAAATAACAGACACTCTTCGGCCAGTAGACTTCTTATTTCTCCGATGTTTAAAAAAAAACAATGGGTTCGTTAGGTACAAAACACTTTATACAAAAGTTCTAATGCCTTTCTAAATGAAGGTTTTATTCCTGACGAGAACAATATATTTTTGTCGAAACGTCGAAAAAAATAGAAACTCCTCTAGTCCTTCTTTGTTTGTCCTTCTTGTAGAGCACAAGTTCCTTTATGTCAACATTTTTACAACGCACAATTCATTACAAATCATGGTAATTTTGGATAATTTCTGGCGAAAATCGGGACAATGGATGATCCTTGCTGCTTCTGTGGAAAAGAAAACCAAAACTCAATACATTTATTGATAGAATGTCCGTTATTTCACAGTTAAAGAAGTTATAATTTTTATTCCATCGAAGAAATGTGCGAATTTGTATATAAAAAAGACACCTATGTAAAATTCAATAATTTTTGTTAATTCATTTCAGAATTTATTTTCTGTTTCAAAAAAACAATCTTTCAGTTTTAAATTTGTTTTTAGTCTTGTGTAAAGTTTTTTTTTTATTCTTGTGTAAATCACATGTGCTCCTGGTCAGGATATGCCTTTTTTATTTTTAATAACATTAATTGTATATAAGCTGCTAAAATGTATTTATCCGCAAGTATCCGAAGCTGGGATATCGCGTCCGATATGTCAAATAAAAACAATAAAAATAAAAAATAATTTAATGTCAAGGAAATACTTGCCAAATAATTATTCTTCTTTCAGTTATCTTTCTACTCAATAGATTGGCATTCAATTTCCTAGTCATACTCATAAACCTACATCTAATAGCTCTTCTCTCCAATTATACATTTTAATTTCCAATCAGGGTGTTGTTCGATCATTTTAAAAGTGATTTTGGAGTCACAACGCGATCATTTTGGTTAGCCTGTGAACATACAATGTTGGCTTCCTTAGGGGCATTCTGAGACTATCTTATTTCAATTAAGGATTTTAATTGCTCCGTTTGTGCTTCATGAGCATGGATTTCTTTTCACAAATTTATAATTTAAGTTTCAGAATTGTACGTTCAACAGTATCTTCCACTTGACATTAATAAAGGGTGAAAAATATTTAAATGCGTTTTTTTTTAACGTTCATAGCTAAATGCAAATTTCAAAAGATCTAAAGTTGCAAAAGCAGAAGTTGCCGAATTGGTAACAATATTTGATACAGATTTACTGAACAATTTTTTAATATTCTTAGCAACGTAGAATACAATTTTTAATTTTATTTTCAGAAACCGTTCTACTAACATTATGTCCGTGTGGAAGCACGTTTAGAAATTTTTCGACTCTTTGGACTCGTTTTTCATTTTTGACTATTCCCTAATTTTATTTGACATACCGTGTATTTCGTTTTCGATTAGATTTGGAAAGCTATATAAGCTTTTATCTTAAAAAAATATTGAAACGATCTAGAGGGCCTATACAATATTATATAACAATATGGAGAGATTCTGAGATTGAAACTACTTTATTAAATCGTTCTTATAAGGTTATATAAGGTCAAATATAAAATATGAATACATAAGATCAAATTCGGAGAAATATATGAATATACACATCAAAATTTATATATAATAATTTATAAATATATTTATATATATTATAAGTACTGGAATCCCATTCAATAAAGTAAGCAAAATACGAGAATCATGGGACGAGTGTCTTTTGTAGGAAGCTTTATTTTAAATCGCTCAAGCTTTCGGGCTGACCGGCCCTTCTACAGGAGACAAGTGAACAAATGGCACATCGGGTACTATATAATGATGGGACTATTTACATATTCAAAAATTTTTAAAATTTTAAAAACTTTTATAGGGATTTTGCATATCTAAGCAAAGTCGGGAGAAATAATTAGCATAATAGTAAATTATGGACAGAAGAAATTGAAATGTATGATAATAGAAATTAGATATAGTAGAGCCTGTAATATCTTCCAATGTCTATGAGAGAGGAGGGGGGGGGGGGAATCCGCACATATGGAGGAAACAGGGCTATGGGAACAGGGATTGGTAGGATTCAGGGAGGTCGATATGTCTATTGATGGCATGGAAGCCCTGGGAAACGAGAGCTTCCAAGGTGAGGCGCTGCTGCTTGTTGTGTATGCGGCTATAGTGCACAGATGGATTGGCCAGGTCGAAAGAGTGGTTGGTGGTTCGGATATGTTGGTATATAGCTGATTTCTCATCTTGTCTGGAGATGTTTTTTCTGTGTTCCTCGAGTCTTGTCCCTACGCTCCTGCCCGTCTCACCAACGTAGACAACATCGCAGTCAGCGCAGGGAATGGAGTAGACACAGCCAGACAAGAGAGATGGGTTATATGGGCTATTGCTTTTCGTATCTGGGTTCCTAATGAGGGAGCTGATGTTAGGAGAGTTGGAGTACAGGGTCCTGACTCCAAACTTGCTTAGGGCTCGGGCTATGGAGGAGCTAGTGGGGGAATATGGGAGGACACATATGGATTTATATACGGGGTTGGAAGCGGTGTGGTTGGGGTTGTGGAAATGGCGCAATATGAAAGACTTCGGGTATTGGAATTTTATGAGATTAGCTATGACTCTATTTGTTTCCATGGTTTTGAAATCAGAGGTGGAACAGTGGGTGTGAACTCGTTTAGACAGGGTTTTGACGGTGTTGATTTTGTGACTTAGGGGGCAGAAGGAGTTGAAGTGAATATAATTGGGTCTGAACGAGTTCTTGTAATGTACTGTGGAGTGGTATCTGGTTGGGGTCCGGATGATTAGGAAATCTAAGAAAGGGAGGGCGTTGTAGGTTTCGGTTTCATGGGTGAAGGAAAGGTCAGGATGGTAACTAATGAGTTTAGAGAGGATATTTTCAACCTGGCTTTTTGTGCATATGCAGAACACATCGTCTATGTATCTACGCCAAAGGCGGATATCGGATGGAAAATCTGAGGTGATCTGCATATCTATAGACCGCATAACAATCTCAGCAGCAGCTGAGGAAAGAGGGTTCCCCATTGGGGACCCTTTTATCTGTAGAAAAAACTGGGAGTTGAAGGAGCAGACCGAGGATTGTAAACAGAGATGGGTGAGTTCTATAATTTTGGATGAGGTATGGCAATCGACATGGGAATCAACTAGGAAGGACCTGAGAGAGTCTATAATTAAATCATGGGGAAGGCTAGGGTATAAGGATATTACATCAAATGAAACCATGACGAGGCTCGGACAAGGAGGGGTACCATGCACATCATTAATGAAAGTACTGGTGGAGGAGATGGAAGTAAGGGAAGGAGTACCTTTCAGGAGGGACGAGAGGAACGACGAAATGAACTTGGAGACTGGAGCCATGGGGGATAGGAAGTGGGCCACGATTGGTCTTAACGGAATTCCGGGCTTGTGGAGTTTGGGCAGGCCATATATATAGGATTCGGTAGCGGTATCGGGGAGAAAGGACTTGTGCTCTTCTGGTGAAATGATCTGGTTTCTTTTCAGACGGTTGAGTTCTTTTCGGACGGAGGAGTATATGGTGGATCTGTTTTGGGCAGAGATGGGTTTGAAAGTGGAGATGTCGGCGAGAACAACCTGTAATTTTTCTTTATAATCTTTAGTATTCATGATGACCGTTTGTGAACCTTTATCTGATTGCATAATGGCTAAATGGTTTTTCTGCCGTAATTTTCGGATGATATCGAATTCAAGTGGGGAGGCACGGGGTTGGGCGAACGGGAGGCTCAGTATGTTGGAGACTGTGTGGCGTATTTTATATTTTTCTGAATTATTAAGGTTGCGGATGCCAGCTTCAACAGCACTGATGACCACAAAGGCCTCAAGTTTAGACCTGTCTCTAGGCCAGATCCCCTGAAAATCATCAGTGCTGTTGAAGCTGGCATCCGCAACCTTAATAATTCAGAAAAATATAAAATACGCCACACAGTCTCCAACATACTGAGCCTCCCGTTCGCCCAACCCCGTGCCTCCCCACTTGAATTCGATATCATCCGAAAATTACGGCAGAAAAACCATTTAGCCATTATGCAATCAGATAAAGGTTCACAAACGGTCATCATGAATACTAAAGATTATAAAGAAAAATTACAGGTTGTTCTCGCCGACATCTCCACTTTCAAACCCATCTCTGCCCAAAACAGATCCACCATATACTCCTCCGTCCGAAAAGAACTCAACCGTCTGAAAAGAAACCAGATCATTTCACCAGAAGAGCACAAGTCCTTTCTCCCCGATACCGCTACCGAATCCTATATATATGGCCTGCCCAAACTCCACAAGCCCGGAATTCCGTTAAGACCAATCGTGGCCCACTTCCTATCCCCCATGGCTCCAGTCTCCAAGTTCATTTCGTCGTTCCTCTCGTCCCTCCTGAAAGGTACTCCTTCCCTTACTTCCATCTCCTCCACCAGTACTTTCATTAATGATGTGCATGGTACCCCTCCTTGTCCGAGCCTCGTCATGGTTTCATTTGATGTAATATCCTTATACCCTAGCCTTCCCCATGATTTAATTATAGACTCTCTCAGGTCCTTCCTAGTTGATTCCCATGTCGATTGCCATACCTCATCCAAAATTATAGAACTCACCCATCTCTGTTTACAATCCTCGGTCTGCTCCTTCAACTCCCAGTTTTTTCTACAGATAAAAGGGTCCCCAATGGGGAACCCTCTTTCCTCATCTGCTGCTGAGATTGTTATGCGGTCTATAGATATGCAGATCACCTCAGATTTTCCATCCGATATCCGCCTTTGGCGTAGATACATAGACGATGTGTTCTGCATATGCACAAAAAGCCAGGTTGAAAATATCCTCTCTAAACTCATTAGTTACCATCCTGACCTTTCCTTCACCCATGAAACCGAAACCTACAACGCCCTCCCTTTCTTAGATTTCCTAATCATCCGGACCCCAACCAGATACCACTCCACAGTACATTACAAGAACTCGTTCAGACCCAATTATATTCACTTCAACTCCTTCTGCCCCCTAAGTCACAAAATCAACACCGTCAAAACCCTGTCTAAACGAGTTCACACCCACTGTTCCACCTCTGATTTCAAAACCATGGAAACAAATAGAGTCATAGCTAATCTCATAAAATTCCAATACCCGAAGTCTTTCATATTGCGCCATTTCCACAACCCCAACCACACCGCTTCCAACCCCGTATATAAATCCATATGTGTCCTCCCATATTCCCCCACTAGCTCCTCCATAGCCCGAGCCCTAAGCAAGTTTGGAGTCAGGACCCTGTACTCCAACTCTCCTAACATCAGCTCCCTCATTAGGAACCCAGATACGAAAAGCAATAGCCCATATAACCCATCTCTCTTGTCTGGCTGTGTCTACTCCATTCCCTGCGCTGACTGCGATGTTGTCTACGTTGGTGAGACGGGCAGGAGCGTAGGGACAAGACTCGAGGAACACAGAAAAAACATCTCCAGACAAGATGAGAAATCAGCTATATACCAACATATCCGAACCACCAACCACTCTTTCGACCTGGCCAATCCATCTGTGCACTATAGCCGCATACACAACAAGCAGCAGCGCCTCACCTTGGAAGCTCTCGTTTCCCAGGGCTTCCATGCCATCAATAGACATATCGACCTCCCTGAATCCTACCAATCCCTGTTCCCATAGCCCTGTTTCCTCCATATGTGCGGATTCCCCCCCCCCTCCTCTCTCATAGACATTGGAAGATATTACAGGCTCTACTATATCTAATATCTATTATCATACATGTCAATTTCTTCTGTCCATAATTTACTATTATGCTAATTATTCCTCCCGACTTTGCTTAGATATGCAAAATCCCTATAAAAAGTTTTTAAAATTTTAAAAATTTTTGAATATGTAAATAGTCCCATCATTATATAGTACCCGATGTGCCATTTGTTCACTTGTCTCCTGTAGAAGGGCCGGTCAGCCCAAAAGCTTGAGCGATTTAAAATAAAGCTTCCTACAAAAGACACTCGTCCCATGATTCTCGTATTTATATATATATATATATATAAGTCGTTATTGGTGGCGCCCACCGCGGAAAAGACTCCGCCACCGATGGACTTCAAGAGTTCTTTTCCACAGAGTGGGCAAGTCGATGTTATGGCTGGCATTACTCTTTAGAAAGAGAGAGTATTAATTTTAATTGTTTCTATCAAAAGAAAGAAAAGCGGGTTCTAAATAAACTTTCCAATATCTATCGAAATCAGTGCTTTGTTTCCCAACATGTTGCAAATGGTAAACCTAACAAGTTTATTTGTGATATCATTTTGAAAAAAAAGCATTGCTCTATGCGTTTACCTGGATAAAATTAAGGTAATTCTAGTGTTCTAGACACAAGCATGTGTTGTCCCCATATACATTCATAGACTAAACTTAAGGAAGTGAAGAGAAGAGTCTTTGATGTCGGCAGTCGTCTTTTTTTTTTTTTTTTTTTTTTTTATAACGAGAGAGAGGCAATCTTGTTCACACTTGGTTATCTCGTGTGTCTTCAATAAAGGTCACTGTAATATCTTTTCGTGTTATTGTTTGAATCCCGACAAACATGCTAAAAGGTACAACTTCCTTAAGTTTTTCTCCATATACATCTACTATATAACCTCTATCACATGCTCGTTGAATTAAAATGACCTCCTGAATAAATATCTAATGGCAAAAAAACATAATAAGAAAAAAACCTCAAAGTGGCAAACTAAGCCTAATTCCTTAGAACAATGAACTAAATCAAGGCGTTTAAAACGACCAAGGCTCGAATCTTTGAAATAGGTGTTCGTTTCCTCTATTTGTACTACTTAAAATGTTGTGAGATGTAAATGCATTACCATTTGGAAAGGATGGACAGATTGGCAGCCTGAATGCTTTGTGTTACGACCGAGGGCGTCTGAGGTGGGTGGCTTCAGTGTTTTTCCGTCGAATTTAAAGACCCGCTTGTTTTGAAAGCGTCTGTATTTACTCTAATTCTCATTAAGTTAGAGGTTGCCTGGCCGGCATTCATATTTCTATAAAATAGACACTTCGGCCAGTTGGAGTTTTTTTATTTTTCTCAACGTTCCGACAAAAATCTTTTGTCTTCATCAGGAGAAGTAAATATAAATAAAGCATTTGGCAAGGCGTTAAAAATTGTTTTGAGATTGCAAGGGCGTTCTCTCAGGGTAATCTCAGAACAATTTTTAACGCCTTGCCAAATGTTTTATTTTTATTTACTTCTCCTGACGACGACAAAATATTTTTGTCGAAACGTTGAGAAAAATAAAAAAACTCCAACTGGCCGAAGTGTCTATTTTTCATAGAAATACTCTAATTCTAAATATATTAAATCTGGTTCAAATATTCATGTTCAATCAATAATTATATATATGCTATTGTTGGAAGTACTGTATATTCAATTTATTGTTATCCGATACTTTGAGTATTTTATTCTACTCGCCAATATAAATTTATATGACTAGAATTTTGAAATCAAACTGATTTTAAACTATTTATATATATTATTGAAAGGAAACTCTAATATTTGGTATAATTTTGCGAAGTTAGATAGATTTTCAATACTGCCATATTGTAAAGTAAATATTTTATAATTTACCGTCGCATGTGTGACGGGTTGTGTGTTATACTTTAATCAGCACAGATCTTCATGCAAATACACTCGTGGACAAAAATTAGGTAAATTGAAAGTCGCTAGTCATCAGCTTTTTGTTTTTTAAGGAGACAGAAACAATCTTGTTAATACTTGGTTATCTCGTGTGTCTTCAATAAAGGTCGCTATGTATCAAATATATATCAGAATTATTTTCTGAATCCCGATATATATGGCAAAAAGTACAACATCCTTTTAAGTTTTGTCAATTAGTGTATAAACTGTATTTGATACGTAGATTGAGATTTAAAGTGCTCGATTATGTTATATATTTCTATAAAATATTAATTATTAAATATATAGGAAATGAAAACGAATTTTTCTTTTAGACATTAAACAAACTTACGAGGTGTGTTCAAAAAGTATCGCGACTTTTGAATTATGCCGACAAGCTCGGCCATTTTGAATGTTCACTTAATTGTTGACAGCTGATTTGCTTTCAGGTGTTTTGGATCGTCTTCGATTTTCACCTATTAAAAAAAAATGGATCAAAGAACCTGTATCAAATTTTGTGTGAAAAACGAAATTAAGTGCGCGGATGCATTCCGAATGTTGACTGTGGCATACGGAGAAGCTACCTTGGACCGAAGCAACGTTTATCGGTGGTACAAAATGTTCTCAGAAGGCCGAGAAGATGTGAACGACGAAGAGCGTGCCGGACGCCCGAGCACTTCAACAACAGACGAAAAAATTAATGAAGTGGAGAAAATGATATTGGCCAATCGTCGAATCACCGTTAGAGAAGTTGCTGAGGACCTAAACATATCGATTGGCTCGTGCTATTCGTTTTTATCAATGATTTGGGCATGAGACGGGTCGCCGCGAAATTCGTACCAAAATTGCTCAATTGCGACCAAAAACAGTATCGCATGAACATTGCTAATGAGATGTTGGACTCTGTCCGCGACGACCCAAATTTGCTCCAGAGGGTCATAACTGGTGACGAAGCGTGGGTTTATGGTTATGACGTGGAAACCAAAGCTCAATCATCTCAATGGAAGCTGCCGCACGAACCAAGACCGAAAAAAGCGCGCCTAGTTCGGTCGAATGTGAATGTTTTGCTGACAGTTTTCTTCGATTGCAGGGGCGTGGTGCATTATAAGTTCTTGCCACAGGGTAGAACGGTCAATAAGGAATATTACCTGCAAGTTATGCGCAATTTGCGCGAAGCAATCCGCCAGAAACGCCCGGATTTGTGGAAGAACAAAAATTGGCTTTTGCACCACGATAACGCCCCTGCTCACACATCGTTGCTTGTGCGCGACTTTTTGGCCAAAAACAACACACTAATGATGCCGCAGCCACCGTATTCCCCAGATCTGGCCCCCTGTGACTTTTTCTTGTTCCCTAAACTGAAGAGGCCCATGAAAGGACGACGTTACGCTACGCTTGACTAGATAAAGACGGCATAGAAGGAGGAGCTGAAAAAGATTTTAAAAAATAATTTTTTGAAGTGCTTCGAAGATTGGAAAAACGTTGGCGCAAGTGTATAATATCTCATGGGGATTACTCTGAAGGGGAAAAAATAGGTATTCATGAATATATAAATAATTTTTGAAAAAACACAAAAGTCGCGATACTTTTTGAACACACCTCGTATACTGTCCTTACTACGATGACAAAAATATTGGGAGGGCTTGGTTAATTTTTGGTGAATCCTTCCAGCGGTTTCGCTAATTTAAACTACCAGGCCACCTTTTTAGAATTCTAAAAATATATTGGAGGATTCTGCTTATATAGGCTGCACTAAAGGTTGGATTCTAAATAATGGTATAAAGCAAACTATGGATATATTAGAGATAACTATAAATATATTAAATTTATATTTAATTCTACAATCCTAAAAACGTATGTCCATAGTTTTCTTCGGACCATTTCTAGGATTCCAGATTTCAGTGTAGCATATATAAGCAGAATGATCCAATACAGTATTAGAGGTCTAAGAAGCGGTCTGGTAGATTAAATTGACGAAACCACTTTGAGGGTTCACCACCTTTGAGCCAAGCCTTTCCAGATATTTTTTGATGGTAGAAAGAACAGTAGAAGTTTGTTTAATGTATAAAAGAAACATTCGTGCCCTAATATACCCATTCGTATATACAGATGGCGCGTTATTGCTTTATATTACTCAAATATTTATTAGAGAACAAAATCTCAAATGAGTTAGTGACACGTCGATATAAATATACTATTTGATTATTGTCACATATTTGTTTAAATGACGCATTGTTTAAAAGTTTTGAGAGATTATGTAAATATGGTAGAAAATATAAAAAAGGAAGTTTTTTTTTCCAGAAGAGTCGTGCACTAAACGAAATTTTTCAATTGTTTCCTAGCGTGATGCTACAGAATTGCCGTCGATCTAGAACTGGAGGTGGATAATCGCAAAGTCGAAATTCGGGCTGTTGTACTCCAGAATATACAGTTTGACTTGCTCCTCGGGTAGCCCACGCTAAAGTCGTTGAGATTAAGATGGGATTTTTCGACAGATGAAACTTCTTTCTTTTCCACTACTGGTGATCCCTTCACTAAAGCAGATGTCAAGTGAAATACTCCAGTATTTGTAAAAAAAAAACTTCCTTTTATATATTTTCTACCATATTTACATAATCTTTCGAAATTTTAAACAAATATGTGACAATAATAAATAGACGATCTTTGCTAAAATATCAATAAAAGAATTAAAGGTTTGTTATCTTAAAACATTAACCAATTTATATAATAAATATTCCAATTTCACAAATGGAACCTATTTATAGTGGGTAGGTTTCTTTTGTATTTCCAACAACAGATAACACTCAATGCACCATGTCTTAAATATGTTAAACATATGAAAAACGGCTTAATTAGAATTCAACTTGTTTAAAATACTCTATTATATTCGATTTTACTGTAATTACACCACATGTGTAGACATGTAGAAAGCGTAGTTCGACTTTCTCACTTACAAGTTTGCCAGAGCATCGTTTAGATACTTGCACTGACATCAATGAACGAATATCAATTCTTTTATTCAATGATAATAACAATTCTCTATTTCCCCAAATCTATTTAAACTGACAAATGAATTTTAAAACGTACAATATAAGACATAGTGAAGATGTCTTTTTCTTAGTTTATCCTTCTTATAGTACAATTTCACATTTGTACTATTTTTTGACACTGTACAATATGACTAGAATCCGGTTTTCTCAACACTTTTTAAAAAAGCATTTCTAAATCGTGCAACTGAAAGTATTTTGATGGCTTGCGATATATTTATAAATAAATATCAATTAATTGTTGATTTTTGTTAATTATCCCAGAATTTGGCCGCACACAGGATTCATAAATGAAGGATTTTTCAGGATGCTCCAAATACCAGCTTTTTTTTTGTCGTTTAGATACAACTTGCACCACCCTGATGAGGACCAACATCCTGAAACTCCTACGTGGTTATCTGTTATTGATTAATCAAGAAAGGTTATCTAGCTAATTCTAGAAAAAAGTCAACGATTAGTTGATATTCATTCCGACAGAGGGCGCAGCCATCAGCAAATTTTAGTTACACGATCAGAAGATACCTTTATCTTAAATTAGCCTCCCAATCTCAGTACAATTTATTTACACATGTCACATTACTCTCTCTCTCTTTATATATAAACTTGAGCCAACATAAATCTTTGTATTCTGTATCTTTGTATAATCATAGGCAAAACTTGAGGAATTTTCATATTTCAATTTCGCCGGTCGTCTGTTTTTTTTTTTTTTGGGATACAGAAGCAATTTTATTCACACTTGGTTATCTCGTGTGTCTTCAATAAAGGTTATCATGTATAAAAATCTTTCAGAGTTATGTTTGAATCCCGATATACATACTTGAAGGTACAACTTCCTTTAGTCGATGAGTGTATAGTAAAAGGAGATTTTAAAAAATGTCAGATTCAGAGTGAACAAAAATATATTTTATATTTTTGCGTCACCATACAAATATATTTTTATAGTTGTTATATCTCAAAATGGCCGTATATTTTGAAAATAATGTTAAAAATGTGATATTTTACTGGGATAAGGTGCATAAATTAAGACAAAAAAGAGCCATCTTCTCATCGTAAAGCTGAAATTTGCTGATGTCTTGCACCAATAGCGCATAGATTGGGTAAGTGATCAGCAACATTCTATTGCTCGGTAAGGATATGGCTCTTTTTTTTTCTTAATTAATATTTTGAATTTTAAATCATGGTGGAGTTTTAAAAAAGATATTTTAATCATTTATGAAATTTCGAAACTATTATAGACGCGTATGATTCTTTTTTAATTAAACAATTCTACAGGCCTTACTGCAATGGAAAAATTAATGGAAGGGCCTGACTCATCAGTAGTGAATCTTCCCAGCGGTTTCGCCAGTTTAATCTATCATATTGTTTGATTATTGTGAAAATAATTATTGTTTTATAGTTGTAATATTTCAAAATGGCCTTATATTTTGAAAAAATAGTACAAATGTGATATTGTACTGAGATAAGGTGCATGAATTAAGACAAAAGAGAAGCATATTCTTATCGGATTATATTACAGAAATATGGTAGATTAAACTGGCGAAACCGCTGGGAGGGTTCACCACTGAAGAGTCAGGTCCTCCTATTAATTTTTTCATTGCAGTAAAGGCAGTAGAAATAGTTTAATTTAAAAAAAATGATCATAGGCGTCTTTAATAGTTTCGAATTTTCATAACAGATGGCGCGTTAATGCATCATAATATTGATGACTGTTGTTCCAAACCTACCAATGCTATAGATAGTACCTAAATACAGTCGAACTTGGAATATTCGAAGCACAAAGGACAAACAAAAATTCTAATTATCCAAAATAGAATTAAAAAGGGATTTCTATTTATAGGAAATTTTAGGGACCAAGATAAATATTCAAATTAAAGAGGTTCGAAAATTACAAGTTCAACTGTATTTCGAGTCAAAAACTTTCTATTCATATATAAAAATAAAATTTTTTCTTGTCCGACTACCAAAAGATTTCGAAGGGTGATTATACATTCACCAGTTCCATCTATGTTTGAGATGTAAAAACATGTTGGCATAAATGTTCGCCCCATAGAATAAGTTTATTAAGGTTTACAGTCCATAGAAGGTAGTTTCATTTAATGTGTTTTGGACCATAAATGATAATGGAAGCATTTACCCTAGGCTCGTAAAACAGGATCGAGTAAAACAGCCGTCCTAAAAAAGAGAATGTTCCAACCGGCATTAAATGGTATTAAGCAGTGGCTATTATTGGTCAGCTTCTTCTTTGTATCGACAGAGTGTACCATGTTGATAACATAACTTATTACTATGATGCATAGCGCGCCATCTGTTATGAATATTCGAAACTATAAAATAGTTTCGCGCTATGCATCATAATCTAATTGTTCAAATGAAAGTTTCAATTTAAAGTTTGCGGAAGAGCGACTGCTCGATGCATATTATATATTTATAATTATATGTAATTCTGCTGTCCTCAAAGTTTATGTCTATATTTCATCTAAAATACCCATTCCAAGAGTCTAGCATCAGTATCACTATAAAGGGAAGTTCCAAAAATGCAATATAACAGCGGTATGGTAGATTAAACTGGCGAAACCTCTAGGAGGGTTCACCACTGATGAGCCAGGCCCGCTCTTTAATTTTTCCATTTTAGTAAGGGCAGTAGAAATTGTTTAATTTTCAAAAGAATCATACGTGTCTATAATAGTTTCGAATATTCATATCTTATTACTATACGGCATATAATTATTGTAAATATGTATAGACAAAGGTAGAGGCATACATGTATGATAGCGCAAGTGTCCTCAAGGGGAACATAGCGCTTTAAATTGAAATAAATTAATAAATCAGACCAATTCATGTTGATCGAATGAAGACATGACCAGCTTAATCCGTTGCATGATAGTTGTGATTATACACTTATTAACAAAACTTAAGAAAGTGGTTGTTACTTAATGTCGTCGTTTGCCTTTTTTAAGGAGACAAAGGCAATTTTACTCACACTTGGTTTTCTCGTGTGTCTTTAATTAAAGGAACAGTGTAAATAAAATATTTTAAGGCTATTGTCGGAATCCCGAAAACATGCTAAAAGGTACGACTTCCTTAAGGTGTATGTGTGCCTGTGGTTGTGTGAATTTAAAACAAAGGTGTTTAATATATATTCACAATAGGAGATTTCTATTTCGTTTCTTATTGAATTGATTTAAATGAGATCAGGGGAGTCAGTGGAAGGGTGGTCTAAACCGTTGGTTTTCGACAACTACGACCCGGGATCGAATCCCGCATTTGGCACTTTTTTTCTGATAAAAAAAGCTAATGGCCGCCGATTCTAGCGAAAGTCCAACTCCCACCAACGAGTGCAAGTAATCAAACGGGGCTCTGGCACATTTGTAAGTGCAAAAGTCGAATTGATTTCCACATGTGTAGAGATGTGGTGCACTTACAGTAGAAGCAGTCGCCAACCTCTACATAATACATAAACATAATTCATAAATAAATTATTGATTGTAAAAACATTTTTTTTTATACAGGAAATATTTTACACAGATAACAGGGTATTTTTATATTTTATTTAACAAATAAATCTTAAATAAAAATAAATGGCTTTAATTGAGATATATTCAGATAGTGAACACGTTTTGAACCTATGCCTAGTGTTGTTAAACATTATCTTCTGCTATTTTAAATATAGCGTTGTGTTGTGAATTCGATTTTTAATGTACTAAAGATATGATATTTTGTTTTAGAGAATGTTCTATAGATGTTATATAAGTTGCTAAATATGCTAGCAACATACGTGATGATACAAAACAATTGCCCTCCCAATATTTATGGCTGGCATAAATTCTGGAATCCTAGCACGCGTCACAGTTCAGGGATACAATGGTATCACCACGTGGCATTGTTCAGTGAGGGGTTTATAGGTTTGCAGACGACAGAAAGAGAGATGTTTGTCTTGAAGCTTATTTTCCCAACTCACGTGGAGAGTTTGTTGGGATAAAGACTTCCTATATAAATATTTGAGGATAGGAGACACAACCATACATTTCTAATAACAATATGAGATGAAGAACCTTACTCTCCTCAAAGACAAGAAGAAATTGCGTTGAGTTTTCTTCCTCCAATACTAATAATGGCTCAGGATAAATTGTTAATAGGGTTTGAAAACTACAAACATTTTATCACAATGAGTTTATTTTTTTATTTGAATGTTTCCATTTTAAAATTTCAGTTGTGAATATCCACGCTGCGCATTTATATTTGTGGATATTGTCGCGTTGGGAAATTAGACGCGAGGAGAGGTAAACCCAACCGAACTTTATTCTCTCTAATTGTCTACTTTAAAATCTACGCGCATTTATATAGCTACTAGCCGAATCACCCGGGCAACGCCCGGGTTTTACCCGATTAAATGCTTTTATTCAAATACTATTCGTTACAATTATAAATTGGCGCCGTGGATGTCATTATTGTATATAATATATAAATAAGTTTTAAAAATTGAAAAAAAAAAATGCATCGGCCGGGAATCGAACCCGGGCCGCACGCATTACTTCGTGCCCAGACGCTATTCGTTTTCTTTGTTCAATCAGGATGCCACAAAGATACGTGAGTTCGAAGGGATGCAGCAAAAGTGATCGCTTAATTATATTAGGTACTGAACAGAAGGAATACAATAAGTGGAACTTTTCTTCAACCTACCCGTCAGAAGAATCCTTGGCGCCGTGGATGTCACTCTTGTGAAACGTTCCACTCCACACTATACAAGTCCAGCTTGGACTACTACCGGCTTGTAGGCCGCCCCGATGTCAGGTTCTCCTGGCACCGTCTTTTAGAATGATCCACACGCCTGGAAGCAACTCCCCACGTCTTCTCCTCGTCGCAGATGTCACCAGACTCTGTCCTCCCCTACACAGGAATGCTGTTTTTGGCGCCTGCCACATGGCAGCGGTAGCAGGTGGAGTCCACTGCTCTTTCCCCTCTGGTATCTTGGCCTTGTCATCCATTTTACAATATATATTTTTGAAAAAATAGTATAGAGTAAAATTGTACTGGGATCAGGTGGATAAGATCAGGTGCATTTTCTTAATATATAAAGTTTAATATTCTTGAGGAGAAACAGATAATCGAATTTTAAAAGGCTATCTGCTTCATTTAGAACCCGAATGTTTAAACATGTAGAGGCCATCTTTGAAAAGGTCCTTATAAATGAAAGTCATAGGAATACATTTATAAAAACATTTATTTTTTATATATAAAATCAACTGGATAAAACGAACCAATACTATATTTCTCCTTTAATTTGTCCTTAGCACTACCCTGTGTGGATAACTACAGCGGCGACATTTCCCAACTGGCCAATAAGTAGATTCTCTTTGACGGCCAAGCTCTCCTTTCCTCTATTGACAGCCGATAATGGAGGACTTGCTGGAGAGGTGCTGACTGTTACAAGGTCATGGGATTTTGCAACTCATTTATTGCCACTACTGCTGTAAATCAGTTTATTGTTCGACATATTGTACTGTAATAGTGCTCGATACAGTGTGTGGATCCTTTATTATGTTGAGGACATCTCAACTCTCTCGGAGTTATTCCGGCCAGATTTGCGCATTGATTACATATTAGCATAATTTCGACTAAGGGCTCGTTCAAATAAAACTAGCCTTAGGGATGTAAATACAGGTAGATACATTGACAGGCAAAGGGTACTGTTGGAAGAAGTAATAGTACGGAAATATCTACACAAACCTAATGAAACAGTTAGGTCGCTTTCGTGTCACATGATGGTCAAATGAGAACGCGAGATCGCGCTTTCTCTGTTTGACTCTTTTTTATTTATCTTCGTGCATTCATGGAGAATAGGGCAAGTGACATGAAGAGTGCATCACCCAACAGTTAACAACAGGGAAGATGACTACACTGCTGGGCACCAAAAGGGCTTCTTCCTTTTTGAATGATCCATCAATTCCTTAATTGTATGGACTAGATATTAGAAAATTATAGTTTCATGATTACCGAGTGCCAATTCAGACATTCATGTCTATTTTATTTTTTTTTATCCATCAAAAGAAATAAGAGAATGGAATTAATACAATTCAAGAGCTCATACTTTAGATCATAATGAATTTGAATTACTTTTGACGCGTATGATTCTTTTTAAAACAAAACTAATTTCTACTGTCCTTCCTGAGCTGTACCGCTGTACCTCTACGACTAAAAATATTTTTGGTACCAGAGGCTTCTTGAGAAACCGATAAATGGGTATTTGAGGCCAAACTTGCGTAAATACGCTTAACATGTGAAATAAATATTAGAAAAAAATAATAAAAAGGTCAGGTGTTGATATTAAAAATAAAAAAAAGGCATATCCTGGCATATTCGTGGATGGCTTTTCTTGATTTATCACGAAATTGGGTTTGCCAAATATCAGCGAACAGGCTGAATCAATGTTTAGTTGATTCCTGTTCCACCAGATGGTGCTCTGCCAACTAAAAAGTGCATCTGCTTCTGTTAAGGATATGCCTTTTTATTTTTAATAAATACGTCTCTCTGGAAACATCATACCTTTTGTGAATATCCGCCCAATATCATTTGTGGCTCTTCGGAACCTTTATGATCGGAGTAAAAATTCAAAATATTCATGATATATCTGGTGAGGTCTGGTAGCCTCTTGTTGAATCCTGTCGACTAGAAATGTGGTGAGGTCCTGTGGCCTCTCTTGTAGAATCCTGTCGACTAGAAATGTGGTGAGGTATCCAGTCGACTTAATCTATGGTGTGAGTCACTGTAACTCTCTCTATACTGTGTTGACCGAGAGGAACAGTCAGGATGGGGAGTTTTCCAGTACCTTGGAGTTCTCTGCACCTTGGAAGACCTTTAAAAGTTCTCACAAAGTACAGGCAGTCGTGGTCGAGGCAGAGTGGAAAGCATGGGAATGTCCACACAAAAAACGAAGACACAGTTGCTCAAAAGGTTCCGTGAACAGATAAAAGTTGAGCTAGGAGCGAAAGATGGAGAGATAGAAGAGTTCTTACTGACTACATGGTGGATGAGGTGGACATGGGGTACAACCGACGAGGGCACACGCAGATGGTGAAGTAACTGTCAAGTGACTGTAAAGTGACTGTATTTATAGGTTAAAACGGGGGCCTTATGCGACAGGGGCGTGGATCGTCTGGTGAAATTCTAAACTGGCGCTGTTTTGTAACTGCTACATCTCGATCTCTGCTTTAGCTCAACTCTTAATCTATTACAGAGTTTTATTTATTCATCCTCAGTTTGTACAAAATACATTACATATGATGATGTAATGACACATGTCAATAATGCGTATAATCATTTACAGATGTGTTTCTATGATACAACATGAAATTCTTGTTATAGGTTATATACAATATGGGGTTGTTGGTTTAAATTACCATATATATTTATTTATTTTATATTATATTGTCACACACAAATCAGACGCGATATCCTAACAAGGGAGACTCGCGTCAAGAAACAATACTAAATTCAGAGACTATTTTACATAAAAATATTCGAATTACAAGGTTTGAGTAAAAGTTCGAAGAATAAAAGAAAAGGACAGTAAGAATCATGCTTATATACTACCTAGAAACAACCAATGAAAATTATTACAAATATATATATATTTACAACTATATATATATATATGTCACAATAAAGTGGTAATAATGTGGTGAGGAGAGAAATAATCACACGACGAGTTGGAAGAAGAATCTGGAAGCCATCCGAGAGAGAGAGGTAGCGAGAGGGCTGTCCGCTGAACGACTGTCTTGTGTGTTCACCCCCCGACTACCAATATAGTCCCCAGGTGTTGACGGGCGGGCCCCTCTTGCCGCCCCTTTGGAATGTCGTGATCTCTAAAGTGACGCCCTTTAGCTACCCATCTCTCTCTGGCTGATTCTAGGTTTGTTTTATTAATCCTGGAAGAGCATATATTATGACATATGGCCTCCGTTGAAGAAGGCTGAACATAGTTTGAGTATACTTAAAACTGGAGAAGCCAGGAATAGAGAAAATAATTTTACAGTTGAAATTAGTTAAGTTAATGGTGACATAGTTTTATGTAAATAAAATATTGTATAGTACACAAGTAAATATTATTTACAAGCAGTTTTACAACACCGGAGAGTTTGATATTTAAGGAAATTCTTGAAAATATTAAGGTTATAAAAGGCTATATACAACAAAATCTAATGTATTATAAGGGAAATGATATGGAGGCGTGTGAACAACGAGAAGGGAAGTCACATACACATGATGAAATTCTGAAGATCATTAAGACTGGGGAACTATACACTTTAAGATATTTTTCAGGCGGACATGTCAAGGGGAAACTTATCATGGGCTTTCTATGCTATAGGTGTAGAATACGAGAAATGAGATTGAGGTTGGCAATTGTGTGAGCTCAGGACTGAGGTAAATATAAAACTACATACAATGTTAGAACCTTGGCGAACAGAGCGAGGGGAAACTTGCCCTGGGCCACTCTACCTTATCTATGTAGTTACTTGTGTAGCGAGTCCGAGGGGAAAAATCCCGTGTGTAGGTGAGGAAGTCGAATGTACTTATATTTAATCGGAGGAAAGTATGCGCGCACAGTGCCAACAATTGGGACGAGGACTGCGTTGTCCGTTACAAGTGACAAGCTGCTCGGACACGAGGTGTTTGTACCGTCGTGGGAGCTTGTGCAAGGCGATGATTTCGCGGTGGGTTGTACGTAAGACCCATGTCTGCGCGAAATGATGACGGACCGGACAGAATCAGCGACGATGTTTAATGTACCTCCGTGGGAAATATCGGAGGTAGGCTATATCGTGCTGGTTTGGACAATGGACAAACATAGATTTGAAGACAGGGTCCGTGTGGCGAACGTGTGGCGCGAGAAGAAGAAGCGAACTGTGCCGCTCGATGCAGATTGTTCAAGTGCGAACAAAAAGGGTTTGATAAATATCTAGCAGTTAGTCAATCTGCATCCTGTGACGAAAACACCATTGGCTAGATGGTGTGGGTCGGTGGATATGCTAGAGATGAACTACGAAATATATTATCATAAATGAAGGGCGAAGATTAGGATTTTGAAATGACAATATTGGTTGTAATAATGTTCGATAATTGATTAATCAATAATTCTATAAAGGTCCTGAGCTGGTATAAGGTTGACAAGGTTGTAAGAATGAGTGGGACATTAAGGGGAAGATAGATAAGAGTCACCAAGGGTTGGTTGTAAGCAAGGCTCACGTGGTGGTTGGAATTCTTCGACGCCTGAATTACAGGGTGAATTTTGAATCGATTAGGGAAAGAAATTATTTTTCGTGAGCCGTGCTTACAAGTAGGAGAGGTCATATACAAATAGACATACAAAAGTTTAGGTGCTGGAGGCATATTTTTATAAATAAATTGATTATGAAAATCTATTGTTAATAGTAAAAATCGTAAAGCGTTAATAGGTAGAATTTTTTTTTTAAGTTACGTTAAAATGGAAATTATTTAATTAAAATGACGATTGTTAAATTCTAATGGTAAGATAACTAATTAAATGGGTTACAAATATCTAGCTAAATAGTATGGAGAATAAAACATTGTTAATAGGCGTGGAGAAAATAAATGGAGCTAATTATATAAAGATTGGCATCAGAGTTTACAAGGAGTGAGTTCTTTGAAGAATGAATGGAAGGGGTAAAACAATTTCACTTACAGGTTATGCTGGTTTAAGGCGCAGGTAAGTTCATTGAGCTTCGGGAGAGTTCTGTCTTTGACACTGTGCGTACCAGTGTTGTACATCACAGCAGCGGCAGGGATATGAAGGAGTCTTGTCCATGATGGAGGAAGGTGTCCTGCCCTGGCACGGTGGTCGTTCTTGGGCAGATCTAGTGCTGGAAGGAGTGTGTGGCAGTTCCATCTCCGTCGTAGGTGAATACTTCTTCGGAATCACGGTTCAAAGTTTGGCGAAGAAGGGGTTGAGGGCTCGAAGAGGAGTGGTTACAGTTGAGTTGGGTTTGGCCGATCATCGTGGCTTGGCTTCTTGTTTCTTCATACTCTGGTATATGAGGGATTTGTTTACCGGCCAGGTCTTATCCTGTCGACTCTTCTGTGATATGATCCTGTCGACTCTTCTGAGATATGATCCTGTCGACTTTCAATGTGACAATATAGTGGTAATAATGTGGTGAGGAGAGAAATAATCACACGACGAGTTGGAAGAGGAATCTGGAAGCCATCCGAGAGAGAGAGGTAGCGAGAGGGCTGTCCGCTGAACGACTGTCTTGTGTGTTCACCCCCCGACTACCAATATAGTCCCCAGGTGTTGACGGGCGGGCCCCGTTTGCCGCCCCTTTGGAATGTCGTGATCTCTAAAGTGACGCCCTTTAGCTACCCATCTCTCTCTGGCTGATTCTAGGTTTGTTTTATTAATCCTGGAAGAGCATATATTATGACATATATATATATTTATATAAATAAATAGTTGTTTAGTTTTGTATTAAAATTATCTTTATTATTTTGATTATTTAAATTCAAATTATAAAATTTGTAAGTTGTTATTATTTATTATTTTTACACTATATATATATATATAGTTTGCCAATTACGGTTTTTTTACCCAAGAGAGAAATATCAAGAATATTAATAAACGCTATTGATCTGTATTAAAATTAAATAAAAACATGTATTTTCTCTCTCTCTCTAATCTGTCAGTTTATACTATTAAAAACAAAAAAGGCATATCCTGACCGCGCTCACATGAGCGTTCCCGGCTTCGCCCGGATTTTACCCGAGTAAAAGTTTCCCTAAAGAACTTTTATTAAAACGATTCTAGAAAACATCCAATCCACTTATACGTTTATAAACGTATATAAATATGCAAATATTGTTATATGCGTTTAAATATATTTTTGAGAAACATAATTTTTTGAAAACATTCATCAAACTTTAAATAAGATATTTTTTTAAAAAATATATTAATATTGAAATGCAAAGTTTTTTTTACAACGTCATTGGAATAATATATTACTAAATCCTCAAATTAAATATTAAATATATTATACTTGGAACACATTTTCGCATTTTTACAATTTATAACGGTAATTTTACCCGATACCCCTAGAGGCGCTGCTTGCGAGTGAAAGTAGAAATTTGCTAATAAAATTACAACGAATATTTATTTCAAATCAAATTAAAATCAGAAACCTTCCCAGTAGTATAGTATTTAACTTCCTAAAGTTTCACGGCGATTGGATAATCTTACCTTTTAAAAACATTCATCATGTACACAAAATAACAAACTATGTATAAAATTATTAACCAATCAAATTCATTCATCGTCACGACCAGTGCGGCGCCAAGCGGTAAAAGGCTGGAACTAACGCTTTCTGGTTTTACATTTAAAAAAAAAGCACATCAACCTTTTTAGTTTTTTAAATAGCCTATATGTTAAACGAAATCTTCAGCTACCTACATGCGAAATTCCATAATGATTGATTCTGTAGATATTGCGCAACGCGATAACAAACATCGATATTGGATTTCATTTTTATAGATATAAAGGAAAAAGGATATATATATTACTTCCTCTTTTACGACTGGTTTTGTTTCGAATCTACAGTCCATTGCTGTATTGTAAAAAAAACAGAGTCATAAAATAATTTTATTTCAACAAGAAAAGTATTTACCAATTTCACCAGATGTCTCTATACAGCCGATATATATGAACAAGCTATTTACAAATGAAATGCCTACGAAGCATCATGATGTTGACACGACATTGATGATGATTTATTGAGTAGGCCCCGTCAGATTATTCTGTGACAATATGTATCACAATTTCCAAATGTTTTAAATTTAAAGCTATCATTAGTTCGGCTATCTCTCTCTTGCATTTATTTATTTATATTTATCCCTATTTATTCATATTTATTCTATTTTGTATATAACCTTATATAATCTTATATGAAAAAACAAAAGAAAAAAAAATTAAAAGATCAGGGGTTGATATCTATATATTTAAAAATGAATGTTTGTATGTTTGTCTGTATGTCCGGTATACAAATTCGCAGTAGTTCACTAATTCAAACCAAAATTTTCATACATAGGTAAAAAAATACGGGAAGACGATAGGCTATTTAAAAAATATATATAAATCAATTATTAAAACTATATATTTTTAGTCAGAAAATGATGACGATATTGCTGTATCAGGTTTGATTATCAGATACAAAATTATATCGGGAAAAATTCCAAAAAGCAGAGACCACGGGTGAAACCAGTTCATTATTTTGTACGCAGGAACAAAATTCTAACAGAAAAACATTCATTCGAGCAGAAAACAAAAGCCAGATCATCTTTCTATAAAAATATCGCTTCTCAGACACAAAGTTTGGAGCGGGACGTTTCACAAGAGTGACATCCACGGCGCCAATTTATAATTGTAACGAATAGTATTTGAAAATCAAAATAATATAATTTTCAAATATCGTTGTGAAAATTTACATATTTATTTTTATATTTTAAAAACACACAAAGTTTGGAGCGGGACGTTTCACAAAAGTGACATCCACGGTGCCAATTTATAATTGTAACGAATAGTATTTGAATAAAAACATTTAATCGGATAAAACCTGGGCGTTGCCCGGGTCATTCGGCTAGTTAAAAATAAAAAAGGCATATCCTGACCAAGAGCACATGTGCTTTTCAGAAGGCAGAGCGCCATTTGGTAGAACAGAAATCAACTATTCTTTGATTTAACCTATTCCCTGATATTTGGCCAACCCAATTTCTTGATAAATAAAGAAAAGCTGGATGGCTTTTCTTTATTTATCAAGAAATTGGGTTGGCCAAATATCAGAGAACAGGCTAAATCAATGTAAAGTTGATTTCTGTTCCACCAGATGGCGCTCTGCCTTCTGAAAAGCACATGTGCTCCTGGTCAGGATATACCTTTTTTATTTTTAATAATCTTATATGGATATTAAAATAAAGCAGTCTCAATCTCTCTATCTCTCTCTCTCTCTTAGAGGAGTTGTTCGAGAGTTTGAATGCCAACCCTATTCTAGAACCTCTTTATAAAAACTCTTATAGTGAGGAAATAGAAGACGCTGATGTCTTCCCTTCTAACAGGGAGGATGTCCTCGAGTACCTTTCCCCTGACCAGAGGTCTGCTCTGAAGCTATTCCTCGACATGGCAATAGTCGGGGAGATCTGTCCGACTTCAGGGCGGAATGTGACATCATACCAGACGACCATCAGTGGGATTCCTCTGATGAAAATAATATTTAATTTTGATTTTTTCTCTTATTAACCCTATATAATTTTATATGTACGATGTAATAAAGAAGTTTCAATCTCAATCTCTCTGTCAATAAAGATATAAAGAACATGGAGTTATTTGCTAAACAGACTGAATACAATCACAGAAGTCCATTTGATCCATTGAATCTCGAGTTATGATGGATCATTACGCTAGGTACAAGAAATTATCTTTCCAACTCAATGACCACATTCTAGGAGATAGCAGTAGAGATTTGTTGGTCAAATTACTCGTTTATATATATATATATAATTTAGGATTAAAATATTATTCATTTTTAAAAGGTATCTTTATTTATTTATAAATATTTATATTCAAATTCTATTCGTATGCAATATAAATACGTGTTTTTGAATATAATATAATTTTATAAGAAGGATAGTACAAAAGGGAAGGTATACTGAGATCAGGTGGATAAATTATAAGAAAATGTGTTTTTTTGTTCTTGTTCTAGTTTTCTGGCGATGTTCCAGGTTTCACTGAATTACATTCTGAGCAGACAGAACACATTTCTACTAACATTGAGGTATTTTGTATCATTAGTCTGGTATGGGCCTGATTACATCATGGCGATAGAAGGATATCAACACAAAGCAATAACGCGCCATATATATATATATATTTTTTATAAATAAAAGTGATATTTTCTGTTGATATTTGAATATTTTGAGGATTTTGCTATGTAATGCAGTCGTGGTTAAAATCTTGAAAAGTATAATATTAAAAATAGTTTTGATCAGAGATTGCTTTAATTGAGCTCAAGGAATATATTAAAAACATAATTTGATAAATGTGATGCCTGGCTTAAGGCGTAGGAATCTAAAAAATGAAAAGCTTATTTACATAATGTACAAACAGTTTGAGCTGGCCATCGGGAAACAATAATAATGAGTTTTTATAGGGGAAGCGTGATTTCTGGCGGTCGATTTAGCAGAGTATTTGAATCTATAAAATATAGGGTTTTAAATAATAAAATATTTTAATAAACATATATATCAATTAAAAAAGCATAAATTGGATTAAAATATAATTTATTTACTAATATTACAGTTGTGTGTTTGTGTGGCTGAACAACAACCTTTTTTAAGATATTACAACATATTCATCATGTAATTAAGTAATATTTATCTTTGTGATACCTTGAAAAAGGTTGGCGTTCTGCCAACTGAAATATTGATAAATAAATTATAGTTTGATCCAATATATGCCTTTTCAATTTTAAAAAATCTGATTATTGTATCTTCTCTAAATTTATGAAATAATTTTACATATGTTTGGCAAGTTGGGTATTCATAAATTTTAAATAAATTTGTATAACTCATGAAATTAGGAAAAAGCCAATTCCTAATCGTGCAAGAAAAAGTGTATGATGACTTACGCCATCTGTCGGAATAAATATCAAATAATCGTTGATGATTGATGAATGCTAACAGCCCGAAATGTGTAGGTGTGGTTAACTTTTATTGATTAATCAAGAAAGTGATCTGGACCAATTTTATAATATTTAAAATCGAAGTTTCAGGAGGCTGAGCTTTATGAAAGACAACACATTTATCTTTATCATCCATTTTCAAAGGTGAGCTTATCTGAATGGTTTCCGTGAATACGATTTTTTTTTTATTGTCCCTAGTACCTGTGGTACAGGCCATGATAATCATGGTGGGTAGAAGTTGGCGACTGATTTTACTGTAAGTGCACCACATGTCTACACATGTGGAAAACAGTTCGACTTTTGCATTCACAAATTTGCCAGAGCCCCGTTTGGTTACTTGCACTCGATGGTGGGGTTAGACCTTTGCAAGAATCGGGGGTAATTTTCTGTGATTCCGTCTATGTACTGTTCCTCGATGAGTATTTTCTGAAGTATTCATTTCTTTTTCCTCATCTTCACCATTCATATCAAGTAGACGGTTCTAACACTCACAGTCAGAGAGGCTGTTTTTCGGAAAGGCAGACCCCTCACCATGTGATCTCTGAATGAATCTCATCATATTCACTCGAGAACTAAAGCTAAATATCGCGTAAATTTTATTTTAATCAGATGTGCGTGATTTCTTTTTAACCTTTTAATATGTGTATCATAACTAATTTTCGCACAATTTAATAAAGTTTTTTTTTCGTGAAATGTGTGAAAGTGAAAATATTAAAAATTCGATTTAATTATTAAAGTTGTATATATTTATATTGTTAAGTAGCTCTACAAGTCAGGAATCTCCATGAGACGCCTGTTAACCATTGCTGGAATCCGCTAGAGGGGGACTATAGTTATATTTGTATATTATTTTACTAAAGATGTTTAATTGAATAGTCCCTTATAATAAATTAATTATTATCAAATTTGCCCTTGATTTATTCATCTCCGCGACATATAATTCAATATTTCGAATTATATATAATGAAAAAGAAAAAAATAAATTGTTCTAATACTCTAAAATTTATTTTTATATCCTATTTTTCTGCGTTTCCCCAATGTTTTCTCACATAAGAACGGTAAAATTTATTAAATCTTCCGCGAACAGGTTTTGTCTTCAAACCATCAAAGTATTAAGAGGTCTACTATTTTAATTTGATTGTAATAGTTTGTGTTGGCAACCTTCAAACATAAAATAATGGGTTCCGAATCTCAAAATTCAGACATATACGTTGAAAATATCCCACATACACAAAATTTATTATCAATACTTTTAATAAAATTTTTTTTTTAACACGCTGACAGGTAAAAATATTCTCTAAATACCTGTGGATCTAAAATAAGTGGACTAGCAAGGAAACTATCTTATAAAGAGAAAAGTAAATAAACAGAATAATGACGTCTGAAGGCATTTCTTTTTATTACAAGCTCTTTCCAAGTTTCCATTTTGTGTCTTTTCTGGAACGTTTCATAGGATTTGAGTAAGAAAGACAAATCCTTCTTGTTTATCCCCGTTTTATTCCATCAAGCTGCTGGCTTGTTCGAACTCACAAATGGCAACAATATGCTAGAGTATCTATATACCTATAGCCTGGGAGGTTAAAAGACCCATTAAGTTATGAATGGATATATCCCATACCACAAAAGATACCGTTATTAACCAATAGCTTATGTTGTTGTTGTAGTGTTCAATGAAGAGCTTCAGATGTCTCCATACATCTCTATCACAACAGTCGTAATGTCCTCTATTTTAGGTGTGTGAATCCGCTGTTCTGTGTCAATGTCAATTTTATGTTGTTGTAGTGTTCAATGAAGAGCCTCAGATTGTCCGTGCATATCTATCACAGCATTGAACATATCTCAACATTGAACTGAGAGCGATTGATCCTGACCTTGTCTGGAGGAGAACAAGGTGGAAGAGTCTCTTCCTCCCTGAGAACAGCTTTTCATATTTTATCACCAAGTTGTAAATAATCACATTTATCTTTGTTTAATTTCTTATAGATTTTGTAACAATTTACAAAGAGTGTCAAATATTTTGAATTGTCAATTTGTCTATCGAAGCAGTTGCAATGTCCTCTATCTTGCGTGTATAAATCTACTGTTCTGGGTTCATGTTAATTTTGGAAAATTGGTACCGTTGCCACCTTAGTCACCTTGGACCAGAATTTGGTCGAATATTCCAAGGGTCCAGGGGGGACCACATGGAATAATAGTTTATTTAAACTTGAATTATATAAGAGTTTATCAAAATTTTCCCCAATAAAACGATGATATAATACTCCTCAGATCCACACTAATTCTAAGTTTCAAAAAATAAATTCGGGTATTCAAATTCCCTCCAGATTTGGGATTATCTGTTCCTAATTAAAACCGACTTATTGTTCTGTATTTATCCACCGACAACAGTGCAATATAAATAAATAAATCAGAAGAGAGAGATAGAGAGAAATGAGGAATCTAAGTTCGTATATATTGAGCTTCATTTGTTTGTCTTTTCACTTTAAAATGGCTCTGCGTAATATAGTGTTACGACGCTTCTCAGCCGTAGATGTTTACATTCAAGGTTTTTAAGAGAACAATGTGGATTTTTTTTGTGTATACAGCTTAGTACCGTATATTTATTATAAGGGCTTTTAAGAGTAGATAAGTAACTATATACTGTAGATACCTCCATTGTCCGCCACCAGAGGGATCCTCCTCGTCACCGTCTTCCCGGTCAGTCCATACGGCCACACGCCCGGAGCCCACTTCCTGTAGCCAAATTGCCACGTCTGTTGTCACCGCAGATCTGTTTGAACTGTCCTGCTCCCCCCAAATTGGAATGCCGTCGTTGCGCCAGTCCCCCCACACACATGTGGGCCATCCTCCCGCCTCTCGGATATCTTGTCATACAGTGACGAGAGCATTATCATATTACAACAGAGATGTACTATTTAATTCTAGCATGTTTTGAGAGATGTTGAAAGAAATTTTTAAACTTGTATATAACACGTTTATTGTTTTTACAGATTTTACAAGGATAATTCATATTATTTTGAAAATAAAGCAAACCATTAAAATATCTTGAATTAAAAAGGCATATATTGGATCAAAATAACTTATTTTTACCAATATTTCAGTTGGCTGAATGGCAACCTTTTTCTTAACATTTCATAATAAGCCTTTTTCATAAGTTATTTTTGATCCAATATATGCCTTTTAACTTAAATTTATATTATTTAATATTTTATTTGACTATTTTTCAAACTCATCGGCATTATTGATTTTTTTTTCAATGCTGAACATTTTAAAAATCAAAAATAAAATTTATATGAAATAGACGGTAAAAAAAATGGTCAGATGTTTGGATTAAAATACTAAAGGGTATATACTGAACTTTCATTTTATATGTAAATAGGCATTTTATATGCCCTTCATTATTATTATTTATATTTTAAATTTCCATATCAATACCTGACCTTTTTATATATATTTTTTTCACCTTTACACATGTTTAGCGTAATCACGCAAATTAGGCCTTGAATACCCATTTCTTTATTTTTTGGACAGCTTCTTGTACTAAATATTTGGCCGTAGAGGTACAGTCTGCACTACGTTAACGAGGGCCAACAGCTCGAAACGCGTAGTTGGTTAGCTTTTCTTTATTTATCAAAAAAAATGTATTGGTCAAATATTTTGGAAAAAAATCTTAAATTAACGTTCATATAGTGTTGATTTGTGTTCCACTAGATGGCGTTCTACCATCTAAATTGCTCATGTGAGCAGTCAGGATGATCAAATAAGACAGATTATGAAATGATGCATATATAAGTAAACCACATAAAGTTGCATTCATATATAGATATGTTGCACTAGCGCGCCATCTGTTATCAAAATTCAAAACTATTTTAAAGGCGTAAGATTCTTTTCGATATTGAACAATTTCTACTGCCCTTACTGCAATGGAAAAATTAATGAGAGGGCCTGGCTCATCAGTGGTGAACCCTGGAGAGTCTAACAACAGTATCACTATAAAAAGAAGTTCCAAAAATGCAATATAACAGCGGTATGGTAGATTAAACTGGCGAAACCGCTGAGAGGGTTTACCACTGATGAGCCAGGCCCTCTCATTAATTTTTCCATTGCAGTAAGGGCAGTAGAAATTGTTTAATATCGAAAAGAATCTTACGCCTTTAAAATAGTTTTGAATATAGATATGTACTAAAAGTGCCACCTCTATATTCAAAAATGCATTTAAAGCAATTTATTGCTTTATTATATTATGTATTATCCAAACAATACCATGGAGGGGTGGCTGTGTTTTTCTCCGAAATATTCTAAAAGTAGTGATATTGTAACAAAGTATTTATTATTTTTTTTTAGCAGAGTATTGTTTTTTATGTTTATATTATTCTATACTCTGTACACTTACCTCTTTTACTTATCTTTTGTTTACCATCCATAGTTTGTTCTTCCCTGAAATAAATATTCCACGTGGCTTTTTGGTGGAAATGCTGAGTAAATTAGGGAAGACAAACTGAAGATCTCCGAAAAGATCTAGAGGCCATGGGTGCTGTGATCTACATTTTCGGAGACTTGCTCCAGGATTCCACCGACGTGTCAAAGCCGATATACCACTCATAGTTTGTTCTTGCCAGAAAAAACTGTTGTCTCATCCCAAATTGGTCTTCCCTAATTTTCCACGTGGTAATATAAACAGTTGTCATCCCAACAGCAACCTTCCATCAATAGTCGTTCCGACAGGCCGATACTAGTGGTTCCTACAGTTGACATTTCAACATGGATCATTACAAAATTCATCATTGACTCTAAATTTGAATATATCGAACAATGCTAGTTTTGGTCGTTGAGGTACAGCTTGCACCACGCTGATGAAGGCCAACAGCCCGAAACGGGTACGTGTTTAGCATTTCTTGATTAATCAATAATGGTAATTTAGCCAATTCTGGAATAATTGAAAATTAACAAGAATAGTTGATATTTATTACGATAGATGGCGCAAGCCATCAGCAACCTACAGTTTCACGATAAGGAAATGACTTTTTATTTTCTCAATGCTAGTTTTGTTACACACCCTTTTGAAACAGAGAGTTCACAAATACATGCCTCTTATTGAATTATTCTTTGTGAAATATGTGAAATACAGATTCTTCAACATCATGTTTGTACACTAGCAATCCGATTTTATTTCGTAAAACATCCAAAATTTTAAAGTCATAATCAGAGTATTGAAGTAAGTCGAAAACTTGTATATCTTTAGCCTTTATTCAGAGATTAAGAAGGATATTCTAACAAAGTTTTTATTATTTTATTAGCATAGTATTATTTTTTATTTATATTTTTCTATACTCTGTACACCTCCCTCTTTTGCTTATCTTTTGTTTATCGCTCATAGTTTGTTCTTGCCTGAAATAAATTGTTGTCTCATCTCGAAGTTGATCTTCCCTAATTTTCCACTTGGTAATAATTAAGAAGGATATTTATATTTATTTCGTAAAATATTCTTATCACCTAATAGAATAAGCATTTGACTTTTCAGTGCTTATTTCCTTATCAGAAAAGGTATAGAATTGTTTAAAATATGATAGCGATATAATTTGATTTATATCATAAAATAAGTATTTCTCTCTAAAAAATATATATTTCCAAAGGTAATAGAAACTAATAGAAACTCAAATTCTCAATTAACATAAAGGCGAAGTATACCAAATAAATATTGCAGAGGACAGGTGAAATATGGCAAATAACCCCCAAAACCAACCTAATTACGACGAATAAATCACTTGGTGTGTTTTAATTAGAAAGTAAGAGCTGGAGAGATAATGGACCAACTGGCACTAATAACCACAATCCATCACTTCCAACAAAAGCCACAAAGAACTCTGACTGGAATCAACGTGAAATAACCCCACGTCACTAATTATATAGAGTACTGCCGAGACCATATTGTGTAATCCCACGTATCACACACATGTTGTCCGTGTTCTAAACCTGGGGTCAGCAAACTACGCCTCGCGAGCCACATGCAGCTCTTTGGATGTGAAGCTGCGGCTCTATATATAGTTCCATACGTACATATTATTTATACGAGTACTATTTATTGTTGTCAAGAAAAAAAAGTGTGGCTCTTTAAAAACTTTGAAATTTTGTAAATTGTAATTTTTAACAATTTCGACTCAAAGTTTTACCGACCACTGGTCTAAACCATTGGTTTCATGCGGTTCTTTGGATGTGAAGCTGCGGCTCTTTATATAGTTCCAAATATTATTTATGCGAGTACTATTTATTGTTGCCAAGAAAAAAATGTTATGGCTCTCTTTAAAAATTCTAAAATTTTATAAATAGTAATTTTTGGCTCTTCCGACTCAAAATTTTGCCGACCCCTGGTCTAAATCATTGGTGTCAATACAATAGCCATTACAACAGAAGTCTCCTTCAAACAATATTAATTTTAATAGAATTTGATTACAACAGTAGTTATTCTAACAGTAAGCATTCCATCATCGATTCCCGCATTGGGCACTCTTTTTTTCTAAAAAAAAAAAAGCTCAAATGGCCCCCGATTATTGCAATGGTCTAACTCCACCAGCGAGTGCAAGTAATCAAACAGGGCTCTGGCATATTTATAAGTGCAAAGTCGAACTGCTTTTCACATGTGTAGACATGTGGTGTACTTACAGTGAAGCAGTCGCTAACTACCCACCATTATATCATAGCCTGTACCACGTGTACTAGGGATGATAATTTTAAAAAATCCATGTTTTTGACTAAGATACGAACACCACTTTCATAAATGGCATTTGAGGTGAATGGCAGGTATCTGGACGTCTATTGTAAAAAAAAATGCATTGAACCCCTAGTATAATAAATATAGTGGCACATTTCATATTTCTTTTGGAATATTTTCCATCATAACTTCTTTCTCGATAAATAAAATAGCCTTAATTTGGACAGTTAACGCCAAATCTGCGTAATTACGATCAACATGTTAAAGAATAAGAAAAATATATAAAATATATATATAAAAATATGAAAAAATAATACATAATAAAAATAAAAAATATATTTAATATTAAAATATACAGTATATGAATATTGAATATATATATTAAACATAAATATATTAAAAATTCACGTTTAGTTTATTTTTGTTCTACTAGATGGCGCTCTGCCATCTAGAATACTCATGTGAGCGGTCGAGAAATGCTCTTTTAATTTTCAATATATATATATGTTAATAACATAAAGTTGCGGGAGAATGGTATTCATGTACCAAAATAGGCACCTCTCCCTTTAAATGTGTGTCAGAATGATGGAAGCATTGCAGCACCCTGGTAAAAACTGAACTAGTGTTGATAAAGAATGAACCTAACACAAGTTTTGGAAAATTTAGATAAAACAACAACTTCTTTACCATGGTTTAGGGCTTTGGTACTTATCAATACAGGTTATTTTCATGAATATTGTCAAATAGCTCTGCAACTCCGGTCACAAGAAGCCCCATGGGACACCTCTAAAACATCCTTGGACTCCGGGAAGGGGGGGACCACAGGTGTGAGAGGTTCTCGAAATCTTATCGGCAAATAAGGAAAACGGGTGGTCTCGGTGGCTGACGACGATCATTGTTATTATCTTTACCTTTGGATAAGTTGTTATATATTCTGACTCATTCTCCCTATAAATACCTCTTGTATATCATTTTATTGGAGAATTTAGAGTGAAAATACCCTTTATAATAAATTAATTATTCCCAAATTTTCCCTTGCTTTATTTTTATCTCCGCGACAATATGATCCTCCCGCATATTTAGGTCGTATTCTTGCATGTAAATCGGCCTTTGCCCCTTCACCAGCCTCACCATTTATTTGATAAATTCGACCGATTTCTTTACCCCTCTCGTAGAATGTTATGAAATCGAAGCCTTCCCTGTACTGAAGAAGGCCATAGCCTGAAACCATGGTATATAGGTAAGTTTTTTTGTCTGAAATAGTCAAAGCTGGTGTTATGGCTCATTCTTTGTTATCACTAGTAAGGTTTTTTACTGGTGTGATGCAATAGTGTACAGTGTCATAGATGCCAATGATGCACCTTTAAAAGGAGAGATGTCTAGAAATATGTGTTATATGTGATATATGTTTATTTAAATATATGTAAAATATTTTTAATATTCGTTTATTTGAATATGATATTTTATATTAATATTTCAAAATAGTTTATTTTAGATAAGCGCATTATTATAAACCAAACGAATCTTTAAACGAAGATACATATTTCGAAATTAGAATCTTAATACTTTTTGGAAATGTAAAAAATGATGGGCTAAGTGTAAAAACTGTAGCACACCCATATACCTAGCATTTTCTAATACTATGAGTATTTCAACGTATAATTTGTATATTATAAATATAAAATCAGCATCATTCCAAGTAACAATTATCGCTGTCTTACTATAAAGAAATATTGGAATTCTTTGTATTTCTTTTGTTTCTTACGAAGACAGGCCATATTGAGTGGAAGTATTTGATGGAAAATTTGGAAATGGCATTAAAATGACTCTTTGTATTCTTACAGAACACAAACGAAAAGTGTATATAATATCTTTATTTATTTTGTAGGAAGTATAAATGTTGCTTATATCTTTCTTTTTCTATCTCTTGAAACAAACTATATATAATGTATTGAATATTTGAGATAAACCTTTGTTTCGGATACATGAGAAGTATGATTTTGCCACGTGGAAAATTAGGAAAGACGAACATCAGGATGAACAGCAATTTATTTGAGGCAAGAGCAAACTATGCATGATAAACAAAAGATGAGCAATGAGGGACGTTTACAGAGTAGCAATATAAACATAAAAAATTAAACTCTGTTTATAAAATAATAAATAATTTGTTACATAGCTCCTCCCCTATAGGAGCTGTGACCCACAGCTTCCTATTATTGTAGTTACTGACATGAATCTGACGTACTTCTGCCAAGGATTCCGTCATGTCTTGGAAATTTGTCCTTAGTACCTTTACGTTCTTTTTCTTGCGGTTTGAAGAGCGGCTTTGTCGTCGTATCGTCGTCTATAGGGACATCGTCTTCTTTGAGGGAAGTCTTGGCTTCGACACGGCGGTGGAATCCTGGAACCATTAGTTGAAAATGTGGATCACAGCACCCATGGCCTCAAGGTCTTCTCGGCGATCTTCAGTTTGTCTCTCCTAATTTACCCAGCATCTCCACCAAAATGTCACATGGAAAATTAGGAAAGACTTCAGGATGAGACAACAATTTATTTAAGGCAAGAGCAAACTATGAATGATTAAAAAAAAGCAATGAGGTACGTATACAGAGTAGCAAAATATAAACATAAAAAACACTCTGTTAATAAAATAATAAATACCTTTCTATAATATTGTTGCAGTATTTTATGATATTGAAGTCGTGGAAAAAAGTTCCAGTTCTCTTTGTTCATTGTTAAATATAACATTCATATAGGAAAACTGATCAAAATAAGCCTTCAAATATATTTTTCTTCTGGTCCATATTTGAATATATATTTTTAATAGATATTTATCACAAAAAATATATTTTTACTTTTCAATCTGACTTCAGCTTTTATTTAAATCTTTCCTCCTCCTTAATGACTCTTCTAATATAGAGTATTTAACTTGGTCGATTTTTATGCCATTTTTTTTTTGCATTCTTCAGGCCCATTGGTTTTTTAGAGCGATGTTGTTTTATTCTGTAATTTAAGTAAAATTCAAAAAATGCCTTCTAAACTTCTGTTCAAAGCATTTTCTAAACCTCTCAATTATCTTCTAATAAATGAAATGTCTTCTGAATAACTTTTTTAATTTGAAAAATTCTTTCCCGCCAATATAAATAACATTTATTCTAGAAAGTCCTTCTAGTATAAGTGTTACTGCCCTGTTCTAAAGGAGGAAGATGACACCAATTTTGATGTCAATCCAGTTTCAAAGTTCAGCTTTGAAATTTGAATGCGGAAGTTTTGTCCTAGTAAAATGTATTATTATTATAAGAACGTATTTGCCTATTTCCAAGTTTTCTTGTGTTTTATAAAACCATGAATTATATACTCTATCAATGACTTTCTAAAGGTAAATGACCCAAAGCACAATAAATATATATATAAAACAATACTTAAAGTTTCACCGCATAAGTTTCTTTTCTGTGAAAAATCAATATTTATTTCAAAGAGAAATATTTACTATTTCTAACTTTTTTGGATGAAGTATGAAAGGGTGAAAATATGAAGAGTAATGGCGAACAGAAAAATAAAAGTGTCCAGGGACGGGAATCGAACCCACAACGTTCCGCTTACCGGGCAGATGCCATGTCCACTAGGCTACCCTGGACGTATTTTTCCGTTCGTGAATAATACTTAAAGTAACTTATAATACATTATAAAGGACTGCGGCGTGTGATTATAAAACAATACTTAAAGTTTCACCGCATAAGTTTCTTTTCTGTGAAAAATCAATATTTATTTCAAAGAGAAATATTTACTCTTTCTAACTTTTTTGGATGAAGTATGAAAGGGTGAAAATATGAAGAGTAATGGCGAACAGAAAAATAAAAGTGTCCAGGGGCGGGAATCGAACCCACAACGTTCCGCTTACCGGGCAGATGCCATGTCCACTAGGCTACCCTGGACGTATTTGTGGGTTCGATTCCCGCCCCTGGACACTTTTATTTTTCCCTTCGCCATTACTCTTCATATTTTCACCCTTTCATACTTCATCCAAAAAAGTTAGAAATAGTAAATATTTCTCTTTGAAATAAATATTGATTTTTCACAGAAAAGAAACTTATGCGGTGAAACTTTAAGTATTGTTTTATAATCACACGCCGCAGTCCTTTATAAAATATATATATGTAATGAGGTCCTGTTGACTCTTGTAGAATCCTGTGGTAACCGAGGGTCACTCGCTGTGGTATGGTAACCGAAAGGGGCAAACCTGTAGTAACCGAGAGGGACAGTCAGGACGTGGAGAGTTTTCCAGTACCTCTCTGCACCTTGGGAGACCTTCAACAGTTCTCACAGAGTACAGGCAGTCTTGGTCGAGGCAGAGTGGAAAGCTTGGGAATGTCCACACGAAAAACGAAGACACAGTTGCACTAGGAAAGTTCCGTGAACAGATAGAAGTCGACCTAGGCGCGAAAGATGGAGATAGAAGAGTTCTTACTGGTCTACATGGTGGATGAGAAGGACCTTGGTGACAACCGACGAGGGCTTTCGCTGATGGTGAAGTGACTATATTTTTGGCTAGGACGGAGGCCTTATATATCTTTGCCGAGAGAGGAAGTATTGCATTTCAGCAGATGCAACAAGAGCGTGGATCGTCTGGCGAAATTGTACACTGGCGCCTTACTGAAAGTTTCCTAACTATCTTTAGATGTTGCTTTGGGACTGCTACATCTGATTTTAGACGTTTTTGACTTCTATCTCTTGCTTCAGCTCAACTCTTAATCTATTACAGAGTTTAATTTATTTATCCTCAGTTTGTACAAAGTACATTACATATGATGATGTATTGACAAATGTCAATAATGCGTATAATCCTTTACAGATGTGTTTCAATATACAACATGAAAATCTTTTTATAAGTTATATACAATATGGGGTTGTTGGTTTAAATTGCCATAGATGGGCCCCGGGAGTGAAAGGGTTTATCCGTGTTTAAGCGGGTAAGTAATTAAAAATTATTTTAATTAATTTAAACTGTGAGGGTTAAAAAGGGCTATTACAAGATGATTTGTTCAGATATATCTCAAAAAATAAAAATAAAAATAAAACATTTTCAATCAAAATGTTATATAAACATATTTTTTTTTAGATAAAACCGTTGGTTAAATTAAATACATAATGATATGATTATGTGAAAGGGAATTGAAAATTCTAAAATTTTATTGGCGGGCGTTGAAAAGGGTTAGGAGTTAAAGAATATGCAATTTTTAGGAGTGCACATGTAAATCAAATTCTTAGATCCAGGTGCCAAGCGAGGAAATAGACTTGAGCGTCTTCCCAGGCAATGTTTCACTTGCGATCCTATATAAGGGTTACAGTGCGTTGTCACAATTGCAGGGTATTGTATTGGGAAATGTTGAAGAAAATAATCAATATGATTGAAAGGGGTGGTAGAGCCATGCGATAAATAGAATTGTAGCGACAGTAGGTGATCTGACTTGACTTGAAATCTAAGGTTGATTGTGGTCCGCTAGAGCTGATTAATAAGTTGAAAGTTTAAAAAGTGAACTCTTTGTGCATGCGTTGGTGATTGTGCTCTGCAAATGATTGAAATGAACTCTTGAAGCGTGTTCAGACCAGAAGTTGGGATTTTTAAATCTGGGGAACTGTATTCAAAGAGTTTGTTGAAATTACGAAATAAAAAAAATTGTCCAGCAGTACTGTCGTTTTTCTACGTTGATGTGAAGCAATGGCTGAAAAAGATAGTGATGGAAATTATAGGGAAGTGGTTAGAGAGTATGATTGTTGCAGATGCATGATAGTTGATGATAAACATTGTCATATAATAAAGCTATTTAACCAAATATAAAATATAGTGAATAAAAAGATAGAAATATGATTGCGGGTAAAAAAATTGTAAGTGGACAAAATTAAACATGTAATATATAAAAGATATAATAATGAATTAAAAATGATTTTTTGAAGAAATAAATGTTTTATAATACTAAATTAATATCATGAAAAATAAAAGTAAATTTGATTAAAGTTTTTTTTAATAATGTTGGATTAAAATTTTGATCATATAATTGAAAAGTAAAAATAAAAATATAATATTCAAAATTTTATACAAATTAGAATATATTTAAAGATTATTATAATGATTGGATAAATGTTAAGTAGCGGAAAATTGAACAATATTCTCGTTTATCCAAAAAGGTGATATGTAGATAATTATATCTCTTTTCCATTATAAAGTCTATATCAGACTTAACCAAGTTGTTTTAATTGGTGATATCAATTAACATGTGAAATGTTTAATATATGTTGTGTTGTGATTAAGGCGTTGGTGAGATTTGTGAGAAAACCTAAATGTTTAGTGTGAAACTTGTGTTTAAAAAAATGGCGATCATGAAGATAGCGGTCAAGATGATAGCTTTGTAAGGGAGGGAGGACGTTGGACGGGGAAAATGTAACTGAAATAGATTCGGTGATCCTATTACTGGGGGGTCACATGGGCGGGGTGTTTGTTATTTTTGTCATTTACTTGGAACTGACTTTCTGTCTCTCTTCTTTTGTTGAGGTTGGCATATTTCTTGCTAATTTTAAAATATAGTTTTCTCGATGTTCGTAAGTGGTTGTGTTTTCGAAGTTGTTTAGACTTGGTAAAAATGTTATTCAGTGATGTCAGGTTTAGATGTGAGTGAAAGTGCGACTTTCGACGTGGACACGCTTTGGGGTGAGATGTGTCACAGGCATGAAGGCGTCTTTGGCCTTAAGTGAAAAAGATTTGTGGTGTGGCGCTGTGACACGAAGTGAGAAGTGATTTGGAAAGGTGTCACGTGAAGTCGTTGTTTGGTATTGAATCTAACCTGTTTCACCATGAATAACAAATTTACTAAAGTCATGGGTGGTGGTTGTACGAACATGTATCGAGAATATTTAGATTGTTAGTGGCGACGATAAGGAGCTTGTGTGGCTCGAGATTGATTTGTTGCTAAGCCGCGCGCTATTTATTGTTGTCAATTGGATATAGTGATGTGAGGGTGTTGTAACGTTTGTTGAGAGAGATGTATGGTTGATAAATTATGCATGTAAAAGGAAAGGATGAGGGAGTGTATTTATCCTCGAATATTAACTTGTTTTGGGGAAGGACAGTTATTTTTCTATTTGTGATTTAGAAGATATTGTATCTTTCGATTTTTGCAATTAAAAAATGTGTTTCACCTATATTAATTTATATTTAAATTTATTTTTCTTATCATTGATTATGGTAGCTAAAATGATTCTTGTAAAAGGACAATGTCGTGATAGTGACAATAAAATTTTGAATTGTGTGTGGCGTTTACTTAAAATGGTGGATATGACAATTATTTTCGAAAAATTTCAAGAATTGATTAAAAGTGATTAAAATAAAAATAAACATTGATTTATTGGAAATTACGTTGTGAGTTTGAGGATAAAGTTAAGGTAGGTTTTTAAAAACTTACAATTGTGTGATGATTGTTCAGTCAGGAAACTTGGTATCTGGTTGTTTTCCTGATGACGTGGAAAGCGCTCCATGTAGGGCTTATAGAAGTTTGTAACTTCTGTAAAGTTGATGGCGGCTTGTCGCCTTAAGCATTTTCGATGTCAGGCCGAAGGTGGGGAACTTGTCACTGGGTTTGAGTCATTCTGCTCCTCGATTTCCATCACTTGCGGGAATTTCTACTGTGTCGTTGGGGTGGTCAGGCAGCTTGCTCCTGGCGTTGACGATGTGTTAGCGGGTCTGCGGAGTTACCTTGAGACGTCGTGTCCCCCGTAAATATCGCTTTTTGGAGGAGAGATTGCTTGGTCGGTTCGTTGGAATGGCCGGTTTGTTCCTCCATCTTCGTTCTTTCTCGTTTCTATCTGGATAGGCTTCTTACCTCTTCGTTGTAGTCATCTTTCGTTTTGGTCATCCTGTCGACTAATCTATGATGAGGTCCTGTTGACTCTTGTAGAATCCTGTGGTAACCGAGGGTCACTCGCTGTGGTATGGTAACCGAGAGAAGCAAACCTGTAGTAACCGAGAGGGACAGTCAGGGCGTTGAGAGTTTTCCAGTACCTCTCTGCACCTTGGGAGACCTTTAACAGTTATCACAGAGTACAGGTAGTCGTGGTTTAGGCAGAGTGGAAAGCTTGGGAAAATCCATCACAAAAAAACGAAGACACAGTTGTAGTAAGAAAGTTCCGTAAACAGATAAAGGTTGAGCTAGGAGCGAAAGATGGAGATAAAATAGTTCGTACTGGTCTACATGGTGGATGAAGAGGATCTTGGTGACAACCGACGAGGGCTTCCGCTGATGGTGAGGTGACTATATTTTTGTCTATGACGGAGGTCTTATATATCTTTGCCGAGAGAGGAAGTATTGCAATTCAGCAGATGCAACAAGAGCGAGGATCTTCTGGCGAAATTGTACACTGGCGCCGTCCTGACAATTTCCTATCTAACTTTAGATGTTGTTATGGGACTGCTACATCTGATTTTAGACGTTTTTGACTTTTATCTCTTGCTTCAGCTCAACTCTTAATCTATTACCGAGTTTTATTTATTTATCCTCAGTTTGTACAAAGTACATTACATATGATGATGTAATGACACATGTCAATAATGCGTATAATCATTTACAGATGTGTTTCAATTATACAACATGGAAATCTTGTTATAAGTTTTATACAATGTGGGTTTTTTGGTTTGAATTACCATATATACATATTATATAATCTAAAAATGCAAATATTTTATTTTATTTTAAAAACATATTTTATTTTCATTCATTGACTATTATATATATTTGACCATAGATGCAAAACATACCACTTTTAATTAATGTTGTTGTAAATATGTATATTTAACCCTACCTATCTTTTATTCACGATTATAGAATTCATTATATAAATTCTATATTCCTGTGATATAAATAATTTTATGTATATTTTTACTTCAAGAGATTCAAAATAAAAATCTTATTGAAAGGTAAATAATTATCTTTACTTTTCCACGACTGCACCTCTTTTCAACAATCAAACACACAAATATTTTCTAATCTATAACATACATATATATATTAAAAAAAAAAAAAAAAAAAAATTTTTTTTTTTTTTTTTTTTTAATATTGATTTCAACACCTGATCTTTTTATCTTTTATTTTTTTATACATATATATATGTACATATATACATATATATACATATATATATGTATATATATATGATAAATGTCAAATATTGAATTGAATATATATGCCTTCTTATTATCTAAATATTCAAATATGGAATGATATATTTTCAGAACAATATATATATATATTTATATATATGTTAATTTAAACCAACAACCCTATATTGTATAATACTTATAACAAGATTGTCATGTTGTATATAAAAACACATCTTTAAATAATTATACACATGATTGACTTGTGTCATTACATCACCATATGTAATGTACTTTGTACAAACTGAGGATGAATAAATAAAACTACGTGATAGATTAAGAGCTGAGCTAAGCAAGAAATCGAGATAGAAATCCAACAACCCTAAAGAGGAATTTGGCAGGTCGTTCCATCAAGGTCATTGGGTGTAGAATACCGCAGACGCCCCACGCCCTTTGCACCCGTTCAAAGTCCAAATTCCCGCATGCCTCCCCACTCGGCAAAGATATATAAGGCCTCTGCCCTGGCCGAAAAAAATAGTCACTTCACCATCAGCGTGAGCCCTCGTCGGTTGTACCCAGGTCCACCTCTTCGACAATGTAGTACAGTAAGAACTCTTCTATGTCCATCTTGCTCTTAGCTCGACTTTTATCTGTTCACGGAACTTTTCTACTACAACTGTCTCTTCGTTTTTGTGTGTGGACATTCCCAAGCTTTCCACTCTGCCTCTTCCACGACTGCCTGTACTTTGTGAGAACTGTTAAAGGTCCTCCAAGGTGCAGAGAGGTACTGGAAAACTCTCCACGCCCTGACTGTCTTTCTCGATTACTACAGGTTTGACCCTCAGTTATCACAGCTATAGCGAGAGTCGACAGGATACCTCATCACAGATAAGTCGACAGGATAGCATATATACACAGGATATATATATATATATATATATATATATTATATTTAAAATAAATTTAATAAGATTTCTGTTGTTTTGGATCATCTTTGCGATTATACTATGGTGGTGCAGTCATGGCTAAAATCTTGTGAAAGTATAATAACAAAAATGGTTTTGACCAGAGTTTGTTTTATTTGAGCTAAAGTGATATATATGAAAAACATAATTTGATTAAAGTACTGCCTGAATTAAGGCGTAAGAATAAATGAAAAGAAAAGCTTATTTACATAATGTACAAAAGTTTTGGGTCGACCAATCGGGGAAGAACAACAATGAGTATTTATAGAGAAAGCGCGACCTCTGGCGGTCGATTTAAACAGAGTATTTGTATCTATGAAATAATAATTTTTTTAAAATGAAATAATACTTTTATATAACATATATATATATAGTATATTTTGAGTTAGATAGTTCACAACCTTCTTCTGATATTTATTATAACCCCATATCTATATAAAAATATGTATCGACCTTGTAACAATGGAAGTGACAAATAAACAAAGAAGTAAAGGTAGACCAGACGGCGACAAGGCGACGGCCAGAAAGTGGCGTGATTACAGTAGCCAATCAGGAATCACCGCCAAATGCGGGGATCCAATATAAAAGGGCCCAGAAAAGAGACAAAGTAGTTGTTTTCAGAGTGACGCCGATATACGGTCTGTCGGATCTCTCACCCCTCCTTCTATCCGTGAGTAGCTTAGGGCATCCGCGGCGCCCGTGGTCCGCCTGCCTCCGTCCGTGGTCTATCTCTACCTTTTGGAGCTACCATCTAGACCTGCCTCTGTTTCTTGCTGTCCCCGTGCGGGAATCCCATCACGCATCCACGACCACGACTGCCCAGTATATTCCACATCGGCTTGGTCGGGATTACTACAGAACCCGTTTAAGTCGACAGGATAACTGAGGACAGCAGCATGCAGAGGATGACGGAGGTCGGAGACGAATACTTAGCGAATGCCCTCACCCACATGCAACCCCAATGCGAAGACCTAGTAAGCCGCCTAACAGACGCTATTCGGGGACTTGCCGTGCCTCTTGCGGAGGAGGCCCTCATCTCCCCTTTCGACGGATCCTACGCAGCAAGCAACTTCATCCAACAACTCGAACGGACGAGCGAGGGACCGCAAGATGACGCCACCCTGCAAGCCCGGCTCCGCGCACTACTCAAAGGTGAGCCCCTCTCCCTCTGCAACGAACTAACTCTGGTCTCTCTGCCATACAGTCAGGCAAAACAAACTCTCATGGTCTCTACCCCGGAAAATCCGAGGTCACTTTCACCAAATTTTTAACTTTTAAATTAACTGGTCAGATCCAATTAGGAGAATATTACCGTCAAAAAATAACTATGGGATTACAACTGGGCCTAACCAATCCCATCATAGTATAAGCAATAACGGAAGGCCTCCAGGCCAGTGATTAGCGCTTCATGAGGGCCATAGCCCCTAAAACCCTGACCGAATGGTACTCTACCATGACTAGAATAAAAGGACCAATTCACTCCCTACTCCATCCGAACCATTTCAAGGTGTTACCAACACCATTGCCATTCACCGTGATACCGGTACTCCTTCTACGGGAAGGAACTACAATCCTTTTTCTACAAACAATACTCCAAGATACCCTTCTGGTGCCAGGAGATCACCCTCACCATGCAAATACTGCCAAGGTGATCACTGGAACAGTGAATGTTCGATGAACAGGCGACCCTACAGGCAACAGGCCTACCACGGCCAACCTACTGCGCATTATTTCCCACCGGAACAAAATGGCGCCCACAACCTTCCCGTGCCGGCTCCCAGGTCTTCTCGCACCCCATAAGGCAACGAAACCCTCAATTTTCGTCCCTAAACTATCCAATATTCTATGTAAACCTAAATTTTTAATAATTTTTATTGCCCGTTCCTCTTAGACACAGGAGCCTCTAATAACATAATTAATTTAAATATTTTTAATCATCTTAGTAAAAACTTATCTAATCCTTTAAAATTATATCCATGCCATATATTAATCAATTCCATATCTACTCAAATAAATTCGATAGGATATACATTTTTGACCACTACCATAGGAAAAATTACAAAATCAATTAAATTTTATATAATAGATAATTTATTACCTTTTGGTATACTATCATTAAATTTCATTAGTCAATTTTGTTTGACCTTAAATTTATATAATCATTCTATTTATCAATGTGATGCTCCTTTGTCTAAGAAATGGTACCAGATAACCTATGTAACCCCATGTAATAATGGAGAGAGTAACCACAATCCGCCCAATGTGGGCCATTTAAAAAACATGCCTAACTCACATTCTCCATTATTACAAGGGGAAAATGTCCATCCTATACCGTGTCCCATTACCTTGACCAAGGCCTCTACCAATTGTGACAAAAATGCCCTCAGCCAAACTTTAGCTCATTTGCCCCATTTATATTTATTACCCCCACTATATCCCTCTGAACATCAACGTAAAATTTTTAATGATTCTTGTAATATTTATGTGTTAGGAATGATATCCCTTTAACTTTTATGAATATCATTAAGAATTACTCAAATATATTTTCTACTAACAAATATAACATCCCAAAATTGAAAATTCCTCCTATCAATATTAGGACAAATTCAGATAAAATAATTGCACTCAGGCCGTATCGTACATCTCTTTCAGATCAACGTGAAATACAAGAACAAGTAGGGGAAATGCTAGAATATGATATTATAGAGCCTTCCTTCTCCCCCTATTCATCCCCCGTTACTTTAGTTACCAAAAAGGATAAGACAAAAAGATTTTGCGTAGACTACCGCAGCCTGAATGAAATAATTTTCCCCGATGTTCACCCCCTTCCGCTCATAGAGAATATCTTAGATAAATTAGCCAACGCCAAAATTCACCCCCGCGCCGATTTTTCATCAGCATACTGGTCCATCGAAATAAGTCCCCCTGATAGAAATTTATTATCTTTTGTAACGTTAGAAGGTCAGTATAATTTCAAAAGATTACCATACGGGATTAAAATAGGACCCCAGGTGTATGAGCGAGCAGTGAGTCAGATATTGCAAAGAAATAGGTTAGGTTTTATAGCACATTATTTCGACGATTTCATTATCTTTTCAAATTCCATAGAAGAACATTTAGATCACTTACAGCAATTTTTTGATATGTGTATAATAGGGAAAATTTTAGATTAAATTATAATAAGTGACTTTTTTAAAAATACAATAGAAATTTTAGGCTATACCATATCATCAGGCACAAACACTCTATTAGTAAAAATTTTAGATGTAATTAATGCCATTAAGGTCCCCACTAGCGTTAAATCCCTCCAATCATTCTTAGGCTCCATTAATGTATATAATAAATTTATAAAAGATCACGCCCGCATTAGGAACCCCCTCAATAATCTACTTAAGAAAGGTACCTCATGGCACTGGGATACAGAATGCCAACATTCATTTGACACTCTGAAGGAATGTCTGACCACAAAACCGGTACTACACCTCTTTAAAGAAGGGTTACCCTGTCAACTATTCTGTGATGCCTCACTTTAGGGAATAGCTGGCATCCTAAAACAACAACATCCAGACGGCACCCTACACCCCGTGCAATATTACAGCAGAGCACTCCGACCCCACGAGAAAAATTACACCATCACAGAGTTGGAATGCCTTGCTGTGATAGATAGTGTGGAAAAGTTCCGCATCTATCTCACAGGTGTAAGTTTCACAATTTTTACGGACCACCATGCATTACAATGGTTAAAAACCATAAAAAGCCCAACGGATAGACTTTTTAGGTGAAGCTTAAAGATGTCCGCATACGAATACGATAAAAATTATAAAAAAGGTAAAACGCAGTACGAGGCAGACCTACTGTCCCGCAATCCTTTATGTGGTTTTCTAACGACCATCTAAATAATAGAAAAGCAACCCCAATTATCTCCATCTACACTTATCAAAACGAATATAGATGGCCTCCATACAATCAAACGTAAAGGTATTGTCAAGATTATAGTTCCCCTTCCCTTACAACATACACTAATTAATAAAGTACATTTAGAGTATAACCATCCTGGTGTATCCCAAATGATTAGGCTCATCTCCACACAGTATACTTTGTATGGAATGACCAAATTTATAGTTAAGTATAATAGATCCTGTCCCACATGCCAACTTATAAAGAAACCGAAAGGTCCATTATATGGTAGATTAGAACGCCCCCCTATAGCTTTACAACCCTACGATATGTTATCTATAGACACTATTTCAGGTTTTTTCTAAATACGGTAATTCTAAGTCATACTTACACGTAATTGTAGATCACCTAAATCGTTATACATGGATCTTCCCCAGTAAGTCAACTAGTATAATCACATACATTCAGTGCCTCAAAAAGGTATTGCAGTGTGGCCGCCCAAAACGCCTTCTTTCGAACCGGGCACCTGCATTTACTTCCCCAAAGTGCAGGAGATTCTTAATAAAGAACGGGATACAGCCTCTACTAACCACTGCAAATAACCCTCAAGCTAACGGTTTATGCGAGCGTCTTAACGCGACACTAACCGGGAAGCTGAGGTTACTGAACTTAGAGAATCCAGGAACCTCCTGATCTAAGTTAATTAAGATAGTAACTAATAAATATAACGATACCCCCCATACGATAACTGGATTCCCCCCCGGATTTTTAATGTATAATATAATCCCCTCAGACTTAAATAACCACATAAACCCCTACCCCAAAATAATAGAAAGTAGAAAACTAGCAATAAAACGTACAAATGACAGGCACGACAAAGAGAAAATTAAAAAACAAACATAAGAACCTACACTTTGATACAGGAGATTTAGCATTTGTAAAGGCGTATCATCATCCAAATAGCGGTAAGTTAGTACTCTACTTTACAGGTCCATATAAAATTACTGAAATATTTTCTGATAATGTCGTACGTATAAATAGACCCAATAGGATTACAGGTAATGATAGCGATACTGTACATGTAGATAAATTACAATATTATAATGAAGAGGTCCCTTATATTTCACCACCCAAATTATATATATGTATATAGAACCCCTAAAAATAAATAGAATAATAGATCCTTTCCGACATTTAGATCCCAACTTGTTTAGTCCAATAGAAAAAAAGTATAGCTCATCGATTTTCCGAACCATTTAATCATTTGTCCCCCCATCTATTCTCATAAAATTAGCGAAATCTAGGTCCTGAAAGTCTGGCAAACAATCCATGTTACATAAATAGCTATTATATTACCGTCCTTCCAAAAACAAAACACAACGCCGAGCTCGACTTTCTCGCGCCACTTTGGCGCCTGCCCGTTAGATTGTCGCCTGTTCAAACATGCATTTTGATTTCGTACTTTTCTACATTATTCACATCAATTCTAATTCCTCAAGGATATCCCATATTCCATTCACATATTTCGCATGATCATAACACATTTATTTATACACTAGTTAATTAATTAATTCTTTTATAGAAAATCTTATTTTATAATGTTATAAGATAGTTTATCGTTTTGTCAACCCCTTTTAAAAATTAGGTCCCCATCATCTCTAAAATCGATCCTGTACATGATATCAAAGGAGACGCCATCTTGGCCTCCTAAAAGGACAATTAAATCCCCAAAATGGCGTCCATCGCCACGACACTATTCCAATCTTCATCCCAATGACAACCAACGCTCAAGGACACACTGAACTCCCCCCTAGTTTTTTTTTCTACTTCGTCTCTCCTTCCCTACTTCTAAAAGGGTGGAATAACCTTTGTATCCACCATTAGCAGAGATATTCCTTCCTACTTCAACACTCTTGCCTGTCAATCATTCAATTATAGGGCTTTTGGGTACAATTTAATACAAACATACACTACATTACCGGCTCCCTTGTTAGGAATCAAAAAGGTTTTAACTTTTCTTTTTCTTTTTTTTTTGTCAAATTTGTCGCCTCTCATTTCCCCATATGTAACGTAATGTTACATGGAAAAAAGATCTGTTAAGTTAATATTTTAAATGATGTTCCCCAAACGTAACAAGCCGGCGTTTGGGTAGGCTCACCTAAAAATTTTGCAGACCAACTGCATAAAACGCTCTGCAATCTTTTTAGCGCCTAAGACATGCACTACATATTTCACGTACCTAAAGTCCTATCTTCCACTACAATGACATCATTTTTAGGGATCAAGATCGCTCCTCGTCTGGTCTCACATAATATAATCGGGAAGATCTGGCAAAGACCAACTTCTCAGACCGGACCAAAGCGACATAGGGCCACATTGCCTCCCCGAAGGCCAAACTAGAAAGACATCAGTAATCTTGCACCTACACCTAGACTTTGTGTGTAAATATGTTCCCTTTTTTTTCAGGAACGAATATTTTTGTTTTCTTTTAACTTTTCTCTCATTTATTTGTAAATAGACTTAGAGTTTTACTAGTTTTGTGGTGTTGGACTTTGTTTTTTAACTTACAGATGTAGATAAAACATTTCACTATTAATCGATAATATCATTTTGTTTATTAACCAGCAACATTAATACCATCAACTACCAATCAACCCTTTATATATTATTACCTTTAATATTTTTATTATTTTTTTTTCATCATGTTTAGACTTAGAATTTTACAACTTCAACTATTTTAGGCACCATTTTAAAAAACCTACACTAACAATATTTATAATATTCTTAAGCAGATAAAACATTTATCATTTTATTTTTCTTAATAGATTTTCAAAATGTTATTTTTGACGCTTCCCTTACAACCTCTAACTCTATCCCATGAACCTTTCCTCCCAACTTTTTACACCCATCAAGAGATTATTGTTCGTCAGCCATTTTTTTTCATTGATTAATCCGACTGGAACAATCCTTCCTCGCTATACCATTCCCAATAATGAGTTCAGGATATCCAGCGCGATCTTTTTTTTTTTCTCATCGCCCGACTCATCATTTCAGTTCACCATTTTTTCAAATTTTCACTTTTTTTTTCATAATTCAACTGGGCACATCATTATGGAAAACAGGGATCCCTCTTACCTCTATCTCTCCCTTTTACATCCATCAATCTTCCCACCTCTTTTCACTGTCTGAGCTAATGATGCAGACGGGATATCTTAGGCCTTCTGTTAATGAAAACAATGCCTCACTTAAACAAGTTCGCATTGCATTGCAGAATGCTTGGGATACTACTTTGCAGAAACATGCTCAGATACCCCCTTTCCCTTTTTCAACCTTAGCGTCACATTATACGTTCAGTCAATAAACTAACTTCATTATTTTCCTATCATCTTTTATGCAATAAGATATTATTTTCTTTGTACGATTCATTTTACCATATTTACCATTTTGTATTATATACTTGCTCTTAATTTTTATCATTCATTTTGTGCGTTTTTATTTTTATAACCTTGATACACCACCATTACAACATCTTTCTCTTTTTAACTTGTAGCTTAATAATAATTTTAACTAATTTGTATACAAATTATTTCTTTTGATTTTTTATAATAGGTTTGTTAGGTCATCATTCAATACATGTCATTCCCCCAACCAAACCTTCATCACCGGGGACACATTCTGTAGTATATTTTGAGTTAGATAGTTCACAACCTTCTTCTGATATTTATTATAACCCCATATCTATATAAAAATATGTATCGACCTTGTAACAATAGAAGTGACAAAAAAAAAAAAGAAGTAAAGGTAGACCAGACGGCGACAAGGCGACGGCCAGAAAGTGGCGTGATTACAGTAGCCAATGAGGAATCACCGCCAAATGCGGGGATCCAATATAAAAGGGTCCAGAAAAGAGACAAAGTGGTTGTTTTCAGAGTGACGCCGTTATACGGTCGGTCGGATCTCTCACCCCCCCCTTCTATCCGTCAGTAGCTTAGGGCATCCACGGCGCCCGTGGTCCGCCTGCCTCCGTCCGTGGTCTATCTCTACCTCTTGGAGCTACCATCTAGACCTGACTCTGTTCCTTGCTGTCCCCTTGCGGGAATCCCATCACGCATCCACGACCACGACTGCCCAGTACATTTCACATCGGCTTGGTCGGGATTACTACATATATTTAATTGAATTAAATTATTCTCAACTTTAATTTCTCTCAGTATAAATGTCCTTACATCACAAATATGGCACTTATCGTACCTTTATACCTGATCGAAAACTATTGATTCGACGGTTTTCAGCGGTTGTTGTTTGCGCACAAAGATACACACATGAGTTCTCAGGGATTCAGAAAAAGAACGCGCTCTATTATGTCTCACTGAAGGGAATAAATAGAATAAGTGAGACTTGCCTTCAACCTCCCCATCGAAATAATCCTCGGCGCCGTGGATGTCACTTTTGTGAAGCGTTTCGCTCCACACTGTACATGACCAGCCTGAACTACACCGGCTTGTAGGCCGTTCCGATGTCAGGCTCTCCTGGCACCGTCTTGCAGGATCATCCACACTCCCGGAGGCAACTTTCCGCTTCGTCCAGATGTGACCAGACTCTGTCATCCCCCACACATAAATGCCGTTTATGGCGCCTGTTCTCCTGCCATATAGCCATTCCCAGCTGTAGTGAACCCATCTTTCCCAAATTTTACTCTGGAATCTTGGCTTTTCATATAACTTGTCATCCATTTACACTATATTGCTAACCTCAAAGATTCACTTTCATAAATTTTATCCGCGTATTAATATAATTTCATGGACATTTTGATATATGTCAGGTTTAAAGAAGAGATATATTTATTTTTCTTGATTATTGTATTTTACTGAGTTATGTTATTTGGGTACAATGGGGCATAAAAATACTCTTTTGATCAAGAGTGAGAGAGAGAGATACTCCTTATCTGATAAAAATTGAATAAAATGGTCTCAATCAATACATTTAAGAAACCTTTAAAAAAACAAGCATATTTGAAGAATTCAATTGCTAAACAATCCACATTATACACGTTGTATGTGTCTTATATAATATTCAATGGTAGATAGGAAACCTCTTTAATAGGAATTGAGAGGCCTTTTATATTTTCTTGAATAACAAAATAATATTTATTTTTATCGTTTCTATATTCTATATTCCGTGCACATAATAATTCCTTCATCTAATTCATTCATTTGTTTAAAAAAGAGTTACCATCTTATGTTACAAACCCTTGGGACTGCCTAAAGAATTTCTGTTAGGTTTCTGCTATGTACGCAGGAATATATTGTCAAGTTTCCAAACTCTTCAAATTTATTTTCAATCTCTTTTTTTTTTTGCATTTCCCATAAAACGATGAAATATTTGATATTATGTTGGGTATGCATTTTTTACTTTCCTCCTTTCTCACATAAGTTACAAAGTATTTTATGAATTCCGTGGATATTTTACATTTAGATTTTGATGCCCTCGTTGTTTCAAAGCAACGGTTTGAAATATGCTTTTATTTGTGGACCATGTTTCTTCAATTGTCTTATTTTCTTTTCTTATATAAATATTTTATTTCCTTGCTGACTTATTTTTGAATTTTTCTACAATGTATCTCCTTCTTAGAACATCAGCGTTTTAAGGTTTAGAGTGAAAATTTAAAAAATATAAATTTATTTTTTCAAAAATGTGTTCAAGATGGTGAAATGGAAAGGGCCGTTTTCAGGTTAGAATACAACAAAAAGTTGTGGGACGATTACCTTTTTAGTAAATGCGACCGATTTCATAACTCTTCCTGTGGAAGCTATGAAATCGTAGTCACTACTGATGAGGACCAAAGCCCAAAACATTGGTATACAGATTGTCCTTTTATCTGAATTTTCCAAACTAGCTGTTGGGTCTCATTCTTTATCATCACTAATAAATATTTTACTCGGGTAATGAACAAAATGCATTGTTCTGATGTATAAATATATTTTATGTATGCTTACACTCTCACAGACAAAGAAAATTTGTTTTAACATAAAGAAAGCATCAGTTTAAATGTATTCACACTTTTGAAATAAAATAAATCGTCACAGCTCATCCTTTTGTAGAGGTTTGAGTTCAACTGGTTAAACTCAATTCTATATAGGATCACCAATTGCTGCGATGAACGAAGATATCCGATTGGTTCTGTTTATACCAACAAATCAAGGGCCTGTATAATGACCAGCATGCTAATAAACCTGCTACGTTGTTGAGTCAGTTGCAATAAACTGGGAACATTTACTTTTTGATTTTCTTTTTCATATTTGCATAGTTTGTAGCTCGCATTCTTCTTGGATCACGATTTCATTCTCGGTGGGTATAATTAAAGTTGAACGGACGAATGCCTGAGTGTAAGCGAACTAGTTGCTGTGTATAGGTAAATGGCATTACAAACGTGTGTGATCGCGTGAGTGCTTGCGCAACGATCTCCAGTAACATGCGTGTCCGAACACATTACTCATCGCTGGCAATGTTGTCCGTTTATATTGTTAATTTGCATATATAGCCTCCGTTTTATGGGATTAGCTAACCTGTACCGTTCTACATATTTCTGGCTGGTATTAGTTAAATATATAATTTTATAATATTGAGGGCAATAACTTTACAGAAAACAAATATTGTTTTATTTTTTCTATTATATATTTTGTTTTCTGGAATATTATAAAAATGTTTTATATTTGTATTTATGCAACTTTATTTCCGAAGTTTATTTGTTGGTTGGGAGTTGATTCAAAGAAAAAACACAGCCACATCAACCTATGATTTATTTAACTCCCAACTTGTAGACCTAGGATTGTTGGTTTTTTATGTGGCTATATTTGTTCTGAATATGCAACTTTATGTTTTCAAAATAGAAATATTCGGTGCTTATAACCTGTTATATGTAAATAAAACCATAAAATAATAACTTAATCACCAGATTATAAATATCAATATTATCTTTTTTCAGATATAAAACATATTTTCAATAACTGTTTTTTTTTATCTTATCCCAATTGTTCAATGTGCCAAAATATTGATTTCCTCAAATAAAATAAATTTTCAAATTATACATAGTTGAAAATATAACCGATTAATATTTAAACAGTTTTACTTTTGAATAAGTAGCATTTTTATATAAATAGGCTTAAATTTGATTCTTTTATATTTTCTCTTCTAAGCATTGAAAAATTAATTATATATATAATTATAAGCTCAAAAAGAATAAAGTACAAACATACGCAAATAATTATATCATGGAAGGAAAAATAATTCTATATAGCAAGAGAAAAGAAAGTTTTAATTATAATTCCAAGAATATTTTAACATCATATATGAACCTAAATCAGTGGCGTAAATTACATTATTTCTATAAAACATTGTAAATTAAATCAACAAATAATATCGCAATGCAGGAAGAATTGAAGCTCCATCTGTATTTAACTATAAAACTATAATTAAAAAGGATTATATTGGATCAAATTATATATATTTTTTATCAATGTGTCAGTTAGCTGAACGCTAACCTTATCCAAAATATAAAATGATTTAGCCTTATTTTAGCATTTTCCCTTAATAGTTTCACTTTTTATAGCAATAATAATAATATTTGAAGAATGCCTGGCTCATCAGGTAGTTTCATTAATCTAGTTAAACACCTGTCACGAGATGCACTACCACTGATAGCCAGGCCATTCCAATGTTATTTCAGAGCAGAAAGAGCAGTAATATATCGTCAAATAGAAATTATGAAATATAATCTTCCGGCTAACTCAGAAATTTATTCAAGGCATAAGAGCACAAAATAAATTTTATAAAATACTAGCGGATGTACCCGCCTTTGCCCGGGTTTTACCCGAGTAAAGGTTTGTCTAACGAACATTTGTTAAAACAATTTCTATAAACTTATAAATAAAAATAATAGATATATTTTGATAATTTGAAACTCGTAAATTTGAATCTCTCGATAAAGTGATCATTTTTTCCCGGTCCCTCTGTGCCGTGTCATCCTGAATTTTGTCTTTCCTAATTTTCTACATTACAAAATCATCGTTTTATCTAGTGAACATATTTTCTTGGTCCCTTGAAAAATACTCGATAAGTTGAATAAAATCATAGTCGTTTATGGAAGCTGAACGGAGTTCCCGGAGGTCATCTTGGGCAAGCCCCCGCGAGGCTTTTTTCTTGCCTACTTGGCACAGCTGTGTCACCAACTCTGCCCCCGCGCTCCAGGACCTCTTGACCCCTCTGATTGGTCGGTGGGTACTTGGACTGTCCATCCGGCTGGCGGCCGGACGATTACATTCTCTCGACAGGGGGTGGGGCAGACCTAAGCCTATCTCCGTCGCAAGGTGGCGCTGCTTGCGAGTTAAAGCTACAAATCTGCAAATAACTCTAAGGATATTCAAGATATTCAATAAATTATTTTTCGAAAACCTTTCCGGGGATATACCTAATAATATCCCAAATTTCACGGCGATTGGATGTATGGTTTTTGAATCTATAGAGTACACACAGACAGACATTCATTTATATATATAGAGAGATAAGAAAGGCAATAAGGAGAGTATAAATAGTAGCAAAATATAAATATCAAACTTATTAATCTGTTTATAATTATATATTTTCATTACATAGCTCCTTCCCTATTTATTTATTTATTATCAAATCAGACGCGATATCACCACAAGGGATACTTACGTCAAGAAACAACACTAAATTCAGATACTATATAAAATAAGCAATTGAATACCTATATGGTTTAAGTAGAGTTTAAAGAAGAAAAGAAAGGAAAGAACATTAAAATCATGCTTGAATTTACAACCAACAAATAAAATAAATATACCTAATTTGGCCTTTTCATTTTTTACCCAAAAGAAAATATTATAGATATATTTACAGAATTTTATAAATTTAAATATAAGTCCTTACTATTTATAAACATAAAACGATCCTTGTATTCAATGTTTTCCCGATTTCTGTAGTTCTGGAAGATTGGACACTCAATAAGCAGGTGACTGGAATCCTGCCTTCTATCTCCACATAAATACCCTAGATCGTCTATAGCTCCTATTCGAAACAGATAATCTCCGAAGTTCCCATGAATAGTAACGAATTGCACATTATAAAAGTCAGGGCCGAAATATTTTGGGATGCCTGAAGGTAAAAAGAGACGAAAGTGAGCACTCGTATTAGAAAACATATCTATCATTTTTGTTCTTAAAACACCTCTCATTATCAAAGGAGAATGTGTACTGAATGTTCGTAGGTCTTCTTCACTTAGTTGGTCCAATTCATATTTAATCAATCTTGATTCGATTAAATCAGCCAGAAAAGGGATCTCTCTCCTTCCCTATGGGAGCTGTGACTCACAGCTTCAAATCTTGTTGCTACTGACATGGATATGACGTGCTTTTGCCAAGGATTCCCTCGGAGTCCTGGAACACTGTCCCTAGTATTTTAACGTCTTATTTCTTGCGGCGTGAAGAGCGGATTTGTCGTTGTATCATCAATAGGGACATTATAAACTTGGAGGGAAGTCTTGGCTTTAACACGGCGATGAAATCCTGTTGCCATTAGCTGAAAATGTAGATCGCAGCACCCATTGCTTCAGGGTCTTCTCGGCTATCTTCAGTTTGTTTTCCCTATTTCACCCAGCATCTTCACCGAATGTCACGTAGAAAATTAGAGAAGACAAACTTCAGGCTGACGCATAAATTTATTCGAAGCACAAGCCCAAACTAAAATGGATAAAATACCAGAGACGCAATAAGGGAATTATACAGAGTATCAAAATTCAGATATCAAAATTAATAATCTGTATATCAAAATTTTTAATTATTAAAATTGAGAGAAAAACGATGTTTTTTTTTATTACTAATTGTTCTCAAAAATAATTAATATGAATCAAACACAAACTTAATTAACACGTTCTTTCTTGTATACATATTCTTTTGAGAGGTGAAGATTAATGAATAAAAAAACATGGTAATTATAAGTTATATTAACAATATGCAAATATAAATCAATAATTATGAGGGTAAGTTACCTATTATCGGCAATGTAATAAATATATAGTGTAATACAAATAGGAATAATACATGTACATTATTTTAACATAGTCCCCCTTGCTTTTCGATGCACCTTCCCCATTGTGGCACAAACTTCTGAAACCCTAATAAAAGAAGGTTTCTGGATCAGCTACGAGTCATGAATGCACCGATTTTTTTCACTACTTCATCCGAGGTAAATCTTTGACCCCTTATTGCCTTTTTGAGTAGACCAAACAAGTGGAAACCCGATGGATCAAGATCAGGATTACACGGAAGATGAGCCATTACTTCAAAGTTGAGTTTATTAAGCATTTCGTGCAACAAGCCAACACCTTTTGACAGCTGTCCTCGGCGCTTGCTTCAAAATGTCAGTGAACATTTCACTGTAACGTTGCTGTTTATTGTTGTGCCACACACTTTCCTGATAATGTTCCAACACTACGTCTTGTGAGTCCCAAAAACTGTGAGCATCATTTTCCCTGCGGATAGTGAGCTTTTGAACGTTTTCTTGCAGGGCGAATTTGGAAGTTTTCATTCCATACTCAGCCGTTTACTCTCCGGCTCCATGGATGGATCCATGTTTCGTCACCAGTCACAATTCTGTTTAAAATATGTCACGCTCATTACAATAGCGATTCAATTATTTTGGCAGATGCTCAATAGCTGTTGTTTATGTAAATTTTTGAGTTGTTCTGGAACCCATCTTGCACAGAATTTATTAAACCCAAGTGTCTGTTGTGGATGATTTCGTAGTCAGAACGATGGTTAATTTGCATACAATGAGCCACTTTCGCAATGTCTGTATAACAGAATCAAGTCACGTGCATGTTCATTGTTTTATTCATTTGTGGCGGTCTTGAGTAAATCTCGTATGGCCAACTTTTAATTTTCAATCCAATCGTAGACACTCTTCCGAGGCGAAATATTTCCCTCCATTCCCACACACTTATGTGGTTCTAACATTTCTCAGTGAGCATTATTCATTTGGAAGTTCCAGCTTATCCCCAGATCTCAAAAAATATCATTGAGGCAGTTAATAAATATATTTAATAAAATATGAAGCAGTCATCAACCTTTTGGAGGAATTAATATATTTTAACTCTTTCTGTAAATTTTCCGTGTTCTTACTATTGTTCTTACTGCTTTTCGGACAAATGATATATCAGTGTTTTGTCAACTTTCATAAAGCTATGCAAAGAACCGGTTGAATACGAGCAGTCAACTATTTGCAAATGCTTGTAATATTCTTTTATCAGGGTGAGGCATTCTTTGTGCATTTAACTTGTTATTTGTAATTGTTAAAGATGGATGATATCCATTCTCTCTCGAATGTTCACACATAATGTGTTCTTTTGTAATTGTTCGTACGAATTGTTGTACATTGTGTCTAGGATTTTCAGACGAGAATTGTTCATTTGTAATTTTCATGTAGGATGTGGTTCATTGTTTCTCGGAGATTCATACGAAAGCTTGTTCATTGGTAATTGTTCATGCAGGATTTTTTACATTGTCCCTCAGAGAGGTACAGACGAAATATGTTCATTTGCAATTGTTCATGCAGGATTTTGTATATTGACTCTCAGAAAGGTACAGACAAAACTTATTAATTTGCAATTGTGTATGTGCAAGATTCTGTACATTAACTCTCAGAGGTACAGACGAAATTTGTTCATGCAGGATTTTGTACATTGACACTCAGAGGTACAGAAGATATTTGTTCATTTGCAATTGTTCATGAAGGATGTTGTACTCTCTCTTGTACATTGTCTCTCAGAGGTACAGACGAAACTTTCTCATTTGTAATTATTCTTGCAGGATTTTGTACATTGAATCTCAGAGATACAGACGATATTTGTTCATTTGTAATTGTTCATGAAGGATGTTGTACTCTCTCTTGTACATTGTCTCTCAGAGGTACAGACGAAACTTTCTCATTTGTAATTATTCTTGCAGGATTTTGTACATTGAATCTCAGAGATACAGACGATATTTGTTCATTTGTAATTGTTCATGCAGGATTTTGTACATTGAATCTCAGAGGCACAGAAGATATTTGTTCATTTGTAATTTACATGCAGGATCTTATGCATTCTATCTCGCAGATTTAGCTAAAATGTGCTCATTTGCAATTGTTCATGAAGGATGTCGTACTTTCTCTTTTACATTTATTTTCAAAGATACAGAAGAAACTTACTTATTTGTAATAGTTCATGCAGGAAATTTTACATTGACTCTCATAGGTGTGTGTGTGTGTGTGTGTACAGAGAAAACATATTCATTTGAAATTGTTCATGCAAGATTTTGTACATTGACACTCAGTGGTACAGACAAAATTCGTTCATTTGTAATTGTTCATGTGAAAAATCTTGTACATTGTCTTTCAGAGGTACAGATGAAATTTGTGCATTTGTAATTAATTTTATTTAGGATGTTTCATTTTCTATCTCGAAGTTACAGACGAAATCGACCTTGCAGTCTTCCAGAACCATTCTAGGAATTTAATCATAGTTGCCAGACTAGACGCCCACACAGGTTCACTTAGTTCACTTTGAATTAAATTCGACGATTTCTCAGTGAATTATTCCAAAGATCAATTGCCTTCAAATATTTAAATTACTTTTACGCAATTTTAATCTGCAATTTTCTTCAAGGTTTCAATATAAAATCCTTAAATGAATAACAGAATTATTAATCATACAGTTTCTATCATGAAAAAATGTAAGGTAAATTGCTGAAAGCTTTCACGGGCAATCATAGACAAGAATTGAAATCGCATACGTCAAACTCACTTACCCGTTGTAAAGGAAAGGTGAAGATATCGGAGGTTTGCCATAATGGATTACTAACGAAATGAAAATATTGTAAAACATTTTGAGAAATATATGTGATAATTTGTATATAGCAATATGTAATCCCACCACAATCTATGCAATGTATCGTCAAAAGATTGAAATAAAAGTTAGGCTTCGCGAAAAAAAGAACAGCAATTACCAGGATTGCATCATCCAGGAAGTAAAGGTCACTGCCCAGGACCCATAAAACTAAAGTTCAGAGACCTTCTTCTTCCTGGAAGATTGCAATCATGGCGACAATGGAGGTGCTAAGCCAATCACAGTTAAGCATGAACAACTAATAGCCAATCAGAGTTAACAACGTAGAACGATCCCAAACTATGAGAAGCCGAGGTAGTTATTGCCGATTATCTCGGACAGAAAGTTAAGCAGAAGGTAGGCGACCGGCCTAGAGAAGCAAGGTGTGCTCAACTCAGGCTCCAACCAAAGTAAAATTATCTTCTATCATGTGAAGGGCAAGGTACCTCCTCCTACCTCCTCTCTCCCCTTTTCGCGAAGTCCAGGTTCTATCCCATCCAGGTTTTGTCTCGTTATTTCCCCTGTGGAAACCCACCATTCGACCAACGACTGCGCCATCAATCACCAACCTCCACAATTCACAACAAGTCATCAATTTCACAGTAAGTTGACAGGAGTCAACAGGATCTTACACAGGATCAACATCGAAAATATTATATATATATTTAGAATTATCTAGAATTACCCACCTATAGAACGGCTGTATATTGATATGGATTGTAACAAATATCGTTTTTATAATTAAAAAATCATTGGGTATAAATAATTATATTAAAGTTCTCAAAGAATCTCTATTCCATCTTTTATAAGATTAATTTGGCTAAACCGCTGGAAGGGTTCACCACTGATGAAACAAGCCCTCTTATTCATTAAATTTTATCATAGCAGTAAGCTCTGTTGAGAGGATGTATGATATGTTAAAATAAAAATACATTGTCAAAAATAAATATAACAAATTTTAACGATTGAAGACAATTGAATTCTGAATAAAATTGGTCAATCTTTCATGTTGTTACTAAAATATTTAGGTAGATTAAACGCAGATGGATTAAAAATAAACCCCCTAATATATTTTTAAGTTTTTATAGAAAGGTGACTAAAATATTACATTTTTTAATGTGTGAAAATAGATAAATTACCGTGCTTTTATATTTAAAAACAATCAAAAAGATAGTTCTCCAGAATTTGTTTCATATTGTCTTAGGTTTAATATGGAGTCATTCCCTTTGATGCCATTGGCATTGCAGTTTCATAAGAAAGGCTATTTGACAAATATATTTTGAGATAAAATAAAAAAGGAAGGGTGATCCAATTATACATTTGTTTTACGCTAAGCTGACACGTCGCTAAAAAATTGCCCTTCACATAGCAGGTATTTCTGTATTCTACATTTGGTTGTCCCAAATATTCGTAAACAATTGCAAAATAAATCATAATATTTCCACGTGGAAAATTTACAGAGTAGCAAAATATGAACATAAAAATTGATAAAAAAAATAAAAATGTGTAAATAAAAATAATAAAATTAATAAATACTTTGTTACATAGCTTCTTCCCTATGGGAGATGTGACCCACAGCTAGCAATTATTATAGATACTGACATGGATATGATGTGTTTCTGCCAAGGATTCCATCGGAGTCTTGGAACTTTGTTCCTAGTACCTTTGCGTCCTTTTTTTTGCGGCGTGAAGAGCGGCTTTGTCGTCGTATCTTCTATAGGAACATCGTCATCTTCGAAAGAAGTCTTGGCTTCAGCACGGCGGTGGAATCCTGGAGTCAGTTTCCGAAATATAGATCACAGCACCCATGGCTTCAAGATCTTCTCGGCGGTCTTCAGTTTGTCTTCCCTAACTTACCCAGCATCTCCACCAAAATGCCACATGGATGAATCATAGAGTAAAATATAAACATATAAATTAATAAAAATAATAATGTGTTAATAAAAATAATAAAATTAATAAATACTTTGTTACAATATGTTTACGAACCTTTTGATGACAACTTTATATATAAAATGATTGGCGATATCAAATATTTTTTCACTTCCTTTAGTTTTGTCTATTAGTCTATATATAAGGTTGTCCCAAAGTTTCGTAAACATATTATGATTTATTTTAACGTGTATTTCGGGGTTCAGACAAACACTCCGATACACAGTGACCTTCATTGAAAACATACGAGGTAACCAAGTATGAAAAAAGTATTTAAGAAGTTAAAACAACAACAAAAAAGCAAAAAAAAAAATACCTGCGATATCATTTGTTTAAAGAATACAGAGGCACTTTTTTCACACTTGGTAACCTCATTTGTTTTCAATAAAGGTAACTGTGTATCAGAGTTATGTCTGAATCCCGATATACAAGCTAAAAAAGTCCAACTTCCTCAAGTTTTGTTCATGAGTGTATTGATATCGATTTGGAGAGAATCTAACCACTATAATAAACATATTTTGAAGAGAATATATATTTTTAAGATTTCCATAGAGTGCACCTGATGTCCATATCTTTGCTCTGCGTCTCTCCAATCTTTCTCCTTGGACCTTGCCATTGCTGGGACGCGGAATCCTGTTCAGTTATTGATGATTGACCTTCAAAATCTTATCGAGAAAGCTTTTAGAAAGCGATTTATTCACACAGTTGACTCAAAAAATGTCAAAGTTATATCCTAATTTGTCAAGAGAAAATAGTTTTACGGGTACCTTTTCAATATTTTCTTACTTACTTATAATAAGATTTTAATGTTGTATAATAGAAACACATCTGTAAATGATTATACGTATTATTGACATGTGTCTTTACATCATCATATGTAATGTAATTTGTACAAACAGGATAAATAAATAAAAATCTGTAATAGATTTAAGAGTTGAGCTAAGCAAGAGATGGAAGTCATAACGTCAAAATCGAGATAGATTTAGAATGCCCACAACAAGGTCTAAAAATGGACCAGACCACCCACACTGTTCACATGTGGTGGAATGCAGAGCCCCCTCTCACACCTGGTGACAGGTAAAGGCCCCCTTTTTCTCAGAAACGCCCCTGGCGCATAAGGCCCCCGTATTTAACCTATAAATACAATCACTTTACAGTGACTTGGCAGTTTAGTTCACCCTCAGTGCAAGCCCGCGTCGGTCGTACCTCATGTCGATCTCATCTAACATGTAGTTAGTAAGAACTCTTCTATCTCCATCTTTCGCTCCTAGCTCAACTTTTATCTGTTAACGGAACTTTCTTAGTGCAACTGTGTCTTCGTTTTTTGTGTGGACATTCCCAAGCTTTCCACTCTGCCTCGACCACGACTGCCTGTATTTTGTGAGAACTTTTAAAGGTCTTCCAAGGTGCAGAGAGGTACTGGAAAACTCTACATACCCTGACTGTTCCTCTCGGTTAACACAGTATAGCGAGAGTCGACACTTCATCATCACAAAGTTAATTGACAGGATTCTACAAGAGGCTACCAGACCTCATCTCATTACATTAGTCGACAGGATACCTCACCACATCACATTTCTAGTCGACCAGAACCTTAACTTATATTACATATATATATTTTATTGATATATCTCTACAAAACAGTTTAAGGTATTTATATATAATATTTTGGCTATGACATACATATATATTTGACTCATTCAAAAATGGAAAATGACAATTTGTTTTTGAAAAGTAAAAATAGCCAAAAGGATGATAACAAGGTGAAATATGTCAAAATGTGCAAAAATGTAAGCTAGGGCAATATGCAATGGAATTATAGGCATTTCGAAGCATGCAGTTTCATAAGATGAAGTTAAGATAAAAAAAAATAGGTGCTGTTCCCCTCTCTCCCAAATTCTTCCTCTATTCTTCAACTCCATAAGCATGCTTTCAATAATAATAATTTTCCGTAATCCATTTCCCTTCGGAAAAATATATGAAGAGGATAATATTAATAGCAATTTTATAAAGATCTGTTAAAAAATACACTTTCAGACGAAATGTTCAAAATATATATATATATATATATGGCATAATTTGTATAATATCAAGATTTATAATTTCTTTTCGCCACACAAAATGAGTATGTAAATATGTTAAGCTTGTGTCAAAATGTAAATATGTAAATTTATCCATCTATAAAAACTGTACAAAAATAAACGCGGCAGACATCGCGGGCAAATGCTACGGCACTTCGCGGGTGCGCTGCTTACTTGGCTGGATCTAATTCTTGGAGTTGGTAAGCATAACGGTTGCACCCTTCCATTCGATCACGACATATATATATATTACTAGATGGCTATAGATGGCGTCAGATTATGACATTTATTTTGACGGCAGAAGCGCCCATTGGTTCTATGGATTAATTTTCTCCCGGCAAATTTTCCATCTATGTTTTGCCAATATATTTGGCCCAGCCACATTGCCAGAAAAACACCTCTTTGGTAGATTGTGAGGATTCCATTAGATCCCATGTGGATCTCATGCAATAAAGTCCGCCCTAGACTGACGAGGGCTATTAGCCCGAAACCATGGTCTCTAGGTGGACGCTTATCAGTTTGCCAAAGTTGGTGTTGTGGCTTTGTCACCGACCCAAGGCCGCTAGTTGCGGCGACGGTCAATAGATGGCGTCAGATTCTGACGTTTATTTTGACGGGAGAAGCGCCCATTGCTTCTATGGATTAATTTCCTCCCGGCAAATTTTCCATATATATTACTAAATACAACAATATATTAGTGATATACATTAATTTAAAGAGCTTATCTAAAGTCGCCATCTTTATATTAAACCAACATAATGACAGGAGTACGAATTGCGGAACTTTACCCTGAACAAAGTTGGTTCCTTACCATTTCAAATATTGCTCTTTAATAAACATTCGATCTAAGTCCTTTATATCTATAAAAATGAAATCCAAATTCGATGTTTGTTATCGCGTTGCGCAAAATCTACAGAATCAATCATTATTAAATTTCGCATGAAGGTAGCTAAAGATTTCGTTTAACATATAGGCTATTCAAAAAACTAAAAAGGTTAATGTGTTTTTTTTTAATGTAAAACCAAAAAGCATTAGTTCCAGCCTTTTACCGCTTGGCGCCACACTGGTCGCGACGATGAATGAATTTGATTGGTTAATAATTTTACACGCAGTTTGTTAACGATGGATTTTTTTAAAAGGTAAGATTATCCAATCGCCGAAAATTTTGGAAGTTATTTACTATACTACACTGGGAAGGTTTCTGGTTTGAATTTGATTTGAAATAAATATTGGTTGCAATTTTATTTGGAAATTTTCTACTTTCAATCGCAAGCAGCGCCTCTCGCTGCTTATATTTATATACGTTTATAAATCTCTATATAGGTATATTGGATGTTTTCTAGAATCGTTTCAACAAATGTTGGTTAGGCAAACTTTTACTCGGGTAAAAACCGAGCGGAGCCGGGTATATTCGCTAAATACAGTTATCTACAAATGTTCGTTTGTGGCAAGATACTATTCTTTAAACTTCAAATTACCGAGTGGACCAATTAATATTGATTTTATTCAACTCATCGAGTATTTTTAAAGGGACCGGTAAAAAAATTCAAATTATCGAGAGTATAGACAAGTGTATATTCATTAGGGATTGGATGTTTGCTAGAATCGTTTTAACAAATGTTCGTTAGGCAAACTTTTACTCGGGTAAAACCGGGGGAAGCTGGGAACATATATATATGTTTGTCGGCTATGCACGCCCTCAATGTGTAACTAATGTTAGGAGAATCTTAATAAATTACACTCTATTAAAACTTAAAACTTCTTTATTTAAGGCACAAATAACTATGAATTTAAATGACTATAATAAAACTAAAAACTCTAACACCTAAACGTCTCCTCATATACTCTCTCCCACACTCACTCAAAGAAATACATATATTTATATACACACAACACCACAGAATAAATTAAATCACAGATTAATTAAATCACAGAATGAAAATGAATATTTTAAATAATAAACATCACCAAATCTCCCCTTCAAATTTTCAATTTTCATTTTTCAAAAATAACTCCACCACTTATGCAGTTCTTAAGCTTGACAGCATTCACAGTCTTGGTGAGATGGTCCGCTTTCATTTCTTCTGAATTCAGTGCTTCTTGGTAATCTTTCGGACGTTTAATTTCATAAGTTCTATCAGAAACATTTTCCTTATTTTTCATTAGTCTTAATCTTTCAGATCTCCTCACTCCCCTTTTTATAAGTTCTTCTTCCTCGGTTTCTCTCAAACGAAGATCTCGTTCATTTCTCATTTCTCTCGTCATTCCTGGTTCTGGTCCTCTTCTATGTGGAGCAATTATTTCATCAGGAGGTATTTCATCTATTTCACTCAAATCTACATCATTATCATCTTGAGGAATATGCTCATCATCGATGTTAAAGTTTTCTACTCGGTCTTCTCTATTATAAATATCACCACCAGAGTCTTCATTCCCGTAAGAAATCAAATTTTGGTCTTCTCTACTAAAAAAGAAAAGTTCATTTTCATCGAGATTTCTACCACTATATATTATTCATTAAATAATATCCCAACTTAGATTCATTAAAATTAACATCTGATACTTCATGTATTTCATCTATTTCTGGTAAATATATTCTATAGCCTTTTCTTATCATACTGTATCCCATCATGATCCCTTTATGAGCTTTTGGTTCCACCTTCTTTCTCTTTTTTTTCTTATATGAACATAAGCTTCGCTTCCGAACCTTTTTAAGTAAACAATGTATGGTTTCCATCCCTTGTATATCTCGAAAGGAGTTGTATTCATTTCTTTGATTTTAATTCTGTTATTTATATGAACAGCTACTTTAACACTTTCATTCCAAAATTTTATAGGTAATTTAGAATCAATTAGCATGGTTTTTGCTGACTCAACTATGGTTCTATTAAATCTTTCGGCTTTTCCATTACTCTCAGGAGTATAAGCTGTGGTGAATTCTTGTTTGATGCCCTTACTAGATAACCATCGCTTCAAATAATTTGAAACATATTCTCCTCCATTATCATTTCGAATCCTCTTTACTTTCCTTCCAGTCTGTCTTTCTTCTTGCATAATCAAGTTTATTATGGAATCTGCTGTTTGAGATTTATTAGCAATTGGTATAACGAAAGTAAAATTACTATAGTCATCAACAATGGTAATGAAATACTTATATCCAAAAGATTCATCCAAAGGTCCAACTATGTCGGTATGCCATAGATCCAAAATATTTTCAGATTGTTTATATTGAATACTTTTGTAAGATTTTCTATGTATTTTTCCTAATGTACATGATTCGCAATTCCCTTTGATATTATGTAAATTTTTCAATCCGAATACAGTTGAATTATCATACATTTCTTTCAATTTCTGGAAATTTACATGAGCAAGTCTTTGATGCCATAGCATATCATCTACTTCTGCTTTTCTTGCTATTTCCATATTTAGGAGTCCCTCTACTTCAAATTTATCACCATTTCTTTTTGCTTCATATAAAATCTCACCATTTTTGTCTATTACTTCAGCTTTATATTTACTAAATAATACATTAAAATCATGATCTATAATTTTTGTAACTGACAATAAATTTTCTCTTAAATTAGGTACATGAAAAACATTTTCAACTTTTATTAATCTTTCATTTACATTTGAATTCATTCTTATTGATCCAATTCCTGAAGATTTCATTATTGCACCTTTTTCAGCTGTCGCTATTATTCTTTCTTCTTCTATATATTCTATAAATAATTCTTTTTTACTAACCATATGAGTAGAGGCTCCAGAATCCATTGTCCATCTTATTTTTTCTTCCCTTTGTTCTTCCTCTTCGTAATTGTCTTCACCATTTGTTTCTATCACATGACTTGTAGATTCACTATTATTTTGTCTGTTTATTCCTCTTTTAGGCCCATTAAAATTATACTTTGCATGACATTCATTTCTATACTTTTTACATATTGTCGATTTATGCCCAAATCCTCCACAATTAAAACATTTTATCTTATTTCTACATTCATTAGAGATATGACCTATCTTTCCACAGTTATAACATTTAATTTCTGTTTGCCGTTTTTCTTCTTTTCTATGTATTATTTTTCCTTCAGTTTCCCTCAGGATTTGTCTTATTTTGTTCATATTCTTTTCTTTGTCAGATTTGATAATTTTTACGTCAAAATCAAATTCTACTCTCAAACCTTCCAAAACGAAGCAAATTAATTCTCTATCTCTTATTTCATCTCCTGCTTGAATGCTTCTGCTCTTTATAATCACTGCTCTATTCAAGTAGTCATCAACCGTTTCATCTTCCTTCATTTTTAATTTTGATAATTCTATTTTATTTTTCATTTGCATATCTTCATTCCCAGCTGCCATTTCTTCCTTTATTGCTATACCATAATCGTTTTGCACTTCTTTCACTTGAATATTTTAAAATTTGAGTGTCATTCATTGTTCGGTTCATCACATTTCTTGCAATTGCATTGTCGTCATCCCAGTCTTCCCAGATTTTCACTTTTTCATCAAATTTTTTGTCTGTTTCTATTGGCTTTTCAACTTCTTCTCCCTCTATGATACGTCCCCATAACTTCAAACTTCTCAATTCGCTTTCTATTCTGTTTGCCCAAATCAAGTAGTTTTTATTCTTGAAAAAAGATACTTCGGCCAGTATAGATCTTTTTAGTTTTTGTCTGATAGTTTTTCTATTTGAGATAATTTAAAATTTTGCATCTTTGATTTTTCTAAAAATTATTCAATTAATCTTGATTTGCATCAATTTAAATTCAACCGCTCTCTGCTACCAATTGTTGGGAGAATCTTAATAAATTACTCTCTATTAAAACTTAAAACTTCTTTATTGAAGGCACAAATAACTATGAATTTAAATGACTATAATAAAACTAAAAACTCTAACACCTAAACTTCTCCTCATATACTCTCTCCCACACTCACTCAGAGAAATACATATATTTATATACACACAACACCACAGAATAAATTAGATCACAGATTAATTAAATCACAGAATGAAAATGAATATTTTAAATAATAAACATCAACAACTAATCTCGCTGAAATTTGAACAGGACAGAGAGTTGAATCTGCAAGAGTTTCTTGTCGCGCTTCAACCAAGAAAAATGATAATTAACCAGGTACTAAGCAAAAATATTTTTTTGCAAAAATGATTATGACAATATTGCTGTATCATGCTTGATTTACATAAACAACGTTTTTTTTAGGGGAATATTCACTAAAGCAGACTACGGGCGAAGCCAGATAATAATATTTAGTAGGCAGGAACAAAATTCTACCAGCGAAACATTCACTCGAGCAGAAGACACACGAAGCCAGGTCATCTCTCTATATAAAATATCGTTTCTCTGCCTTTTGGCTAAGACCATGTAGTATATCTCTAGATATTTTTATTTATATATATATTTTTTAAAATCTATTCAGTAGAGAGAGAGAGAGTGGATATGATTGCTCGAAAAATATATTTTATATATCATACGATTGATGTATGGTGTAAGAGTAACAAACTTGGAATAAGTCTAGAAAAAACTAATATACTTTATTTACACAACAAAGAAAAAATCCCAATCAAATATAATAATGGAATAATCATACCAACTCTGAAGAGACCAAAATTTTAGGAATAATAATTGCAAATCACAGAAGTAGAAATAAAATAAATTTTACATACTAAATAGTAAATCGTACAAAACGTTTTAAAAATTATCTCTTCTCAATTTGTGGGAAATCTTGGGGTCTAAGCACCGAGAAAAGGCTAACTTTATATAAATCCACTAGCAGATGTACCCGGCTTCGCCCGGGTTTTATCTGAGTGAAAGTTTGCCTAACGAATATTATTGAAAATAATTTTCCGAAACATAGAATATTATGATAATAATATTCATTACATTATATATATTTAAATAATTTATAAAATATATTTTTCGAGCAAACATATCCACTCTCTCTACTGAATAGATTTCTAAAAATATATATATATATATATGATGGAGTCCTGTGACTCTTGTAGGATCCTGTCGACTAGATATGTGATGAGGTTTGGTTGACTCTTGTAGAATCCTGTCGACTAAAATGTGATGTGAGATCCTGTTGACTCTTGTAGAATACTGTCGACTAAATCTGTGGTGAGGTATCCAGTCGACTTAAACTATGGTGTGAGTCCCTGTCGACTCTCGCTATACTGTGTTGACCGAGAGGAACAGTCATGATGGGGAGTTTTCCAGTACCTCTCTGCACTTTGGAAGACCATTAACAGTTCTCACAAAGTACAGGCAGTCGTGGTCGAGGCAGAGTGGAAAGCTTGGGAATGTCCACACAAATAACGAAGATACAGTTGCACTAGGAAAGTCCGTGAACAGATAAAAGTTAAGCTAGGAGTGAAAGATGGAGATAGAAGAGTTCTTACTGGTCTACATGGTGGATGAGGAGGACCTTGGTGACAACCGACGAGGGCTTCCGCTGATAGTGAAGAGACTGTATTTATAGGTTAAGACGGGGGCCTTATATATATTTCCCGAAAAAGAGAGTATTGAATTTGCATTTTTTTTTGCATTGCGAAGAGTGTGGATGGTCTGGCGAAATTGGACACTGGCGCCGTGGCAGTTTCTATCTTTAGACCTTGTTTTGGGACTTCTAAATCTATCTCGATTTCAGACGTTTTTGACCTTTTGCTTTAGCTCTTAATCTATTACAGAGTTTTATTTATTTATCCTCAGTTTGTACAAAGTACATTACATATGTTGATGTAATGACACATGTCAATCATGCGTATAATCATTCACAGATATGTTTATATTATACACCATGAAAATCTTGTTATAAGTTATATACAATATGGGGTTGTTGGCTTAAATTATCATATATATTTATATTTAAGTCGACTGGATACCTCATCACATATTTAGTCGACAGGATTCTACAAGAGCTACCAGGACCACATCACATTACAGTTAGTCGACAGGATGACCAAAACGAAGAATGACACAACGAAGAAAGTAAGAAGCCTGTTCAGATAGAGGCGAGAAAGAGTAAAGATGGAGGAGCAAATCGACCATTCCAACGAAACGACCAAGCAATCTCCCCCAACAAGAGATATTTACGGAAGAAACGCCGTCCCAAGAGACCTCCGCAGACCCGCTAACAGCTCGCCAACGCCAGGAGCAAGCTGACCACCCCAACGACTGAGCCGAAATCCCGCAAGACATGGAAACCGAGGAACAGAATGGCGCAAACCCGGTGACAAGTTCTCCACCTTCGACCTGACATCGTCGAGACAATGTTCAAGGCAACAAACCACAAACAACTTTCCAAAAACTACAAGCTTCTACAAGCCTTACATGGAACGACTTCCACGTCAGCAGGAAAACAACTAAAGACCAAGTCTCTTGACTGAACTTTCATTACACAACTGTAAGTTTTTAAAAACCTACTTTAACTTTATCCTCAAGTTCACAACTTGATTCCCCATAAATATTTGTATTTATATTTTCACTTTGAGCATTTTAGAATCAATTTTCACCTTTTTATATAATTTTTATTCAATTTTTAAAACTTTCACACTCTCATTTATCAAATTTACTTTAATTTTTAACCAGATTATAAATTTCAAGTTATTACTCTCAATTTTACTTTTAAAAAAAATTCGCCCATCACGCATTTTTACAAATTTACCAATCTAACATATCTTTCTTAAATTTACCTAAAATAGTTTTATCCAAATCTACAACTTAAAAAAATATATATTATTTTTAAAAAATCTCTAATATCATAATTCTAAATTTTGTTTTTCTTAATATCATTTTCATATCCAAATATACCAATTTCATAATCAAATACTTAACATTTTGAAAAAATTATTGTCATATTGACCATTTCAACTAAATGCCCCAATTCAAAATATTCTTGTCACTATTACGACATTGCCCTTTAATAAGAATCATTTTAACTGCCATAATCAACGATGTAAAAAATATATTCAAATTTTAAATATAAATTAACATAGGTGAAACGCATTTTTTTTTTAATTACAAAAATCGAAAAAGATACAATATCTTCAAAATCACAACTAGAAAAATAACTGTCCTTCCCCAAAACAAATTAAAAATCCAACATAGCTTCACTCCCTCGTCCTTTCCTTTTACCTGCATATTTAATTATCAACAGATCTCTCCCAAAAATCGTAACAACACTCACACATCACTTTATCCAATTGGCAACGATTATTAGTGCGCGACTTAACACACAAATCCAATTTCGAGCCACACGAGCTCCATAACGTCGCCCACCTAAACGCATAATAAAAATTTCGCATTAAACGTCCCCCTCTTCGTGATGGGCGTTATAAAGGGTTGAGGAGTTAGTTATTACTAGGTTGAGTCAATGTCACCTTGACTCAAGTCACAAACCATTTAATGTGCACGGCGCGGAAAACCCATGCCATGTTTCACATGTAAATTTGAGGACCGAATAAAATGACAGTACCACAATCGAATAGTAAGATAAGGATGATTGTTATGGGTTTTATGAATTAGTCGTTAAGACGTACACATGCAGGATAAATGAGGGCGAAGATTAGTGACTAGAAATCAAAGTTTCAATTGGAGTCGTCAGGGGCTTAGCGAGAGAAAGAGTAAAAAAAAGATGTGCCAGAGTGTGGCATGAGAGTGCCCTGGAATATATAAAAAAATACAATTTGCACGTGTCCAAGCCAGAAGTTGGGATAGGTAAATCTGGGGGGCGGTGTGTCAATATTGTTAATTACGAAATCAAAGTAGGTCAAGTCTAGCCTGCGAAGGGGTGTTAAAAGTTCCTGCGCAAAAGGAATGTTAGTATTTATTAAGAAGTAACTTTTAAAGTGGTTGATTAAGAGGTTATTGAAGATTGCCCTGTTTTTAGATCATGATTTTTAGTTTGATTATAAAAGAATATACAATTGAGATATGAAATTGCGAAATTAAGGCTTTGCATATAGCGTTAAAGGATTTGAAAAATCGAAAATAGAATTGCGAAGTTAAATGCAAAGTAATCTTTAAAAAAAGTAAAAATAGTGATGACATAATACAAATATTAACACAATATAGCAGTATATAAGGGGTAATAGAAAGTGAAAATATTAAATTTAAAAAAATGAGCAATAATATAGTCGATAGCATTAAGCATGGTAGTGGAAGATGAAACACTGTAAATAACATCGAATTTATAAAGTGAGAGAAAATATAAAATGACAAATGCAAATTAGTGATATAAACATAAAACATATACTTGAGATTATTAGATATGAAAGATTAAATATAGAGTTGATTATAAAATAGAGTCATAAAACAAAAGTAAAAAAACAATTTGGTAATAAGGAAAAAGTAATTAATATAAAATGACAATAGTCTAAACTGATTGTTTGACGTAAAAAAAATGTAAGAGCTAGATAATGATTATATAAAGAATATTAAAATGAAAAATATCAAAAATGTTCATCGAGAAAGAAGAGCAAGTAAGATTATATATAGAAGTTTGTATATCAGGAAAGAATGGAAAGTAGTAGGCCAAATGTATGTTTCTGTTTTTTAGGATGGGTGGAGAGAGCTTTAAATTGTCCTCGGATGCGATGTCTTTGGTCTTGTTGGCATAAGTTGTTCTAACTTATCGAATTTGTTTTATGTTTGACGTGACTCGTGAATCACATTGTTTCCAACTGTGTGTGTGTGTGTGTGTGTGTGAAACTAACTGAGTCCTAATCTTGTCGATTTTTTGTTCCCTGCGCCACGTTTAGGTGAAAACGTGATTCTTCCTAAAGCGGCATTTATATTGTGTGTGCAGAAAACACGGCGATCTATTCTAACCGGTCAAGGGTTGTTGTTGTTTTTTTTAACATATGTGGGTGTGTGTGATTGTTGTAGGTAAAATGTTGTCCTTGGATCTAAGTGTCGATGTTAAGTGGACAAGTTAATCGAGGGCGAGTGAATCTATACCTGGTGACTTGGTTTTGGTTTATTAATGAAAGAAAAGATATGTTAATTCATTGGAGTCAGTAGGCGGGATTAGTTATTGAATTAATTAGTTATTCTGTTAGTGGAATGATTTGTTAGTAAATGTAAAATAACGTGTTAGGCAAGTTATTTGTAGCTAAACAGGACATCGGCGTAGATTAATGGTTAGGGATTAGAACGGTATATAGTAAAAGGCACGCACTAATATTTGATTTAATAGATGACGAAAAATTCATCAGGGTGACACTCGGCAGTGGCGACGGGCCGTGATAAGAAAATGTCGGCTGTTTGTTAGCTCGTCAAACGGACGAGGGGGAGAGATATTTTTATCGTATTTATTTAGGTCATGGGGGGCATTTGCGGGGACAGCTTGCTTGCTTCCAACTTTTTGGAAGATCTCTGCAGTGAGATGAAGAAAAGGGGCTGAGCAAGTCGGGGGTATAAGAAGGAATTTCTGAGCGTCAAATATCGTGGGACATAAATGGTTAAATTCTACTGAGTGTACATCAGGTGTTACGCGAGGTGTTTGAATTAGAGGCTGAAGCGCGAGGAATAAGATATATTTATAGTATTTAAGTTTGTTCACATGTGAACTGTATCATCTTCTTTATTTAGGGGTCGATTGGGTCTGTTAATTCAGACTACGTTCGGAGATATTATTTCTATAATTGTAAACGGACCTGTGAAGTGTGGTGCCAGTTTTCCCGTATCGGGATGTTTATATTTTTTTACGAGGACTAGGTCACCAATCTCGAAATGCGGGGTTTGATGATCTTTATCATATCTTTGTTTGTCCCTTTCATGCTTAAGCTGTGTTCTGCTGAAGGCAAGTTGCCTAGCTTTATGTACTTCGGGAAACGGGTTGTAATGGTTTTTTAGTTCTGGTGGGATGCTATTAAACATCAAAAAGATCGGTGGGAAACCTGTGATGGTGTGCGGGGATTGATTATAGATTTAGACAACTTGTTTAATTAATTTGGTCCAGGATGTCTTCGGGTTTTCGAGATATAGTAACCTTAGCTTTCCAGTGATGGTGGCGTTCAATCGTTCTATCAATCCGTTAGCTTGCGGATTGTTACTGGTGGTAAGTAATGGTTGTATACCGCGAGATAGCAGAAATTTGCGGAATTTTTCGGAGGTGAATGCGGGCGCTCTATCCGAAAGTAGGCATTTTGGAGACCCTTGTTGTAGTACCTTTTTAGGATTTGGATGTACGTTAAGGTACTGGTAGATTTCGATGGGAATGCCCAAGCGTATCTGGTCAAGTGATCCACTATAACATGGAAATACGTCTTGGAGTGTCCGTATTTCGAAAATCCGGATATTGTATTTATTGATTTTAAATCGAATGGTTGTTGTGTTTCGAGGTTGTTGCGGACTTAGTAAAAATGTTATTCAGTGATATCAGATTAGAAGTGAGTGAAAGTGCGACTTTCGACGTGGACACGCTTTGAGGTGAGATGTGTCACAGGCGTGAAGGCGTCTTTGGCCTGAAAAGTGAAAGAGTTTTGTGGTATGGCGCTGTGACACGAAGTGAAAAAAAAAATGGTGAATGAAAAGGTGTCACGTGATGTCGTTGTTTGGTACAAGATCTAACCTGTTTCACCATGAATAACAAATTTACTAAAGTTATGGGTGCTGGTTGTACGAACATATATCGAGAATTTTTATATTGTTAGTGGATATGGCACGTTTAATGTGAAATATTTTTGTGTTTAGTGGGGCGACGTTATGGAGCTTGTGTGGCTCGAAATTGGATTTAGGTGTTAAGTCGCGCACTAAAAATTGTTGCCAATTGGAAAAAGTGATGTGAGAGGGTGTTGTTTATTTTGTTGAGAGAGATTTGCCGATGATTAAATATGCATGTAAAAGGAAGGTACGAGGGAGTGTAGCTATGTTGGAATTCAACGATTGGAATAGTTTTGGAAGGCTGTGACTTAGGTTACCTCTGTCCGAAGCTATTAAAGAAAAGGACATAAGGGCGTTGAAAATAGAATTAGCAGCATTACAATGAGGCCAAATAAGAGCGTTGGAGTTCACCACGTGTGAGCAACCTGTTCCAGGAGGGGAAGATTTAGTAAATGGGACAGTTGTATTAACCTGTCTCCATGGGACACGTGTTGCCTGTACGAGGTGAATATGTACAATGTAGTTGGTAGGGGTACATTATCTCGATATAGGAGTAGCTGAGGAAAGTTTATAAATAGCAAAAATCTTTTTATGGAAATAAGGGATAATATGCCAAAAGGCAAGGGTGTATCTATGATATGGAATTTTAGGTTCTGCGTGATGTTACCTATTTTTACGTTTAAAAATCTATAACCTATGGTGAAAATATTGTTAGATATGGCGTTAATAGTTAAGTTAAATGGGTGGACAGGTAATTTCTTTTGCAAACTGGTTTCTATTTGTTTAAAAGTATTCCGACTAATTATATCAATAGATGCTCCTGTATCAAGTAGTAAAGGTAGGTTTACATTATTGGACAGTTCTGCTCGAACGAGCAATTGTTCAAAGAAAATTATGTGAGGAGGAACCTACTGTTGTGCTGTCTTGTGGGTCGGGACAGGCTTGGTCTGGTGCCGTGGTTGGAGGATCCTTGAGACAGTTCACTGTTGGCGCTGGGCTCGTGGTGTAGAGAGGATCAGGGGAGCGGGTAACATGCGCTCGCGTGTTGGTAATTCGGAAGTGGCGGGAGAGGACAACACAGTTCTTTCGTGCTGTGGATAAGTTGTGGCTCGGTACACAGGTCTTGGACGGCTCTGTGCAGGCCGTTTGGGGCACTGGGCGTGCCAGTGCATGGCGCCACAATACCTGCAGGATGAAGGGGGTGGATTGGCAGCATAGTTGGGTCGTGCTGACCACGGTCGCTGAGCACTGTACCTCGGTGACGGTGCGAAGGAGGGGTTGGGAGTTGTTCTGGTCGTCTGTTGGCACACTTGTGACTCACTGTGGGTTCCTCTTACGCGCGACACTACCCTATACCACTCTTTGAGGGTGTTCGGTTGCACGGCAGCGACAATGCGCTGATCAGCGACGGGTAACCCATCAGTCAGGGATTCTAATAGGATTTTGTGGGGAAGATTCAGCTTTAGGCCACACACAGTCTTTTCTTGATAATAATCCTCTAACGAGGAGCTATCTGACAACTTAATGGCCAAGAATCGTGCGAATGACGCGTTTGTGGTTTCAGGAAAGAGGTCTATCAGGGCCTGCCTTGAGTCAACGTAGTATAATTTGTCTAATTTTAGACTGCGGAAGTAGTGCAGGGCCTTACCTTGTAGGAGGGTTGGGTAGCCTTCTCAGTCTTTCGGTGTATTGTAGTTGGGTCAGATCAGCTTGGGCGTCGTAATTGTCGAAAAAGCTCTGCGCCTTGTAAGAACCATCGTAGCGCGGTAGCCCCACATCTCGCGATAGTCCGGTCGCCGCGGAAAGCTGATGTAGCGTCCTGGCCAAGCTCCCCAGGACATCTGATACCGCCGGCGGGGGCGTGGCGTCTTCCTGGCTGGGGGCGACTTCCTGCGTCCTACCGAGAGTGTTTTCCATCTTTGGAAAAGTGGTGTTTTTGCCACTTTCGTAGTCGGGATCGGACTCCATTGGCTCCTTTGAATCCACCCTTCTTCCCTGTTTCATCTTTCTGTACAGACAGTGGTCTCTTTGCTTACTTGTACTTTGGCGTCCACAATCCTGTCGGCTCTTCGGACGGGGGAGTCTGTGATATCTTGGGACCTCTGGGACCAGTGTTACCTGATGCTAGACGAACCTCGATGTCAACTCTACCGTGCAGTCGTGGTGGAAGGCGACACAGCTGGGCCAAAGGTGAAATAAACAAACAGAGATTCCACTAAGAAGCGTCTGAACGTCAAGAAGGAATGGGACGAGGAGATTTCTGACAGGAAAGGGTTTACCTCTATCGGAGCGGCCTTCGCGGCTGGACGAATGTAGGACTGAAAAAAAGGACTGACTAACTGAGGTTTGGGGCCTCCTTTTTATAGCTTCAGGGTCCAGGCTGGTCACTGCCCTTTTCTGACGTAAACAGAGAGGAAAGTTACATCATCCAGGAGGGCCACGAACTCGTAAAAATTGGACTGGGCTCGCTAGGCCTGCTCTCCTATTCTCACCTAAGCCTGATTAGTTTTAACCTTAATTTTCTCCTGTTATTCTCCATTCCTTCTATCTGTACAGTTGCTATACTTTATTAGAGTCTTACGCGATACAGAATGATATTATGGGATGCTTTCTATTTGCATTAAATAACAAGTTATATACAGTCACGTGGTGGAACATGTGGTAGTAGATATCTGGATTATTTACAACAATTCCATGGTCTTAAATTATCACATATATATATATTATATAATCTAAAAATATTATATAATCTAAAAATATTATATAATCTAAAACCTCAAATATTTCTATTTTTTTAAAAATATATATTTTATTTTATTCATTGATATTTTTATTTTTGTTATCATCGTTTTTAGAAAGACTTTTAGTTTAGTTGTTTAGTTTTAGTTTTATATATTTGTTGTAAATATGCGTAGTTAACCAATCAATCCTTTTAAATCACTAATATAGGATTAAATTATAAATTCTATATAATGTGAAAACTAACAAATGTGTAATTTTTCCTCAAGTAATTGAAAATAAAAGCTACTTGACGGTAAATATTTATCTTTTTTTATCACGACTGCACCTCAACCCTTTATCTTATCGATCCTTTGTCTTATCAAGCCTAATCTAACAACAACACAAAATATTCATAACATATATATGTTCCCGGCTTCGACCGGTTTTCACCCGAGAAAAAGTTTGCCTAACGAACATTTGTTAAAACGATTCTAGCAAACATTCAATCCCTACTAATTCCACACTTGTCCATACTCTCGATAATTTGAAAATTTTCCCGGTCTCTTTAAAAATACTCGATAAGTTGAATAAAATCAATATTAATTGGTCCACTCGGTAATTTGAAGTTGAAGGAATAGTATCTTGCCACAAACGAACATTTGTAAATAACTGTATTTAGAGAATGTACCCGGCTTCGCCCGGTTTTCACCCGAGTAGAGGTTTGACACGAAAATTTGTTAAAACCATTCTAGAAAACATTCAATCCACCTTATATATAGATTTATAAACGTATATAAATATGAATATTGTTATATGCGTTTAAATATATTTCTGAAACATAATATTTAAAAAAAAAATTATTAAATTTAAAATAAGATATTGTCACGTTTGTGAATTTTATAATTAATTATTTCTTTTTTTTCAATTAATTATGTATAAAAATTTAAAAATTCATTTTTGTTATCATCATCACATACAATGAATTTTTTTTATATAAACAAACGATAATACACAACAAGAACAATTGGCCCAAAAATAATTTATTCTGTGGTTAGCAGCTTCGTAAATAAAGATATTTCCACAACAACAACAATGTTATTTACATCTTCATTATTATAAAACAATGACAAATTATATTAACAATGTAAAAATATATTTTAACATTACAACATTTTAAAATTTAACACAAAAACGTTACAATATTTTCTTTAAATATATATTAATATTGAAATGCCAAGAGTTTATAGCCATTATAAAGCACTAATATTTGAATTAGTTTTAATTAATATATTAGCCCTGAAAGACCCATGGTCATCAGGCTTGGAGCAGACTTCCTGTCAAAACCTAAACCTATCTCCGTCGCAATGGGGGCGCTGCTTGCGAGTTAAATATACAAATCTGCAAATAACTCTTAGGATATTCAAGATATTCAAGAAATTACTTTTCATAAACCTTCCCGGGGATATACCTAATAATATCCTAAAATTTCACGGCGATTGGATGTATGGTGTTTGAATCTATAGAGTACAAGCATACAGACAGACAGATATTCAATTATATATATATATATACTAGACGAATGACCCGGGCAACGCCCGGGTTTACCCGATTAAATGTTTTATTCAAACACTACTCGTTACAATTATAAATTGGCGCCGTGGATGTCACTCTTGTGAAACGTCCCGCTCCAAACTTTACAGTCAGATTAGTTACGATATAAATCTTCAAATCGAGCGAGCGTCTATAAATATTTCGATTTAGATCAAGTATTCTAATTATTAAGCGAACACTATTATTAATAAAATTTTGAGAAGATTTCGATTTTAAACGTATTTATAACCTTGATAGAGGGCGCTGTTCGTGAGCTAAGTAGAATAATTTGAATATATAGTTTTAATATTTAATTTATATATAATTTAAAATAGCCTATCGTTTTCCTCGTATTTTTTTACCTATGTATGGAAATTTTGGTTTGAATTAGTGAACTACTGCGAATTTGTATACCGGACATACAAACCAACAAACAAACAAACAAACATACAAACATTCATTTTTATATATATATAAGATATAATATAAATGAGTTTTAAAAATTGTTTAAAAAAATGCATCGGCCGGGAATCGAACCCGGGCCGCCCGCGTGGCAGGCGAGCATTCTACCACTGAGCCACCGATGCGTATACAAAATGGCCATATTTGGGTATTCATTCCATTCCGGATTACTCCGCGTAAAAAAAAAAGTTCTTCAAATGAAAAAAGGAAATAGCCAAAAATACTAAGCAAATTGTATCCAAAAATTTTCCTCAGGTTTATAAAAAGCGACATGCAAAATTTGGTACCAATTGGTTCAGTAGTTTTTGAGTTTATCGCGAAACAGACAGACAGACAGACAGAAATTGACTTTTATATATATAGAGATTAGTGTTTAGGTATTTGATTTAATTCATATCTCTATATATATAAAAGTCAATTCCTGTCTGTCTGTCTGTTTCGCGATAAACTCAAAAACTACTGAACCAATTGGTTCCAAATTTTGCATGTCGCTTTTTATAAACCTGAGGAAATTTTTGGCTACATTTTGCTTATTATTTTTGGCTATTTCTTTTTTTAATTTGAAGAACTATTTTTTCACGCGGACTAATCCGGAATGGAATGAATACCTAAATATGGCCATTTTTTTAAAAGCATCGGTGGCTTAGTGGTAGAATGCTCGCCTGCCACGCAGGCGGCCCGGGTTCGATTCCCGGCCGATGTATTTTTTTTTTTTTACAATTTTTAAAACTAATTTATAAAAATATAATATAAATAAATACTATTATATCAACTATATGGATTAAATCAAATACCTAAACACTAATCTCTATATATATAAAAGTCAATTTCTGTCTGTCTGTTTCGCGATAAACTCAAAAACAGATTAGTGTTTAGGTATTTGATTTAATTCATATAGTTGATATAATAGTATATATTTATATTATATTTTTTATAAATTAGTTTTAAAAATTGTAAAAAAAAAAATGCATCGGCCGGGAATCGAACCTGGGCCGCCCGCGTGGCAGGCGAGCATTCTACCACTAAGCCACCGATGCTTTAAAAAAAATGGCCATATTTAGGTATTCATTCCATTCCGGATTAGTCCGCGTGAAAAAATAGTTCTTCAAATTAAAAAAAGAAATAGCCAAAAATAATACTTTCTTAATCTTTTTTTCCCCAAGAAATCCTTAAATAATTTCGTCCAAATTTTTATAATACTCAATTTGTTACAAACCACGGAAATTCCGAAAGTTTTTTAAATAGAATAAAGGCAGTGGAGGATTTAAGCTGCTTTTTGTGGTATTGAGGAACAAACCTTAAGACATCTACTGATCGATTGCCCAGCATTTCAAGATTATAGAATGAAGAATGAACTAGTTTTTGTGAACTTAACGATTTGATTTCCGATAAAAAAATCATATTTAAGGTTCAATTCATTTTGTAAATACATTCTAAACTTTCTACAAAAAATCTGGATCTCTAATGTTTTCATGCGTTAAATAATGTAAATAACTTACGTAAATAAACTTTTATCCTTGGAAATAAAATAATTAAAATAATAATTATATAAAAATATAATGTAATGAATATTATTATCATAATTTTCTTTGTTCCGGAAAATTATTATCAATAATATTCGGCAAACTTTCACTCGGATAAAACCCGTGCGAAGCCGGGTACACATCCGCTAGTTTTCTATAAATATAGCTATGAAAAATCTAGAATACAAAAACAACAGATATATATTAAATAATATAAAACCATATTCTATAGAATCAAGTAAATGGGAGAATATATATATGAAACAAAGAAGTTTTACAAGGCAGACGTATGGTAAGCTAGTGCGATGGACATCAGCTGATCTTGCGCATTAGATGGAAAAGGTTTCACACCGTGTACACTCATTAACAAAATTTAAGGAAGTGGAAAGTTTTTGATGAAGCCGGCAAGAATACAAAGGCAATTATGTTTACAATTGGCTATCTCTTGTGTCTTCAATAAAGATACATTAATATATATTTCAGAGTTATTGTTTGAACCCCGATATACATGCTAAAAAGTAAAACTTCCTTAAATTTTGCCCATTAGTGTATTTGGTTAGTGGAACACTAGCTAGGCCACAATCAGCGAGGGTTAAATGCGAGGTTATTTACACCGTAAGATAATTAACTCGCAAATGACAATTAAAAATATTTTATTGACACTCTATTATTTAATTTTTACAAAAATTAGTGAGAATTTAAACAAAGATAAATGATTTTATTTACAATTTGGTGATAAAATATAAATGGTTGTTCTCAGGAAGGGAGGCTCCTCCATCTTGAGAGAGTCCTCCTCCAGACAAGGACAGGATCAATTTGAACATCTCTCAGTTCAATGTTGAGATGATACTTATAAAGAAACGCCTTGGCAGACGCCAGGAGAAATTCAATTAGAGAAATAGCCCATAGTCATAGCATATGTGTTGGATAAAGTGATTATCTCTAGCTCTAACTACTGAGACAATTGTCAATTAAAAATAGCTTATTGACATCTAGTCAACAGTCAGAGAGAGAGTTTACAGAGTTCAAAATATTATATAAAATATATACACCAGGCGTAGCTTCTCCGAAGGGACGTCTGGATCCTATCAGGAGCTTAAAGCCTCCTTGAGTTCAGACAGGCCCTTGCCAATTCTGGAATCCTTGTCCCCAACATGCCTCGATGACAGTATCGAGGAATTCGCCGTGTTCAGGCGAGAGTCTTTCGTTGACATAATCCCTTTCAAACTACTGAGTGTATATAGTTATGCAAATCTCTCAAATATATATAGAAGAAAATGATTTGGCCTTCATATAGCAACAGTTTATCAATACTATCCATAATTGTTTTGATCCCAAAGTATGCAAATTATCTTTATATCAGACTATTTGCATATTTGGGAACAGAACATATTCTAATATATTAATGCATTTCTATCAATATATCAACTATAACTACCTTCCCTAGGTAAATATGATATAAATGTATGTTTATCCTATCCATATGAATATTTAATAGGATATAGAGTGGAAGAAGTATGCATTAGAGAGTTTCCACTCTTCAATATTAAACTTTGTCAAATAACAGACTTATATGAATATTTTAGTGCAGGGGTAAAGATCAATACAATATATTACATAAATATTTATATAATTCTACTGTCCTAAAAGCTTATGTCTATAGTTTTCTTGTATACCATTTCTAAGATTCCACCCTTCAGTCTAGCATTTGTAAACAGAATCCTCCAATAGTGTATTAGAGCACTAATAAGCGGTCTGGTAGATTAAATTGGAGAAACCGCTGGGGGGATTCACCATTAATGAGTCAAGCGCTTCCAATATTTTTCATCGCAGTTAGGGCAGTAGAGAAGTTTGTTTCATATTTAAAAGAAATATTCATGCTTAAATGCTTCCATTTCTTATAATTGTCTATCATCAATGTAACTTTAAATATTAATTTGAATGGCTTTACATAGATAATTAAATCGATCATGAAGACATTTCATATATAATTAATTGAAGTTATAATTCAATAAGGAAGAGCTAAATTCTCGAAAGATTTTGCATTCATTTTTAGAACTTTTTATTTAACATATTTTATATAATGTTTGTCGTTGCGTATATCTGTCTACACATCTTGTGATCAATTTCAATACAATTCCAGAACATTCTAGGAGTATGAAATTCTGAACATTTACTAAATTCTGCTAGTGAATAATAGTGCAAGTGAACACATTTTTTAGGATTCTAGGTGAACGTAATGTTTAGGAATAGGCTAATTGGTATAAATATTAACTTTCAAGCGAAAAAAATAATAGTAAGTTATACTTCGTAAACATAAGTTTAAAATTTTAAAGATAAGCTATAAATAATCATTTTGACTGATAATACTTTTTGAGAAAAATTATTTTATCAAAAATTCCCCCAAAAGAATTAAATAAACATAATTTAACAATTCGATTTATATGTGTAAAAAAAAAAAGGGAGATGGAGGATTATCGTATATTGAGTGAAGAGGTAAAAATATTATCAAATACTAGCCGAGAGACCCGGGCAACGCCCCGGGTTTACTCGAAGGGCCCGCAGGTGAGAAACTATAGGCATTGGTTCCTATGCCTAAAAATTATTTAAAATGAAAAAAGAAGAAAAATACTAACAAATCAGAAAATAAAAGTGCAAACAACACATCTACACTACTTCAAGAACATGAGAGCACATGCACTGTGTAACCATACGTGTACCATTCTTAAAGACCCTGCTTAGGATTAAAATATCTCCGAAGCATAACAATACAACCAACTCATGTTTGCTAAGCAATTTCAGGAAAGAAACTATAGGCATTAGTTGAAGAGTTTAAATAAATATATTTAGAGTGAAAAAATGACACAAATCAGCAAATAAAATTGCAAAAAATGCTACTATATCGCAGATAAGACAACATATAAAAGGAATGAAAATATTTAAAGGACCTCATTAAAACTACATTTCTAGTATATATATATATTTTTTTTTTTCCAAAATATTTATTTAGACTTTCACCAATGCCTTTAGGATCTTTGCGATGGAACACGTATGGTGTTTCAGCGCATGTGCTCTCATGTCCTTGAAGCACATATGCTGACAGTGCCCAAAGTTGAACACACTGTATAGTGTCTGAAATATCTTTGGCCCCTTCGGATACCAACCTTCGCTTCATTCTAGAGAGGCGTTAGTTTTCACTAAGGTTGGCTTTTGCTATGACTATAAATAAGACTCAAGGACAAACCTTGGCTACAAGAGCCTGTGTTTACGCACGGACAACTTTAAGTGGCTTTTTCAAGTGTGCGAACATTGGATAGCATACATGTAAAGATGACCCATATCTTTTGGTCCTTCAGATTTCAGACTTCCATTCATTCTGAATATTTGGGTTCTTCCTACAAGAGCCTGTGTTTAATTTTTAAGTGGCTGCCTTCGCCTCTGTAATACCTTTTTACCGGTAAAGTTGTATTTAAACAACAATCAAACTTGAAAATTTGATTTTTAAAATGGTCGAATTATCGAAAGTGTCGAATTATTGATAGTGTCGAATTATCGATAGTGTCGAATTATCGATAGTGTCGAATTGCAGTTTGTTTATTTATTTTTTAATAAGGTCCTCTTATCTTATCTGCAATATAGTTGTATTGTTCGAAATTTTATTTTCTAATTTGTTAATTTTTTTCTTTTTTTTTCACTCTAATAATATTTATTTAAATCTGATAATTTTTATTTAATGCAATTTATTTAATAATTTATATAATCCAATGTCTATAGTTTCTTCCCTGAAATTGCTTACCAAACATGAGTCAGTGTTTCCTCAGTGTTAACAGTTGGAGTGTTAGAATGCGGAGAAGCAAAATAACTCCCTACTGAATTTCTCAATAGTCTTACTCCCAGAGGAATGCATCCACACCAGTTAAACTCTAGGTTGGTGCTATTGTTATGCTTCTGAGAAGTTTTAATCCTAAGCAGGGTCTTTGAAAATGGTACACGTGTGGTGATACTGTGCATGTGCTCTCATGTCCTTAAAGTAGTGTAGTTCTGTTGTTTGCACTTTCATTTTCTGATTTGTTAAAATTTTTCTTCTATAGTTTCTCACCTGCGGGTCCTTCGGGTAAACCTGGGTCGTTGCCCGGGTCACTCGGCTATTTATATGTATATAAAAAAGCAAAGCCCAATTCTAAACCCAAATATTTTTTTTTTATGAGGAGAACATCAACATATTGCATGATTACGGCAGTCCATAGCTTCCCTGACAAAAATTCACCAAGAAAGTTAAATATTCCAAATTTTTCTGTGTGTAAATTGCTAAACATGTAAAAAACATGTATACAAAAAAGCAAAGCCCAATTCCAAACCCAAATATTTTTTTTATGAGAAGAACATCAACATAATGCATGATTACGGCAGTCCATAGCTTCCCTGACAAAAATTCACCAAAAAAGTTAAATATTCCAAAATATTTCTGTGTATATATTGCTAAATGTGTAAATAACATGTATATAAAAAAGCAAAGCTTAATTTTCAAATTTCATTATCCTTTTCACAGGAAAAGCATCAAAATACTGCATAAGTACGGCACTTTTGCAGCCCCCCCTGACAAAAATTCACTAAAAGAGTTAAGTATTCAAAAAAATATTTTGGTATATATATTGCTAAATGTGTAACAAACATGTATATAAAAAAGCAAAGCTTAATTCTAAGTTTTAATATTTTTTTATAAGAAAAGCTATAAAAGCAAATAGGGAGAAGTGGGGCCATTTAGCCATTTTCAAAATTTGATTATGAAAGAGTAAATAAATGAATAAATAAGGACAGATATAAAGAGAAAGTATTGCTAAATGTGTAACAAACATGTATATAAAAAAGCAATGCTTAATTCTAAGTTTTAATATATTTTTTTTTTAAATAAAAGCTACAAAAGCAAATAGGGAGAAGTAGGGCCATTTAGCCATTTTCAAAATTTGATTGTGAAAGAGTAAATAAATGAATAAATAAGGACAAATATAAAGAGAAAGTATTGCTAAATGTGTAACAAACATGTCTATAAAAAAGCAATGCCTAATTCTAAGTTTTAATTTTTTTTTTATAAGCTACAAAAGCAAATAGGGAGAAGTGGGGCCATTTAGCCATTTTCAAAATCTGATTGTAAAAGAGTAAAAAAATGAGTAAATAAGAGCAAATATAAAGAAAAAGTATTGCTAAATGTGTAATAAACATGTATATAAAAAAGCAAAGCTTAATACTAAGTTTTAATATAAAGAAGAAATAAGACACAAAAATGGAGCTAAATTCAAATGAAAAACTATAACAAATTAATAAAAAAAAAAGACCTAATCCAAATGTCACCATCATCAGACAAAAGAAAAAATGAGATTTTATTCTTTAGTTCATTTATTCTTTTGTCTGATGCTGTTGCTGAAACGTCACACACTATTAAATTATTTGGATTAGGTCTTATTAATGAGAAAAAAAAAAGATGCCAAAAAAGATAACCAGATACAAAAATTGTGCTAAATTCAGATGAAAAACTATAACAAACACTTATAAAAGATAATTATTATAGAATAAAAGTAATAATGCAATCTACAATTCGAAAAATTTATATATTTAAATGAAAAACTATAACAAAGTACTTACAAAATATAATCATAATCAAGAAATATATATTATTTCAAAACATATTTTTACGCATTTCAAAACAAATGAATTGATGATGATAAATGCAAAAAATCTACGATTGTAAAATAGATTAAATTAAAAAATAAAAATAACTGTTAACATTAGGAAAATAAAAACAGGCCTATCATACGAAGAAAAAAATAACGAAAATTTTGGTATATAGATTGTTATGTGTAGTTCAGAATCTTCGGAGGAGATAGCTCAGGACTTTACAATGGAAAACTCTGTTACGGTATTATCTATATAGATAATGTATTAGTCAAAATTCGAAACTATATATAGACGTGTATCATTATTTTTAAAAATAAACAATTTCTACCGTTTTATTTTTAAAAAGAATCATACGCGTCTATAATAGTTTCGAATTTTGATAACAGATGGCGCGCTAATGCATCTATAATCAGTTACGAGCGTCATCAATTATTCATGTCTTAATTCTTCATCTCTTAATCATTCACCTCTGTCACCGTTTGCTTTTTTTTTTTTTTGGAATGGCGCCCTCCTATTGGTTGGCTACGATCACGCCACCTTTGCCCCCCCCCCTTCCCATCATGCCCCCCCACTCGCTATTTCGTCTTTGTAACTATTGTGTTGGAGCGGGTCGCTCCCTAAATAAATGCATATATTAGCTAATAACCAAATGGAATACTCTCTTTCTTTTTACCAGTAAGAGACGCCTACGGAATCCAAGAGTACATAGACAGATAAAGCACATAGGCTATAGTTATTAACTAATATATGCATACATTCAAGGCGCCAATTTATAATTGTAACACATAGTATTTGAAACAAAACATTCAATCGGGTAAAACACGGGCGTTACCCGGGTCATTCGGCTAGTCTTAATATATGAGTAGTAAAACATACAAACCAGTTCTTTCATATTAAATTATATGGAATCATAGATTCAATATGATCGTCCCCCCCAACGCTCTTATTTTTAACTATATAAATAAAATTTGACAATGTCAATAGCGCTGACATATTATTTTCTTTTTTCAGTTCATTTTAATAAAGGCTTTTTATCAAAGAGTGAGAGTTTTTATCCATTATTTTATTCTATATATACACAAATAGATATACTAGAAATATTTTACGCGGAATTTGTCAATATAGTCTTTATTAGCATTCCTATATAAATAGAATTAAAAATATAGAATTTAAAAGTAGGCATTGAACCTATTCAAAACGCCTACATGTATTAGTAAAAAAAAAAACTAAATGATGATGAAATATTAATTAATTCCTAATACCACTTTACCCAATATCTGCTTATAATAGAATTTAAATAATTTAATAATAATAATTAACCTTCATAAAGAAAAATAATTCCGATACGAAGCTATAATTTCATATTTTTTAAACGAATATATTAATTTACGTTTTAAATAAACCTTTGAAACTACAATTAAGCATTTTAAAAATTAATATGAAAATGTTCTAATTCCTATATTTAATAGCCAGTAATAGAATAAGAATTAAATGATTTATTAGAAATTTATTTCTATCGTTTATTAAACGTTTATTTACGAAGAAAATTTATTAAATTTGTAAAATGATATCAGAAGGATCTATTACCTGCCTGAACAAATATTTTATTTTAAGGATTTTGTTTGACCATTTTGTGAAGGATATTGTAACGTAATTCTTTCGTCTTAGTTTATTGGAGGCAACTGGTGTAACAGTTTGTATCACTTATCTTCTGGAATATTATTCAAAACTTGCGGTGATTTTAAATATAAAAATAATATAATTTAAAACATGCTGTGATCTTTTTATCATTCAGCACTTTTGTCTGAAGATGATAAAAACGCTGTTACCGAAAAGTCACACTATTTATTTATTTAAATAAGGTCTTATTACCTGGTGTTTATAATCTACTAGCCGAATGACCCGGGCAACGCCCGTGTTTTACCCGATTGAATGTTTTTATTCAAATACTATTTGTTACAATTAAAATTGGCGCCTTAAATAAATGCATATATTAGTTAATAACTATAGCCTATGTGCTTTATCTGTCTATGTAATGTTGGCTTCCGTAGGCGTCTCTTACTGGGAAAAAGAAAGAGAGGATTCCATTTAGTTATTAACTAATATATGCATTTATTTAAAGAGCGACCCGCTCCAACACAATATTTACAAAGACGAAATAGCGAGTGGGGGGGCATGATGGGGGGCAAAGGTGGCGTGATCGTAGCCAACCAATAGGAGAGCGCCATTCCAAAAAAAAAAAGCAAACGGTGACAGAGATGAAAACTGAGGAACGCATGACGCTCGTAACTATATATAGAATAATCCAAATTGTGCCTTATCAATTGAATATATAGTTTACTGAAAGTATGTAGTGAACAATCGTGTGCCAATTCTCTACTGAATATACAGTTTAAAAGAAGACAACGAACGTGAACGATTGAAACAATTCTCTATTGGAATATACAGTTTACTATGAGTATCTAGTGTAAGAATTTGCATATGAATTTCTAATAAAATATTCAGTTTATTCGAAATATATAGTATAACAGCTTGTCTACTGAATATACAGTACACTAAGAGTATCTAATGTAATGTCTTGTAACAAATATCTGCTGGAATATACAGGGCACTGAGGGTATATGGTTTAACACCTTGTAGCAATTGTTTACTGGAAAATACAGTTTACTAAACGTATCTAGTGTAATATCTTGTATCAATTTTCTACTGGAATATAAAAAAATTATTATAATATAATATATAAAAATATAATATTATAATATAATAATATAAAAAAAATAATTCCGTCAAAAATAAATGTACCTATCATATTATGATAGGTATATTTATTTTTGACGTCTATTTTGACGTGAGAGGCGATCTTTGCTTTTCTATATAGATCAATATCCTCTCGGCAAATTTCATCTTTATATTGACCATATATTTGGCCTAGTATTTTACCATCGAAACACCTCTTTGGGAGATTGTTAATACTCCATCAGATCCCTTGTGTATATCACGGAATAAATCAGCCCTGGGTTGAAGAGAGCCATAAGCTCGAAACCATTGTCTCTAGATGGACGTTTTTCAGTTTTCCAAAGCTAGTGTTGTGGGTTTGTTACAGACCAGAAGACTCTAGTTTACGGTGACGGTTAATAGATTTTTCCTAACTCCGCCTTTGCCGGTCCCAAGCCCGGATGAAAAAGGAGGAGGGGGAGCAGTAACAAGCTCACTATAAAACCTGGGCTCAGCTGGCCCGGCTGATAGTACACTGTAAGGGCTCCTAATCCAGGAATACAGCGTTTGTACTCCATGTTAGGAGCCGCTGCACATTGCGTATGTTCCTCATGTCAGAGGCAGCCATTTATTTTGGATCTAAGTCGGCCTGCCACTGAATGGTGCTTCCAGTCCTAATGACAAAGGCAGACGCATTCTTCTTCACCCAGTCATGATGGTTGTTAATGCTGACACCATCAAGGGTCACAAGTTAATACCCTAATATGATTGAGTGGAGATAATAAAAAAGAAGATTTTTCCTTAATTCATTCACCTGATCCAAGAATAATAATACTTTTGAAGTATTTCTCATATTGTTTTACTTTTTTTTGGCGTTCTTAGGCCCTTCTTCTCTAAATACATGTTACATGATTTTTCAGTATTTCCGAAAGAACCGCTTTTTTGGTCGTTAAATCACAGCTTGCGCCACGCTTGAAGGCCAGCAGCCCGAAGAAATATTATTTGTCTAATTCTGAAATCGTGAAAAATCAACGATAAGTGATATTTATCTCAACAGATGGGGCAAGACATCAGAAAACTTTGATTGCACGAAAGAAGATGGCTTTTATCTTATATATACAGGGTGTACCAGGTAAATTGGGACTAACTTTGACAGTCCATAAAACAAAAACTATTTGAGATTAAAAACTTGTTTTTTTTTCATTACGTAGCCATATTCATGTAAAATGCAACAGTACATGTGAGCGCAGTGTAGTGATGAAGAGTAACCGAGAATTTGAAAATCGAGCTGCCATCATCGTTGCTCTGCGCGCCGGAAGGAGCCCCAAAGAGATAGTGGATTTTCTTAAGTTGCCCAAAACCACTATTTATCGTGTCAAGAAGCAGTTTGATGAGGCCGACAGTAACAAAGAGGGGATAGCTACAAGGAAAAAGCACTCGCGTCGATCGGACAGGGTAAGAGGCGAAGAATTTGTCAAAAATGTCAAGGAGAAGATTGATGGAAACCCTGGGAAGAGCATGAGGGCCATAGCCAAGGAAATGGACGTTGGCTCTATGACAATTGTCAGAACTATCCATGAGGACCTTGGTCTCAAGTCTTATGCCCTTCGGAAAGGTCAGTTGCTGACTGAGAATATGAAGAATAACAGAAAAGGAAAGGCTGCTGCCCTCCTCAACAACCTGAAACACGACTCTTTTGGCAAGCTAAGGTTCTTCTCTGACGAAAAGAACTTTGACGTGGACCAAAAGGTAAATCCCAGGAATGATCGCTGGATCTGTAAAGACCCCTCAGAGATACCTGTCGTGATGCACACGAAATTTCCTGCCTCCGTAATGGTCCTTGGCGTTATCAGCAGTGAAGGTGATGTCATGCCTCCCCATTTCTTTGAGAAGGGCCTTAGGATGAACGCTGACACCTACATCAATGTTCTGGAGACCGTTGTGAAGCCTTGGATGGACATGGTGGCCGCAGGAAGGTAGTATGTCTTCCAACAGGACTCAGCTCCAGCCCATAAGGCAAAAAAGACACAATCGTGGCTGACACTTAACGTCCCTAGTCACTGGGGTCCTGATATTTGGCCCCCTAACTCTCCAGATTGCAATCCCCTCGACTACTATGTATGGGGCGTTGTTGAGAGAGATGTCAACAAAGCTCCTCATACCACCATCCAGTCGGTCAAGAAAGCAGTTCACACGGTGATGACCCAAATGGACAAGTTCATCGTCGCCATGGCCTGTGCTTCATTCCGCACTCGCCTCGAGACTGTTGTAGCTAATAATGGAAACTTCATTGAATAAATAAACACTATATCCTTTTATCTACTACTGTGTCAAATTTCATTCGGATTGTTGGAAAAGAAGACGTCCGAAGCAGCCAATGGGAGGCCGGCGGAGGCAGCTACGGGGATGCAGCGGCAAAAATGAGGAAACAATACAGGAAGAACTTGTAAACAACTTTTTCGAACGCTAGAATTTGCCCTGATCTCCGATTCTTTTAGTGTAAATGTTTAAATAATACTTTACTTATTTTCTTAAATTGTAATAAATATAATTTTCCCTCCTGTTTTCGTCGTATATTTTAAAAGTGTTATAAACAACGACGCCTTAACTTTGAACCTTCAACCCCGCCGACCAAGAATAGAGGTGAGTGACTACCTCTATAGAATTTAGATCGTCGTCACAACACAGAGTGGCGGTGAAATCGCAATACGGATATTTTAATTTTTACTCGCAAAAAATTTCAGTTAAAATACCATTGTTGAAATTCCCAATTTACCTGGTACACCCTGTATATATATGAGAGGGGTTTATAATGCAATATGGTGATTAAAATAAGATATAGAAAACGTACAAAGATTCAAAAACTAAATTTGAGCTATGTTTATATTTTCCTAAGAACACTATCCTATCTTTATATTAAGAAGTAATTTGAAACACATTTTCTGGACACATTCCAGTTGTATTATTGAAAGACAAGGAATAACGTATTCTGAAACATATTTAAAAGACAATTTATGATATGAACCAAACATTTTGAGATCTCTCTCTCTATCGTAAAGATCGAGGCTGCATGGCCGGCATTCATAGTTCTTCAAATTAAAGATACTTAGACAAGTAAATCTTATTATTATCTCGGCGTTTCAACAAAAATATTTTCTCCTCGTCAAAAGCGAACAAATATTAAAACAGTTTAATTAACTGTTTTCATTTCTGTTTGCTCCTTACGAGGACAGAATAATTTTGTCGAAATTTCTAGGTAATAAAAAGTATCTTTAATTTGAAGAAATTTCTCTCTATGTTTGCCCCACTTATATTTAATAATTATTAAAGTTCGAAACTAGTATAGACGCGTATGATACTTTTTTAAAATAAGCAATTTCTACTTCCCTTACTGCAGTGGAAATTTCCATTGCAGTAAGGGCAGTATAAATTGTTTTTCTTTAAAAAGAATCATAAACGTCTATAATAGTTTCGAATTTTGATAACAGATGGCACGCTAATGCATCATAATTATTAAAGTAGGATAATAAAAGACTTAAATATGTGAATTATTTAAGATTATAAATAAGTGTTATATATATTAATATATAAGATAACAAGTGTAGTTGACATTTCTGTTTTGCCATGTCACCTCAGCCGTTGTCGAAATACTTGCATCGATTGATGCCCAACTTTGTTAAATCTCAAGTCACCATCAAAAAAAAAAAAAAGACACCGTCCACTTGTGTCGCCAAGAAAAACTCTCCTGTCAAACATAAAAAAGTTATTTTCTGGCAACGTGCTAAAAATACCTTTGCTTTAGTGACAATATCAACTTAGATATTTTTAATGGCGCACGATTTTTAATTTTATTTTAAAATATTCAAAGGTGTTTTAAAATTATAATATCAGTTTATATCATTCATTTTGCGCGTAACTTTATTATTTTAGTTTATATAGGTTTGAACGAAAAAAAAATATTTTTATTATATAATTATTATTCCCAACCAATGAGAAGACGAGAGAGTTAACGAGGAAGATCTCGGACTGAAAGTTAGGCAGTAGGTAGGCGACCAGGCTAGAAGCAAGGCGTGCTCAACTCGACTCCAACCAAGGTAAAATTCTCTTCGATCATGTGAAAGGCAAGGTACCTTCTCCAGTCACAACTCTCTTCCTTATCACGAAGTCTATTTTCTCTCCTAACCAGTTTTTTGTCTCGTTATTTCCCCTGTGGAGATCCACCATTCTACCAACGACTGCACCACAATCATCAACCTCCACCATTCACCACAAGTCACCAATCCCACAGTAAGTCAACAGGATCTTATATAGGATCAACATAGAAATAATATTATAGTTAGTCGACAGGATCTATTCGAATCTCACATAGAGTCGACAGGTTCTAAATCAATATTATCACAAGTGAGTCGACAGGATTTAATTCGATATCTCACAGAGAAAGTCGACAGGATCTAAATCGTAGTCTCACATATATGTAATAATTTGCATAAGTAGACATATTTCACAATATAATTGGTTTTCACTCAAACAAAATACTACACATATATCATTTCTTTCTTCTCTAGTTTTTGTATTTGTATTCACACACATACAACTTTATTTATAAAAATTCACAGCAGGAGGAAACATGAATGTAGCTCCTATAAGTGTATTCGTATTCAACCTGTTTAAGGACGTTATTACCGAATCTCTTTTTTTCGCCAAGCTTATATCTAGTTAATAAAGTACTTGTCGCTGTTAACTTTTATCTCTCCTTATAATTTGAATAATATATTATGTAAAATGGATGACAAAGCCAAGACACCAGATTAAAGTTGGGGAAAGAGGGATGGACTCCAGCTGCCCCCCGCTACCATGTATCCGGCGCCAAAAATAGCATTCCTGTGTGGGGAAGAACAGAGTCGGTTTACATCTGCGGGGAGAAGAAGACGTGGCGAATTGCCTCCTGGCGTGTGGATGATCCTGCAAGGCGGTGTAGTTCAAGCTGGACGTGTATTGTGTGGAGCGGAACCCATAACAAGAGTGATATCCACGGCCCAAGGATTCTTCTACCGGGGAGGTTGAAGACAAGTCCCTCTGATTGTACTGCTTCTGTTTAGTGCCATAACAAACCGATAACTTTAAGTGCATCCCTTCGAACTCACATGTGTATCTTTGTGCCATCCTGAATAAATAAAGTACATGAATAGCGTCTGGGTACGACATAACAATTATATAGTATTTATAATTATCATTTTAAAATAATAGAGAAACATATATTCCGAAATAAGAAGCGCTTCCTAAAATAGAACACTTATATTTGATTATAAAAAAAATATTTGGTAGCACTCCAAGGATATATAAATGTCACAATGGCTGTCAAGCTCGCTGTTTATCTAGGGAAAACGTATTCTTTCCCAAGATTAATCTGCTCGACGACAGAAAAATATTTTAAAGAAATTGGAGGAGCTTATCTCTCATCCATCACTGGGCCTGATTTATAGCGGCAGATAATGAATATTTAGCTACGTGTTTGTCCCATGTCACCGCTGTTTTCTTTATAAAAACCAAGATTAAAGGAGTGGTGCGGCCCATGATAATCGTGGTGGGTAGAAGTTAGCGATTGATTTTACTGTAAGTGCACCACATATCTACACATGAACTCAATATAAATATCACTGGAACACACACTTATTGTTTCTCTTACTTATCAGAGACATTTCATTCTACGCATCAATGATGGTTATACACCATCCTGGATGATAACTAAGAAATTGTTTTCACTATCTCTAGTATATATAGTACAGGCCATGATGATCATGGTGGATAGAAGTTGGCGACTTATTTTACTGTAAGTGCACCAAATGTCTACACTTGTGAAAAGCAGTCGACTCTATACTTACAAATGTATCAGAGCGCAGTTTGGTTAATTGCACTTGCTGGTGGGGTTGGATTTATGCAAGAATCGGGAGCGATTGGAGCATTTATTTTATTAGATATAAATTACCCAAAATGGGATTCGATCCCGGGTCCTAGTAATCGAAAATTAACGGTTTAGATCATTCTTCCACCGACCCCTTGGAGTTAAGGAGTTAATCTATTCATATACGCGTATTACATTAATAAAATGATTCAGTAAACTTTTCTAGTGTTTGATGACAATGGGAAAGTTCCATCAGGTCGATGCATGACCGTTTGTAGCAAATAAGAGAAACACCTATTGATTTACTACGCCTTACTACACACGCAACACATTTGCTCTTATCCTTTATATTTCTACTTATTATATATAGTTATATCGGTATAAAATGATATATATACACTATCAAGGAATAATAGAAGCTTGATGTAATTTTTGTCATAAGGTTCCAGTTGATAGAAAGCCTCTGAACCAATTCTATGTGTGGCCGTGTTTTATAAAAATATATATAAATATATGTTTAACAATTAATACAGTTGTACATTTTAATTTAAACTATTTTCGAGATTCCAAATATTTTCAAAGTACAAAACGATCTGTTTATGAGCTGTTGATTTAATTTAAGATATGTAGTAAGGTTCTTTGAATGGTTGGACTCTCATGCCTTAAATCGTAAATAGGATTGGATGATCAGTATTTCGTTGTTAGTTTCTCTGTTCAAAAAAGGCCGTGAAACCAGCATACTGGGGAAAGACTGCCATTGGCTCGATGAAGCCGAAAATATCAGCGTATTCATATTAAGATAGATACAGCAAATAGGAATGTTATTAAAAATCAATAACGCGCCATCTAAATACAACAAATGAAGACATTAATACGCGAATGTTTCTTTAACAAATAAATCAAACTTCTACTGCCCTTACTACAATAAAAAATATATATTGGGGGGGGGGGGGGGGGGGGCTTGGCTCATCAGTGGTGAACCCTCCCAGCAGTTTCGCCAATTTAATCTACCAGACCGCCTCTTTAGCTCTAATACTGTATTGAATCATTATGCTTTTATACTCAACACTGAATGGTGTGAAATGGTATGAATTGGAATGTACCATCGAATGGAATTTGATCTGTTTTGGTGCCTGGAGTTACAGCTGGAACAATCGTAAATGATCCCTAGGAATCAGCCTCAATTCTACTCGTAATCGTTCTCAACAGGCTTGCCACTTAGGCCACTCACCTACCAAAATATTTTCATTGGTACCGTGTTGAAACTCAAAAGAAAAAACACTGGAACACATACTCACTGCTTCTCTTACTCTCCAGAGACATTTCATTCTACGCATCAATGATGGGTATACACTATCCTGGATGATAAATAAGAAATTGTTTTTATTATTCCTAGTACACCTGGTGGGTAGAAGTTGGCGACTGCTTTTACTGTATGTCCACCACATGTCTAAATATGTGAAAAGCAGTTCGACTTTACACTTACAAATGTGCCAGAACCCCGTTTGGTTACTTGCACTCGCTGGTGGGGTTGGGCTTTTTCAAGAATTGGGGACCATTGGAGCATTTTATTAATTAGGAAAAAGTGTTTATTGCGGGATTCGATCCCGGATTATAGCGGTCGAACCTCACCGGTCTAGACCTCTTCTACCGACCCACCGACTAAGTAAATAAGTTAGGTTAATTGTTTTTCTAAGCGAAATAGCGGTCAAAATCTGGCCTGTGTGTAAATCGTTTTTAAAGAAGTTGAAAACCGCGCTGGTTATGGTCCTGCGAACACGCAGACACTTCAGTCAGTGCTATTAAACCTGAAGTATTGTCACCTAAATATAAATAATTATAGGATGTAGTCTCTTCTAGCTTGATGACATTATACTGCAACCGTACTCAACATGAATGTCAAGGTTTACAGTGATTATCATCTCATCTTTCAATATTCTGTTGTTTAAAAAAGGAGGGGACACAACATATTTTAAGAAATCTAAAACTTTTCATATATATATATTATAATAATAAATTTGTCGGCTTACTGTTATATTAAATATGGTTAGATAGGAATTATTAACTTGCTTTTGTTTTGAATACCGGAGTATTTAGTCAATGATATTGGTATGCAGTATATATCGTATTTTACGATATTGCATTCGAGGAAGATAAAATAATAAAAATAGTTGCTTATATTCCTAGTACACGTGGGTTACAGGCAATGATAATCATGGTGGGTAGAAGTAGGCGTCTGCTTTTACTGTAAGTGCACCACATAACTACACATGTGAAAGCAGTTCGAATTTGCACTTACAAATGTGCCAGATCCTCTTTTTGTTAATTGCACTCGCTGGTGGGATTGGACTTTTGCAAGAATCGGGGGCCATTGGAGCATTTTTTTAATAAAAAAAAGCATCCCATGCGGGAATCGAACCCGGGTCGTACCGGTCGAAAACCAACGGTTTAGGCCATCCTTTCACCGACGCCCATAACAACAGTTTTAATCACAATTTTCTCTTTATCGTGATAATATGAATAGAGTATAGAATACATAATTTGAAAAAGTACTACCTGACTTAAGGCGTGAATAACAAATGAAATATTGCATATTTGCATATCTACAGAAATATTTGAGCAGGCCAACGTAAAACAACAACAATATGTTTTTATAGTTCAAAGTCGCGAAATCTGGTGGGCTTTACAGAGTAGTGTTTGTTCCTGAATTCATAATTTTAAAATAAAATATAAATTTTATATTTAGCATATATATTCTGTATTGTTTATTTTAAGACATTTCTACAATCCCTCTGAGAAATCAGGACTTCCAATTTGCAAATCAATATGTTGTATTTCCTTTCTCGCCCTATTGTCTTTCCCTATCACCAATATCTGCATCAAGGCCAGTTATCTAATGAATTCGCAATACAAATATTTACCAGGAACATCCCTAATAAAAGCTTTATTTTTGGTATAAAATATATTTCAAGGATAGTTTTATAAATTTATTATAATATATCTCTAGTTTTCGCGATTTATCGTCCTTCTACAGGATTAATTTTGAGTATAACATCGCCTAAAAGACAATTACTAAGGAATCCCATAACAAAGATCAATTGTATAATTTATTAAAATTAAGAATGTGTGATATATTCTGAAGAATGCAAAATATGTAAGACAACCTATGTGTGTAGGTTAATATTTAGAATATCTACATAAAAGTAAAACAAGCCATTTCCTTATCGTTTTTATCGTAACCAGAATCTATTACTCTAATATTTACAATACACAACATAGATTCATCAATGAATGCATCATATTTAGAAATATTATAAACAGAAAACTGGACCTTCAGGAAATTCAAGAAATGTTCTATTTTCTCTACGCCTACCTCAAAACCCTTATAGAGAACTCACTTCTGAAGATCTATATCGAAATTAGAACGATATTCATAACAATAATTTCGATTTATTAGGTAATCATTGCTTCCATAGTTATATCCCAGACGTCTAAGTTTTGATTCCATTTGTAAAAGAGAATGTTAGAAAATTAAATATTAAAATTCATTTTGTACAGCATATAATAGTGTATTTTGTAGAGCTATTGTAGGAACCTATGTGAAATGTTTCTAATTATATTATCCGTAGTAAGACTTTCATTTCCAAAATCTATAGATTTAAATTAAAATTTAAAAAAATAACATGTAAAATTAGAAAACTATTTTAAAAGTTGCATATATATGTGATAAAAGATAGAGAGTCAATCCTGTAGCCTATCGTTTACTCCTGTAGTAACCGAGAGGGACAGTCAGGGTGTGGAGTGTTTTCCAGTACCTCTCTGCACCTTGGAAGACCTTTAACAGTTCACACAGAGTACAGGCAGCCGTGGTCGAGGCAGAGTGGAAAGCTTGGGAATATCCACACAAAAAACGAAGGGACACAGTTGTACTAGGATAGATCAGTAAACAGAAATAGTGGAGCTAAGAGAAAAATATGGATAGTTGAGAAGAGTTCTTACTGGTCTACATGGTCGATGGGGTGGACATTGGAGACAACTGACGAGGGCTTCCGAGGACTGGGAAGAGACGATGCATTTCCGGGAATTTATGGCTTTATATATCATGCCGATGAGGAAGTACTGGGTCTTTATCTGATTCAATAAGGGTATGTATTATGTAAGAGAGGTCATTGTACATTCTTAATGACTTTCTGGAAACTTCTGACATCCTTAAGCCTCGTTCTAACAGGTTTTTGAACTTTTACATTCCAATCTCTGCTATTTAGCTCAACCCTTATTCTATTACACAGTTTTATTTTATTATCCTCAGTTTGTACAGAGTACATTACATATTGTGATGCAATGGTTCATGCCAATCATGCGTATAATTATTTACGGATGTGTTTATATTATACAACATGACAATCTTGTTATATTTACCAATATGAGGTTGTTGGTTTAAATTACCATAGATGGGCCCCAGGAGTAAAAGGGTTTAATCCGGAGTTAATCAAATAAAGCCTCTCTAACACAGGTAAGTAATGAATTTTTTTTTAAATTAATTTAAACTGTGAGCGTTAAACAGGGTTATAACAAGATGATGTTTTGTTTGTATATTTAATTTTATTTCTTATACTCGGCTCACACACAATAAAGGTATTTATCTATCTATATCAAATTAAGTCTATTAATAACTTAATGTTATCTATGTTCAAAATTTTTCGAATCCTTTCATTAAATAATTGGTTTTACAAAATATTTGAGATAAGATAAATAAAATTGTTACAATATGAATAAATATATTTAAAGACACATATAAATATACTCATGTGGACCAAACTTAGTGTTACGTTTTAACATGTATATCGGGATTCAAACAATAATTCTGAAATATATTTCATACACAGTGGCTTTTATTGGAAACACACGAGATAATCAAATGTGCACAAAACTTCTTTAGTCTCCATAGAGCGACGTCAAATACTTTTCACTTCCTTAAGTTGTGTCTATGAGTATGAATATATATGAATAAAGAAAATATCCCAATTAACATAATTTCATAGATATCTTGACAATACATGCTAAAGTAGCCAGTTTGCACTATTTTAAAATGATAATTATATATATAACACTATGTACAATAAATAGGGCGCCTCTGCCACCCAGTTTGGTGGAGAACCACCAGCCGGTCTCCAGCGACACCACGTATTTCGTGGTCTACGAAGAAAACGTAGATGGCGTGCTTCGCCTCGGAGTTGATGACTATAAATATAGAAGGACTTAAACATGCATATGTTTAATACTGGGAGGGGGTGTTTTGTTCCTGTTTATTTCTTATTCTTTCGCATGCCGGTTTATGGACCGAAAGGTCTGGGTGGCCATTGCTTCTAGGATGTTTATTTCTCCAATTGGCGTCTTTTCCGAGCGCGTCATGGAAAACCAAGGGGTACACACAGTAGTAGCACGTTTCCGCCTCCGCGCGGTTCCCCGCGTCAACCTCGTGCCTCAGAGGTACTTGATTCGTCGGCAGATTCAGGGAGTACTGGGAACTAAGGGTACGAGGGCCAAAGGAGGGGAGGAGTCCTATTGGAGCGTAGGACTGGTTAAACCAAGTCCGAACGTGAGGGCTCGGACAGCAACCTTGCCGTGAACTCTCGGAGACGCCTGTGGGCTGATTGGTCGACCCCATGGAGCCGGACCATAAAGGCGGGCGCGAGGGGTCAAACAATGACCGCTCGGTGCATGGAGAATGAATCATTATTTTGGTACGGAGGCTAGTGAAAAAGGGTCGGCTTATGGACCGAAAGGTCTGGGTGGCCATTACTCCTAGGATGTTTATTTCTCCACGGCTTATGGACCGAAAGGTCTGGGTGGCCATTACTCCTAGGATGTTTATTTCTCCACGGCTTATGGACCGAAAGGTCTGGGAGGCTATCTCCTTCTATGATTTTTATTTCTCCAGGAACTTGATCTGTTTTTCTATCCTCATATATTCATCCGTCCTTCGTAAAGGTTTATTTACATTAACATGAGTAAATTAAAGTATAGCATCTGAACTCTGTATTTCAAAATGTAAATCATATGTAGCTGTAAGACTAGAGTGAAAACATCTCGACCTAATTCAATCGTCAATAATGAGGTGTAAATCAGAAGCTGACAAAGAAACAGACACAATGGAACTCCCACTCCAAATGGAATTTCCTCACCAGGAAGTGCTACACAGAACATTAAACTGAATCAGCCTAGCTAATTGATGGGTTACTCTACCCGTGGCAGATTGACACGGCTCGAAGAACATTTTATTTGAGAATGCAAATACAACCACAATGTTATTTAAATTATATGTAAAATTTAAGAATACCTAGAGAAACTATTTCTGTGGTAAATAATGTTATTAGATTTAATTTGATGCCTTTTTGACGATATATTTGATTAGCGGTTTTCAGATGATATATATATTACATATATTTATATATATGAATATTACACATATATATATATATATATTAATTGAATAGCATATTTTGGATTAAAAATAAAATAAACATTTTATTTAATATAAATGCCAATATTTCAATAGGCTATACGCCTAACTTCGTCAGGGCTTTTCTTGTTTTTGAACTGCTTTGGTTCATCACGTGATGCCTTCACGCGACGATATATAAATATTTGCAACTCTGTGGGGTTAAATTTAAAATATATACACACAAAAAATATTAATAAGAATAGACTATATATGTACATTTATAAAAATTAAAAAATAATATAAGATTCCTAATAAGTATAATAAAATAATTTTAAATCGATTTGAACTGTAGATATAACGGAGGTATGTCAGTTTTTCTATTAATACTGTTGGTATCTTTCATTGAGGTCCAACTTTATAAAAAGAGTCTTGAATGTTTATCTTGAATGTTGTTATATATAATTTCTGTTTTTTCAAAATTTGGTATATGGTCCTGTTTGAGTGCGTGATCTACTAAAAGTGATAATGGGCTATGGTTTTTAAAAGCTGTTTTGTGTTGATTTACTCTTTCTTCAAGAGTTTTACCGGTTTCTCCTATGTATGTTGCAGGGCATGATTTGCATGGAATGCGATATACTATGTTTGATTTAAATTGATGATTGCTATTATGTTTAGTGTTTGGATGGCGTAGAATTTCTTTCAGATTTGCTGTGGTTTTGTATCGGGTTTTGATATTGTAATTTTTAAGTATTCTTGTTATTCTTTCAATGCCATAATTGTATGGCAGTGCACAGTATTTATTCGGTTCTTCACTATTGTTTGTAGGACTGTTGGTGGGCTTATATATATGTTTCTTGATGAAATTTGAAGGATATTCATTATTTTTCATCTCATTGTGAAATATTTTTTGTTCAGCTTTATTATTTTTAATATTTGAGGAGCAGTGGGTGGAAATTCTTTTTGATAGTGTTTTTATAACGGATATTTTATGATTAATGGGGCCAAATGAATTAAAATTGAGATATTTGCCTGTATGCGTTGGTTTTCTATATATACTGGTTTCTATTTTGCTATTTATTCTGGTGAGCTTGATGTCTAAGAATTCCAAAGTGCTGTTATTTTCTATTTCGTATGTAAAGGTTAAAAATGGCTTTAAACTGTTGAGGAAGGTTAGAATATTGTCGAGGTTGCTATTTTGACTGATGCAAATGATGTCATCAATATATCGTTTCCAGGCTATTATTTTGAGATGTTTGGTTGAAATGATAATATTGTCAATATGATTCATATAAATATTGGCGAGGGCAGAAGAAATTGGGTTGCCCATTGGAAGGCCTTTAATCTGTTTATAATGCTGGTTTTTGTAACTGAAATAACTGAAGGATAAACATAAGTCGAGTAATTTTTTAAGTGCTTCTTTAGGAATTGTTAAATTAAGTTGTGGATTGGTGTCTATAAATTAAACGTCGATCCCACATAAGGAAGCCCTCAGTGAATTTTCAAAATTTATAGACACCAATCCACAACTTAATTTAACAATTCCTAAAGAAGCACTTAAAGAATTACTCGACTTATGTTTATCCTTCAGTTATTTCAGTTACAAAAACCAGCATTATAAACAGATTAAAGGCCTTCCAATGGGCAACCCAATTTCTTCTGCCCTCGCCAATATTTATATGAATCATATTGACAATATTATCATTTCAACCAAACATCTCAAAATAATAGCCTGGAAACGATATATTGATGACATCATTTGCATCAGTCAAAATAGCAACCTCGACAATATTCTAACCTTCCTCAACAGTTTAAAGCCATTTCTAACCTTTACATACGAAATAGAAAATAACAGCACTTTGGCATTCTTAGACATCAAGCTCACCAGAATAAATAGCAAAATAGAAACCAGTATATATAGAAAACCAACGCATACAGGCAAATATCTCAATTTTAATTCATTTGGCCCCATTAATCATAAAATATCCGTTATAAAAACACTATCAAAAAGAATTTCCACCCACTGCTCCTCAAATATTAAAAATAATAAAGCTGAATAAAAAATATTTCACAATGAGATGAAAAATAATGAATATCCTTCAAATTTCATCAAGAAACATATATATAAGCCCACCAACAGTCCTACAAACAATAGTGAAGAACCGAATAAATACTGTGCACTGCCATACAATTATGGCATTGAAAGGATAACAAGAATACTTAAAAATTACAATATCAAAACCCGATACAAAACCACAGCAAATCTGAAAGAAATTCTACGCCATCCAAACACTAAACATAATAGCAATCATCAATTTAAATCAAACATAGTATATCGCATTCCATGCAAATCATGCCCTGCAACATACATAGGAGAAACCGGTAAAACTCTTGAAGAAAGAGTAAATCAACACAAAACAGCTTTTAAAAACCATAGCCCATTATCACTTTTAGTAGATCACGCACTCAAACAGGACCATATACCAAATTTTGAAAAAACAGAAATTATATATAACAACATTCAAGATAAACATTCAAGACTCTTTTTATAAAGTTGGACCTCAATGAAAGATACCAACAGTATTAATAGAAAAATTGACATACCTCCGTTATATCTACAGTTCAAATCGATTTAAAATTATTTTATTATACTTATTAGGAATCATATATTATTTTTTAATTTTTATAAATGTACATATATAGTCTATTCTTATTAATATTTTTTGTGTGTATATATTTTAAATTTAACCCCACAGAGTTGCAAATATTTATATATCGTCGCGTGAAGGCATCACGTGATGAACCAAAGCAGTTCAAAAACAAGAAAAGCCCTGACGAAGTTAGGCGTATAGCCTATTGAAATATTGGCATTTATATTAAATAAAATGTTTATTTTATTTTTGATCCAAAATATGCTATTCAATTAATAATTTCATATGGATTGCTCAATATTTAAGATATATATATATATATATATATATATATATATATTTTAGAAAATATTGAGAATATATATATATATATATATATATATAAACGCAAAAAACGGTCTTTATTCAGTTGAAAAAAAGGAGGCAATTACAATCGGCAGTTTTTACAATGAGAAAGCAGCAAGATGTCGTCAATCTGTTTGTCGTAGTCTCTCCGTCCATCTCCTTGTCCTTCCACAGCGGAGGGGTTGTCTTCGCTCCCGGGGGGGTTGACACCGTTTTTCTATCTTGTTTTTTGTTTTCTCGTTGTTTGACGTTGTCTTCCCGATACCACCCGATCGGTCTCTTAAACATCGCAGGTACTTCATTTTCGCTTGCAGAGTCTTCTCTAAGTATAGCTAGTATTAATCTCATTCTTCCCACTTTGTCATTTATGGCTTTTCTCTGGTCAAAGTCAAGGTCATCGAATGTTTTGAACTTGATGCCTTCCCATTTCTTGAGGTGGCGGGAGATCTTGGTTTCCAGGTCGGGATATATTTCGAGCTGTTGTAGGACTTTGGTCTGTCTGGAGAGATCAGCTCTCCTGTAAATTGTTGCTATGATCTTATCTACTTCGGGATTGTCACCTTTTTCACATTCTTTCAACTCATTCTGGAGCTGGGAGGAGTCCATCGACCATTCTTCGCACCTGAGAGATGTTTCTTCTCTAAGAGAAAATGTCCCTGTGGAGATATCCGACTCAGAACACGAGTGGGTGGCTTTTCCTCCGCCTGGGGGGGTTGGTCTTGATTTTCTGTCAGGGCTTGTCGCGGGATGTGTCTTTTTCAAGGAGGTTTCATTTTCCTTTGCGGCGGGGATATTCTTCTCCGTTGGTGGTTGCTTTGGAGTTTTTGGCTGTGAAACTGGATTTAGGGCGTCAGCGAACGATCTTTTCACTGTTTCCCTGATCTGGGGGTCAAAAGGGCATTTGGTGTTCGTGTGCCCATGCCTTCTACATGCGGTGCACACCACATCCTCACCGATGAAGACCTTAAAGGATTGCTCCATATGGGTGATAGAAATCACGGCCGGCATCGGCGTTTTTTCTTTATTTCTAAAAACAATTTCTCTTCTAAGCGAAGAGAGGTGTTTCAGCAAGGGATTGTCGGTTGGGAATGGGAGCGGGCGGATGCTCAGAACTTCGCCATAAGGTGTCAGAGTCTCCTCTATTTCCTGGTCCTGGATGAAGGCAAGGACGCCCGACAGGATGTATTTGCGGGATGGTCGAAAAAGTGGTGATGGGTAAACAATTCTGTCTCTGACTTTAAATCCATTGTTCAGGAGAGCTTCGGCCTGTTTCTGGTCTGCTACAGAGACAATGGCCTGACCATTAATTTTCCCCACAGAGTGGATGTTTTCAAATCCAATAATTTGACCGATACCGATCAGATGTTCTTCGGCAGATGCTTCTGCATGGACTTCAAACTGGATCGTCGCTTTTATTTCCTTACTTCTCTTTTCGTAAGTAGATTTTCTATTTTCGTCAAATTTCTTTTTTTCCTCAGATGAGAATTGTGGTTTTTGCCTTTGCAAATTTTCCAGTTGGTTTTCAGTTATCAGTGGAGATGCAAATTTTTGCTTTGCGATATGCGAAAGTGATGATGTCACAGATGGATTATGAGCGACCAATGAGGCGATAGATGATGACGCAACAGCCGGCCCGGCCGTTGCCATGACGATGATGCAAAGTTACAATTTGTAACTTTGCTAAGTTATGAAAAATAGGGAAAGTATAAAGATCGATGAAATTTTACAAGAGATGGCTTGAAATGATGCTTGAATAAAGGCGAATAAGATTATATAATTTAAATTTAAGTAAAGTTGATTTAAAGGGATGAAAGAAGCGAAAGATGCGGAGCTCGCGCGACGCGTGGCCGCACGGCTATATATATATATATATATATTTGAAAATATATAGAGCAATATTGGTCCAAAAAGGTCTTGGGAAATCAGGAATTGGATATTTAAAACCAAAAACCTGTATACATACATTAAACATGTGAAAAAATAATAATAATAAAATAGAAAGAAGGTCGAGTATTGATAATAAAATAGGATATGTCTATTTTGTTTTTAATATATGTTGATTTGAGAGACAATATTTCTCTAATGGATATGACGGATATTTTTCAAACTGAAGGTGCTGGATTTGGTGGATTTATTGTTTTACCTTTTTTCATGGAATTTACAGTTCCTACTTTACCTGAAATTTTGCTTTATCGGATTTCGTTGTAATTTGGAATCTTCATTTTATGGCATAGTTCGAGTCAAGTTTTAGAGACAAAGACAATGTGTCTAAATCATAATCATTTAGAAATTCTGTGAATATATATTTTTCTTATTGCTACAAGAATTCAAACCACCGCGATATCAGCAAATAAATATTTTTATTCAATGCAATATATAGGCTGTTTTTACATAAATATTTAAATATGGATTGCTCTATTTTCAAAATGTTTACTTTGTATATTTTATGGTATATATATTTTGGATAATATAAAGATCTGCTATTTCGTCTGCAATTTAGAATTTAGCACGGAATGTCTTGTTCGAGAGACAAACCCTGCTGAAGATCGGGCAAATTAGGGATATTTACATATTGTAACTGAGCTACGATAAAGAAGTAGTGTTATAATACAATATAATGCGGCTTATGATTGTAGAACAATTTTAGAAATTATCGTGTGTTTCTTTTGAATGAAAAATCGAAATTTTATTTTAAGGGAAATACCGATTATTTCCAACCTTAGGGATGAAGTATGATAGGATGAATTGTGAAGAATAATGATGAACGGAAAAATAAAAGTAACCAGGGATGGGAATCGAACCCACAATGTTACGCTTACCGGGTAGATGCCATGTCCACTAGGCTACCCTGGACATATTCATCCGTTCGTAAATATTATATAAAGTAATTTATAATACAATATAATGTGGCTTATGATTGTAGAACAACATTTGAAATTATCCCGCATGTGTTTCTTTTGTGTGTTAGTGTTAGTGTATAACGTTCCTCATATTAAACATGGGGATAACCTCGTGTGCTATAAATTCCAGCGTGGATGGCGAGGCCATATTTCAATACAGACGTGAGTATAATTAGCTACCCCCACATGCACGACAGGATCTAGCCCATTACAACTCAGGGCGATCACCTCCACGACACCTTGACAGCGCTGTAAGCTATTCCGTGAATAAGAATCTATATATAGAATAGCCCTCTTTCATTTAATATAGGCGCTATTTCTAACAATACAAATCATAAATCACAATTGGGATTATAGATTATAACTACACGAAAATAAGACCTAATCCAACTAAAGTAATAAAAAGATTGTTGTCGAAACGTCACACATTATTAGTTTATTTTGATTAGGTCTTATTTTCTTGTAACTAATATCTATAAATAAGAAGTTAAAGCCTCAAAAGCACGAATTTTACCTATAAACATAACAAAAACGTCTACTGTCCTTATTGCTATGAAAAATATATTGTAAGGGCTTGACTCACCAGTGGTGAACCCTTCCAGTGGTTTCGCCAATTTATATATCAGACCGCTTCTTTGAGGTGTAATACTATATTGGACGATTCTGATTATATGTGCTACACTGATGGGTGGAATATTAACAGGTTATGCATGTTTTTAATATTTAAAACTAACCTTTCGATAAAATAATCCCTTGAATCAATATTAAAATAAAAACATAAAGGCTCCAGGGAAAATATTCTTTTAAAAATATTTTTATTTAAAAATATCTCGAGCTTTCGGGCAAGTAAGCCCTTCTACGGGAGAAACTATTTTACATCCTTAATACGCCAATAAAATAATATTTAAACTTAAATAAAGTCCTTTAGTTGTTTACATTTGTTTTTAGGCATAATCAACGCGGGCTTCTATTGCGCGTGCTTCACTTGGAGGTTATGGGGTGGGCTCAGGGAATATAATGTTATAAACTTACGGGATATCTATTCTTCTGTTAATACTATTGTGCTTTCTGGATATGATGGATTCTATGATAAGTCTCTGTAGTCTATTGGGGATGTTGGAGTAATGGGTCTTTGGTTCTGATAGGGAGAAGGAATGGCCTGTTTCTCTTATATGTTGGTATACTAAAGATCTACTGTCTTGATTATCCTTTATATAAATATTTTAAAATAAGGTTACACGGGATCAGTGTATCTAGGTAAACTCGGCCTTAAATACCTCTTTCTTCATTTCTCAGGAAGCCTCTCGAATCAAATATTTGGTTGTTGAGGTACAACCTGCACTACGCTGACGAGGGCCAACAGCCCGGAAAGCGTTCGTTTTTTTTTTTTTTTTTTTATCAAGATATAGTGGCTAAATATAATGGAAAAAGCCGAAATCAACGTTTAGTTCATTTTTGTTTCACTAGATTCTGCCATTTTAAATGCTCAGGTTATCGGACAGTATATGTTTCTTTTGTTTTTCTTTATTTCAATCTATATTCATTTTAATTTATATATTATGTAATAAAACACAATCGTCCCCCCCTTTTCACTGAGATATCACTTTATGAATTCAAAATTTACTTAAAATAGGAATATTCCAAACAATATATAATTTTTCTTTTAGTGTAGTATGGTATTTTCTTAATGTATTGTATACGGTTATTATGTAAAATAATGGAAATTACACATATTTCGACATTTGAATAGATAGTTCTGAAATACCAGACGTATTTGCTAAGTATTTTCATTTATTAGACAATTCAACAAAATATATTGGGATTATCAAAGAAAAAAAAAAAGGGTCCACAACCTTAAAAAAACTAATTTAACTTTTTCTAATATATAGAGAAAACAATCCCATTTTTAATTTTCTGAAATGGCTAATACCTACAAGTCATTAATATATTTTTAAAAATAGCGTTAAAACTCGGTCGTCTGAAGTTTACTGGAAATGTATTATATGATTGAGATACCTGGGGAGATTAGTAATTTGAAAGCAATTTACAGGGATTACATCTATTTCTTTCTTGAGAATCCAATCACAAAACAACTAAATATTTAGTGTGTTTTAAATCTCTTGTTTATTATAAACCCAGCTTGATATTTATTGTAAAGAAAATAGAAAAATATCTGACAAATTGGTGATATGATGTACTAGCGCGTCATCTGTTATGAAAATTCGAAACTATTTTAAACGCGTAATATTCTTTTTGAAATAAAACAATTCCTACTGCCCTCACTGCAATCAAAGAGTCTAGCAACAGTATCACTATAAAAGGAAGATCGAAAAATGCAATATAACATCGGTATGGTAGGTTAAACTGGCGTAAACGCTGGGAGGGTTCACCACTGATGAGCCAGGCCCTCCCATTAATTTTTCCATTGCAATAAGGGCTGTAGAAATTGTTTAATTTCAAAAAGAATGCTTACACGTCTAAAATTGATGATATATTTTAACATTTGTTTTATGTGTGTGATAAAAGAAATATCTTCATATAAAAACGTCAATATGTGTTGTAACATATGTCAATATATACAAAATATTCATATGTCGCATAATTATATAAAAAAATTACAATAGCCCAAAAATGTCAATACAATTAAATGCGCCAGGTTGGCCATCATTTAATAGATAGCAAAGAAATAAATAGATATTTGATGTACAATGACCTTTATTGAAGACACAAGAATAACCAAATGTGAACAGAATTTCTTCAGTCTACTTATAAAAAGAGACAACCCTCGCAACAACAAATACTTTCTACTTACATATGTTTGATCAATGAGTATATAGTCAACATATCAGGTCAAAAATATTGCCAACGTTATTTTCAAAATTCTATATACAGTTACGAGCGTCATTCCTCATCTCCTAATCTCCTAATCAATCAACCAACTCTGTCACCGTTTGCTTTTTTATTGGGAATGGCGCCCTCCTATTGGTTGGCTACGGTCACGCCACCTTTGCCCCCCCCCCCACTCGCCATTTAACATTGTGTTGGAGCGGGTCGCTCCCTAAATAAATGCATATATTAGATAATAACCTAATGGAATCCTCTCTTTCTCTTTCCCAGTAAGAGACGCCTACGGAAGCCAACAGTACATAGACAGATAAAGCACATAGGCTATAGTTATTAACTAACATATGCAAATAATTAAGGCACCAATTTATAATTGTAACAAATAGTATTTGAATCAAAACATTCAATCGGGTAAAACACGGGCATTGCCCGGGTCATTCGGCTAGTTTAATGATTATTTTTGCAAAAGTCCAACCCCACCAGCGAGTGCAAGTAACCAAATGGGGCTCTGGCATATTTATTTTGTAAGTGCAAAGTCGAACTGCTTTTCACGTGTGTAGACATGTGGTGCACTTACAGTAAAAGCAGTCGCCTTCTACCCACCATGATTATCATGGCCTGTACCACGTGTACTAGGGATTAGCAAAACAAACAAAAAATAATCGTTATAATTCCGCCATAAAAAAGGTGTCTCGAACAATATTAAATTTTGGATTTAGATAAATAATATGATGTCTAAAAATATCCTCAATTCCTCTACATATATTGGAAAGTTGACCTATTAGTAGAGGAAAAAATAGAAAGAAAGGTATATATTTTTTTTCAAAATAGATTTTACCTTTAAAATATAGAATATAGCCATCTCCACACACATCGTCCGGCAATTTTCTGCCTAAACACAATGTTGTCTTTAGTCCACCGATAAACGTTTCCATGGAGTTTTTGGATAATTAATCTAATAATTATTTGCCCTACAAACATCGTTTTCAGGTTTGATAAAGGTAAACAGTCAAATGGGAAACATTTATTTGAGACATCGATAATCTCCCTATTTGATATAGTAGAATAAACTTAGATCAGGAAGAAGAGCTTATTTATATAAAAGAACGATCGAACATGCTTTCGGGCAAGATCCCCTTCTACGGGCACCTGTAGAAAGGCGTCTTTCCCGAAATCATTTACGATTGTTTTCTCATATAAAGAATCTCTTCTCCCCGACTTGTGTCTAAACATTGCCACTCATATCATTCTATACCCGTAGAAGGTCGTATTTCCCGAAAGCTTGTACGAATGTCCTCTTATATAAAGAAGCTCACTTCCATGACTTCTGTTTCTTATGAAACTCTTTTTGATAATGGGATGAATACGACGTCTAATCAGGGCCTGATCTATGGAACTGGGTCATTGAAACTGTCAATTGTCACGGTGAGACAGGCGTTTTGATCTATGTCAACTTTAAGTAAGCAGCTCCGTTTACTAGTGATACTCAGTTGTTGCGTTATTGTTCTAGTTTTGGATGTAGTGTAGTAATATAATATTCTTTGAGAAAACCAAAAATACAGTAGGACCATCACCTTTTAGGTTGTGTGTGTGTGTGTGTGTGGCAAAACAGTATTTGTATCTTTGAAGAATTTTACCCCGGTATTTTCAGATTTCCGGAATATCAATGTCTGTGTTAAACTGTTGAATTTTATGAAGGCCAAAGCTTAGGAGTAATATTTTAAATTTACTATGAATATTAGAGTATAAAGCTTTAGAGGTTGTAAATCAAAATTGTGTCCTGTGTTGTTGATATGTTAAACTAATAGATATTTATTATCTTTGTTTTTTATGTTCCTGGTATGTTAACAAATTCTCTCTCTGTCTGCCTGTCTCTTCTATGTATTGACTGTTACATTGAGTTCACTTTATTGAATATATAGAACCTCTAATATAAAATAAAAGGATTTAAAAGCGCGAGTGTTTCTTTTATACATAAAACGAACTTCTACTGTCCTTACTGCGATGAAAAAATATATTGGGAGGGCTTGGCTCATCAGTGGTGAACCCTCCCAGCGGTTTCGCTAATTTGATCCACCAGACCGCTTCTCAGAGCTCTAATATTGTATTGGATCATTCTGCTTTTATATGCTACACTGAAGGATGGAATCTTGTTTTGTGTTAATATAGAACCTCTGTTATGTAATGAACTAAAAATGCTATTTTTAGTGATAGGGTTTCTTATTATAGTTTCAATATTTGGAGTATTATCATATATAGTTGTGAATACAAATTTTCTTGAAAATCTAGCTATGTGAACACTAATGGTGGAATAGGGTATTATACATGTGGATCTTAAAGATTGGATATTGTGGTTTGTTTTTAGATTGTAAAAGTGTCTTAATATAAAGATTTTTGGATAACCAGCTGAAGTTAAGATGTTGATGATATTCTGGGTTTCTTTTGTTGAGAGAATGTCATGAATATTGAATTGAACGTTGCACCACACGTATCTTTGTCTCATGTGTAATGATATTTAATTATTATTGATGAGGATGTAGTAGAGGACGGATTCATACGATTATGTAATCAACCAACATTTATTGAAAACTCTGATCCCTAAAAATATTCATTTCAGAACTTTTTTGTCTTCTTTCTTATGGCTGCCTTCATATTAATATTGTTACGTCGTACCCAGAAGCTGTCCGTGTTATTTGTCTAATCAGGATGCCACAAAGATACACATGTGAGTTTGAAGGGATGCAGCAAAATTTATCGCTTTATTATACTTGGCACTAAACAGAAGGAATACAATCTGTCGGACTTGTCTTCAATCTCCCCGTCAAAAAGATTCTTGGCGCCGTGGATTTCTCTTGTGAAACCTTCCGGTCCACACTGTATATGCCCTACCTGGACTACACCGGCTTGTAGGCCACTCCGATGTCAGGCTCTCATGCCACCGTCTTGCAGGATCATCCACACGGTCACACTGCCCGGGAACAACTTTCCTCGTCTTCCACTTGCCGCAGATGTGACCAGACTGCCCGTTGTCTTCCCCCACACAGGAATACCGTTTTTGGTTCCTCACACATGGCAGCTGGGGTCCACCCCTCTTTCCCCAACTTTACTCTTGAATATTGGCCTTTTCATCCACTTTACAATATATAGACGCTATCATAGAATATTCAAATAACATTTTTTCAAATCTTTTAATCACTCAGTTTACGAAATTTGTGTAAATAAATTAAAAATAAAACAAAATATTAACTGTGCGTAAGAAATATAAAGGATTTTCATAGTAAATATTTATAAATATTATTATATATGAAACTTATTGTGTGTGTTCTATATATGATCCGGAAAACATATGATATTATAAACATAATTATAAACTATAATTACATAATGTTCAGAAATAAATTAAACAACATTTATTCTGTGAGGAAGATGGTTGATTGGAGATTGAATATTTACTTTGAGCGGAGGTTATGTAAAACTAATGTCAAGGTGAGGGTGTTTTCAATGAAAAGACACATTCCACTTGAATGAATAGCCAAATATTCCACCACTCTGTGTACAGAGTCAAATCCAATGAAAGTCGCAATCCACTACTCTGCGTCCATTCAGTAACAGATTATGTAAGTCATTGGATATTTGAATTATTTATTGATTGTGTTTTATGCATATATTTGATAACTTTCAGTTAAATACACATGTTCTTCTTTTTTATGTTTGGGCAATTTTAAAATATCTACAAATAATAAGATATTTTATATAAACAGTGAAATTATAATTATGTCAATAACGTTCATACCAAAAACATTCATGGTATAATAAAAAGAGCATATAGGGAGCCTCTCCCGTCAAAATGAACGTTGAAACTAGATACCATATATTGATGGCGTCTAGTTTAGACGTTGAGTTTGACAGTAAAGGCGCCCTATGTTTTTATAGATCAATTTCTTTAGAGCAAAATTTCATCTATATTTTGGCCATAGATTTGGCCCAGCCACTTTGCCAGCTAAACACCTCTTCGATAGATTGTCAAGATTCCATTAAGTCCCGTGTAGATTTCATAGAATGAAGTACGCCCTGGGCTGATGAGGACCATTAACCCGAAACCATGGTCTCTAGGTGGACGCTTCTTAGTTTGTCAAAGAAGGTGGTGTCTCTTAGTCACCAACTCGAAGCCTCTAGCTTACAGCGACGTTCAAAAGATGGTGCCTAGTTTTAAGGTTCATTTTGACGGAAGAGGCGCCATATATATGTTATATTAAAATATTTTTTTATTCAAAATATATTTCATAGATTAAAATATTCTGATAAATCGCCGCCAGAGGTCACGCTTCCCTTATAAAAACTTATTGTTTTTGTTTCCCGATGGCCTTTTGTGCATTATGTAAATAAGTTTTTCATTTGTTTATTCTTACGCCTTAAGCCAGGCAGTACTTTTATCAAATTATGTTTTTTATATAGTCCTTAAGCTCAATTAAAGAAATTACTGATCAAAATCATTTTTATTATTATACTCTCAAGATTTTAAACACGACTGCCTTACCATAGCATAATTCTCAAAATAATCAAAAATCAACAGAAATCTATTTTTTTCCATATATAACATATATACTTTTATAAATCAATTTACTCTCGGAAAAATATCCATCAGCATATAATATATGTAATATATAAAGTATAGACGTATGACCCGGCTTCGCCCGAGAATTCCCCGATTGCAATTTCCTTCATACTGAAAGTACATCAATAATAAATACTAGAAGTGCCATAGATTAGCAATACAGAAGTATCACATAATCTACAGGAAAAAAGTGTGTGTGATGGCAAAAATTGTATTATATTAGTGTTTAGGTATTTGATTTAATTAATATAGTTGATATAATAATATATATTTATATTATATATAATATAAATGAGTTTTAAAAATTGTAAAAAAAAATGCATCGGCCGGGAATCGAACCCGTGCCGCCCGCGTGGCAGGCGAGCATACTACCACTGAACCACCGATGCTTATAAAAAATGGCCATATTTGGGTATTCATTCCATTCCGGATTACTCCGCGTAAAAGAAAAGTTATCAAATTTAAAAAAAAAAAGAAATAGCCTAAAATACTAATCAAAATGTAGCCGAAAATTTTCCTCAGGTTTATAAAAAGCGACATGCAAAATTTGGTACCAATTGGTTCAGTAGTTTTTGAGTTTATCGCGAAACAGACATTGACTTTTATATATAGAGAAATAAGGCAGTCCTCTGGACTGAAGTGAGCAATTAACCCGGAATAAAGGCCTCCAGGTGGAGGCTTCTCAGTTGGCACACCTGTGGCTTAGTGACCGAACCGAGTCCGTTCGTTTAACGAACCGGCCAATAGATGGCGCTCAGGTGTAGCGTATATTCTAATGATGGAAGCGGCCTTTATTTTCAAATAAAAAATATTTTTATTGAAAAAATTACATTTTATATTCAAGAAATACCATTATAAATGTAAAACACATTTTAAAATGTATAAAATTATAATTCGTTTTAAAAATAGTGTTTATTTAGTTAATTTATATATTTAAAATTATATTTCAATAATTCATATGTTAGGTTAAGAACAGAAAAAAAATCAAGAAAGGAAAAAAGGAATCTTCTTATTGTGCAACTGAAAGTTCTGATGGCTTGGGTCATCTATCGGAATAAATATTAACTATTTGTTGATTTTTAATTATACCAGAATTGGTCAAAAACCCATTCTTCATTAGTCAAGAAATGCTAACAATGAATCAAGAATGGATATGATTTTTTGTTTCTCTCTGTAGCACCTCATCAAGGTACAAAAGGTGGGTACAAATTCCATTTATATTGCAACTTTAGTGGTTGTGTATTCTTTTGTTGGTCTATGTTGGCTGGTCGCTATCATGCTGTTCAAATAGGATCCACTGTCTGACTCCTGAACTTGTCTTTTTTAACTATGCACGACGGACGGTGGCGCATTATTGAGAAGAGTAGAATTCATACGGAGTATTTGGAGTTGTTTTCTGTTAATGAGAAAGATTAAAACATACTTTATTGATACCTCTAGTCAACATCAAAATGAAATTTTAATGAAACTAGGGAATGGGTTGACCAAATATCAGGGAACAGGTTAAATCAAAGTTTAGTTGATTTCTCTTTCACTAGATGGCGCTCTGCCATCTAAAAGCACATGTGCTCCTGGTCAGGATATGCTTCCATTATTTTTAATATATATATTAAAATTAATGAGGACATATCCTGAACAAAAGCACATGTAATTTTTAGATGGCAGAGCGCCATATGTTGAAACAGAAATCAACTAAACATTGATATGAGGGAACAGTTAAAATCAATGTTTAGTTTATTTTTGTTCCACTAGATGTATATATATATATATGATACATTTTGAATGATAGAATGTAAATTTTATTTTGTTTTTTTTTACTGAAGATTTAACTAAATGGAGTATGTAAATTTTTGTTTTGTTTAAAAAGATTTGAAAAAATAAAGAGATGATTATTGAGGTGGAGACGGCCACAAACGACTGCTAATTCTTTTCACACATCTAGAATAGAAATATATCAGCTAGTCGACAGGATCGCTGCCTACGGGAATAAATTCGAAATGACATCGAAGAAAGACTTGAAAACTTTACCGAAAGAAGAGGTTGTTACCGCAGCGAGAGTAGACATTTCAATCAAAGAAATTTTGCTGATTTTCAACCCGGATACAGGCCTTACGTATCAAGAATGGCGAAATATTTTTGAAAGAACAGTCAAGCTTCAAAATGTTTCAGAAAATGATGCTCTATCAATACGCCTCGATGTGCCAGGACGTGTTTACTTTGGATGAACTTCACCAAGCTATGAATACATTTTTCCCGGTATCGACAAGTGGATTGATGAGGCAATTTTGGACTGAAAAGAAGCTATCATCACAACCCCTTATGGACTACTATCTTAATAAACTGAAGTTGGCAAATATATTGAATATAAGTTCGGAGCAGACCCTGGAAGCGCTTTTTTCGAATGTAAACGCGAAGCTAAGACCATTTTTGATCGCTGCCAATCCAGCTAATCTGGACATGTGGATTAAGATTGCATCTTCCCTGGAAGAAGGATTTCGACATGAAGAGACATCTTCACCATTTAATGGCCCCAGATATCGACGGGATTTTCAGAATGTCGACTCAAGGAATGCAACGCCTTCACAGGGTTCTCTTCCTTCAGGTGCCCGCCCCGGCAGAGAGGTTGGCGACCGACAAGAAACCCGGCGAAAGCAGTTTTACCAAGACTTTCGAGGTAATGTAGGGAAACAATGATGGTGCCCAGGAGTGATGAGTGACGTTGGGGTAGATTCATTGCTCTTGGGAACCTATTTAGTGCTTTTTGATTCCGGCAGTGACATTAATATTATTTCCGTACACCTATTACCTGAATGCCTTTTAGATAAGATAAATAACTCTAGCCAGCAACACACAAACACACCTAATATATTTAGCACTGTATCTAATGGGATCGGAATCTTTGGACACATTTGTTTAACGATCAGGATTGGAGATATAACTAACTATATGTTGTTTTATATTATTGATAATCCAAATTCAAATTTTCTGATAATATCCACTAAGTACCTGAAATATTTTAACCTAAAGATTGATTTTGATGAGAATGTTATTATGCAAAATAATGTGTTTTTATCCAAATTTCAATATACATTTTCTAAAGATGAACTCAATGCTTTGCAATATTGTGATAACTCAAAAAAATATTTTGGTGTTTCTAATAATGTTAAATATTGTAAAAAACATAATTATTGTTTAAAACTTTCAGGAAAATATAATCACATAAAAATGTTACCTCTTTTAGATAAAACTATTGATCAATATAACATAAATGTCCCCTCTTGTTTTAAATCTAAACTCGTTTACCAACCAAACTTTCGACCCTTACCCTTGCCAAACCTAGAAGACAGCTATCTAAATAATGATGACAAACTTAAGAATAATTTCTACATTTTATTAAGTCCCTTTAATGATATTTAGTTGAAAACAAATATAATATTAGACCATTAAAAGTAGATCCCCCCAGGTTAAGACTCAAAGATAAAACTCCTGTTTGTCTCAGACCTTATCGACATAATCCAAGGGACACCGAAATAATTAAGGAACAAATTAGGCAATTATTAAAATATGGGATTATTAGGCATGCTTCTTCTCCATATAGTTCGCCAGTAACTTTTACACATAAAAAGGGAGAAATGATAAGTCTAGACTATGTATAGACTTTAGGAAATTGAATTCAAAACTGATAGGAGATAGTTTCCCAATTCCTTTAGTTGAAAATATCATCCAAAAGGTGCAAGGTTCAAACGTATTCTCGTGCCTTGATATTCTAAGTGCATACTGGACTATTGGTTTACACGAAAAAGATCAACCTATTACTTGCTTTACCACCACAGAAGGTTCTTACCAATGGTGCAGATTACCATTTGGATTGCGGACAGCTCCTGCTATTTTTAACAGGATCCTCACTTCCATATTGCAGATATATGAACTTAAAAATATAATATCTTACTTTGACGATATTTTGGTTTTCTCAAATGATACCGAATCCCATTTAGAACACCTTGGGGAAATATTTGCAATCCTACAAGAGGAAGGTATCCAACTTAGGAAATATAAATGTTTGTTTTTTATGCAAAAGATAAATTATTTGGGTTACGAAATTTTTGGAGATCAAATCTCTCCTTCAAGTACTAATGTTGGTATAATTAAATCTTTGCCCCCTCCTCGTGATGTTAGAAGCCTAAGGTCATTTTTGGGCAGCGTTACGCATTATGCAAAATTTATAAATAATTTTAATAAGTTGAGAGCGCCTTTAAATGATCTATTGAAAAAAGATGTAAAATTTACGTGGAGTGAAGAGTGTCAGAGGAGTTTTGAAGCCCTTAAAGAAGCATTAGTTTCGAAACCAATACTCCAAATTTATAATCCATTATTAGCTACACATATCTTTTGCGACGCTAGTATTGCAGGTTTAGGAGGCGTACTTAAACAGGAGTATCCTGATGGCACCTTAAGACCCATAGCGTTTTATAGTAGGGCTTTAAGGGGAGCAGAATCCAAGTATACAATAACAGAACTTGAATTATTGGCGATAATAGAAACATGTAAAAGATATCATCCCTATATTTCAGGTCAACATGTGATAGTTCATACCGACCATAAGGCATTCATTTGTTTAAATAATTTCAAACATACTAACGGTAGATTATTCCGATGAGCGCTAAAATTATCAGAATATGATTTGGAATTTAAATATAATAAGGGATGTGAGAATCATGAAGCCGACATGTTGTCTCGACTGCCATATACCTGCTTCTTAACTATTCAAAATATAGAACACGAACAAAAATCATTACTTAAGCCTTCATCTAAACTATATTTCATTAAAAACGGTATTACTTATATCAGGCTAAAAAATAGAGATAGGATTATCGTACCACCCTCCTTACAACAACAATTGATAAGTAGGGCTCACGAAAGTTTAGGACACCCAGGCATAAGTTCAATGGCTAGAGTTATCTCAACACAATATTATTTCAAAGGAATGATAGGACAAATAAAAAATTATATTCTGAAATGTAAAATATGTCAGTCTGTAAAGAAGCCAACTACACCTTCGTATGGACTCATGGGCAATTTGCCACTAGCTGAGAAACCATTTGATGTAGTTGCCCTTGACAGTATTTTAGGATTATGGGATTATAACAGTACAAAGAATTGTCTTCATGTGATAGTTGATCATCACTCAAGATACATCTGGGCTTATCCTTCTAAGAGTACGTCTATAGCAACGTACATCAATATAATAAATCAGTTATTAAATGTAGGTACACCAAAAATTATCGTTACTGATAAGCACCCCTCATTTGTGTCCAAAAGGTTTAACAAATTTATACAAGAAAAAGGCATAAAACACGTGATGACATCCCCTTCGCACCCACAGTGTAATGGGCTTGTAGAAAGGGCGAATGCGACAATTATCTCAAAACTTAGACTTCACCATCAACAAAATCCCAGAATACCATGGCCCAAATTATTACAAAAGGCCTTAGAAGAATATCGGAGTATTCCTCATTCCATAACTAAAATGCCTCCCGTTTATTTGCTTTTTGGCATAACGCCATCATATATCAATAATTTAACAAGAGAATATCCACCCATAGAAGAGGCTAGGAGAATTGCAAATGAAAATACAGGAAAATTACATCTTAAATTGGTAAAAAGATATAATGAATCCCATAAAATGAGGTCCTTTATAAGATCCCTTACCAATCAGGTCAAGGTAAGCTCATGCCAGCCTTTTATCCAGAACCATACACCATAACTTCCATACCCTCACCACAAACCATAGAAATAGATAAGCCTTGCCAACCCGAAAATAAGCATGCAACAATAGTTAATATTTCTAAAGTAAAGCTCTGGGATCTGGTAACTGAAGAGAATACTGAACCACCATTCCCATTTCAGGAAGAAGAGGATTTGGAGGGATGCTTGGGTGTCGAACCTATATTGAAAAGTAAAATATTAATTGAATATATATGCGTACGTCTCGTATATTAGGGAAATATCAGAAGATCAATTATAACATCAATATATTTTAATATCAATTAAATATTGCAACAGTTTTTTTTTTTCTGGAGATGAGTTTTTTGTCATTTTATTAAACGTGTGGGATGTTTGCGTGCGTCTTGGTGTAGCTTGTGGAAAGGCCGCTGATAAAATTATAATTATTTTTATAAAATAAATTAATTTATTTAAAGCCAGAAATATATAAAGAGAAAAGAAGTAACGGCCGTTGGAAGCAAGCCATGTTGTTGACAAAGCGCGTGGCCAGAGTCCCGGATGCCGCCCGCGCATGCACAGTCAGGTGTTCTCTCAGCTGCGCCGTCACACTACTGCCCGTCTGTTTAGTGAAGCTTTCTCCCAGTTCGCGCTCGCTGAAGCAAAGTGTGGACGCTACAAACACAACCTCGAGCATTCACCTTAATCACCTATTGATTTACTTATGCGTACGTCTCATAAATTAGGGAAATAACAGGAGACACCATAATTATAACTTCAATATATTATAATATTAGTTAAATCATGCAACAGATTCCAGGTTTCTTGTCATTTTATTAAACACAACTTCGAACTTTCGGGCATTTCTGCCCTTCTACAGGACTACATAAAAACGAATAAAAGCCGTTAAGATGTTATATAATTATATATTCATTTAATAACTACCCAATATTTAAGGGGGTGTATGAAATTAGATAGAATCTTAAAGCCATTTATTCGTTTTTATGTACTCATAGGAAAGCATAAATTCCTGGAAGCTCAAGGTTGTGTTTAATAAAATATAAAGAAACTCATCTCCAGAAACTGTTTAATTATTTAATTTATAATTAGAAAAATTCAAATAAATTGATATTATATTAGTTAATGATAAAGAATATCATTCTACAATATAGAGAAAACATTGATCAATTTTATAACGGTTGAAAATATCATCACTGAATAATTATTGTGAATACTCTGTTGTAAGTTTATCAACTAAAATATTTGGCTACGTCATCACCCCTTATCATTCTTGTTAATTATTAAACATGTTTTTAATTTTGAAAATAATCATACGAGTATATAATAGTTTCGAATTTTGATAACAGATGGCGCGCTGATGCATCATAATATAATTGTTCTAATAAAAGATACAAATTGAAATTTGCGGAAGAGTGATTACTCGAAGCATATTATATATTTATAAATGTATGTAATTCTGCTGTCCTCAAAGCTTATGTCCATAGTTCATCTAAAATACACATTCCAAGATTCTAGCATCAGTATCACTATAAAATAAAGATCGAAAAATGCAATATAACAGCGGTATGGTAGATACCGCTGGGAGGGTTCAGCACTGATGAGCCAGACCCTCCCATTAATTTTTCCATTGCAGTAAGGGCAGTATAAATTGTTTTATTTTTAAAAGAATCATACGTGTCTAAAGGAGTTTCATATTTTGATAACAGATGGCGCGCTAATGCATCATAGTCAGGATATGCCATTTTTAATTATAATATACTTTATAGAAATTACTAAACGTTCACATTAAGAGAATAGGAACATATTCACCTTATATTTAAATTAAATTTGAAATTTTTGGTATATTTATCTAATATTTTCCATATATTTTGCAGCAAAATATGTATTTTCAAAATTGCTTTGTTAAATATGAAGAAAGTTTACAAAGATATATTAAACTACTTTGTAGAAATTTGATGTTTTCAAACATATAAATATAAAGTATGTAACATCCTTTATATTTATCAAAATATATATTTTCTTAAAAGAATCATACGCGTCTATGTTTAGAATTTTCATAGATTTTATTAATAAAATATTTTAACATAAACCTTTGGAATATTTGTCTCACTCTGCCCTGACAATAATATATCCATATGAAAGTTTTCAAAGGTTTACATCAATATTTATACGTGAATAAAGAAATATTAAAACTATATTTATCAAAAGAATATATATGACTTGGAAAATAATTGGTAGTGTTAATTAAAATTTAAAACCTCCCCATTACTGTTCAAATTTAATCATTTTAGAAAAAGGTTGAGTAATAAAGAAAACTATCTATATATAGATGGCTATATTTTCTCGAAATAATTAATCTACGTAATTAATAAGACTCGGGCTAATTAATATGTTTTCTTGCATATAATTTTATAGTATATATTAATTGGGGAGGATATCATATAACGCTATGAATGCATTTATTCAAATAGGATTTATGTATGCTTTTGGTAAAATATTGTAGCAAATTATTTATTATTTTTTTTTAAAGACATATATTGGATTGAATAAAATATTTATTTGCCAATATTTATATAATATAATATTATTCATATATTATAACACTATGCGGTACTGAGTTTGTGTATATAAAAATGTAATGTCTCGATAAAGGTTGGCGTTGAGCCAGCCGAAATATTGGCAAAAAAACTTTTTTCAATCCAATATATTTTTTCCTTTTACTATCTTATAATTTAAATATGGATTGCTCTATTTCAGAATTATTAATTTTGAATTTTATATGTTGTCTTACTCTGCCTAAACTTCACTCATTGCTTCTCTTAAATTTTATCAATTTCAGTTTGTGCCTCAAATAAATTGCTGTGTCATCCTAAAGTTTGTTTTTACTAATTTTCTAAGATACAATATTAATATTGCCATCTCAAATGTTACTATGAACATTTTGCAAGGAATTGAAAGGAAAATTATAAATTATATATATATATATATATATATATATGTATTGTTTTCAATTATAGTGGGTACACTTTATTACAGGTACATTATTATTTCGCCGCGCGAAAAGATATAATGATAATTGATATTTTAGAATTCAATTTCGTTTTTACAGTTATATGTACCAAAAGAGGCACCTCTCCCTTTAAAAATAGATGGCATTATCTAAATAGGAATAATATAATTATGCATATAAGGTGAATAGGTAATTAATATAAGTGAATACGCCGCGCTTGTAAATATGCTTTTAATATTTGAAATCAGAGTTCCAGTTACAGTGTAAAATATTTTTCGTACCAAAAACAATAACAGTCATAGAGTGAAGTGATTTCAGGTGTCTATAGTTAACATAAAGGACGAAGGACGAGGCAAATTGAATGAAACTTTAGAGAGAGGCCATCCCAAAGACGCGGCAAGCTCCAGTCACGAGAGAGAAATATAAAGTCTAACCTATTTGTTGGCGTCCAACGACGGTCGTAAAACTCACTAACGACTTATGAAAGTTCCTCAGGGAGGAAATGACTTTATGAATTTAACCTCGCCCTAACTTAGGTATGGCGTAGTCTCAATAAAACTTTATTTATTTGTTTGTGATTACATGAATTCGCCAAATTGACATGTTAAAATATACCTATATTTTAGGGTTGATATACTATTTATAATTATAGTACATATGGAAATCTAGTGTATATTGAAATATATTACTAATTTTATCATATTTCAAACTATAACTGCTCATTATTTTGAAATATCTAGGAATATTTTACTCTCTCTGTCGTGTGCAAGGTAACGTATTTCCGTTGAAACGGCAGGAAAAACTTAAGCACATATTGAATACTAAATTCCCCTTTATATTTTAAACAAAACTGCTAGAAGCTAACTCAGATATAGATTGTAGAGATATTTTGAATATATTAAATGTATATTCCAATTAGTGTGTCATGTCAAAATAATAATTATTAATATTTTTTGAAGATATATTATATAATATATATAATTTAAAAAGGCATATATTGGATCAAAATATTATTTATTTTGCCAATATTTCAATTGGCTGAACGCCAACCTTTTTCATGGTTTTATAACACATTTATATGTTACTAGCGAACCCGGCCACGCGTTGCTGTGGCTAAATTGTAATATGTTAAATTAACATCATACTAAACTATTCAGTACAGCAAAGTTAATATTCACTTATAAAGATAAAAATGTTTTAGCCGATCTAAAGCCCTACGGGATTGAGAATGGAACGCTACGTTAAAATTTGAAAGTGATTTTTATATATATAGATAATATAGCCCTTCATTGTAATCATTGATTATAATTACTGCATTAATAAATGTCAGTGAACTCGTTTATATGTATTGTTTTTTTGTTTTCGAGATATTCTAATAGAACGTTCTCACATTTTCTGTAAAATATTTATATATGCACAAACACAAAATATAATAACTATGTCTTAATTTCGCTATAATTATTGTTATAAATATTATTCTAAAATAAATCGCCAGAAATCGTCCTGATAGTATACTAAACAACTACCCAAAGTTTCATGGCAAACATCTAAAATAAAATAATACTTTTAATACTTTGTTACAATATTAAAAAGAGGGGGGGCTTAGGTGTGTAAAATGTAAAATGTGCTCTAAATAGTATCACATAGAGCCTGCATAACAAACATATTTAAAATAAACCAATCAAAATATAATAATGCTGTAAAATCAGACCTTGCTACAATAATATAAAAGATATGAAAATAAAAAAGACACCCACGCTGAGCCTCGAACCTAGGTTCGTTACAAATATTATTAAAAAATTGTTTATGTTAATTTTTATTTTAAAAAGCCTACATTTTAAATAAAATAATATTTTTAATAATTTGCTACAATAATATAAAAGAAATAAAAAAAAACACCCACGCTATTAAAAATTGTTTATATTAATTTTTATTTTAAAAAGCCTACATTTTAAATAAAATATAATTTTTAATAATTTGCTACAATAATATAAAAGAAATGAAAAAAAAAAAAAAAGCACCCACGCTGAGCCTCGAACCTAGGTTGCGAAGCTGTGTACCTAACCTATAGGCTAAGCTTGACGTTACAAATAAGCTCATGCGATGCTATTTCAGGCCATACGTCTGCCGCGAGGGGGCGCCGATTGCGAGTGAATTTACGTTTTATTGTAAATAAATATGCAACGAAAGGTTATTTCTAAAGAGTAATTAGCCAGAAACCATCCCGGTAGTATACTAAACATCTTCCCAAAGTTTCATCACGATTGGTTGAGCGATGTAGAAGATTATCACTGACGAACGGACGGACGGACGGACCAACGGACCAACAAACATCCATTTTTATATATATAGATAATACCTTTAAAAAATTTGTTAAACCAACTAAATTATTGGTAATATAAATGATATTTTGATCCAATATATTCCTTTTAATTAAAGATTCATTTTTGGATTGCTCTTTTTTCAAAAGGTATATAATCTATATATATAAAAATGGATGTTTGTTGGTCCGTTGGTCCGTTGGTCCGTCCGTCCGTCCGTCCGTTCGTGATAATCTTCTACATCGCTCAACCAATCGTGATGAAACTTTGGGAAGATGTTTAGTATACTACCGGGATGGTTTCTGGCTAATTACTCTTTAGAAATAACCTTTCGTTGCATTTTTATTTACGAAAAACGTAAATTCACTCGCAATCAACGCCCCCTCGCGGTAGACGTTTGGCCTGAAATAGCCTCGCATGAGCTTATTTGTAACGTCAAGCTTAGCCTATAGGTTAGGTACACAGCTTCGTACCCCCGCAACCTAGGTTCGAGGCTCAGCGTGGGTGTTTTTTTTTTTTTTTCATTTCTTTTATATTATTGTATTCTTTTATATTATTAAAAATATTATTTTATTTAAAATGTAGGCTTTTTAAAATAAAAATTAACATAAACAATTTTTTAATAATAATTGTAACAAACCTAGGTTCGAGGCTCAGCGTGGGTGTCTTTTTTTATTTTCGTTTCTTTTATAATATTGTAGCAAGGTCTGTTTTTACAGCATTATTATATTTTTATTGGTTTATTTTAAAAATGTTTGTTATGAAGGCTCTATGTAATACTATTTAGAGCACATTTTTACATTTTTAAACACCTAAGCACCCCTCTTTTTAATATTGTAGCAAAGAATTGAAAGTATTATTTTATTTTAGATGTTTGCCATGAAACTTTGGGAGGTTGTTTGGTATACTATCAGGACTATTTCTGGCGAATTATTTTAGAATAATATTTATAACAATAATTATAGCGCAATTAGGACATAGTGATTATATTCTGTGTTTGTGCATATATAAATATTTTACAGAAAATGTGAGAACGTTCTATTCGAATATCTCGAACACAAAAAAAAAATACAAATAAACGCGTTCACTGACATTTATTAATGCAGTGAATATAATCAATGATTACAATGAAGGGCTATATTATCTATATATATAAAAATCACTTTCAAATTTTAACGTAACGTTCCTTTCTCAATCCCGTAGGGCTTTAGATCGGCTAAAACATTTTATCTCTATAAGTGAATATTAACTTTACTTTACTGAATAGTTTAGTATAATGTTAATTTAACATATTACAATTTAGCCACAGCAACGCGTGGCCGGGTTCGCTAGTATATTATATTATCTATTGAGAATTGATATATTGAATGGTCCCGCGTGTGAGATATGTTTATATACCAATATATTAAATTGTAGTCAAATCAAGTTTTAAAGCTAATTAGACAAAGCAACAATGCGTCATTTCCACTCTAATTACCACTACTAAGCCGCGCCAATATATTTGCATAGGGAATAGTTTGCTCATTATCGCCGCTCAGGTTAAGCCATCGCCGCTGTCACATTCCCAATGTCCTCCCCCACCATCGGCTGCTATTCCATCGAATTCCTCGGTCAAATATATTATTAGAATAAATTTACCAGAAAATATACTCTATTAAAAGCATTAAAGTGTTTTAATATAGACTAATAAAGTTAATAGTAAACTTATTTCAGGTTTTAAACAGTATAATATGGTATATAATTAAATGATAATATTTCTAATTATGAATTTGAGTTATTAAACTCTCTGCATAATCACTGTATTCAAATTGAACAAGAATGTGTTTCTACTGCGGATGATGTTCACAGTTAGCTTTTAATGTTTCGAATTCAATTTCTTGTTGTTGTTGTTGTTGTCGTGTCCAATGAAGAACCTCGGTGTCTCCATACATCTCTATCACAGCAGCAGCAATTGCTCTCCATTGGAAAATGGGTGCCGTTGCCACGTTAGTCACCTTGGAAATGAACCAGAATTTGGTCGGATATTCCAAGGGTCCAGGGGGGACCGCAGGGAGGGGTGGTCGGACTTCTCCACCCATTCAATTTCTTGTTTTATTTATTTGATTTCTGTTGAAATTATCCAAGGAGTTTGATTCGTGGTTGGATACTGTCGCTTGTTTCCCCTGTGTCCTTCGTGACAACGCCGCTTCTTATCTTAGAGATCACCAACTGTTGTTTTACCTCTGCAGCGCTACACTACAACAGCCCAAAGTCTCCGAGAACCATTACTTCCGTCGAATTCCTTTCCCTCTGAGAGTATCTCTTGACCTTACTTCTGGTAGAAGGATACGCGAACTTACCAGAAGAGCAGCTACTGCCATGCTGTAGGAGGAAGTCACAACATCAACAGAAACCAGTAACAAGGCTTCGTATTTATTGTAATCTTTCATTCAAATGATTTTATTCAAATTGTTGGAGGTGCAGGTTGAGAATTGCATTTAGTACATAGTGGGAAACCCTTGCAACAATTCTGGAAAGTCATTACCCATAGATGAATAGACTTAAGTCTGAAAATCAAAGGCTGTTATTCCCTTGGGAGGACAGAATTGGTGCTTGTCCCTCCTACACTGTACCAGTCATGTGCAGAAGTAAGGTTTCCATTCTTGCTGACATTTGGAAGAATTTAAATTGCTTTTAAAATAAACACTTAAACGCGAATATCAGTCAACGGTTATTTGCAGCAATTTAAACCTTATAAACAAAATAAATATGTTTTTACAATCATAGTCTATCGAAACAGGAGTACAGTAATAGACAATCTTCACACATTAGTCCTAGACCGGAATTGGATAAAGTCTTATAAAGTGCCATCTGTTAATGGAGGATGTTAAGTGTCCTTCAACGCCGATACTCGTTACAATACATTACATAGCTGGATCGTTTGTGTAATTGGCCTAATATACATATCACTCTTTCGACCATACATTGATTTTTTATTTGTTACCTTTTTTGTTAATATTATATTCCCTTCGGTACATTATAAATAAAAGACAATTCGCTGAGGCAAAGTTTCTTTATTTAAAAAGAAACTCCTTCGTCAGCGAATGGTCCTTTATTCACTTCTTCCTCTGTTAGCTCACAGAAGAATACTGAGTAGGTCTGAGACTAAAGATGGGTTTTGTTGAAAGAAGAGGAATATAGGAGAAGGAACTGATCGCCGGAGATTTTATTGAACGGTAACCAATCTCACACTGAAAGGTAAGAGAGCATTACAACATAACTAACAAAGATATCTATTTATATATAATGTAACACACAACAGAGTATAATAGGTCACTGGTCAAAACCCAATAATTAAAATTGTTATATTTAGAAATCTGAAAGAGAATTGTCATATCAACAGGTTTTTTTTTTGTGTGATATTTACATTGTTTTAAATATCAATTTATTTTTTTCTTAAATGCACACACGTATAGCTTTATTAAGACCATCGGTCTTATACAGATTCAACACAGGAAGGAAGCATAGATGGAGATTCTGTACTCCAGGTAGCGCAGAGCCCTACAGCCTTCTGGTTCGACACATGTCCAGTGGCCACAGAATCTACCGTGAATAGGTTAGCGTATCACTGAAAAGGCGAGTGTGGAATCAGCCGCGTTCTAGTCTTCACTTTCCTCATCCAAATGGACCACGACATTCAGCGATTCTATTAATCTCCTCCGAACGGTGACTGCGGTCTTGTATTTTCTTGAATATTTTCAATAGTTTATCTTTTGATATTTTGTACACAAGGTTACAAATAGAATAGATGGTCTTAAACAATTTGAAACCTTTATTAAATAAATATTGTATTCAAATCTGGAATTAAATCAATTGATATATTCACACGCACGAGTAATTTTATACAAAATAATTTGGTGAATATTTGATATTTTTTTAAATTTATTTTTAACTAAACAAACTCAACATCCTATATCCTATAATTTCGTGTAAATGATCACACACATATAACAATTTTTTTTTTCAATTTATAAATACAAATCATCTAACATATTAAATAGAGAGTGAAAAATTATTACAGCAATAAATATATAAAAAATTATATTTGATAACTGTTACTAATATATTTTTGTGTGTGGGAGAATAAAAAATTGAATGATATACACATATTCTTTCTTAATTGATAAAAATTAATGCTAATATACTTTTTACAATGTTTCGAATCTCTTGAATAAATTCAAGCGATTTTATAAAAATATTAGAAGGCAAAATTGAAATTTTATTTAAAATCTGAATTTGATTTGATATCAACATTGAATTTTTATTTGAAAAAATAATATTTTTAGTTTTCTATAAATTAATTGACTCCATCGATATTTTCCGATAGAATTAAGTCTCAAATTTTAATTCAAGATAGAAATAATGACCAGATATCATTTTTAATCCTTCCAATCCACTATTTAGCAGTTAAACAAGTCGCTATTTTAAAGAAAAGAAGAGAAACCGAGAAGACTTTTTAACAACTCAACTCGCGGATCCACACACTTCCCGAAATGGTGTTTACACTTGACATTTAATGCTTCACTGGGTTAGGTAAATTGTTAAAAAGGAATTCAAATTAGAGCAGCCGACTTTTGTAAAGGTCATTGGTTCGGTCTTACAAGATTTGTGGAATTGTTCGAAATAGATTGGTTTGATGATGGTAAACTTCCGTAGAGAAGGAAAGAAGGATACACACTTCCTTTTTATTGAATATTCCTTTCTCTGAAGAACTGAAAATCTGATAATAAAAGGATTTAACTTGACGCTTATATATATTCTGTATATAGAGCAATCCATAATATAAATATTCGAAAATAAGGCTTATTTTGGATTTAAAAATGTTATTTATCCAATAAGCTTGTGATACGTCTGTGGCTCACCTGAAGCACGCGACCTGCTGTGTGCTTCATAAAAAATTACCTCGTAAAAGAGGGACGATTGGTCCATCGAAATATTGGATTAATAAAACTTATTGAATCCAAAATAAGCCTTATAATAAAAATATTAATTTTAACATTGTAAACAAATATGTATTTATTTCATTGGTTGTTTTAGTTTAAATTGTTTCTGTGAAATAGTTCTCTGATTTTAGTGTTGTTTCTTGACGCAAGCATCCCTTGTGGGGATAGCGCGTCTGATTTGATCATACTAAATAAATAGTAAACAAAATTATTGAATACAAACCCTAGAACATAGCCATATTTTTTATACTTCAAACTATTATTAATATTTTACTAAATATATGACACACAGAGGAAATAATTCATCTTCACAGACTTTTTCTAGAATTGTTATTTTTTCAACAAATAAATTGACTTTACTAGTTTCTTATCATAATTTGTTGAAATTATATGTTGAGTATGCAAATCTATTATTATAAATATGAAAAAGTTTCGAAAAATATATTTAAAAAAAGATTATTCTTAAAACTTACAATTTTTTTTGCTTAGCCCTAGTATAAGTGGTACAGGCCATGATAATCATGATGGGTAGAAGTAGGCGAGTGCTTTTACTGTAAGTGCGCCACATGTCTAAACATGTGAAAAGCAGTTCGACTTTGCACTTACAAATGTGCCAGAGCCCCGTTTGGTTACTTGCACTCGCTGGTGGGGTTGAACTTTTGCAATAATAGGGTTTCATTATAGCATTTTTTTTTAATCAGAAAAAAGTGCCCAATGCGGGAATCGTACCCTGGTCTTTGAGGTCGAAACCCAACGGTTTGACTATCCTTCCACCGATTCCCTCACAAATCGTCACATAATCAACCTTTATCTACCAAATAATCATTTTGGTTTACCATTTTAACATAAGTGAACATTTTGCACCCAATCAGACGACTAAACAAGGTGTGATATAGTTTTTTTTTATAAAGTTCAACCATTAAGCTCTCTATTAAGATAATAAAAAATTGTTTAATATTGGTAATCCGAAAATGAAGCCTATGAAAATTACAATATTTTTAAAGGACTTCTTCTATTTGATGTAATCTTACATTTGTTAGGAATACTGTTCATTGGGTAAATTTCCACTCGAGACCTACCCGGGCGAAGCCATGTCACTCGGCAAATAAATAAATATAAAAGAAAATTCTACAATTTTTTATCAGATTAACAAACCATTTAGAGGCTTGGAATTTCTGCTGTGACTCTTTCATCAGTATTTTATTTATATCAAGTAACTAGACCTTCCAACTATTGTTTTGGTAATTTTAACTTCATCCCTATAATTCTATATATATCGAATGAAGACATCAATTTTTTTATAGCTCTAATATTGTATTGGATCTCATTCTGCTTATATATGCTACAGAATAGTGGAATCTTAGAAATAGTATTTAATTAAACTAGGGACATAAGCTTTTAGGACAGTAGAATTAAATGTAAATATTTGCATCGAGCAATGCTCTTCCGCAAAAAAAAAAAAAAAAAAACAAATTAGGCATAATATAATACAAAGCAATAACGCGTCAAAATTCTATATAATATGTGTGTACGAAATATGTGTGTAAACCTTTCTGAAACAACTAGAACACATATGTTTCTAACATTTGAAAACATTATAAGACGCGAGTGTTTCTTTCATAAATAAATCAAACTTATTCTATCCTTACTGCGATGAAAAAATATTGAGAGGGCTTGGCTCATGTTTGTGGACGAGGATTGCTTTATGCAAATATTTAAATATAATTCTACTGTGTTGTAAAAGCTAATGTCCATAGTTTTCTTAAATGCCATATATAAGATTCCACTATTCTGTAGCATATATAAGCAGAATGATCCAATACAGTATTAGAGCTCCTAAAGAAGCGGTCTGGTAGATTAAATTGTCGAAATTGCTGGGAGAGTTCACAACTGATAAGCCAAGCTCTCCCAATATTTTGTCATCACAGTAAGGACAGTAGAAGTTTGATTTATTTGTGGAATAAACCCTCGCGTCCTATAATGTTTCTATTTGTTATATATAGATGGTGCGTTCTTGCTTTGTATTAACATATGTTTCTAACAAGGACAAGGTATGCCACAAGCTGCCATCCCATGAATTATCGGTACATACCTGTAAAAACTAGGAAGGGGGGCGAGGTTGTCACACATTTCCCGTCGTAATTAGCCGAGATCTGTGTGTTGCCGCTCTAATTGTTTTTCCCTCGGCTGGCTGATATAAAGGATTTAATACGCATAAATGGCGGATTAAATTGGCGAAACCGCTGGGAGGGTTCACCACTGATGAGCCAAGCCCTCCCAATATATTTTTTTCATCGCAGTAAGGGCAGTAGAAGTTTGTATTATGTATAAAAAAAAACATTCGTGCTTTTAAATCCTTTCATTTTATATGTATAGATGGCGCGCTATTGCTTTTTGTTAATTTATGCCTAACTGGCCTTGTCTTTATTGTTTGCGGAAGAGCATTGCTCGATGCAAATATTAGAATGTAATTCTACTGTCCTATAAGCCTATGTCCATAGTTTTCTTAAAAACCATTTCTAAGATTTCATCCCTCAGAGCTGCGTATATAAGCAGAATCGTCCAATACAGTATTTGTAGAAGGCGGAATAATTGTTACGTCCAATACAGTATTAGAGCTCTGAGAAGCGGTCTGGTGGATTAAATTGGCGAAACCGCTGGGAGGGTTCACCACTGATGAGCCAAGCCCTCCTAATATATTTTTTCATCGCAGTAAGGGCAGTAGAAGTTAGTATTATGTATAAAAGAAACATTCGTGCTTTTAAATCCTTTCATTTTATATGTATAGATGGCGCGCTATTGCTTTGTGTTAATTTATGCCTAACTGACCTTGTCTTTATTGTTTGCGGAAGAGCATTGCTCGATGCAAATATTAGAATGTAATTCTACTGTCCTATAAGCCTATGTCCATAGTTTTCTTGAAAACCATCTCTAAGATTCCATCCTTCAGTGCTGCGTATATAAGCAGAATCGTCCAATACAGTATTAGAGCTCTGAGAAGCGGTCTGGTGGATTAAATTGGCGAAACCGCTGGGAGGGTTCACCACTGATGAGCCAAGCCCTCCCAATATATTTTTTCATCGCAGTAAGGGCAGTAGAAGTTTGTATTATGTATAAAAGAAACATTCGTGCTTTTAAATCCTTTCATTTTATATGTATAGATGGCGCGCTATTGCTTTGTGTTGATTTAATACGCATTCCATGGATTTCCTTGTCATTCCTAGCTTCAGTATGTTTGATGCGTGTATCTTTTACTTCTTACTGTAAACTTATGTTATTTCAAATATTAATTTATATAAATCTAAAAAAACTTAGGTCGCCTCTAACGTCAGAGCTAGACGCCATCTATTGACCGTCGCTGCAAACTAGCGGCCTTGGGTCGGTGACAAAGCCACAACACCAGCTTTGGAAAATTAATGCATCCACCTAGAGACCATGGTTTCGTGGTAATGGCTCTCGTCAGCCTATTGATTCAATGAGATAAAAAAATCTAATGGAATCGTCGCAATCTTCCAAAGAGGTTTTTAGCTGCAAAGTGGCTGTGCCAAATCTATGACTAAAATATAGATGGAAATTTTGCCTGGAAAATATTGATCTAAATTTCCATATATTTATATATATATATTATAATATTTAGAAATATATAAATAAAATGACTATTGTGGGAGTATAAGGAAAGGGAAGATAAAATAGCCTGGTATAAACAATCCCTTTGTCACCCGATGTCCTACCTAACCTCCTCCCTCTGAAGGATAAATTATCTTACTCAAAGCAGTTTAAAAGCACCTACAGATGACGATAAAGGACAGTTCACATCGAGGTGATCTCGACACCAGTAGGTCCCAAGGTGGTCCTCGGACCTTCTCTCTTTCCTCCCCACAGTTTTTCCCTCTGGATCCTGTCTCCTGTGTGTCCTTACCACTTATCACACATTTATCACGACTGCTTCATAAATCACATATAGGTATTTTTCGGCTGATATAAAATGGAAGAATATGAATAATTGTTATTTTGCAATTATATTTGTTGCTATATTGTCATTTCACGCCACTTTCAAACCTTGGCGCAAGTAGAGACCAGGAGTTGATGAAGAGAATACTTCTGTTCTACATCGCTTACTATAAAGAAAATAGATATAAGGCTGTCTTGCAAAGTAATTGTTTATTATTCAACTTCATGCTTATTGAAAAAAAACCTCGTTCAGGAAATATGCTTAATTGAGTGGTAAAAAAAGAAAGATTCAATAACTCACTGAAAAGCAACCTGGTGTAAATATATTTATGACACTCAATATAATTATTTTATAATTCATTGAAATAATGATTCGTATCAACATTAAGATGAGAGAAGCATTAGACCTTCAGGATGAGTTTCTTTTTAAAAAATTTAATTAGCGCTTTCGGTCATATTTCTCCGGTAAAAGATGTTCTTCAAAAGCTCTAGATATTTAATTTTTAAAAGGGTAACTGATCTATGAAGTCTGATGTTTGAATATTGATAATTATTTAAGTTTAAAATACAAGTTTTATATGTGTCCTCCCTAATATAATATGTATATATTTATATAGATTCAATATATTATATTGAATAGATTATTAGTTTTGCTATATATTTTGATACTCTTTGAATATCCCTCATTACGTAACTATCTTATATATTGAAAACCTTTCGGTTTGTTTTGTTGGAATAAGTTTCTGTGTCGGTCAGAATTTTGCATTTCCAAATTTCTACGTGAGTTGACATGCTCTATTCAAATACAATTTGATAACGTTAAGGACCTCGGTTTCGAATTTTCCGGTCGACGACCGCTAAGAGATCGATGCACTGTCTGATGCGAATGATCGGCGGGATGCATGCGCGAGTTCATGTGTTTTAAGGCAAAAGTAGCTTCATTAAATAGCTTGTCAAAAGGTTCGTGAATGGTGTTTTAAAGTAATACATAAATAAATGTTTCATCTAATGCACGCCGAGCTAATTAAGATAAATAAGGCCTAAATTATTAGTATCTATTTGCACGTTGAAGAAATTTTTGAAAAATAAAATCGTTAAGGATACTGTTCAGGTAGTGAACTATGATTGCCATTATGTGGAGAACCAACGACTTGTGATAGGACGGTCGTTCGACAATAAGACGATAGCAAGACATCGACACTGATTAAGAGTGGAAAGAGGGCCAGAGTTGGAACATTGTGGAAGAAATAACGCTAATTCTGGCTTCTTTTTTTACTGCAGGCAAGCTTCGGGTAATCTGAGTCATTCAAGACTATAAAGGATCTCCTAAAGACTGTAGAAGAGGATTACTCTGATTAAGGCAAACCGTTTTTAAGAGAGTAGTAATACGACGAGAAATCTTCAGCATCGTCGAGGTGGCTAGCAGGGTCAGTTATACCAAATGTGTTAACCGCCAAGAAAAGCTGAGGGGGAGAAGACGAGAGTCAAGAAGCCTAACTGATCGTCAAAAGTAAAGAAGTTGTCCTCTCTATTAATAACGGTAGCTGTTGAATGATGCTCTCTGTTTGCTACTTGCTTTGTTCCCCATAATATACGAAGGTAAATAAATATCAGTCGAACATAAATTCTCACCGATCCCGTGTTCTTATTTGGCCATCCTTGATAAGACAGCAGTGGCACAACAAAACCATTCATTTTTATTTCTTTCTGGTCTAGCAATTTTAATTGCCAGTAGTGTATGTAAATAGTCCTATTGTACATATTCATGTTATGATAAATTTATGAATATGAGATTAATTGATGGTTCTTTTGGGTAAAAATATATTATAGTTTGCTTGTTTCGAGTATATATAAGTATTACGGTATTGTTATTGCAATCGTGTTATCTTTGAAATAAAATATAAACCTTGTGGATCAATATTACTTTAATTGAGATTATGAAATATTCATAACATAATTTTAGAAAGCACTATCTGACTTAAGACGAATAGATTAAAGAAAATAAAAGATTAATTACGTATTTACATAAATACAAAGGTTTTGAGGCGACCAACGGAAAATAACAACAATGAGCTTATATAGGAAAATCCGAGACCTCTGGCGGTCGACTTCAAAGAGGAGTTTGTTCTATGAATTATAATTTTAAAATGAATCAATTTCTATCTAACATGTACAGTAGAACCTCCCTTTAGCGGATACTCAGCTAGCGGGCACCTCTCCACAAAAGACAGTTTCAATATGCAAAATTACCATTTAACAATTTAGCAACTCTCCAGTAAGAGGACACCTCTCCCTAAAGGACAATTTGGCTCTGCAATTAGGTGTCCTTTACAAGGAGGTTCTACTGTATATATATATATATATAAATAGTTGTATAGATTTATAGTTAAGTATTCCATTAAAATTATCTTCATCATTTTGATTATTCAAATTCAAATTATAAAATTTGTAAACCGTTATTATTTAGTTTAGATAGAGAGAAAAAAAATCCTTTACTTCCAAAACATCATCTAGTCAATTATATATTTATAATTAATAACAACAAAAATTTAACAACGTAACGTCTTTTGCATCGGCTTTTACACGTCATTTAGACATACTCTAATCCTATATATAGAATAATAGAAGTGAGAATATATATGATAGTTAGAAAAAAGAGAGAAAGACAGAACCATGCACTTTTAATCAAACTAATAATAAGAAAACAAAAAGTTTTGTAAAGAAGGTAGATAAGATTGTTAGTATATATATATATTTTTTTATAATTTTATATTTTATCCTTTTTTTTTTTTAATGATTTTTTAAATTTTTTTATTTTAAAATATGAATATAAATAGTTGTATTTAGTAATATATCTATAATATGAATTAACTTTTGTTATTAGTTTGGTTATTATGTTTTGAAACCCTAATGGTAGACCAGACATATACAAAAAACTTAAATTGGAGTAATTATTGAAAAAAGAGGTCTGCTGAACCGGGAATTCTCAAATAGAAATTCAGCGACATTTCATCCCTTCTCTATTATGTCATAGACCTCCTTTCAACCGGATTTTATGTGTTAATATAAAGTTACTTCAGTGAAACATTTATATGAACAGATATAATGTGTACCTACCTTGTCCGCGTCCCTTCAACTGTAAACATCTATTTCTGGATGACACATGTTGTGGGGGGGGGGAGAACAAAATTAGACCGTTTATTTTGAAGTTGTAGAAAAACAAGACATTCAAAGAAGAAAGAGAAGATAGTTATGGGAAGAAATCCAAATTTTATAATCTTTACAGCCAGTTAACTTAAAATAATTGATTCAACACTTATTCATCTTTCAATATTCCTTTAAAAAGGCAAATTATTAGAGTTTAATAAAGCTATTAATTGTGAAAATTCACTTTTATTTAATTTCCATTTTCCTCCCCAGAAATTGGAGATTAAACAAAATGAATTCTATACAATATTACTTTAAAAATCTTGTGAAAAAATCTTCAAATCAGCTATTTAATTTAAGTTTAACTAATTGTTAATGATTATAAATTTGTAGTAGTTATTATTGAAAGAAATTATAGAAAGTTGATTTAATAAATGGATACTTCCATTTATTTTTTTTAAGTATTTTATAATTGATATACTGTTGAAATATTTTACTTGTCTGATACTTAATTTGTTTTTAATAAATTCCATGTTTAAATTTTTAACATCTTCTATGAAATTTTCTAATATATTATTTATTCTATAAAATCTTAGAAACTGACCAAAATATATACCTTTACAACAATTTAATGAAATATTAGAATTCATATTACAATATTTTATAATATTGAAATTATAATTACTTTTTTTATTATAAATTTTAATAGCATTATTTGTAAGGTCTATATTTAGGTCTAAAAAGTTAACTTTTTTTGTTTCTATAAATATTTTCATTGTTCTTAAGTTTCAAGTATTTAGGATAAATTTTAGGTATTAAATTTTTGAACTGTGGATTATTAAATATTATGATGTCATCTACATAACGGAACATTTGCCAGTTAACATTATTTTGTAGAAAGTATTCTCTTTCGTACCAGAATAATATTAAGTTTGCTAATAACGGACTTGATGAAGTTCCCATGGGAACGCCTTCTGATTGAATATATATTTTATTTTTAAATTCTATATAGTTAAAATTTAAAAATGTTTCCAGTAGAGGTTTTGCTGTTTTAAGATCTAATTTAATTGTTTTATATCTGTTATGAATAATTTTAATGTGGAAAGTTTTGTCATTAATGATTTCGTTAAATAAATTGGTTATTTTATTATTTAGATCTCTTAAATTTATTTTAGAATATAGGTCCTCAAATTCAAATGTGTGTACTGTTTCCATGTTTGTCCAATTGTTTATTAAATAGTTAATGATTTTTTTATTTGAGTCGATAAATTTATAATTATATTTATTAGTTAATTTATTTATAATAAATTGTAGTGTTGAAGCTAATTGTATATCAATATACGTGAAATATCACGTATACGCGGTTATTACCTTGCTAAAGATAATCTCACAAAAACATGTAAGGTAGAAATAATTGACAAATCTTAGTGTTAAAAGTTATTTGGTGTGATATATTTTATCTGGATAACGGACCGAGTATCTCTAGGTGATATATTTGTGAATCTAGTGATAGGTATGGATCAGGATGTTTGTCGGAATTTTCAAATAATTGGGCACCGGATAATTTGATTATTTGACCTTTAATTTAGTTAATATTTTTATTTATTTTATTCATCAAAAAACACACGTTATATTCTATATGAATATTTGCGTGTAAATGTTTAAACTATTTTATGTACATAGTTTTTAAACATATATATATAAATTATTTATAGTTTTATGAAGAGAGTGAATGTTATTTAAATTTACATTTTGGAGCAATAAATTATACAATAAATATAGTTTATTTACACACATATTATCAAAAACGTTTAATATATTGTTAGAATTATAATCACTGAATATTAATGGTATAAATATAGAATATTTCAAAATAATAAATTAAAAACTATACTAATTAAAACTAGAATTTTAAATTCATTAGTATAATATAGGTCCACGGCAGTTAGAAAGAGTCTGCAGAAATTGTTAAATTTTCTATATTATTCTTTACTGGACACCATTTGGCTTAAACCGGAACTGTTCATTTGACATTTTACTCTCAAATCTGCAACAAGTGGGCACCGGTGTCAAATATGCTCATGGTTGTGATCCTCTTGGTCATACAAGCAGATTGAAGAATCAATTCTACCAGTTCATTTAGGTAATATCGAAAAAGGAAATGGAAAAACCTGCTGAATTATTCCTCAGTGGGTATATAATAATAACCTTAGTGTCTAGATAATTAGAACGTGGCTTGATACCATTTATTGTGTCTGTGTATTGTGATAGAAAATGCAAATTCCCAACAATTCCGAAGTCGTGCCACAACGACAATACCTTTCAAACTAATGATGAGAGATGTTCATTATTCACAACTCTGTCGACTCACATGTTGGCAGTAATCTATTTTCCCCTTTATTCGTCTTTCTTTTCGGGTGGAATATTGCGCTGATATTTATCCGTAATTGTAAATATATTGTATTTTGTAGAAAAACATTTGAAAATTATCCCGCATGTGTTTCTTTTGAACGAAAAATCACATACATGACATCTGCCCGGTAAGCTGAAAACTGTGGGTTCGATTCACATCCCTGGAAACTTTATTTTTCCGTTTATCATTACTCTTCACAATTCATTCTTTCATACTTCATTCCTAAGGTTAGAAATATTCGTTATTTCTCCTTAAAATAAATTTCGATTATTCGTTCAGAATAAACACATGCGGGATAATTTTCAAATGTCGTTCTACAATCATAAGCCGCATCATATTGTATTATAATATTGTAATTTCACACACACACACACACAATTAACACACTTGGATGTCCATACTTTCACATCTACAGAAATATTCATTTTTATTTCATTAATAAAATGTGCGAATTTATATATATAACAAAGACACCTATGTAAAATTCAATAATTTTTGTAAATTCTTTTAAGACTTTCTTTTTCGTTTGAGAAAACCAACCTCTCAGTTTTATTTTGTTTTTAGTCTTGTTTATTGAAATGTATATATAATGAATTGTATATAAGTTGCTAAAATGTATTTAGGAGCAAGTATTCCAAGCTGGGATATCGCGTCCGATATGTCAAATAAAAAAAAAAATACACACCCAGATTTTAAAAAATAGTATAAAAGTTAAATTGTACTGGGATCAGATGAATAAATTAAGAAAAAGGCATATCCTTAGTTGCACAATCGGGAGATTGTTTTTTCTTAATACCTAGATCTATAATAGCATTTTTGTAAGCTCTATTTCAAATAGGAAATTTCAAAGATAATCATTTTTTTTTTGTAATAGAGAAGGTTTGTTACGTTTACATGGGTCTGGGGTAAAAATACCGAGGAGTCGGTGGAAGGATAGTCTAAACCGTTGGTTTTCGACCGCTAAGACCCGGGTTCGATTCCCGCATTGGGCACTTTTTTCTGAATAAAAAATAATGCTCCAATGGCCCCCGATTCTTGCAAAACCCAAACCACACCAGCGAGTGCAAGTAACCAAACATGCTCTGGCACATTTGTAAGTGCAAAGTCGAACTGTTTTTCACATGTGTAGACGTGTGGTGCACTTACATTAAAATGGCACCGATTGAGAAATATATTTCTCTGAGTTGAAACACATTTATAAAATACACATCAAAAAGAAAATTCCTATTATTATAATTGTAATCGAATTTATTTTCACTGTTAACCTAAAAAAATATTTGAAAAAAATAAAATTCATTATTATACTCTAAAACTTTTTATCTAATATTATCTTACCATTCCTTGATATTTTATCATTATTTTGAGAGTGATATTACTAGAAAAATATGATTAAATAAGTAGATTACTTTTTCCTGTTTTTCTTCAATTTATGAAGAGATTTACGAATCGGTAAGCTTAGCTTAATTTCGTCAATTTAATAATTTTACAAGGTATTTGATATATCGTGCCTGGTTGATTAATACAATGATTAAATAAAAGGATTTGATAAGGTGGAATAAGGTGGTTTGATATATTACAAATTACTGAAAATATAAGAAATGAGATAATAAGCGCTTAAAAGAAAGTTTCTCTATAATATTTATATCTTATCTTTCTTTTTTTACCGAGAATGAATTAATAATCGATGGTGCTTGGCCAATTTGTCACTTAAATAACTTCTTTTATAGACGTCGGAGTTTGTTGAGGATGCTATCTATTATATCTTCAATTTATGTCAGTGGTTGGTTCTTCCTTATTGAAACCTCAGGTATAGAAAGAATGGTATAGAGGTTATTAAAATCTAGTTTAGTTAGAATAAAATGGATATAGTATTGGAGGTATCGGAACTTCGATATAGAGGTTTCTATAGAAATATTAACACTTTGCTTTCGTTATATATAAGAGAATGTCCTAAAGATTATATCCATATTAAAATGTTTACCTATTTTAATTTATATGGCATTTTTATTGTATCTATTATTATTTATTATTAAGAACCTATTAGTACTACTATTATTATATAAATATATTATATTAAATATATTAATATATAAATACAATCATAGAGATAAGCATTACCTTCCAAGACAATATCCAAACTACGGAGCTAACAAAGAAAATAAAATACCAGCTACTAGCAAGGGAAATGGTCCAAATAAAAAAATGCCTGTAAAATAGTGTCGATAGTCTTAACATAGTATTGAATAGTAACCAAATATAAAAAAACAATATAGGAAGGAAATAAACATAAGAAAATGGGACTTCGCATATATTCAATCCTTTGTACTAAAAAATACTATGAAAATTATATCAACAGAAAGGAATAATGAACCTCTTTATAAATCCCAGAAAAACAAAGAAATTGAAGCCACGGATAGACTGTTGGAGCTATGTGTGTGAAGACGAGGAACACCAGAGATATAATCATGGAGCACGGGGATACGACGACCATAGAAGAAATCCAGGAGAACGACCTAGAGCAGATGACAGGAGACCTGACAGACAAGAATGGATCAAGGTCAGGGGACCATTTTATCGAGGAGCCAACAGGATTAGAAAGACTGCTAGAGAGCTGCAGGAAATCAGGGGACCATATCTGCGAGGTCCACAGCACTGACCAGGAATCAAGATACCAAATGTAAATATGTTTGTGTGTTTTACAGTTTTAATTTCGAAATTGTAAATAAAAATTTGTAAATAGACTGACCATTCGTTACACCTTTTAGAGAAAAGCTTGTAACCTTTTTGAAAAATAAAGTTAATTTTAATTATATATTTTGAATCTCAAAATGTTAAACCTATATAGAAGAACCAACGCCGACGCGGCGGTGACGTCACGGCAACAAATGGCGGGGGAGAAGCCTGAGGCCATCTTTGTGTGATTATAAGGAATAAAATTCTTATTGTTATTTCAATAGAGCATATTCCGCATCACTGCAACCACATCCCACATATATGTTAGTATTTGAAAGCTGTAAATCATATCACTGAAGTCTTTTGTCTATTTTGAAATGCGTTGGTGTTGAAACAATTAGAACGCAAACTTTTATTTGCTTGCTTTGTTTTGTTCCCTTCTATTTTCTAATAATTTGTTCATATGGTGTATCGTATTCTAGGTTTTGAGAGAAAGATTGTGATCTGGTCAATAGGGAGAAGAGATAATGTCTGGTGAAGACTTGTGATGATATTGTCGGCTCAGGGCGAGGTCCTGCTGAAAGACTGCGTCAGCAAGAATTCGCCTTATTTTTCAATTATCTGGTCATTTTCTACTTCCTAGATGGGTTTAGATGGTAATTGGCTTTGGTACGACGCTACAAAATTTCCGTAGAGAGTATATCTTGGCTTATATTTTAATGATTCAGTGATATTACCCTTTTAATGCTTTGCTTCATATTGTCACGGATTTCCCTTGTCAACTGGTGCTAGGATTAGCGTTAGCAAAAGCAGTCACGCTTTTCTCGCAGTTTTCTCTCTAAACTTCATTAACCATATATGCCAAACCAAGTCTCCTTTTATCAAATCAATCTTGGCCACATGGTTACATAAAAATGTATTAAAAACAAAAAGTAATTTTTCATGAAACAATATAAATAAACGTTTAGTTTGTTTCTGTTCCACTAGATGGCACTCTGCTATCTAGGAAAGCTCATGTGAGCCTGGTCAGGATATGCCTTTTTTGTTTTTAATATCAACACCTGACCCTTTACGAGGTGTGTTCAAAAAGTATCGCGACTTTTGAATTTTCGCGGGTTACGTATATTCGAATTTCGATCTTTTTGTGGCTTTATGTTGGTACTCATGTCTCTCACTTAGGCCGACAAGCTCGGCCATTTTGAATGTTCACTTAATTGTTGACAGCTGCCTTGCTTGCAGATGTTTGGATCGTCTTCGATTTTTACCTATTAAAAAAAAAAATGGATCAAAGAACCTGTATCAAATTTTGAGTGAAAAACGAAATTAAGTGCGCGGATGCATTCCGAATGTTGACTGTGGCATACGGAGAAGCTACCGTGGACCGAAGAAACGTTTATCGGTGGTACAAAATGTTCTCAGAAGGCCGAGAAGATGTGAACGACGAAGAGCGTGCCGGACGCCCGAGCACTTCAACAACAGAAGAAAAAATTAATGAAGTGGAGAAATTTTATATTGCCCAATCGTCGAATCACCGTTAGAGAAGTTGCTGAGAACCTAAACATATCGATTGGCTCGTGCCATTCTATTTTTATCAATGATTTGGGCATGAGACGGGTCGCCGCTAAATTCGTACAAAAATTGCTCAATTGCGACCAAAAGCAGCATCGCATGAACATTGCTAATGAGATGTTGGACTCTGTCCGAGACGACCCAAATTTGCTCCAGAGGGTCATAACTGGTGACGAAGCGTGGGTTTATGGTTATGACGTGGAAACCAAAGCTCAATCATCTCAATGGAAGCTGCCGCACGAACTAAGACCGAAAAAAGCGCGCCAAGTTCGGTCGAATGTGAAAGTTTTGCTGACAGTTTTCTTTGATTGCAGGGGCGTGGTGCATCATGAGTTCTTGCCACAGGGTAGAACGGTCAATAAGGAATATTACCTGCAAGTAATGCGCAATTTGCGCGAAGCAATCCGCTAGAAACGCCCGGATTTGTGGAAGAACAAAAATTGGCTTTTGCACAACGATAATGCCCCTGCTCACACATCGTTGCTTGTGCGCGACCTTTTTGCCAAAAACAACACACTAATGATGCCGCAGCCACCGTATTTCCCAGATCTGCCCCCCTGTGACTTTTTCTTGTTCCCTAAACTGAAGAGGCCCATGAAAGGATGACGTTACGCTACGCTTGACGAGATAAAGACGGCATCGAAGAAGGAGCTGAAAAAGATTTTTTTTTTCAAATGATTTTTTGAAGTGCTTCGAAGATTGGAAAAACCGTTGGCACAAGTGTATAATATCTCATGGGGATTACTTTGAAGGGGACAAAATAGGTATTCATGAATAAATAAATAATTTTTGAGAAAAAAACACAAAAGTCGCGATACTTTTTGAACACACCTCGTATATATTTTTTAATTGTTTTTTTCGCATAGAATGTATATTATAAAATATACATAACAAATTTGAATATATAGATATTAAAACTATGATAATATTATACAGTGATATTATCAGCATAGCTTTATATAAAACCTAGAGGTGAAAACACAATAAATTAGATTCATCATTACTTTTTTTGCATTATAATAAAAAATATAGTAAAAAGATTAAGCTTGAGTACCCTTATTTTCAAATATTATATGTGGTTTTTTATATATTTTAAATTCTATTTATAACATATAAATTTACAGGCAATTTGTTTATTTTAAAAATATAATCAAATATTATCTCTACAGATCTTACTGCAATGATAACATTTATTGAATGACTTAATACAATAACTTATATCATTGTAGTAAGGTCTGTAGAGATAATATCTGATGATATTATTTAAAAGAAACATATTACCAGTAAATTTATATGTTTCAAATTTCAACGATAGATGGCAATTAAATTTAGAAAATTAAATTCTACTTTTCAATTTCTAGACCACAAACGATAAATCATATTTAAATATTACTTATTTTTTATTCTAGCGTTGTGAGGCGAGTCCATAGGTAAAAGTGGAATAAAAGAAGAAGACAAGACAACTATCTGTGAGGATTGATCGTATGACTTTTAAACCCCTTTTATGTACAAATTTAACTGTATTAATCCAATTAGTAGGAAAGAGTGATCAGAGAGTTTAGTGAACAAATAAAGAAAACTTATTTTTCAACTTGTTGAAAGGCTCTAAAATATTTGTCAATTGTTTTTAAATTTTTATTGAGTGCGTCTAGTTTAAACAATAATCTTACCTTAAATTCTTTATCTTTTGTTTACATTTCAATTTTCTGTTTGATGCTGACATGTCAGGAATTTTGTAAAATATAGGTTGAATCTTTGATTGAATATTAATTTACTGTTTTATATTGCAGCATTAGAGCTATATTTATGAGTTAAATAGTAAATTGTGAATTTGTGATATTTTCATAATAATTTGACGAAAATATCATTTTTTTTCTTTTTCTCTCTTGTCCCAGGTCTGAACTTCAGGTCTAGACCAGATGCTGAAGGCCATGCCTCTTTATCGCCTCGATGACCACAGCTGGGTTGGTGTAGATGTCTGTTCGGCAATCTCCGATGAATTGGATGATGTGTTCTGAGCTCGCTGGAGAATCCTGGCATTTTGGACAATTCGGAAAGGTTTTGGACAAAGATAATATCTTGAAACCATATAATGTAACACAGGATTCAGGAATAATTAATTATTTAGAGGGGTAAGAAATTTTTGCAGGCGGTTACTTTGACCTTTTGGGTTTATGCCCTTGACGTCAAGTGCTGCTAAAATATTGTTGCGTTGTTGGTTAACAAAGAATAACTTCCGTGGGTACAAAGGATCTTTAGGACTTTGTTTAAGCCTAATCGATTAAATAATTACAGAAGAGCGCAAAAATAAAACAACAATAAAGAACACAGCAGTTACAAACTCACCAACTGCAGCACGGTGAGGAAGAGCAGGAGCAGAACAGGAGACAGAAGTTCGTAGAACCTTCTAGAATCTTCCAGGAAATACACCGGCGTCGGCGGTAAGCAGCAGTCCGACCTCTTGAGACAGCAGCTTGCTTGGAGTACACCACGTAGCTTCGTTCTTCGACCTCTCTTTTATCTTTCTTCTTCCCCTGGCATGAGTTTCTCATTCCTATATATCCCGGAGTAGATCTTTCCACAACGGTCACGGTTGGTCAGCCAATCAGAAAGCAGCCAGCACCGAGCGTTGCGCAATAGCTGTAGATTGGCCAATCAGTTGTCTTCCGCTTTTCCTACATGATTCTTAAACGCTCTAGAACATTCTATCTCTCCATCTGGAATGTGCTTTTATTTCTACGTAACAATATAAATACTTTCATTATTAATAGTTTATATTTTGTTTTAGTAAAAAGGCGATCCATAAAATAAGTTTATGTTTGTTATAAAAGGTTTATAGTAAAGTGTTATGGTATTATTTGTTTCCATACTTTGTTTTTATTGTCTGTGTTGTTATTGATTTGATTTTTGAAATCGAATTTTTCAAACAATATTTTCGAGCAACTCTTTATATCTGAATTGTCAGGAAATGTCTATTATATCCAATTGTTCTCATATACCTTTAATATTTATTTCAAAATATATTCTCAAATCTTTTCATAGGAAAGAGTGATATTATTGCGTCACATTTTTTAAAATAGGGAACGTATTCACTTTTATTTAATTATATTTCTCAGAGAATATAAGCAAATTTGAAGTGAATAGAAAAGGTAGTATATATATGTTATAGATTAGAAATTTTTTGTGTGTTTGATTGTTGAAAAGAGGTGCAGTCGTGGAAAAGTGAAGATAATTATTTACCTTTCAAGCAGATTTTTATTTTGAATCTCTTGAAGTAAAAATATACATATATATAAAATTATTTATATCACAGTAATATAAAATTTAGAAAATGAATTCTATATTCGTGATTTTCATTAGAAAAGGTAGGGTTCACTTTACATATTTACAACAACAATAATTAAAGTGGTATGTTTTGCATCTTTGGTCAAATATATATAATAGTCAATGAATGAAAAATAAAATATATGTTTTAAAAAATATATATATATTTGTATTTTAGATTATATAATATATATATGTCATAATTTGTACAAAGCTAGATGCCAACCCAATCCAATATGTATGAAAATGTATGCTTTGAATTTCAATAAAGAACAAGGCTTAACAAAATTGGAGAGAAAGAAGGCCTAGGAAAGGATGATCATTAGTAGGGTTTTATTATCCCGGAACTCGTAAAAGTTCGAGTTCAACAAACTGTCACTTCCTGGACAGGTCAGAACACGTCCAAATACAAAGAGTTAAAACGAACCAATCAGAGCAGCTATTTTAGCTTCGAGCCTTTAGGGAACTTCCACGCCACGCAGGTCAACCAATGAGAAGGAAGAAGAGTTTTCTTCTTAAATCGAGAACATAGAATTGGCAGTCATCGGCCGGATCCCACCGAGTTAAGACCTAGTACTCTAGAGGTCATTCTCACCGCCTCAACCCATCAGATAAGTTCAATATTCCGTCATGTAATTGAATAGCCAATAGCCAAACCGTTCCACCTTCTCAAGCCCTTTTCTCCTCCGATTAGTTGCTTTATTTCAACCACCAATTGTGTACTCTCGATTACTTTCCCCTGTTGTGAAAACCTGTCCACTCAGCACCCACGACTGCGCCAACACCTCAATAATTAATCCAATCAACCTCAAAGAGTAATATTCACCTGTATTATTACAGTAAGTCGACAGGATTATGACGGAAAGACGAGAGCAATCGACGAACTGAAAGGACAAGTAGCTGGCGGAGAGAGAAGCGACAAGACGCACTCTGGCGGCCATTATATGGCAGTTGACGGTTGCCCTCCAAGGAGTGAGATCCACCCAACTAGAAACGGCGTACCGGAGCTCCACCCACGAGAGAGATGACGCCCACGCCGCCGCCCACGGGCTTACCGCCGGCACGTGTCACAGCGACCTGACACCGACCACCGAGGAGTCATCAACCGCCATGCCGTATCCATACACCAGTACCCGAAATCAACCCATTCGACCAAGGGCAGTGCAAATGGCCCGAAAGCAATCCACGCGACCAAGGGCAGTGCAAACGGCCAGAATTCATCGTCCGATTTCGCGGACAGTGCAAAAGGTCCCGATCCAGCAAGTCAGACATCCCAAGCAGCCATCCCAAGACAGAGACACACCAGCTGGGCGGACTTTTCGAGACGGAGTCCGAAACTGAGGTAGGCTCTCCACCCTATGACGTCAAGAAATTGACATTGGAACTGTTTCTGACCCAGGACCTACCATGCACCTTTCTAATTGAACCAGACGCAGGTTCGAACGTATTGCCGTATCATTTATACAATAGGTTAAAAATTCACCTTCCCTATTTAAGTCTTAAAAAACATTCCCCTGATCTACCAACCCTAAATGGTTTTACAAAAATAATAGGTAAATTGACTCTTCTCTCTCTCTCCTCTGACAATAGGCCAAATATCCCGTAAGGAGAACTTCCACGTGGCAGATGTATCGTTGCCATTTGGAATTCTTACCATGAAAACTCTTTCTCATTTTAAAATCAAATTAGATTATAATAACGGCACTATTTTCCAACTTGGCGTCCCATTGTCTAACCCTATCTACCACTTTACCCATGTGCCAAATGAATGCACGTACGGGCTACGCCAAAACATATCCCAAAGGACTTGTACTACACCCAAATCTGTCACACATGGCAACCCTTGCATGCATTCATTGAACAAGACACAATTACCTACATGTCACAAATCTAAGCATGTACCACACCACTTTTTTTACTAAAGCCAATTGCCAGTACTATATGCCCTCAACTCACAAAGCCACCACGGCATCAAATTACAACCACAATGCCCAAAACATGTCCATACAGCAGCACAGCTCGCACAACTACCACACAAAGCTCACACGCATCCATACGTCATCACACAACGGTAACCCACACCACCAGCGCAACAAACACGACACTCACACCAAAAGACGACAACAAACAACAAACGCATGCACAACCGTTAATAACACAACCATCCCGTCTACACAAAACATAGAAAAAATTCACGCCACCAAACAACCAAACAAAACATTGCGATCTTTCCTAAACGCTGTGAACGCTTATAAAGAGTTCATTCCAGACCACGCCCACTTGCGGACGCCACTTGTCAACCTTCTAAAAAAGGATGTCGTGTGAGTCTGGGATGACGAATGCCAGAAAGCGTTCACTAGCCTGAAAGAAAGCCTTACCACACACCTCACATTACACCTTTACCAGGAAGGTCTGCCATGCCAAGTGTACTGTAACACCTCAACACTCGGCATTGCGGGCATTCTTAAACAGGTCTACCCTGATGGGAAGACATACACAGTTCAGCATTTCAGCCGCTCTCTGCGTACTCACGAGCGAAGTTATTCAGACTTGGAACTACAATGCCTAGCCATTGTGGAAAGTGTGGATAATTTCCGCGTCTGTCTAATGGGCAGAAAGTTTACAATACTTTCTGACCCTCCCGCATTGCAGTGGTTGAAAGGGATCAAAGCCCCGTCAGGCAGATTGTTTCGATGGAGGTTAAGGCTGTTAAGAGACGAATATGAGGTCCGTAGCATAAATGGAGTACAACAATATGAAACGGGCGTTGTAACTCGTATCCCATTTTGTGGCTTTCTAGATGCGCCACTCATAAAGAGCCAACAGTCTTCTCCACCGGGAAAATCTTGCGTGACTATTGATCACAATGGACTGCATACCGTCTCCCGATAAGGTGTACTTAAAACTATAGTCCCAAGTTCACTTACAGCCAGACTTCTTAAGTCCGTACACACACAACACCACCATCCAAACATCTCAAAGATGACGAGACTCATCTCTTCACAATATTATTGGCAGAACATGACACAAGATATTGCAAAACAGGTAAAAACCTGTCCCACCTGCCGATTCGCTAGAAGTATCGATGAATCCAACCAACCCCCACGTAAAAACACCGACACAACCCACAAAACAAAACAAAATTCGTACACAAAACATATCACACACACAATACAAACAATGCCGAAATTACATCACCTACGACAGAGAAACGATTACACATCCCCACTTAAACCAACAACGACCGACACTGCTTTAACAGAACCAATGACCACCATTTTTTCAAAAGAACGATCCACGCCATTCTCCAACGATAAGAAGCGCGACATTGAACGACCAACCATAAATAAGGTTCAAACAGATATTCCAGAACTACAGTTCATAACATCAATATGGGAGAACATGCGTCGATACCCCATCTTTCATCTGATTTTTGTTATTTGCCTACTATCTCTACCTTATAGATTCGTTCCATTCATATCCACCGTTCACATACTAATCTATACCCTGTCTTCTCATAGAATTTTCGAGCTGCAAGAGGCAGTTTTTGATATAGGACAAGCACTTATAAAACTCCTAAAAATTCTAGGAAACATTCTCGCAGAAAACCTAGGCAAACTCCGAGGAGATAGAAGCAACTGAAAAATTAACAAAATCGATGCCGAAGGAAAATCACCAAGCCATTAAAAGAAGTAAAGGACCATTAGTTGAACAAAAACCAATTAGGCGGCAGAAAGTGAGAATCATTTGAGCCGCAGCGCCAAAAATATCGGCCAGCAGCCTCGTGCAAACAGGGGGTGGGAGTCCCCGCTTCCGGGTTTCCAATTACAGTGGGCCCCTCTCGACCAGCAGTTAAATGGAGGTCAGCTGTGGACGCTTTCTAAGTGTCAGCCCAGTTTGGGATCCCAGTTGAACCTGCATATCGACTTTTACAAAAAACCTAGTTCAATCATATTATCACAAGAAAACTAACACGTGACACACACAAACACTCATAATGAATTCACATGTCTATTATAATTAATTCTTACTAATTCCTATTGTTCCTTACCTACTTCCAAAATTACGTCACCCACGTCACACACAGACGCTAGTTAAAAACACGTAGATCTCAAAGTCAATTACGAACAAAAGCACACACATTTGCCACTTAAAATTGTTAGGATTTTAGGTAACTAAGCTTTTCGAGCTTACGTTTTCTCCTAAAGGATTAAACGACCTTTTAGAAGGATCGAGGATTCCCCTCGAATCCTGTATTCAAGGTTTTGATTTAGATACCGACACCCAATATAATAAAATGGATATTGGGCGAGCACATCTTAAGTGCCCTAGGGAATCGCATAAAAACCCCTAGAACGCATTAAGGCTCGAGACATATTAACACACGACATTCGGCTTTTGAGATCTCAAAAATACAATGACACAAAGACAAAAGGTACACGAAAAGGTTATTTAGATTTCCATGTCTCCTGTATACATAATATAAATTCGCACTTGGGTCAGATCACGATTCTACCGCAAGTGTCGCAACAGAAGAGACAAAAAATTTATAGGGCAAAATTAATCAATTGAGAAAACTAGATTATGGCATGTAGATACAAAAACGGGTTACGAATCTCACTATACATTTTCTTTGTTATATATCAATCATTTACATTATTTTCTAAAATTAAAATCAAAACATTTAACCCAATTTATCAATTTTATTCAATTTCTTACCACTTATTTTGCAATTATTTACCATTTTATTTACCACTTCTTTTATTGTGTCATATTTCCATTTTTCAACGAAAACTCATTGGTTTTCGGTTAAAATTAGACATTAAGTCATCCTTTATTTTACAAAAAACCTTTTCCATTTCTCCTTTTTTTTTTACATACAACAAGGCCTTTTCATTTTTCCTTTTTTTTCAACCACGCCTTCACTTTGATTTCACTCAACCTTTATTTTATTTTTATTTTTTTTTTATTTCTCAAAAGACCTCATGAAATTTCCTCGATTTCTTTCCCAATCTCGAGCAAAATGGTAATTAGGCAATTCATTTCTTTTTTCACCAATACAACAAAGCAAATTTGTTTTCTCTCATCACGCAACAAGGCATTTTTCTTTTTCAACCACGCCTTCACTTTGATTTCACTCAACCTTTATTTTATTATTATTATTTTTTGATTTCTCAAAAGACCTCATGAAATTTCCTCGATTTCTTTCCCAATCTCGAGCAAAATAGTAATTAGGCAATTTTTCCTTTTTCTCACTATGTACCATAGTATTCATTTTATGTTTCACCATCACAATTTTGAATTCTATTAATTATAAGCAAACTATATAGCATTAATACCATCCTTTTTTATCTCTTATATCCTTACCAATTTTTGTATATAACCTCCCTATAACCAATTAATTTTCACACAAAATTATTTTATTTTACTTTACAGAACTTATTCAGACTAAAACCCCTTCATAAATTCTTCACATGTAGGGGGCGCATCTGTCATAATTTGTACATAGCTAGATGCCAACCCAATCCAATATGTATGAAAATGTATGCTTTGAATTTCAATAAAGAACAAGGCTTAACAAAATTGGAGAGAAAGAAGGCCTAGGAAAGGATGATCATTAGTAGGGTTTTATTATCCCGGAACTCGTAAAAGTTCGAGTTCAACAAACTGTCACTTCCTGGACAGGTCAGAACACGTCCAAATACAAAGAGTTAAAACGAACCAATCAGAGGGCAGCTATTTTAGCTTCGAGCCTATAGGGAACTTCCACGTCACGCAGGTCAACCAATGAGAAAGAAGAAGAGTTTTCTTCTTAAATCGAGAACATAGAATTGGCAGTCATCGGCCGGATCCCACCGAGTTAAGACCTAGTACTCTAGAGGTCATTCTCACCGCCTCAACCCATCAGATAAGTTCAATATTCCGTCATGTAATTGAATAGCCAATAGCCAAACCGTTCCACCTTCTCAAGCCCTTCTCTCCTCCGATTAGTTGCTTTATTTCAACCACCAATTGTGTACTCTCGATTACTTTCCCCTGTTGTGGAACCCTGTCCACTCAGCACCCACGACTGCGCCAACACCTCAATAATTAATCCAATCAACCTCAAAGAGTAATATTCACCTGTATTATTACATATATATATATTGTTGCGCGCACCAGGTTGCGGCTTGGCAGACTCTTCAAACTTGGTTCTCTCTTGTTCCGGGTCTTGAATCTTACCAGAGCGTGTTTCAACCATCCTACAAATTTATATAAGGGAATAATGAGATAACTCTACTTTAAGTAGCCTCCAGAATAATTTATTTATTTCTCACATCAAAGAGAGCAGTGAAGTCACACAGTGTACCAAAATACAAATGATGATTTTATAATACATGAATATATTTATAATATATATATATTCTGTTTAATAAAATAAATAAATCTAAATTTGAATATAAAATAATAGAAAAATAACTTACAAATTAAAATAAAATAGGTGCATTAGCCATGATGCAACAATATGTTATTCCCGGTAAGAAGGTTGTAATGTACAGGGTCTTCTAAATTTTACTATCTCTGAAATATATTTAAACTACAGAACAGGCATCCCAAACTCTAATGAATCATATCCTACAATGCTTCTAGCTATACACACGAATGTAATGGTTGGTTTGGTGAAATAACCTTATATACATATTGTTGCATCAATTTTAATGCGCCCTACATTTATTCAAAATATTCTATGATTTTTAATATTTATTCAAAACAGATTATTTAGATTATCCTCATTCGTTTTATAGTTTCACTTATTTTGTAATATTTTATTATACATATATATGTTTATTGCTTATTGAAGCGAGAGAGGACATAGACCAAGACTGCGAATCACGACCTACGAGGAAGACAACGAATAAATAAACGCAATAACTTTAAATGGTAATTTATTATCATTTACTTTCATTTATTTGCTTTGAATATGGAAACCCGCTCGGGATACGTGTATAACACCAATAAGGTGGAAACCAAGGTCTACGATCCTGCAAAGCTGCAAATTGGTGCAACAATATTTCCTGTTTTGATAATGGTTAATACTTTACTGATATCTGGTGTTAATTTCATAGAATCTCACAAACATATAAAAATTGTCGAATTCCATGAAAATCCCTGAGATAATAGTTAACTTCTCTCTAGAACACCCCTGTATCTTCTATTTGAACTTTGCATTTTCGGTGTTACCTCATAGGATATTTAGAACTGCTTGAGAGTTAGATGAGGCTGAAACTATATTCTAAAATGTATTTTTGCAACACATAAATTTACTGGCAATGTATTGGTAATATTTCATTTAAATAATATTCGATGATATCATTACAAAGAAACACATTGCAAGTAAATTTATTTGTTACATATTTTATCGATAGATGGCAATTGAATTTATAAAAATGTATTTTATATATATCTTTTTCACTATTTTCAATCTTATTTAGGTACATCGTGCAATTGACAGATATATATGTAGACCATTCTCAATATGAAGGGCGCGGTGTTATATTTAATCTTACACTAGTATAAAGGCTCCATTGCCCGGAATCTTGAGCTGATCAAATTATATTTTTGAAAGACACTTTTCCCCGAAATGTAATTTTTTTTCTTTCAAATGATTTTATATAAAAGGTTATTTGAATAAAAAGGCATATATTGGATCAAATATAATTTATTTTAACAATATTTCTGTTGGCTGAACGCCAACCTTTATCAAGGTATTATAACATAATAATGTGTGTCAACAACAAACTCAGCGCCACATAACGTCAATGAATTAAGTTAAAGACAATATTTTTGCTTATATTCATTGGGGAGAAAAATATATATATATATTTATATTATAGACAATTTTAATTTTATTCTAAAATTTCTTCTATATATTTTTGTTATTTTTATTTATTTTATACGAAAAATCTTTTTATACACAGTAAAAATAATTTTAAATATAAAATAGGCGTTATTGTTAATTTTCAAAATATTCACACCTATATTTTACAAAATTTATTTTGTCCATATTATATATATATATATATATATATATCAATTTTTTTCCCATTGAATATAACAAAATATTTTTAAAACTTAATTCGGTTGGCATTATGTGGCGCTGAGTTTGTTGCTGACACACTTTAAAAATTTATAACACCTTGATAAAGGTTGGCGTTCAGCCAACTGAAATATTGGTAAAATAAATGATATTTTGATTCAATATATGCCTTTTTAAAAATATATATATATATATAATTTATAAATTTAATCCTATATTAGTGATTCAAAAAGATAGATATGTTAACTACGCATATCTATATATATATATAAATGAATTTATGTGTGTGTGAAGAAATGTAGGGTAATAGTTCACAAAACACTGAGCGAGTTCGGTAGAAGAATTCGCTGTGATGATTCTTTGTGGGCTGTTTCAAGGATTTAAATAAGATCACTAAATAGCTGAAAGGAGGGGGTAAAAATCTCCTTCTAACTAACTTTATTCAATACATATTAAGAGGACAATGGAAAACACGCGACTGGTGGGTAGCAAAACCAAGCCGTGTTCTGTTACTTCTTTGTTGGCGGTTGGCGCCGCCGGCATTGTTTACTGTCACCCAAGCTGTCTGGACGGCGTCCGGAGATCCATTATTCCACATACTCCCACCTGTTTTTCTAGGCACACAGAAAATCAATAATAATCGTCCAATCGGTTGGGTATACAAATGGTTCTTCCCGTTCTAGTCTGTATTTTTGCAGTTTTCTCTTTTCTGTCGTTCAGCAAACGCGAAGAAGCTGCTGTTGATGATTTTGTTTTTACACGCAGGATTCCTTCTACTTCATATACCTTCAGGCCGGGTATAGACTGACTAGGGAAACACTCGGCCTGAACTAATTTCAAAAGCGCCAGCTCCGCTTCATCGATCTCCTTCACAGAAAGTTCGCCTTTTACTTTCGTTGAAGATCGGAGGTTGTTGATGAACCTTCTAATCCATGCCATCATCCGCACATTTTTTATGAACGAGGAGAAATATTTCATGTACCAATGATCGGTACTCTTAACTGTTGTCACAACAGCAATTTTCTTTCTTTCCGCACAGATTTCTTCTTCATTCAGGTCTTTATACCTGGAAGGCCAATATTCTTCGGAGAGTTTTAACCAGGAAGGGCCCTCCCACCATCTAGACTGTATCAGTCGGGAGAGGCTGCATCCTCTGGAGGGTAAATCAGCTGGATTGCACTCGCTAGGAAGATATCTCCAATTTCCAGGATCACTAAGTCCGCATATCTCCTTCACGCGATTCCCGACAAAGGTACCCAACTGGTTATCGCGCTTTATCCAAACCTTTTGCAATATAATTTTAGGCTTTATTAATATTGGGTTCAGAAATCCAATAGGGTCATATATCTGAGCTAAGCAGGACAGGATACTCCTTTTGGTTATCTTGGGGGGTATGGCTACGGGAATTTCACATGACAAACAATCTTCCCTTTTATCCCAACATATACTAAGCACTTTAGATATCTCTGCTCTTTCAAAGGGTAAGTATCGAAGGCCACGTCCAGGCTATGCTCCTAACGGCTTAGCTCCAACCTAGCATTATCCATGATGGACGTTGCGGTATATTTGAGATCTTGTAACTCTTCAAAAGAGTTCACGCTTGTGACTAAATTGTCCACATAAAAGGATTTCTGCAACCTCTGAGCTAACGGTTTATGTTCAGGTCGAACATTAGACAGGTGGTATTCTATTACTGCCCCCAAAATGAAAGGACTACAGTTAACGCCGAAAACGACACGTCTATGTCTGAATACTTCTGTCTTTTCTCCATTTTGGGAATACCATAGAAAACGCAGGTAATCTCTGTCCCTTTCATTCACCTCAATCTGCAGAAACGCTTTCTTAATGTCTGCCACGACACCAAACTTGCCATTTCTAAACCTTAGCATAAGGTTGGGAATCATCTCTATGAGGTTAGGTCCCTTTTCAAGACAGTCATTTAAAGATGGGGATCTATAGACCTTGCTAGAAGCATCAAAGACAGGCCTGATAGGCGTAGTCCCACTGGAGAGTTTCACCACAGGACGATGAGGCAGGTAGAAGGCCTCAGCGTCGTGTTGTTCAGCTGGGACTTTCTCAATTATCCCATCATCCAACCAGCCTCGGAAAATATCATCATAGTCTTCATAAAGATTCAAAGAGATTAATTTCTTAGTCGTCTGTTCTAATCTCTTCATAGCAACCTCCCTGTTGTCCGCGATTTTAGCTTTCTCTACAGTCCACGGGAGGGAAACAACATATCTTCCAGAAACAGAATGTTGGACCGTTTTTAGAAAATGTCGACGCGCCAGTGCGTCTCTCTGATCTCTCTGTTTAACCTGAATAGGATCCATAATGCCAAGAACATAGAGATTCCACAGATTGGTTATACTGCTCTCCGATATTGTCATCGTTGTAACATGATGAGAGAGTGAAACGTCACTACCTTGCTGACATTCTCCCATTAAAGTCCATCCGAAACGCGTCTGCGACGCAGTCAAGCCATTTGACAACACACAAGATTTCATCATGAAAATAGATCCCAATACATCGCATCCTAGAAGTATTTCAATTTCCATGTCATCCTTTCCAATATCAGGAACCCAGATTCTGCGGGCTTTGAGTTCTTTCAACCATGGCCCGCGGCACAATCTTGGTAGGTTACTACAGATTTTTTGTTGGTCAAGAAGCTTCGCAACCATCTTAAAATTCCCCGATGCATGACCCAAATTGACTCTGTATTCTTGGTGGACACTTTCACTAGTATGACCTCCAAACACCACATGTTTAAGTTATTCCTGGCCAATGGGAGATAGTCCGAGATCCTGGGCAGTTTTAGACAAAATATAGGATCGTTGGGAACCTGTGTCAAGGAGGGCACGCACTACTTTCGCCGAAGTCGCACCTTCGACCTTAATCTTCAGAGTCTGTAGCAAAATCAGAGACGAAGCGCTAAGACCGGAGAATGAAACTCCGTTTTCAACTGTAGGAGAAACGTCACAGTCTTCCACCTGTTCCTTGTCTTCATCCGCTGACTCTCGTCCAGGAGCATTAAGAGGGCATAAAATATCAAGGTGCTTCTTCTTACATCGAATACATTCAGTTATGCGCCTTCTACAATTAGAAGAGATATGACCTGGTTGGAGGCAGGAGAAACAACATTTAGCGTTTTTAATACGCTCTCTTCTTTCTTTAATGCTCATTCTGCGCGCAGCAAGACATTCTGTGTTTTTATGATCTTTATTACAAAAGATGCAATTCTGAGCACGTCCAGCAAAGAGTCCAGAGGCCGTAGGTATCTTAGCAGGATGTGATTGTCTGCCCACGTTTCTATCTTGTTTCAGAGATCTAAGTCCTAACTTGGATCCAGCTAAGGCTCTGTCTTGTTCTGCTGCAGCTTCCTTTTGGAGAAACTCCATAATTAGGTCAACTCTAGTTTGAGTCGAATCATCAGCATCAATCTTGACATCATGGAGGGGGCTTCTTTGCCAAGCCTTCATGAGTTCCTCTGAGAGACATGCCTCAATCATTGGAAATATAAATACAGACATCTGTCTGGCCTCAATCTTAAAGGATTCCAATGCTCTCAAATGAGTCACCAACTCATCATAAAATGAAGTCACCTTCAACTGTTGTTTGGAGGAGCAATCGATCATAAGGCGGATAAGGTCCCTGACATAGACCTGTTGCAACAGTTCAGGCCTTCCAAATCTTTTTGTCAAAGTTTCTATAACTTTGGGGTAATTCTCGGCAGTCAGGGGGTAACTATCAACCAGTTTACTAGCTCTGGTTCCCAGCGACATAGATTGCACAAGATATTGAAACTTGTCGCTGTCTTCTAAAGTGGGATCGACATGTAACTTGTTGAACTGTGCCCACCATCCCAACCAATCTTTTATTTCTCCTGTAAACTTCTTTAATTCTATCTTGGGTAGTTTTACAGTTCTATGGTGTGAGCTAGAAGCGAAGCTCACTTCACTGGTCGTGGGACTGGATGCAGAGTTCCTGGGTTCAACAAGAGCGAGACATTTTTATATATCCTCTTATATCTCTGGGTATATTTCAAGGCTTCCTCATCGTCTTGCTCTAGTTCCTCTTCGCTAACGTCTGAAGTTAGCATGAGGTCTCTTATCTTGCCTTGGATCACAAGAAGCTCACTGTGAGTTTCTCCAATTATCTCTCTATTATATTCAATGTCCTCTACAGGTATCGGTGGAGTACTTGACAGAAACTCTTCTGTCGTCTTCAAGCTGCGAGTTAGTCGCTTTCTAAGTAAATTTTTATGTCTTTTTAAAATTTCCATTTTTCAAAAAACACTATAAACAGAGGGTAAAACAAAAGGTACTTATCTTAAGTCTTGAACTTGTACTCCGCCGTTAATCCACTTGATCTTGCCTTGTCAGAAGCCCACCCGCGGGGACGCCACTTTGTGAAGAAATGTAGGGTAATAGTTCACAAAACACTGAGCGAGTTCGGTAGAAGAATTCGCTGTGATGATTCTTTGTGGGCTGTTGCAAGGATTTAAATAAAATCACTAAATAGATGAAAGGAGGGGGTAAAAATCTCCTTCTAACTAACTTTATTCAATACATATTAAGAGGACAGTGGAAAACCCGCGACTGGTGGGTAGCAAAACCAAGCCGTGTTCTGTTACTTCTTTGTTGGCGGTTGGCGCCGCCGGCATTGTTTACTGTCACCCAAGCTGTCTGGACGGCGTCCGGAGATCCATTATTCCACAGTGTGTGTCCTTTATGCCTGACCAAACCACCCTTTGGAAGATAATGAAACTTGAGGAAGTTATTTAATATAGTACTGGGAAGGTTTCTGAAAAATAATTTCTTGAATATCTTGAGTATCCTTAGAGTTATTTGCAGATTTGTAGATTTAACTCGCAAGCAGCGCCACCATTGCGACGATGATAACAAGTTTTTTTATCTATAAGTTTTATTATCCTAAGTTTATTATCTTAGAGATTATTTATCAAAAGTAAGATTATCTCAGGATGACACGGCAATTTATTTGAGACAAGAATAATGATACAATTCCAAGGCAAATATACTATTCCTTCAACTTCCAATTACCGAGGGAACCAATTAATATTGATTTTATTCAATTTATCGAGTATTTTTCAAGGGACCGGGAAAAAATGTTCACTAGATAAAACGATGATTTTGTAATGTAGAAAATTAGGAAAGACAAAATTCAGGATGACACGGCACACAGGGACCGGAAAAAAATGTTCACTTCATCGAGAGATTCAAATTTACGAGTTTCAAATTATCAAATATATCTATTCTTTTTTTTTAAGTGTTTATAGAGAATTGTTTTAACAAATGTTCGTTAGACAAACCTTTACTCGGGTAAAACCCGGGCGAAGCCGGGTACATGCGCTAATTTACAATAAAACTGAAAGTCATTCTAAAAACGATTAAAAAATTAGAAGATATATATTTAAAATATAGAAATATTTGATTTTTTAGATTATATAATACAGTACATTTATACAGTAGAACCTCCCTTTAGCGGACATCCCGCTAGCGGAGACACCTCTCCATAAAGAACAATTTTTATCTGAAAAATTATTATTTTTACAATTTAGAAACTCTCCGGGAAGAGAACACCTCTCCCTAAAGGACATTTCGGCTCTGCAATTAGGTGTACTTTACAGGGAGGTTCAACTGTAATAAAAACAAATTAGGCATATCCTGATCACTAACAAGAGTGTTTTTTAAATGGCAGAGCGCCATCTAGTTGAATAAAAATCAGCTAAGCGTTGATTTAACCTGTTCTCTGATTAACGTTTAGTTGATTTCTGTTCCACTAGATGGCATACTAGATGTTCCAATAAATCTGAAAGACACTCATATTAGCGATCAGGATATGCTTAATATGTTTTTAATATCAATACCTGCGACCTTTATTATTATTTTTACACACACACACACATATATAGGCAGAGATACAAATAAGCATAGACAACAATGATCAAATACAAAATATAATAGAATATTACATCCTATAAATATCCTAGAATCGATAGTTTAAACGAAAAAATAATAGGCGTATCTATCTCCCTTTCAAAATGTTTTGCTATCTCTCAATAAAAATAATAATATTATTTCATGTAATTAGATTATTATGAACATGTGAAGTTGGAATCGTGACTAGATTATTAATGAATCGCACATTAAAAATAAAAATTAATTAATGTAATTATAATTCATCTCTATAAAATAATATTTTGTAACGTTTTATATGTTAATTTAAATTTCCTGTAGAAATTTAACTATATTTCTAAAGATATTTAACAAGTTTAATTGGCAATATTGTATTAAAACCCTCTTATTAAATATAACTAGATGAATTTCTGTTAAAATGTAAATTATATCAAGACAATTTATTATTATTAAATATATATATATTCTAAAATAGAGCAATTCATAAATAAATCTTTGATTAAAAAGGCATATATCGGATCAAAATATCATTTATTATAACAATATTTCAGTTGGCTGAACGCCTACCTTTATCAAGGTATTATAACATATTAATGTGTGTCAACGACAAACTCAGCACCACATAACGTCAACAGAATTAAGTTTTAAAAATATTTTGCTTATATTCAATAAGGAGGAAAAAAATATTTATATTTATATTATGGACAAAATAAATTTTGTAAAATATGGGTGTGAATATTTTTAAAATTAACAATAACGGCGTTCAGCCAACTGAAATATTAGTAAAATAAATGATATTTTGATCCAATATATGTCTTTTTGATTAAATATATATATATATATATATAGTGTAGAAACTATATAACAAAATTATAACAGTGATTCTAATTTTAAAAACTTAAGGAGCAAACTGATAATAATGGTAACTTATATCAGTTAGATTTGATTAGATTAGCAAGCTAAATCTAAATTAATTATAATAATAAATAGTTATTTAATTTTATAGTCCAGTTTTGTATTAAGATTATCTTCACTATTATGATCAAAATAATAGTGAAGATAATCTTAATACAAAACTGGACTATAAAATTAAATAACTATTTATTATTATATATATATATATATATATATATATATATATATATACGAAAAAAAACCAATAGAAAAAATAAAAGATAAGCGAGTCAGGTGTTGATATTAAAAATAAATAAGGCATCTCCTGACCACGAGCACCACGAGCTCGTTCGTGGATGGCTTTTCTTGATTTATCAAGAAATTGGGTAGGCCAAATATCACGGAGCAAGCCAAATAAACGTTTAGTTTATTTTTACTCCACTAGATGGCGCTCTGCCATCTAAAAAGCACGTGTGCTTGTGGTCAGGAGATGCCTTCTTTATTTTTAATATATATATATATATATTTCAGAAGAATTTCATTTGAGATCTGAACCCCAAATATAAAGTATAAATGGTAGAAGAGATATAGCCACGTTTGAAGTGTAAAAGGGAGATCAAGAGGAAAGTGGTGAGTTTCTTTATTGAGCTGTACACAAGTTTTCGGACGTCACCCGTCCTTCATCAGGTGTTGACATGAAAAAGAAGGAGATGCTATATTTATAAGCGACAGTTTAAAAGTATTAAAAATATTAAAAACAATCTGATGCACGCCCGCGAGAGCACATGCTAATAACAAAATATTTTCAATTTTACTCTGTATAAATATCATTTTGAGTTTGTATAAAGAACATCAGCCCGTTGAAAATCTGTATACCTAAGACGAAGTGAGAAAGGCGGACAACGAGAGGCGAAGACAAAAGCAAGAAAAATAAAAATAAAAATCAGCGGAATAAAGATAAAGTTAAAAGTTACGAAGAAGGTGCATCTGAGGTAGAATAAAAAACAGAATATTGGGGCGGGAGGTCAATCTTTCTGTTGAGGCTGGGGGTAGTATTAGAAACAATTAGTAACGATTGCGATTTACACTACATTGGAGAAACAGGCCGAACAACCGCCATCAGAGCCAGTGAACACGCCCGTAACATCCGCTCGAAAGACAAAAAATCGCTCATATACCAACAACGCTTAGTTCTTGAGGCCCTTGTTTCTAATACTACCCCCAGCCTCAACAGAAAGATTGACCTCCCGCCCCAATATTCTGTTTTTTATTCTACCTCAGATACACCTTCTTCGTAACTTTTAACTTTATCTTTATTCCGCTGATTTTTATTTTTATTTTTCTTGCTTTTGTCTTCGCCTCTCGTTGTCCGCCTTTCTCACTTCGTCTTAGGTATACAGATTTTCAACGGGCTGATGTTCTTTATACAAACTCAAAATGATATTTATACAGAGTAAAATTGAAAATATTTTGTTATTAGCATGTGCTCTCGCGGGCGTGCATCAGATTGTTTTTAATATTTTTAATACTTTTAAACTGTCGCTTATAAATATAGCATCTCCTTCTTTTTCATGTCAACACCTGATGAAGGACGGGTGACGTCCGAAAGCTTGTGTACAGCTCAATAAAGAAACTCACCACTTTCCTCTTGATCTCCCTTTTATAAAGTATAAATGCTAATATACATTATATATATATAACAGCTAAATTTGTAACGTATAATATTCCATAAGGTTTTTCTTAAAATAAAATATTGAATTTGAATGCCCATAATAACTAAGGACTGTAAATGCTATTTAAACTCATTCTAAAATAAGAAATAAATCATATTATAATTCCGTATAACAAATTAAACCATGTACATATAAAGAATGAATAAAAAGGTGGCTGATAAAGGATAAAAGTAGGAACTTAAAATCATAATTTAGGATGACAATGATTTTGAATAGAATCTCCCAGAAGGATAAATTTGGTCGAGAAGAAGACTTACTCAGGACGCACTTATAAAACCCGCCTTTTTGGGGGAAAGATATATTTATAAGTCCCGTGTCATTGAAAACGTAGTCAGGTAGATTCGCATTTTTCTTTCTTGTCAACGTTGACTCCTGTCTTACTATGGAGTATCCGCCATGTATGCTGTGACACTACAGTTACCACGACCCCCCACATCACAACGCAGTCGTCAGGATGGATCAAGCAAGAAGTGAGTTATCAAACACCACAGCGTGGCGAATAGTACTGTGGAAGCAGCGTGAATTACGTCCACCATGGCCCAATCGATCGAGTACCTGATTTAAGACATCCTTCCTGAAAACGTACGAGAGATTAGCTTTACGAGAAGTCCAAACTTCGCCTGACCAACCAGGACCATTCAGCCACCGCAAAAATATAACCAGCAGGTAAGATGAAGACAAACTCCAACGCGCATCTAAACTATCAACTACACAAGATCCAGCCAAGAGCCAATCTAGCAGGAGACCCTTCTCCACATGACATGAAAAACCGAAAAGGCATCTCCTGATAATATGAATAAAAGCTGTTAATGACTTGCAAAATCTGTCGGAATAAATATAAACTAATATTTTATTTTGAAATGTTCTAGAGTTGGCCAAATACGCTTTTTGACTAATCAACCCCTAACCTCTAATCTCTCGAAGCACAAGAGTTCAAAATAAAAACCACATCCACTACATTCAGCGTTCATATATATAATTCTGATTATTTTTTTTTTCAGGAAGCCATTCTAATTATTAAGGTACAGCATTATGTTTTCATTAATAACTAACTTACGGCATTTTTAAACTAACAGTTGTTCTAATAATTTACTGGTAAATAAACAGATTTTATTAATTATGCAACGAGTGTCATTTTAATAATAAACTCGTCCCCTTCATTTTGTGAGGATTTAAAAGAGTAGGTTTGGAATAATTACCTCGATGGGATTTGTTTAGGTTACTAACAATGGCCCCCAACTGGGAGCTTTTCAAAAATCACGTCTGCCATAATTAAAAGGCGACTTTGTGCCCAATTCAACACAAGATCTTTTTATTTCGTACGTCGTCCGTAATTAAATTGTTCAACCCCCAAACACTCTACAAAGAGCCTGACTTTCCCGTTAAGCTTCAGTTAACCAACTTCCACCACGGGATTTGGATAAGAAAACTTTAACTTAATTTTCTAATTCCATTTTAAATTTTATTCGAAAAATAATAATTTCAAAAGGATTAGTTTACATTTTATTTAAAGGAGAGATTATATTCATTTTTTAAAATATCTTTAGAAAATAAAATAAACAATTATTACTAAAATGGCTCTAGTTAGCAGAATATTAAGATAAAATATCTTAACAATCCTTGACCCAATTTCTAATGAAATTTGAACAAAAAATATTTCTCTCTCTTTTTCGCAATATATTCCAAAAAAATACATTAACTCATACTAAATATTTTGATGTAAAAAAAAACGAATGTATCAACTATTTAATAACGTATAATAAAATATTAAGTTTATATGTTTGTATTTCTTTATAGAATATATAGAGTTATATCCAAAGAGCACATCAAAGAATCCATTAAATATGTCTTTGGTCTATGATATATTTATCCAAGGGACACTTTTTCTGCCCCCATCTATTTTATATAAAATATATAAATATTTTAAATGATTTATTGTGAAGAAATGCCTGATGTGTATTCGTCCGAACACAATAAAAATAAATATATCCGTATCATTGTTTTAAAATTCAACAAAGAGCTTCAATAAAGAATGTACGATTTATTTCAAAAATCAAATTCACTTATGATTAAAAACTTACAAGTTAACTTTGCGATAAACAAATTTAATGTATATATATATTTGTGACAAGCATATCTTCAAATAGTTCTATTTAGAAAATACATTATAATAAAGGCAATATTTACAGCTTTCCATCTTTAATTTATTTTAGTGTCCTGATAAAATATTCGTCTCATATGTTTGAAATAAGATCTGGTCATTTTTATTTAATATAGATCGATATCTATATTGGTGTCATGAAAAGTTAAAAAGCGTTTAGTGGAAAGACTTCACATCGATTGAAATTAAAACGACCAAAATTGGCCAACATAATTGGCTACATGCAAGATAATCTGATGAATATAAGTAAGACTCATCTTTATATACGGCCTAATATTATTGTAAATATATATGTGGTATTATAAGGTGGGAAGAGAAATAATGACATCACAATTTGAAAGAGGGACCTAGACAACCAGGAGAGAGAAGGGACTGGCACAGTCGGGCGGCCGATCAGGCGCATACAATCCCCAAATGTCTTAGAAGTCCCAAGGTGTTAACTGATGGACCGCAAGGGTCGCGTCTTGGAATGTCGCTGGTATCTTAAGTGACCCTCCCGTCCCTCTCTCTGGTCTGTCTGTAACGTGGCTTTATTATTCCTGGAAGAGTATATATTATGACATATATATAGACCATTGTACAATCATACATATATGACAGCTCAAGTGTCCCTAAGGGGACATAGCGCTTTAAATCGAAATAAATAAATGAATATAACAGTTATACTAATGTGATTTATTGAGCTTAAAAAGTATGTTCGCCAATTTTAAATCATTCTTGAATGATGCTTGCTCTGTTAGAACATCATAATTTCTATTCCTTCAAAAAAATTATTGTATTTTCTGAAATAAAATTTAAATATATAATATATTTTCATAGAATATTGTTTTTCCTACCTTTTACGATGAAAATCTATTGGAAGAATAGAATAAGTTTAGTTCTTGACTGAAGTCATCAAATAACTCAATGATAAAAGAAATTTGGTCTGCCATAAGTCTGAAAATATATTTTTGAAACAGATACCACCACAAGAAGAGCAGAGAAATGTCGAAAAGATCCAGCATGATACAAGAACCCTATTAACTATATCGGTCTACTAAACGCCAAGGGAAGAGAGACACCTAAATAGTTAGCCTAGTGAGCTCTCATGTTCCTCTGGAATGGTGGTTTTAAAACAAACAGTTTTTCGAAGGCTTCAAAATTTTCTTCTCAATAAATGACAGCCATTGGTATTAATTTTTCTCCTTCCGAAATTATATTCTGCTTAAAAGATGAAATCAGTTTTTTTAGCCATAGGTAGTGGACTCATATTTTACATAAAGCTTTCTTTAATCAACTAAATGAAAAGAGATACGGCGTCCTATTCTTTTTTAGTAATTTTCCTAAATCCGCAATCTTATGCTAATGAATACACACTTTGTAAGAAATTATATCTTGTACAATTCTTTCCGATTATTAAAATTCAAGAATATTTGTTGTATATTATTTTCTATATTTTAATCTACATAGATTAATAATGGCAAAATTTTTCCATTTTAAAATATGTGTATAAATTTATCTTTTACAATTATATCCATTTACAGTTAACTATAAATTCCCATAACACCTAATTCTATTTCATTATTTAATAATATATGTATTAAATAATTTCACATTGTGCGCCTACATTTCGTTAAAATGTGATATACGTATATTAATTATAATTAAGTAAAAATTCTGATCACATAATATAACACATCAGAGAGTTACAGAGAAACCAGAGGATAAATAATTAATAGTTAGTGGAAATAGGTCGTCAATTTTCCTAACAAGCAAAAATACCTTGATGAAATTTATCTTTAAATAGTTAGCTATTTATTCTACAAGCCTCTCAAACTGCTATTGCATCTCTACTTCTGCCCACTTGTCCATGACAGAATAGGTAAGAAGCAATGGGTACAAATGATTGGCATTCACTAACAGAGAAATTGTCGAAACACATTAGATATCACAAAAAGTACAATTTTGGCCATGTTTTTAAATAGGAAATCACACATTGTAGGTTTTTAACATCAAGTTAATAATGAGTGGAATGTAAAAAAGAGATAGTAACATACATTGTGGTACCAATTGGAGTTGAATTTTCAACACCAATAATTCTGATCAGAAAATATGATAATAGTTCAGGGTAAAGTTATCTCACCGAGTTATGTAAATAATATAAATTTTGCGCAGCTATCCCGAGCATGTTGATTGAGATATAATAGAAATAATTTGTAAATTTACCAAATATCACACTTCTCTGTCTGACAGGGAAAACATTTGAGATTTATTTTTTGATTCAGAGAAAACGTTGAGTAGCAGAGTATGTCAGACCACCGCAAGCGGAGGCAGTTCCAGCAGACAGACGATTCCACGAGAGGTGATTGGATTCAGAAAGACCGGTTGGACCAGAGGTCAAATCCCTATGGACAGACACCTCGACGCTTTCATAGTGCACCAGCTATAGCGAATATGGTTTGAACAAGGGAATATGCACGATATAAATCAATGATATATTATAAATCAAGTATATATTGATTGATAAAAAAATAATGGGACTTGACAAATTTTGTTTGAAATCGCCTAACCAAGGAAACTTGAAAATATCGTAAAGTAAGATATCTTTGAATATAAAGTGTTAATGAATAAATTAGTTATTAGCACATTTTGTTGATTGTTGTTTTGACATTTTGTTAAATTTTCCTAAGCTGTTTTTGTAGAATATTTGCTGATCTGAAACTGCGCTCTTTAACTGATTTTAAAACGAAGATCTGCCATCTTTTGTTGCCATGTGTGCCATGTTATATTAAAAGAAAATAAAAGACATCTTTCTGATAACGCTTCTTTAAGAATCACGTTCGATTAACGACCATTCCTCAGATGTCCTCACTTCTATATTATTCTTTTAACCAATGCCTTAACTTCTCAGCCACCTGCACATACCGTCAACACAGTCATTCACCTTTATCACCGTTTTTTTTTTTTCAATCAAAATAATTAACTAAAAATTATTATAGAATGGGAAAATGATGAGGAGTTGTTACTCTTACGAGTTCCTGGCAAATAATTAGCTCTCCAAGTGAGAAACAAATTCAATAGTCTTCTAGAATCAGAAGGAGTTGTCAATTGCCTCGTGATAATCTTCCAATATTTAATCAATTTCCATTTTCCTTATTTTCTACTCCATTCATCCGTACACTGGGATATCGGTTCAACAACTGCCGACATCTCTCCAGCAAAGAATGGCCATCCAATCTAGCGTGCGACAGCGTGCGTGATATGATGACACGGATGAAGCCACTGAAGCGGCTAAGTTGAGAGCGTCCAAACTCCACAAAATGAGAGGTAATCGAGCAGAATAAGGAGAGAAAATTTCCTGACATTTCTATCTCCATTCCCATTTTATCTTTTCTCGTTTTCTTTCTAGTTTTATATCAATTTCTTCGATGGTATTTTGTTGGTGCAATATTATCGAATCAAATCTATATATTGTAATGGCGTTTCGATTTCCTTGTACATGTTAAATATACTCAGTTTTTATTTGAAAATTGGATTATGAATATTCAAATAATGTAATATACAATAAAGTAAAGTAATTCATCGTATTAATAAGGGAGTCGATGGAAAGATGGTTTAAACTGTTGGTTTTCGACCGCTACGACCCGGGATTGGAAACTTTTTTATAATTAAATAAATTCTCTATTGGCCCCCCAATTCATGCAAATTTTCAACCCCACCAGCGAGTGCAAATAACTAAACGGGGCTCTAGCACATTTGTGAATGCAAGAGTCGAACTGCTTTT
>CP092878.1:68267543-68346324 GCA_030710605.1 Cordylochernes scorpioides
CCTTTATCTATATGCAAATTCTCTTTTTAAAGGCTGTTTGATTAAAGTTTTTTTTTTCAATATATAATTTCGAGATAGGTTTTTAAAAAATCATGATGGATCGACAAAACGTCAAAATTTTGAATCGGGATTAAGTTAAATAATATCCTCTAGAATTTGGTATAATTTTGAGTTATAATTTTTTCCGAGACGATTTATAAATTCAAGAATACGATGTCAAAATAAATATTACAAAATATGTAAATAATGGAAGATTAGGCAATGGTGATGTTGTTCACCAATCACTGACACCTCTAGACCAAGTTGAGTAAACAAACAAATGGGTGGAAACTGGTAGAATGGATGTAAAAAGAACACAAAGTTGGCAGAATTCGCTAATGATAGCCTGAGCACTAGAGTCTGCAAGTTGGTAAGATGATGAATATGGAAGGAGAGAAACAGTGGATGACTTGGAGACAAGAAAAGAAGCGAATGGTGAAGACCAAGATTGTGAACAGCGTGTGCAGTGAACAGACAAAGAACGCGACTGAGAGGATAATCCATCCAAGTTGCCCCGTGTTGTAAAACCTGGACCATATCAAGAATTTAGCTACTTCCTAGCAGACACTAACGACTTTATGTGAATTATGTGATTTAATTTAACTCTACTTTAATAGAAACATTGTTTATTTCTATTAACACACAAGGGATTTACAATAAATATATTTCGATTTACTATTAAACAAATCAACCATTTTTCCTGTTTATTCAATCAACATCAATATGTGTTCTTTCTAGCACATATATCTCGAGTATACAAGAAAGATAGAAAGTTATACAATTCAAATTACAGTATACGCGAAAATAATCCTTTACAATTAACACATTATCTTCATTTCTATAATGTTTTAATATATTCTACACAATTGTTTGTATGAATTTATATAGCTGAATGTGTTCATCTTTATTCAAAAATGTAATATACACTTCTTTTCGAAGTCTGACAGCCGCCCTGTTAATATATGGAGAAAATTATTACTATATTACCTTTTTATGTTTTTCACTAGATGTGAGAAAAAAAAAAAACGTAAACATTTGATTATAATTATTATTATCATTATCCCTAGTATACGTGGCACAGGTCATTATAATCATGGTGGGTAGAAGTAGGCGACTGCTTTCACTGTAAGTGCACTACATGTCTACACATGTAAAAAGCAGTTCGACGTTTGCATTAACAAATGTGTCAGAGCCCCGTTTAGTTATTTGCACTCGCTGGTGGGGTTGAAGTTTTGCAAGAATTGGGGGCCAATAGAGAATTTATTTAATTATAAAAATGCGGGATTCGATCCCGGGTCGTAGCGGTCGAAAACAAACAGTTTAAACCATCTTTCCATCGACTCCCTTATTAATACGATGAATTACTTTACTTTATTGTAAATTACATTATTTGAATATTTTATAATCTATTTTTTTTTATGAAAACTGATTGTATTTTACATGCACATGGAAATCGAAACGCTATTACAATATATAGATTTGACTCGATAATATTCCACCAACAAAATACCATCGAAGAAATTGATATAAAACTAGAAAGAAAACGAGAAAAGATAAAATGGGAATGGAGATAGAAATGTCAGGAAATTTTCTCTCCTTATTCTGCTCGATTACCTCTCATTTTGTGGAGTTTGGACGCTCTCAACTTAGCTGCTTCAGTGGCTTCATCCGTGTCATCATATCACGCACGCTGTCGCACGCTAGATTGGATGGCCATTCTTTGCTGGAGAGATGTCTGCAGTTGTTGAACCGATATCCCAGCGTACGGATGAATGGAGTAGAAAACAAGCAAAATTGATTAAATATTGGAAGATGGAGGTAATTGACAACTACTTCTGATTCTAAATGACTTTATTGAATTTGTTTCTCACTTGGAGAGCTAATTATTATCCAAGAACTCGTAATAGTAACAACTCCTCATCATTTTTTCCATTTTATAATAATCTTGAGTTAATTATTCTGATTGAAAAAATACGATGATAAAGGTGAATGACTGTGTTGACGGTATGTGCAGGTGGCTGAGAAGTTGAGGCATCGGTTAAAAGAATAATATAGAAGTGAGGACATCTGAGGAATGGTCGTTAATCGGACGTGATTCTTAAAGAAGCGTTATCAGAAATATATCCTCTCTTTATTTCTTTTTAATATACTCGTATGTATATTGATACCAAAAGATAGAAAATCTTCGTTTTAAAATCAGTTAAAACATTGCATTTCTAAAGCCTCGTTGTAAAAGAAGAGCGCAGTTTCAGATCAGCGTATATGCTACAAAAAAAAAAGCTTAGGAAAATTCAACAAAATGTCAAAACAACAATCAACAAAATGTGCTAATAACTAATTTATTCATTAATACTTTATATTCAAAGATATCTTTACGATATTTTCAAGTTTCCTTGGCTAGGCGATTTTAAACAAAATTTGTCAAGTCCCATTATCTGTTTATCAATCAATATATACTTATTCATTGGTTTATATCGTGCGTATTCCTTTGTTGAAGCCATATTCGCCATAACGGGTGCACTATGAAAGCGTCGAGGTGTCTGTCCATAGGGATTTGACCTCTTGTCCAACCGGACTTTCTGAATTCAATCACCTCTCGTGAAATCGTCTGTCTGCTGGAACTGCCTCAGCTTGCGGTGGCCTGACATACTCTGCTACTCAACGTTTTCTCTGAGTAAAAAAAAAAATCTAAAATGCTTTCCCTGTCAGACAGAGAAGTGTGATATTTGGTAAATTTACAAATTCTTTTTATTATATCTCAATCAACATGTCCGGGATAGCTGCGCAAAATTTATATTATTTACATAACTCGGTGAGATAACTTTACCCTGAACTATTATAATATTTTCTGATCAGTAATTATTGGTGTTGAAAATTCAACTCCAATTGGTACCGCAATGTATGTTACTATCTCTTTTTTACATTCCAATCATTATTAACTTGATGTTAAAAACTCCACAATGTGTGATTTATTATTTAAAAACATGGCCAAAATTGTACTTTTTGTGATATCTAATGTGTTTCGACAAATTCTCTGTTCGTGAATGCGAATCATGTGTACCCATTGCTTCTTACCTATTCTCTCATGGACAAGTGGACAGAAGTAGAGATGCAATAGCAGTTTGAGAGGCTTGTAGAATAAATAGCTAACTATTTAAAGAAAAATATCATCAAGGTATTTTTGCTTGTTAGGAAAATTGACGACCTATTTCCACTAACTATTAATTATTTATCCTCTGGTTTCTCTGTAACTCTCTGATGTGTTATATTATGTGATCAAAATTTTTCTTAATTATAATTAATATACGTATATCACATTTTAACGAAATGTAGGCGCACAATGTGAAATTATTTAATACATACATTATTAAATAGTGAAATAGAATTAGGTGTTATGGGAATTTATTGTTAACTGTAAATTGATATAATTGTAAAAGATAAATTTATACACAAATTTTAAAATGTAAAAATGGTATTTTGCCATTATTAATCTATCCTAAATTAAAATATAGAAAATAATATACAATAAATATTCTTGAATTTTAAATAATCGGAAAGAATTATACAAGATATAATTTCTTACAAAGTGTGTATTTATTATCATGAGATTGCGGATTTAGGAAAATTACTAAAAAAAGCATAGGACGCCGTATCTCTTTTTATTTAGTTGATTAAAGAAAGCTTTATGGAAAATATGAGTCCATTACCTATGGCTAAAAAAACTAATTTTATCTTTTAAGCAGAATATAATTTCAGAAGGAGAAAAATTAATACCAATGGCTGTCATTTATTAAGAAGAAAATTTTGAAGCCTTCGAAAAACTGTTTGTTTTAAAACCACCATTCCACAGGCACATGAGAACTCACTAGGCTAACTATTTAGGTGTCTCTCTTCCCTTGGCGTTTAGGAGACCGATATAGTTAATAGGGTTCTTGGGTCATGCTGGATATTTTCGACAATTCTCTGCTTTTCATGTGGTGGTATCTGTTTCAAAAATATATTTTCAGACTTGTGGCAGACCAAATTTCTTTTATCATTGAATTATTTGATGACTTCAGTCAAGATCTAAACTTATTCTATTCTTCCAATATATTTCCATCGTAAAAGGTAGGAAAAACTATTCTATGAAAATATATTAAATAATTAAAATTTATTTCAGAATGTACAATAATTTGAAGGAATAGAAATTATGATGTTCTAACAGAGCATGTATCTTTCAAGAATGATTTAAAATTGGCGAACATACTTTTTAAGCTCAATAAATCACATTAGTATAACTGTTATATTCATTTTTTTATTTCGATTTAAAGCGCTATGTCCCCTTAGGGACACTTGGACTGTCATATATGTATGATTGTACAATGGTTTATATATATGTCATAATATATACTCTTCCAGGAATAATAAAGCCACGTTACAGACAGCCCAGAGAGAGGGACGGGAGGGTCACTTAAGATACCAGCGACATTCCAAGACGCGACCCCTGGGGTCCGTCAGTTAACACCTCGGGACTTCTAAGAAAGTTGGGGATTGTGTGCGACACGAACGGCCGCCCGGCTGTGCCAGTCCCGTCTCTCTCCTGGTTGTCTAGATCCCTCTTTCAAATTGTGATATGATTATTTCTCTTCCCACCTTATAATACCATATATATTTATTTACAATAATATTAGGCCGTATATAAAGATGAGTCTTACTTATATCCATCAGATTATCTTGCATGTAGCCAATTATGTTGACCAATTTTGGTCTTTTTAGTTTCAATCAATGTGAAGTCTTTCCACTAAACGCTTTTTAACCTTTCTTGACACCAATATAGGTATCGATCTATATTAAATAAAAATGACCAGATCTTATTTCAAACATATGAGACGAATATTTTATCAAGACACTAAAATAAATTCAAGATGGAAAGCTGTATATATTGCCTTTATTATAATGTATTTTGTAAATAGAACTATGTGAAGATATGCTTGCCACAAATATATATATACATTAAATTTGTTTATCGCAAAGTTAACTTGTAATTTTATAATCGTAAGTGAATATGATTTTTGAAATAAATCGTACATTCTTTATTGAAGCTCTTTGTTGAATTTTAAAACAATGTACGGATATATTTTTCTTTTTATTGTGTTCGGACGAATACACATCAGGCATTTCTTCACAATAAATCATTTAAAATATTTATATATTTTTATATAAAATAGATGAGGGCAGAAAGTGTCCCTCGGATAAAATAAATCATAGACCAAAGACATATTTAATGGATTCTTTGATGTGCTCTTTGGATATAACTCTATATATTCTATAAAGAAATACAAATATATAAACTTAATATTTTATTATACGTTATTAAATATTTGATACATTCGTATTTTTTTTCTTCTTTTACATCAACATATTTAGTATAAGTTAATGTATATTTTTGGAATATATTGCGAAAAAGAGAGAGAGATAGTTTTTATTCAAATTTCATTAGAAATTGGGTCAAGGATTGTTAAGATATTTTATCTTAATATTCTGCTAACTAGAGTCATTTTAGAAATAATTCTTTCTTTTATTTTCTAAGGATATTTTAAAAAATGAATAATCTCTCCTTTAAATAAAATATAAACTAATCCTTTTGAAAATATTATTTTTCGAATAAAATTTAAAATGGAATTAGAAAATTAAGTTAAAGTTTTCTTATCCAAATCCCGTGGTGGAAGTTGGTTAACTGAAGCTTAACGGGAAAGTCAGGCTCTTTGTAGAGGGTTGGCAGGGGGTTGAACAATTTAATTACGGACGATGTACGAAATAAAAAGATCTTGTTTTGAATTGGGCACAAAGTCGCCTTTTAATTATGGCAGACGTGATTTTTGAAAAGCTCCCAGTTGGGGGCCATTGTTAGTAACCTAAACAAATCCCATCGAGGTAATTATTCCAAACCTACTCTTTTAAAACTCACAAAATGAAGGGGACGAGTTTATTATTAAAATGACACTCGCTGCATAATTAATAAAATCTGTTTATTTACCAGTAAATTATTAGAACAACTGTTAGATTAAAAATGCCGTAAGTTAGTTAATAATGAAAACATAATGCTGTACCTTAATAATTAGAATGACTTCCTGGAAAGAAGGTACCAGAATTATATATATGAACGCTGAATGTAGTGGATGTAGTTTTTATTTTGAACTCTTGTACTTCGAGAGATTAGAGGTTAGGGGTTGATTAGTCAAAAAAGCATGTTTGGCCAACTCTAGAACATTTCAAAATAAAATATTAGTTTATATTTATTCCGACAGATTTTGCAAGTCATTAACAGCTTTTATTTATTTTATCAGGAGATGCCTTTTCGGTTTTTCATGTCATGTGGAGAAGGGTCTCCTGCTAGATTGGCTCTTGGCTGGATCTTGTGTAGTTGATAGTTTAGATGCGCGTTGGAGTTTGTCGTCATCTTACCTGCTAGTTATATTTTTGCGGTGGTTGAATGTTCCTGGTTGGTCAGGCGAAGTTTGGACTTCTCGTAAAGCTCATCTCTCGTACGTTTTCAGGAAGGATGTCTTAAATCAGGTACTCGATCGATTGGGCCATGGTGGACGTAATTCACGCTGTTTCCACAGTACTATTCGCCACGCTGTGGAGTTTGATAACTCACTTCTTGCTTGATCCATCCTGACGACTGCGTTGTGGTGTGGGGGGTCGTGGTAACCGTAGTGTCACAGCATACATGGCGGATACTCCATAGTAAGACAAGAGTCAACGTTGACAAGAAAGAAAAATGCGAATCTACCTGACTACGTTTTTCTATAAACACGGGACTTATAAATATATCTTTCCCCCAAAAAGGCGGGTTTTATAAGTGCGTCCTGAGTAATGACATATTGTCTTCTTCTCGACTAAATTAATCCTTCTGGGAGATTCTATTCAAAATCATTGTCATCCTAAATTATGATTTAAAGTTCCTACTTTTATCCTTTATCAGCCACCTTTTTATTCATTCTTTATATGTACATGGTTTAATTTGTTATACGGAATTATAATATGATTTATTTCTTATTTTAGAATCAGTTTAAATAGCATTTACAGTCCTTAGTTATTATGGGCATTCAAATTCAATATTTTATTTTAAGAAAACCTTATGGAATATTATACGTTACAAATTTAGCTGTTATATATATAATATATATTAGCATTTATACTTTATATTAGGGGTTCAGATCTCAAATGAAATTCTTCTGAAATATATATATATATTAAAAATAAAGAAGGCATCTCCTGACCACAAGCACACGTGCTTTTTAGATGGCAGAGCGCCATCTAGTGGAGTAAAAATAAACTAAACGTTTATTTGGCTTGCTCCGTGATATTTGGCCTACCCAATTTCTTGATAAATCAAGAAAAGCCATCCACGAACGAGCTCGTGGTGCTCGTGGTCAGGAGATGCCTTATTTATTTTTAATATCAACACCTGACTCGCTTATCTTTTATTTTTTCTATTGTTTTTTTTTCGTATATATATATATATATATATTTAATCAAAAAGACATATATTGGATCAAAACATCATTTATTTTACTAATATTTCAGTTGGCTGAACGCCGTTATTGTTAATTTTAAAAATATTCTCACCCATATTTTACAAAATTTATTTTGTCCATAATATAAATATAAATATTTTTTTTCTCCTCCCCATTGAATATAAGCAAAATATTTTTAAAACTTAATTCTGTTGACGTTATGTGGTGCTGAGTTTGTTGTTGACACACATTAATATGTTATAATACCTTGATAAAGTTTGGCGTTCAGCCAACTGAAATATTGTTATAATAAATGATATTTTGATCCGATATATGCCTTTTTAATTAAAGATTTATTTATGAATTGCTCTATTTTCAAAAATATATATATTTAATAATAATAAATTGTCTTGAAATAATTTACATTTTAACAGAAATTCATCTAGTTTTATTTAATAAGAGGGTTTTAATACAATATTGCTAATTAAACTTGTTAAATATCTTTAGAAATATAGTTAATTTTCTACAGGAAATTTACATTAACATATAAAACGTTACAAAATATTATTTTATAGAGATGAATTATAATTACATTAATTAATTTTTATTTTTAATGTGCGATTCATTAATAATCTAGTCACGATTCCAACTTCACATGTTCATAATAATCTAATTACATGAAATAATATTATTATTTTTATTAAAAGATAGCAAAACATTTTGGAAGAGAGATAGATACGCCTATTATTTTTTCGTTTAAACTATCGATTCTAGGATATTTATAGGATTTAATACTCTATTATATTTTGTATTTGATCATTGTTGTCTATGCTAATTTGTATCTCTGCCTATATATGTGTGTGTGTGTGTAAAACTAATAATAAAGGTAGCAGGTGTTGATATTGTTACATCATGATTAATGGCGTATTTCTTATATTATTTTTAATATATTTGAAATTTAAATTATATATTTATTTATTTTAATATTCTGTGATATTTATTTAAAACAGATTATCATCATTTGTATTTAGGTACACGTGTGACTTCACTGCTCTCTTTGATGTGAGAAAATAAAAAAAGGATTCTGGAGGCTACTTAAAGAAGACTTATCTCGTTATTCCCTTTTATAAAGTTGTAGGATGGTTGAAACACGCTCTGGTAAGATGCAAGACCCAGCACAGGAGAGAATCAAGGCTGAAGAGTCTGCCAAGCCGCAACTTGGTGCAACAATTGGTGGAGATGCTAGTTCCGACCCAGTTGTCCTGAATCCCAACATCGACATCCCCAAGTATGATGGAACAGAAGACCCTCGCCCATGGATAGAATCCCTCGAAGAGATTGGTTTCCTCTATCATTGGGCAGACTACATAATTGCCCGTTATGCCGCCATGAACATGACGGGAAGCGCTAAAACCTGGTTGAATTTACACAAAGCGAGTTTCACGAGCTGGGAAAATATTAAAATCCGCCTCATTCAAGATTTTTCTCTGGACGCCAATAAAGAAGAACTAAGAATGAAGCTCAACAGAATGCAACACTGGAATGAACCAGCAATCAGGTTCGCGGAAGACATCCTAGTGTTGTGCAACAAGGTTGACCCCGCAATGGAAGAAGAAACAAAAATCGATCATGTTATTGGAGGACTGAAAAAAGAGTACTCATTCGCGCTCTACCTGAACCCTCCTAAAACGACCGATGAACTTCTTGTCGTGTGCAAGAAAATGGATTCTTTTGAAAAGAAGTATCGGGAACGTGTGGAGAAATCCAGAAACCTATATAACGGCCCACGCTATTCTAGACCCCAACAACAATCGAGGTACGTGCCGCCGACTGCCACACGAAACTACCAGACCCCTTCCAGGCCCCAAGCCCCTGTTTCCAATAATTACAAGAACGACTTCCCTCCTACTCCCAGGCAGCATCGAAACAACTTGACCCAGCCCTTTACCCCGAGACGTCCTTATAATCCGAACTTTGTGCCTAAACCAAACCTCCAGAGAAACACCTACAATAAAAGTCAAGAAGTGAGCAAAAATAGGACGGAAGATGGAAGACCAATCTGCTTCAAGTGTAACAAGCCAGGGCACGTGGCCCGTTATTGTAGGGTCAAGTTTATAAGAATCCTAGAAGAGGATCCAACAGCTACCCAAGAGAAGATCGAAGAGAAATGCCAAATGAATGAAATATCAGATAAATCAGGACCTCGGCTTTATGCTGATGTATGTCATAGCACACAGACAAATATTCCTACCCGGAATAGATATTCCGTGTTGGAAGATTTAAACTAAGCGTCGCGCCTGAATATGTCAATCAAAGCAAGTCGACCATAAATGGAATCAAAAAGTTGGATCCTAAATACAAATTAAAAATTCATGTGGACAAGATAGGAACTTTTGAAGCTTTGGTTGATACAGGCGCTGACCTCTCAGTGGTCGACCTCAGAACGGCCCTCGATACAGGCCATGGTATAAGTAAACTCGCAAAAACTTGTGCAGGACCCGATGGAAAAAAATTAGACATAGTAGGAAGTATATTGTTAAATATAAAAATTGATGACAAAGCATTATCGCACAAATTTGTGATTTTGAAAACGCATTTACGGACATTAATTTTTGGAAGAGATTTCCTTAAGAAAATGAACGCGAAAATAGATTGCAAAAAAGAAATAATAAAATACGATCTGACAAATAATCATGACATAAGCAATTATGAACTGAAAAAAATAAAAAGCGTTGAAGATACTGTTATACCTGAACTGTCTATTAGATTAATTAAGGCCTCAATAGAAGCAGAGGATGGCGAATATGTCATCGAAGAGAACAACAGAATGATTCAAACAAATGGCCTTCGATTGGCAAGAAGTTTGCTTACTGTCACGGATAGGAAAACTCATATCTGGATAACGAACCCTTATCCTCGACCTTTAAAAATCATGAAAGACCAAACATTGGCTCATGGAAGCCTTCCTGCAGAGGTAAAGTTCATAGAGAAGTTAGAGCAAATTAATAATGACGAAATCCAATTTCAGATAAACAAAAATCTAGCACCTAAAGAACAAGAGGATTTGAAACAAATTTTGAGTAAGTATGCTGATTTGTTTTCGCCGAGGTTAGGCAGGACCAATTTGGCAAAACACCGGATCGATACAGAAGATGCAAAACCGATAAAGCATAAGCCATATAGGGTGAGCCCCAAAGAACGGGACATTATAAAAGATCAAATTGATGAAATGCTCAAAGAAGGCATAATTAGACCATCTTCAAGTCCCTGGTCTTTCCCTGTAATACTGGTCAAGAAGAGAGATGGTAAGTTCAGATTTTGTGTAGACTATAGAAAATTGAATGAGGTAACAGTAAAGGATGTTTATCCAATCCCAAGAATTGATGACGTAATGGATACTCTCCAAGGATCGAAGTACTTCTCAGCAATAGACCTTAGATCGGGATATTGGCAAGTCGAAATTGAAGAGAAAGACAAGGAGAAGACAGCTTTCACTACGACCCACGGTTTATATGAATTCAACGTCATGCCCTTTGGACTATGCAACGCCCCTGCTACTTTTGAGAGGAATATGGACAATGTGCTTGGAAATCTAAGATGGCAGATTTGCCTTTGTTATCTGGACGACGTTATTATATACAGCTCAGACTTTCCAACCCACCTTAAAAGACTTGAAGCTGTCTTAAAATGTTTTAGTGAATCTAATTTGAAACTGAACGACAGGAAATGCAGATTTGCTTTTGAAGAACTTGAGATCCTTGGTCATATAACCAACCAACAGGGTATAAAACCGGCCGAATATAATATCAAAGCCGTTAGGGATTTTCCTCAGCCCAAGAAGGTCAAAGAAGTACAATCGTTCCTAGGAATGTGTTCCTATTATAGAAAATTCATTAAAGATTTCTCATTAATTGCTGACCCATTGACAGGACTCATCAGGAAAAATGCGCAATTTACCTGGACAGAAAAACAAGAGGAAGCATTTCAAAACCTTAAAAAAGCTCTGATAAATCCGCCAATCTTAGGTCACTTTGATCCAAATGCAGCCACCTACATTCACACAGACGCCTCTAACATCGGCTTAGGTGCAACACTGGTCCAAATTATCTGTGGGGAAGAGAAGGTGATATCATATTTGAGTCGAACTCTAAGTAAAGCTGAGCAAAATTACTCAACCACCGAAAAGGAATGTTTGGCTGTGGTGTGGGCGATATCAAAACTACGACCCTACCTATATGGAAGACACTTCAAGATAATTACAGACCATCACGCATTGTGCTGGCTGAAAAATCTTAAAGATCCAACAGGTAGACTTGCAAGGTGGGCGCTGAAAATTCAGGAATACGATTTTGACATAATACACAAATCGGGTAAAAAACATATGGATGCTGATGGCTTATCTAGAGGACCCCTACCTGAAACGGATTGGGTCGAAGATTATGAACGACTATTTTTGAATCAGATAATAAATGAAGAGGGTGAATTCATAGAAAATGTTAAGAAAAGCCTTAAAGGAAGCAAACGAGCAATCACACAGAATTTTAAAGAGGAAAATGGATGTCTATATAAGAAGAACCCAAACCCTGAAGGCAGAGCATGGTTGCTGGTAGTGCCGAAGAAGAGAAGGAAAGAAATCATGAGTGAATTCCACAACCATATGCTGAATGGCCATCTAGGCGTCGCCAGAACCACATACCGTTTGAAGAATAAATATCATTGGCCTTCCATGCTGAAAGATGTTTCAGAATTTGTAAAGACGTGCCATCTTTGCCAAAGTCGGAAAGGTTCAAATCAGTCGCCCTCTGGACTTTTGCAACCCATTCCCCCAGCTAACTACCCTTTTGAAAGAATCGGGATTGACTTTGTTGGTCCCTTGCCATCAACGAAAAGAAGAAGGAAGTGGATAATTGTGTTGACTGATTATTATACCAGGTACGCTGAAACAAAGGCAGTCTCAGAAGCAACAGTGAAAGAAGTCTCTACATTTTTAATCGAACAAATTTTTTTACGTCACGGGGCCCCAAGGTTTCTTATTAGTGACAGAGGTTCACAGTTCACTAGCAATTTGATGAAGGAGGTTATGAAAATGTGCAAAGTTAAACACTGCTTCACGACGAGCTACCATCCCCAGACTAACGGACTAACGGAACGGCTAAATAGAACTCTAATCAACATGATAAGCATGTATGTAAATACAGACCAGAAGAACTGGGACGAAATCCTCCCTTTCGTCACCCACGCGTACAATACCACGATTCAAGAAACCACAGGCTACTCTCCATTTTTCCTGTTATTTGGGAGGGAACCCATGTCCCTCTTAGACGACGATAATATCCCAATTGACAATAACATGAACGATTATGACGAATATATAGAAAATTACTTAGATAAAATAGCAAGGACGAGACAGGTAGTCATTAACAACACAGAGAAGACTCAGGAAAGAATGAAGAGAAACTATGACAAAAAACACAACGAGAGAATCTATGAACCAGGACATTTAGTGGCAGTTTGGACACCAGTCAGGAAAATCGGAAAATGTGAAAAACTATTGAGAAAATATTTTGGCCCATATCGAATATTAAAGAAGCTGTCTAACGTAAATTACTTAATTGAGTCGAAAGATAATCCTGGCCAAGACCCATTGATTGTCCATGTCTCAAGACTCAAACCCTATTTTGAGAGAATTGATGAGGTAACTCACGAGGACGTGACGACCTCTGGAGAGGGGGAAGTGTTACATCATGATTAATGGCGTATTTCTTATATTATTTTTAATATATTTGAAATTTAAATTATATATTTATTTATTTTAATATTCTGTGATATTTATTTAAAACAGATTATCATCATTTGTATTTAGGTACACGTGTGACTTCACTGCTCTCTTTGATGTGAGAAAATAAAAAAAGGATTCTGGAGGCTACTTAAAGAAGACTTATCTCGTTATTCCCTTTTATAAAGTTGTAGGATGGTTGAAACACGCTCTGGTAAGATGCAAGACCCAGCACAGGAGAGAATCAAGGCTGAAGAGTCTGCCAAGCCGCAACTTGGTGCAACAATATTAAAAACAAATTAAGCATATCCTGATCGCTAATATGAGTGTCTTTCAGATTTATTGGAACATCTAGTATGCCATCTAGTGGAACAGAAATCAACTAAACGTTAATCAGAGAACAGGTTATATCAACGCTTAGCTGATTTTTGTTCAACTAGATGGCGCTCTGCCATTTAAAAAAACACTCTTGTCAGTGATCAGGATATGCCTAATTTTTTTTAATACAGTTGAACCTCCCTGTAAAGTACACCTAATTGCAGAGCCAAAATGTCCTTTAGGGAGAGGTGTTCTCTTCCCGGAGAGTTTCTAAATTGTAAAAATAATTATTTTTCAGATAAAAATTGTCCTTTATGGAGAGGTGTCCCCGCTAGCGGGGTGTCCGCTAAAGGGAGGTTCTACTGTATATATTATATAATCTAAAAACTAAAATATTTCTTTATTTTAAATATATATCTTCTAATTTTTATCATCGTTTTTAGAATGACTTTCAGTTTTATTGTAAATATGCGTAGTTAACATATCTATATTTTTGAATCACTAATATAGGATTAACTTTATAAATTATATATATATATATTTATTTATTAAAAGGGCATATATTGAATCAAAATATCATTTATTTTACTAATATTCCAGTTGGCTGAACGCCAACCTTTATCAAGGTGTTATATATTTTTAAAGTATGTCAACAACAAACTCAGCGCCACTTAACGCCAACAGAATTAAGTTTTAAAAATATTTTGTTATATTCAATGGGGAGAAAAAAAATGATATATATATAATTATAATATGGACAAAATAAATTCTGTAAAATATAGGTGTGAATATTTTGAAAATTAACAATAACGCCTATTTTATATTTAAAATTATTTTTACTGTGTGTAAAAAGATATTTCGTATAAAATAAATAAAAATAACAAAATATATATAGAAGAAATTTAAGAATAAAATTAAAATTGTCCATAATATAAATATATATTTATTTTTCTCCCCAATGAATATAAACAAAAATATTGTCTTTAACTTAATTCATTTGACGTTATGTGGCTCTGAGTTTGTTGTTGACACACATTAATATGTTATAATACCTTGATAAAGGTTGGCGTTCAGCCAACTGAAATATTGTTGAAATAAATGATATTTTGATCCAATATATGCCTTTTTATTTAAATAACCTTTTATATAAAATCATTTGAAAGAAAAGAGTTACATTTCGGAGAAAAGTGTCTTTCAAAAATATAATTTGATCAACTCAAGATTCCGGGCATTGGAGCCTTTCTACTAGTGTAAGATTAAATATAACACCGCGCGCGCTCTTCATATTGAGAATAGTCTACATATATATCTGTCAATTGCACGATGTACCTAAATAAGATTGAAAATAGTGAAAAAAATATATATAAAATACATTTATATAAATTCAATTGCCATCTATCGATAAAATATGCAACAAATAAATTTACTTGCAATGTGTTTCTTTGTAATGATATCATCAAATATTATTGATATGAAATATTACCAATACATTGCCAGTAAATTTATGTGTTGCAAAAATACATTTTAGAATATAGTTTCAGCCTCATCTAACTCAAGCAGTTCCAAATATCCTATGAGGTAACACGGTAAATGCAAAGTTTAAATAGAAGATACAGGGGTGTTATAGAGAGAAGTTAACTATTATCTCAGGGATTTTCAAGGAATTCGACAAATTTTATATGTTTGTGAGATTTTTTGAAATTAACACCAGATAGCAAAAAAATATTAACTATTATCAAAACAGGAAATATTGTTGCACCAATTAGCAGCTTTGTAGGATCGTAAACCTTGGTTTCCTCCTTATTGGTGTTATACACGTTTCCCGAGCGGGTTTCCATATTCAAAGCAAATAAATGAAAGTAAATAATAATAAATTACCATTTAAAGTTATTGCGTTTATTTATTCGTTGTCTTCCTCGTAGGTCGTGATTCGCAGTCTTGGTTTGGGTCCTCTCTCACTCCAATAAGCATTAAAGATATATATGTACAATAAAATATTACAAAAGAAGTGAAACTATAAAAACGAATGAGGATAATCTAAATAATCTGTTTTGAATAAATATTAAATATCATAGAATATTTTGAATAAATGTAGGGCGCATTAAAATTGATGCAACAATATGTATATAAGGTTATTTCACCAAACCAACCATTACATTCGTGTGTATAGCTAGAAACATTGTAGGATACGAATTATTAGAGTTTGGGATGCCTGTTCTGTAGTTTAAATATATTTCAGAGATAGTAAAATTTAAAAGACGCTGTACATTACAACCTTCTTACCGGGAATAGCGTATTGTTGCATCAAGGCTAATGCACCTATTTTATTTTAATTTGTAAGTTATTTTTCATATATTTTATATTAAAATTTAGATTTATTTATTTTATTAAACATAATATATATATTAAAATAGATTTTATCGAATAATGAAGAATATATATATTATAAATATATTCATGTATTATAAAATCACCATTTGTATTTTGGTACACTGTGTGACTTCCCTGCTCTCTTTGATGTGAGAAATAAATAAATTATTCTGGAGGCTACTTAAAGTAGAGTTATCTCATTATTCCCTTATATAAATTTGTAGGATGGTTGAAACACGCTCTGGTAAGATTCAAGACCCGGCACAAGAGAGAACCAAGTTTGAAAAGTCTGTCAAGCCGCAACCTGGTGCAACAATATATATATACTACTTTTTCAATTCGCTTCAAATTCGCTTATATTCTCTGAGAAATATAATTAAATAAAAGTGAATACGTTCCTTATTTTAGAAAATGTGACGCAATAATATCACTCTTTCCTATGAAAAGATTCGAGAATATATTTTGAAATATATATTAAAGGTATATGAGAACACTTGGATATAATAGACATTTTCTGACAATTCAGATATAAAGAGATGCTCGAAAATATTGTTTGAAAAATTCGATTTCAAAAATCAAATCAATAACAACACAGACAATAAAAACAAAGTATGGAAACAAATAATACCATAACACTTTACTATAAACCTTTTATAACAAACATATAAACTTTTTTTATGGTACGCCTTTTTACTAAAACAAAATATAAACTATTAATAATGAAAATATTTATATTTTAGCAGCACATGACGTCAAGGGCATAAACCCAAAAGGTCAAAGTAACCGCCTGTAAAGATTTTACCCCTCTAAATAATTAATTATTCCTGAATCCTGTGTTACATTATATGGTTTTAAGATATCATCTTTATCCAAAACCATTCCGAATTGTCCAAAATGTCAGGATTCTCCAGCGAGCCCAGAACACATCATGCAATTCATCGGGCATTGCCGAATAGACATCTACACCGACCCAGCTGTGGTCATCGAGGTTATAAAGAGGCATGGCCTTCAGCATCTGGTCTAGACCTGAAGTTCAGACCTGGGACAAGAGAAATAAAAAAATATATTATCGTCAAATTATTATGAAAATATCACAAATTCACAATTTACTATTTAACTCATAAATATAGCTCTAATGCTGCAATATATAATACAGTAAATTAATATTCAATCAAAGATTCAACCTGTATTTTACAAAATTCCTGACATGTCAGCATCAAACAGAAAATTGAAATGTAAACAAAAGATAAAGATTTTAAGGTAAAATTATTGTTTAAACTAGACGCACTCAATAAAAATTTAAAAACAATTGACAAATATTTTAGAGCCTTTCAACAAGTTGAAAAAAAAAAGTTTTCTTTATTTGTTCAGTAAACTCTCTGATCACTCTTTCCTACTAATTTGATTAATAGAGTTAAATTTGTACATAAAAGGGGTTTAAAAGTCATACGATCAACTCTCACAGATAATTGTCTTGTCTTCTTCTGTTATTCCCCTTTTACCTATGGACTCGCCTCACAACGCTAGAAAAAAAAAAGTAATATTTAAATATGATTTATCGTTTGGTCTAGAAATTGAAAAGTAGAATTTAATTTTCTAAATTTAATTGCAATCTATCGTTGAAATTTGAAACATTTAAATTTACTGGCAATGTGTTTCTTTTAAATAATATTATCAAATATTATCTCTACAGACCTTACTACAATGATATAAGTTATTGTATTAAGTCATTCAATAAATTTTATCATTGCAGTAAGATCTGTAGAGATAATATTTGATGATACGAGGGTTGTCCGTTAAATAAGTTCCACGGGGCACCACTGTCATGAGGATCGCTTTTAGGCGCGAGCCGACTGTGCGGGCTTGTAGCTTGTTCTCCCCCCTCAATTTCCCACCAAGGCCAGGTCACTGGTAATCTTATTCTTGGCTGAGCAACCGTTAGTGATGGAGCTTCCCCTCGTGTCTCCCGCCAGCTGAGAATTACGGTCAGTAATTCGCTTTTTGGCCGCAAAGAAGAATTCGGCGAAGGACATTCCTACTGAACTCTGTCAAGGGAAAGGAGAAGGATGTACGAGTTCCGAATTGGTGCGCAGATGGGTCAGAGAATTTAAAAACGGCCGAACAGACGTCCACGATGAACCGCGTGCTGGACGGCCATCGGTTTCGGACGAAACCATTGCCAAAGTCGAAGCGGCAATGCTTGAAGATCGACGGGTTACTGTGCGGAAGCTCTGCGATTTGGTTCATGATGTCAGTAAAACCACCATCGACAAGATTTTGCGTGAACATTTAAGGAATTCAAAGGTCTGCGTAAGATGGGTTCCGAAAATTCTGGCTGAAGACCATAAACGGCAGCAGGCTGAAGCGGCCCAGAAATTTCTCGATTGCCACGAAACTAACGGAGAGGAATTCTTGGATTCGATCGTTACTGGTGATGAGACCTGGGTACACTAAACCACACCGGAGACAAAGGAGCAATCCAAGCAGTGAAAGCACACTTCTTTGTCGAAACCTCGGCTTTCTGCCGGGAAACTTATGGCTACCGTCTTTTGGGACCGAAAGGGCCTATTCTTATGCGACTTTATGCGTCGGGGTACAACAATTCATTCCAACCGGTACTGTGAGACCTTAAAACAACTTCGACGCGCGATTTAGAATAAGAGGGATGTTAACCAAAGGGGTGCGTTTTCACCAAGACAACGCTCGGCCGCACGCCGCCCGTCAAACCACCGCCCTCATCGAAGAATTTGGATGGGAATTGGTGTCACATCCACCTTGCTGCCCGGACGTAGCTACTAGTGACTTCCATCTCTTCCCCGAGTTGAAAAAAAAAACCTGGGTGGAACCCAATTCCAGGACGATGACGAGTTGGAAGAAGCGGTTTTAGGCTTTCTACGCGGCCAGGCGGCAGAGTTCTTTAACTGTGGGTTACATGAGTGGGTGTCCCGAATGCAAAAATGCGTCGAACGAAACGGGGAATAAGTAGAAAAATGAAAAAAAGTCTGATAATTACGAAAATGTATAGTACAGGGCAAATAAACCTGTTTTTCTGTAAGAAAAACATCTGTGGAACTTATTTAACGGACAACCCTCGTATTATTTAAAATAAACACATTGCCTGTAAATATATATGTTATAAATAGAATTTAATATAAATAAAAAAACACATACAATATTTGAAAATAAGGGTACTCAAGCTTAATCTTTTTACTATATTTTTATATTATGATGCAAAAAAAGTAATGATGAATCTAATTTATTGTGTTTTCACCTCTAAGTTTTATATAAAGCTATGCTGATAATGTCACTGTATAATATTATCATAGTTTTAATATCTATATATTCAAATTTGTTATGTATATTTTATAATATACATTTTATGTGAAAAAAACAATTTAAAAATATATAAAGGGTCAGGTGTTGATATTAAAAACAAAAAAGGCATATCCTGACCAGGCTCACATGAGCTTTCCTAGATAGCAGAGTGCCATCTAGTGGAACAAAAATAAACTAAACGTTTATTTATTTTGTTTCATGAAAAATTACTTTTTGTTTTTAATACATTTTTATGTAACCATGTGGCCAAGATTTATTTGATAGTAGGAAACTTGTTTTGGCATATATGGTTAATAAAGTTTAGAGAGAAAACTGCGAGAAAAGCGTGATTGCTTTTGCTAGCGCTAATCCTAGCACCAGATGACAAGGGAAATCCGTGACAATATTAAGCAAAGAATTAAAACGGTAATATCACTGAATCATAAAAATATAAGCCAAGATATACTCTCTACGGAATATTTGTAGCGTCGTACCAAAGCCAATTACCATCTAAACCCATCTAGAAAGTAGAAAATGTCCAGATAATTGAAAAATAAGGCGAATTCTTGCTGACGCAGTCTTTCAGCAGGACCTCGCCCTGAGCCGACAATATCATCACAAGTCTTCACTAGACATTATCTCTTCTCCCTATTGATCAGATCACAATCTTTCTCTTAAAACCTAGAATACGATACACCATATGAACAAATGATTAGAAAATAGAAGGGAACAAAACAAAGCAAGTAAATAAAAGTTTGCGTTCTAATTGTCTCAACCCCAACGCATTTCAAAATAGACAAAAGACTTCAGTGATATGATTTACAGCTTTCAAATACTAACATATATGTGGGATGTGGTTGCAGTGATGCGGAATATGCTCTATTGAAATAACAATAAGAATTTTATTCCTTATAATCACACAAAGATGGCCTCAGGCTTCTCCTCCGCCATCTGTTACCGTGACGTCACCGCCGCGTCGGCGTTGGTTCTTCTATATAGGTTTAACATTTTGAGATTCAAATTATATAATTATATTTAACTTTATTTTTCAAAAAGGTTACAAGCTTTTCTCTAAAAGGTGTAACGAATGGTCAGTCTATTTACAATTTTTTATTTACAATTTCGAAATAATAACTGTAAAACAAAGATATCTACATTTGGTAGCTTGATTCCTGGTCAGTGCTGTGGACCTCGCAGATATGGTCCCCTGATTTGCTGCAGCTCTCTAGCAGTCTTTCTAATCCTGATGGCTCCTCGATAAAATGGTCCCCTGACCTTGATCCATTCTTGTCTGTCAGGTCTCCTGTCATCTGCTCTAGGTCGTTCTCCTGGATTTCTTCTATGGTCGTCGTATCCCTGTGCTCCATGATTATATCTCTGGTGTTCCTCGTCTCCACACACATAGCTCCAACAGTCTATCCGTGGCTTCCATTTCTTCGTTTTTCTGGGATTTATCAAGAGGTTCATTCTTCTTTTCTGTTGATATAATTTTCATAGTCTTTTTTAGTACCAAGGATTGAATATATGCGAAGTCCCATTTTATTATGTTTATTTCCTTCCTATATTGTTTGTTATATTGGTTACTATTCAATACTATGTTAAGACTATCGACACTACTTTTACAGGCATTTTTTTTTACCACTTCCCTCGCTAGTAGCTGGTATTTTATTTTCTTTGTTAGCTCCGTAGTTTGGATATTGTCTTGGAAGGTAGTGCTTATCTCTATGATTGTATTTATATATTAATATATTTAATATAATATATTTATATAATAAACGTAGTAATAATAAGTTCTTAATAATAAATACAATAAAAATGCCGTATAAATTAAAATAGGTAAACATTTTAATAGGGATATAATCTTTAGTACATTATCTTATATATAACGAAAGCAAAGTGTTAATATTTCTATAGAAACCTCTATATCGAAGTTCCAATACCTCCAATACTATATCCATTCTATACTAACTAAACTAGATTTTAATAACCTCTATACCATTCATTCTATACCTGAGGTGTCAATACGGAAGAACCAACCACTGACATAAATTGAAGATATAATAGATAGCTTCCTCAACAAACTCCGACGTCTATAAAAGAAGTTATTTAAGTGACAAATTGGCCAAGCATCATCGATTATTAATTCATTCTCGGTAGAAAAAAGAAAGATAAGATATAAATTTTATAGAGAAACTCTCTTTTAAACACTTATTATTTCATTTCTTATATTTTCAGTAATTTGTAATATATTTACCAATACCATCCACCTTATCAAATCCTTTTCTTTTATCATTTTATTAATCAAGCAGGCACGATATATCAAATACCTTGTATAATTATTAAATTGACGAAATAAAGCTAAGCTTACCGATTCGTAAATCTCTTCATAAATTGAATGTGACACATTTAATAAAATAACATTATTATTGAACCTTTTTTATATATTTTTTTTCAAGTTCTAATGTATAATGAACAGGAAAAAGTAATCTACTTATTTAATAATATTTTTCTATTAATATCTCTCTCAAAATAATGATAAAATATCAAGGAATGGTAAGATAATATTAGATAAAAAGTTTTAGAGTATAATAATAAATTTTAATTTCTTCTCAAATATTTTTTAGGTTAACAGTGAAAATAAATTCGATTACAATTATAATAATAGGAATTTTCTTTTTGATGTGTATTTTATAAATCTGTTTCAACTCAAAGAAATATATTTCTCAATCGGTGCCCTATTTTACCCCTTTTGTCTTTGTCTTTGCTTAACCTCAGTACACGTGGTACAGGCCATGATAATCATGGTGGGTAGAAGTAGGCAACTGCTTTTAATGTAAGTGCACCACATGTCTACACATGTGAAAAACAGTTCGACTTTGCACTTACAAATGTGCCAGAGCATGTTTGGTTACTTGCACTCGCTGGTGTGGTTGGGGTTTTGCAAGAATCGGGGGCCATTGAAGCATTCTTTTTTTATTCAGAAAAAAGTGCCCAATGCGGGAATCGAACCCGGGTCTTAGCGGTCGAAAACCAACGGTTTAGACCATCTTTCTACCGACTCCTCGGTATTTTTACCTCAGACCCATGTAAACGTAACAAACCTTCTCTATTACAAAAAATTTGATTATCTTTGAAATTTCCTATTTGAAATAGAACTTACAAAAATGCTATAATAGATCTAGGTATTAAGAAAAACCATCTCCAGATAGTGCAACTAAGGATATGCCTTTTTCTTAATTTATTCATCTGATCCCAGTACAATTTAACTTTTAAACTATTTTTTAAAATCTGGGTGTGTATTTTTATTTGACATATCGGACGCGAGATCCCAGCTTGGAATACCTGCACCTAAATACATTTTAGCAACTTATATACAATTGATTATATATACATTTCAATAAACAAGACTAAAAACAAAATAAAACTGAGAGGTTGGTTTTCTCAAACGAAAAAGAAAGTCTTAAAAGAATTTACAAAAATTATTGAATTTTACATAGGTGTCTTTGTTATATATATAAATTCGCACATTTTATTAATGAAATAAAAATGAATATTTCTGTAGATGTGAAAGTATGGACATCCAAGTGTGTTAATTGTGTGTGTGTGAAATTACAATATTATAATACAATATGATGCGGCTTATGATTGTAGAACGACATTTGAAAATTATCCCGCATGTGTTTATTTTGAACGAATAATCGAAATTTATTTTAAGGAGAAATAACGAATATTTCTAACCTTAGGAATGAAGTATGAAAGAATGAATTGTGAAGAGTAATGATAAACGGAAAAATAAAGTTTCCAGGGATGGGAATCGAACCCACAATTTTCAGCTTACCGGGCAGATGTCATGTACCTAAGGTTAAAAATAATCGTTATTTCTCTTTAAGATAAATTCGATTTTTCGTTCAAAAGAAACACATGCGGGATAATTTTCAAATGTTTTTCTACAAAATACAATATATTTACAATTACGGATAAATATCAGCGCAATATTCCACCCGAAAAGAAAGACGAATAAAGGGGAAAATATATTACTGCCAACATGTGAGTCGACAGAGTTGTGAATAATGCACATCTCTCATCATTAGTTTGAAAGGTATTGTCGTTGTGGCACGACTTCGGAATTGTTGGGAATTTGCATTTTCTATCACAATACAGAGACACAATAAATGGTATCAAGCCACGTTCTAATTATCTAGACACTAAGGTTATTATTATATACCCACTGAGGTATAATTCAGCTAGGTTTTTCCATTTCCTTTTTCGATATTACCTAAATGAACTGGTAGAATTGATTCTTCAATCTGCTTGTATGACCAAGAGGATCACAACCATGAGCATATTTGACACCGGTTCCCACTTGTTGCAGATTTGAGAGTAAAATGTCAAATGAACAGTTCCAGTTTAAGCCAAATGGTGTCCAGTAAAGAAGAATATAGAAAATTTAACAATTTCTGCAGACTCTTTCTAACTGCCGTGGACCTATATTATACTAATGAATTTAAAATTATAGTTTTAATTAGTATAGTTTTGAATTTATTATTTTGAAATATTCTATATTTATACCATTAATATTCAGTGATTATAATTCTAACAATATATTAAACGTTTTTGATAATATGTGCGTAAATAAACTATATTTCTTGTATAATTTATTGCTCTAAAATGTAAATTTAAATAACATTCACTCTCTCTTTAAAACTATAAATAATCTATATTAATAAAATGCAAATTTCATAAGTGTTGTTCACTAAAAACTTTCGTTACAATGCATCGATTTCGACCAAATTTTCAACATTTATGTAAAACGAGATGGAGCAGGTTTTGCTTAACATCAAAATATTTTTCCCTAACATTAACATGCGTAACTTTGCTGTTATCGATTAAATACAAAAGAAAATCAACAGAGTTTATTTTATTTATATATAAATATAAAATTAAATTTCAACAGAGTTATTTTTTTTACATACTAGCTAATAATTTCAATCTAAAAAATATTCAAAACAAGCAATTTTAAGATAACACCATATGTAAAACAGTCGGCCAAGAAAACAAATAACGTGTAATATATATATAATAAATATAATATATATAATATAACGGTATAATAACGGTATAAAGAAATAATGAGCCTATCGTTCAAATTTATAATTGTAACGAATAGTATTTTAATTAAAACATTTTAAAAACACACAGTTTGGAACGGGACGTTTCACAAGAGTGACATCCATGGCGCCAATATATAATTGTAACGAATAGTATTTGAATTAAAACGTTTTTAAAATATATACGCACTCGGGTAAAACCCGGGCGTTGCCCGGGCCATTCGTATTATATATAATATAAATATATATTATTATATCAACTATATATTAATTAAATCAAATACCTAAACACTAATATAATACAATTTTGCCATCACACACTTTTTTCCTGTAGTTTATGTTACTTCTATATTGCTATTCTATGGCACTTCTAATATTTATTATTGATATACTTTTAGTATGAAGGAAATTGCACCCAAGGGATTTCTCGGGCGAAGCCGGGTCATTCGCCTATATATATATATAAATGAATGTCTGTCTGTCTGTGTGTACTCTATAGATTCAAAAACCATGCATCCAATCGCCGTGAAAATTTGGGATATTATATGTATATCCCCGGGAAGGTTTTTGAAAAATTTATCTATAAGTTTTATTATCACTAAGTTTATTATATTAAAGATTATTTATCAAAAGTAAGATTTTCTACCTATTGATTGCGCACAAGTCAAAGTTAGTTTTATCATTTATCTACAACATATATATTGGGAGAATAGATAAAATGATGATTTTGTAATGTAGAAAATTAGAAAAGACAAAATTCAGGATGACACGGCAATTTATTTGAGACAAGAATAATGATACAATTCCAAGGCAAGATACTATTCCTTTAACTTCAATTACCGAAGGAACCAATTAATATTGATTTTATTCAACTTATCGAGTATTTTTCAAGGGACCGGGAAAAAATGTTCACTAGATAAAATGATGATTTTGTATTGTAGAAAATTAGGAAAGACAAAATTCAGGATGACACGGCAATTTATTTGAGCCAAGAATAATGATAAAATTCCAAGGGAAGATACTATTCCTTTAACTTCCAATTACCGAAGGAACCAATTAATATTGATTTTATTCAACTTATCGAGTATTTTACAAGGGACCGGGAACAAATGTTCACTTTATCGAGAGATTCTAATTTACGAGTTTCAAATTATCAAAATATATCTATTATTTCTTTTATAAGTTTATAGAGAATTGTTTTAACTAATGTTCGTTAGACAAACCTTTACTCGGGTAAGACCCCGGGCGAAGCCGGGTACATCAGCTAGTTTATATATATGTTTAAAAACTATGTACATAAAATAGTTTAAACATTTACACGCAAATATCCATATAGGATATAACGTGTGTTTTGTGATGAATAAAATAAATAAAAATATTAACTAAATTAAAGGTCAAATAATAAAATTATCCGGTGCCAAATTATTTGAAAATTCCGACAAACATCCTGATCCATACCTATCACTAGATTCACAAATATATCACCTAGAGATACCTTGGTCCGTTATCCAGATAAAATATATCACACCAAATAACAATTACAACTAAGGTTTGTCAATTATTTCTACCTTACATGTTTTTGTGAGATTATCTTTAGCAAGGTAATAACCTAGTATACGTGATATTTCAAGTTGAATGGGAATTTTTATGTTATATATATATATAATAATAAATAGTTATTTAATTTTATAGTCCAGTTTTGTATTAAGATTATCTTCACTATTATGATCATTTAAATTCAAATTATAAAATTTGTAAAATGTTATTAATTTGTAGATAGAGAGAGAAAAAAAAATCCTTTACTTCTAATACATCATCAAGTTAATTATATATTTATAATTAATAACAATAAAAATTAACAACGTAACGTCTTTTGCATCGGCTTTTACACGTCATTTAGACATACTCTAATCCTATATATAGAATAATCGAAGTGAGAATATATATAATAGTTAGAAAAAAGAGAGAAAGACAGAACCATGCACTTTTAATCAAACTAATAATAAGGAAAAAAAAAGTTTTGTAAAGAAGGTAGATAAGATTGTTAGTATATATATATATATTTTTATAATTTTATATTTTATCCTTTTTTTTTTTTAAAGATTTTTAAAGGTTTTTTTTATTTTATAATATGATTATAAATAGTTGTATTTAGTAATATATCTATAGTATGAATTAACATTTGTTATAAGTTTGGATATTATGTTTTGAAACCCTAATGGTAGACCAGACATACACAAAAAACTTTAAATTGAAATAAATTGGAAAAAGAGATCTGCTGGACCGGGGATCTTCAGATAAAAGCCCAACGACATTTCACCCCTTCTTTATTATGTCATAGATCTCTTTTAAACCGGATTTTATGTGTTAATATTAAGTTGTTTCAGTGAAATATTTAAATGAACATATATAACAGATACAAGTGTTAACAAATTCAAACTGTAAACCTACCTCGACCGCGGCGTCCTCCATTGTGAATATCTATTTCTGGCTGACACATGTTGCGGGGGGGGGGGGGACATTTCAAATTTAGACCATTTATTCAGAATTTTTTGAACAACAAGAAAATTAAAGAAGAAAGGGAAAATAGTTAAGGGAAGAAAGCTGAATTTCATAATCTTTACAGCTAGTTATATCAAAATAACTGATTCAACACTTATTCATCTTTTAATATTCCTTTAAAAAGGCAAATTATAAGAGTTTAATAAAGCTATTAATTGTGCAAATTCACCTTTATTTAACTTCCATTTTCCTCTTCAGAAATTGGAGATTAAACAAAATGAACTATATACTATAACACTTTAAAAATCTTGTGAAAAAATCTTTTAATTAAATCTTTTCAACATTTTTGATGTCTTTTTTGATTTTTGTGGCTGTAGTTCTAGCAAAAGTGTATTTATGATTATTATCAATTTCCTTTTTTAGTATATCGTGGTATAGATTTTTACAAATTAAAGATAAATTATTGGAACATTTATCTATAGGAGTGATAATATAGTCCTTCTGTAAATTAATTATATTTTCTTTAAAAAAAGGAATGTCTGAATTAGGTTTTGTGTATTTAAGTGTATTATTATAATAATTTATAATTTCCTTTTTAATATTATGTTTCCATTCCAGAAAAGTAAATTCTGGAATACTGTATTTTATACTAGTTTTATTTATGAAAATATCTATATCTTTTAATATAGATTTAATTGTATTATTATAATTGTGTTTAATTTGAGGTATATATTTATACCCTTTATTTAAAATTTCCTGATATTCTGGATTTAAAAAAGAAAAATTGCTAGTTAATATATGACCTGAGAACTTATATTTATCAATATAGTTGTTGCAATTACATTTAATTTTTTTAAAATTTGCCAAATTATTAATAAATTGGTTATAATTGCAAACTAAATTACCTATATTTTTGTTGTATCTCCAGATTGTTTTGAAATTTAAATTTTTTATAGGGAAAAGATTATTGATGATTTGGTTATTAAAAATATCATTAAATTTAATATGATTAAATAAATTGTTATTAAATTTAATGATAATATTAATGTTATTAGTAGCTTGTTTAATTTTTCTGTATTTAAAGATGTCGTGTGTGATATCTATTAATCTGTTAGTCAGATTATGAATTTTAATATATTCTATGAGTTTGATAAATTTATTATTATTTAGTTTAAATAATGTTTTAATAAATTTATCGACGAAGTTGTTAGTGTACATTTGTTTTGGGTCCAGTAATTCTTCAAATTCAATGTAACCTAATTTATTGGTAGTTTTACCTCTAGTTTTATTAGGTTTAGTTTTAAATTCATTTTTTTTGTATTTGCAGCTGATTTCATAGGTTGAAATTTCTTCTGTTTGTGGTTTGTATGTGTAGTTTAATTCGTCGTTAAGTCCATAAGGGAATAATGTGTTGTGTTTATAAATGTAGTTGTTTTCTAATAATAGTCGTTGTTTTTTGTTTTGACATATGTCTAGTATTTCTATCTTAAAGTTGTTAAAAGTATGTAATTGATTGTGTTCTTTCATATATATATTACCAATTGATTTTTTAGCGTGGTTTCTATGTAGGTTTATTCGTATATTTAATGGATTACAAGTTTGTCCTATATATGATAGTTGGCAAATTTGGCATGTTAATTTATAAATAGTATTCACTAATTTACAACTAGTTGTTTGAAAAGTGTCATGGTTCTTAAGAGAGGTACAAGTTTGACAATTTTTTGACAAATAGTGCTGTTAGAGTTTATAATAAAAAGAGTAATTATAATTTCAATATTATAAAATACTGTAATATGAATTCTAATATATCATTAAATTGCTGTAAGGGTATATATTATGGTCAGTTTCTAAGATTTTATAGAATAAATAATATATTAGATAATTTCATAGAAGATGTTAAAAATTTAAACATGGAATTTATTAAAAACAAATTTAGTATCAAACAAGTAAAATATTTCAACAGTATATCAATTATAAAATATTTAAAAATAAATAAATGGAAATATCCATTTATGAAATCAACTTTCTATAATTTCTCTTAATAATAACTAATACAAATTTATAATCTTTAACAGTTAATTAAACTTTGATTAAATAACTGATTAAAAGATTTTTTCACAATATTTTTAAAGTTTTATAATATATAGTTCATTTTGTTTAATCTCCAATTTCTGGGGAGGAAAATGGAAGTTAAATAAAGGTGAATTTGCACAATTAATAGCTTTATTAAACTCTTATAATTTGCCTTTTTAAAGGATTATTAAAAGATGAATAAGTTTTGAATCAGTTATTTTGATATAACTAGCTGTAAAGATTATGAAATTCAGCTTTCTTCCCTTAACTATTTTTCCTTTCTTCTTTAATTTTCTTGTTGTTCAAAAAATTCTGAATAAATGGTCTAAATTTGAAATGTCCCCCCCCCCCCCCGCAACATGTGTCAGCCAGAAATAGATATTCACAATGGAGGACGCCGCGGTCGAGGTAGGTTTACAGTTTGAATTTGTTAACACTTGTATCTGTTATATATGTTCATTTAAATATTTCACTGAAACAACTTAATATTAACACATAAAATCCGGTTTAAAAGAGATCTATGACATAATAAAGAAGGGGTGAAATGTCGTTGGGCTTTTATCTGAAGATCCCCGGTCCAGCAGATCTCTTTTTCCAATTTATTTCAATTTAAAGTTTTTTGTGTATGTCTGGTCTACCATTAGGGTTTCAAAACATAATATCCAAACTTATAACAAATGTTAATTCATACTATAGATATATTACTAAATACAACTATTTATAATCATATTATAAAATAAAAAAAACCTTTAAAAATCTTTAAAAAAAAAGGATAAAATATAAAATTATAAATATATATATATATATACTAACAATCTTATCTACCTTCTTTCCAAACCTTTTTTTTTTTCCTTATTATTAGTTTGATTAAAAGTGCATGGTTCTTTCTTTCTCTCTTTTTGCTAACTATTATATATATTCTCACTTCGATTATTCTATATATAGGATTAGAGTATGTCTAAATGACGTGTAAAAGCCGATGCAAAAGACGTTACGTTGTTAATTTTTATTGTTATTAATTATAAATATATAATTAACTTGATGATGTATTAGAAGTAAAGGATATTTTTTTTTCTCTCTCTATCTACAAATTAATAACATTTTACAAATTTTATAATTTGAATTTAAATGATCATAATAGTGAAGATAATCTTAATACAAAACTGGACTATAAAATTAAATAACTATTTATTATTATAATTAATTTAGATTTAGCTTGCTAATCTAATCAAATCTAATTGATATAAGTTATCATTATTATCAGTTTGCTCCTTAAGTTTTAAAAGTAGAATCACTGTTATAATTTTGTTATATAGTTTCTACACTATATATTTATATATATATATATATACAGTAGAACCTCCTTGTAAAGGACACCTAAATGCAGAGCCAAATTGTCCTTTAGGGAGAGGTGTCCTCTTACTGGTGTGTTGCTAAAATGTTAAATGGTAATTTTGCAAATTGAAACTGTCTTTTGTGGAGAGGTGTCCGCTAGCTGGGTATCCGCTAAAGGGAGGTTCTACTATACATGTTAGATAAAAATTGATTCATTTTAAAATTATAATTTATAGAACAAACTCCTCTTTGAAGTCGACCGCCAGAGGTCTCGGATTTTCCTATATAAGCCCATTGTTGTTATTTTCCGTTGGTAGCCTCAAAACCTTTGTAATTATGTAAATGCGTAATCAATCTTTTATTTTCTTTAATATACTCGTCTTAAGTCAGATAGTACTTTCTCAAATTATGTTCTGAATATATTTCATAATTTCAATTGAAGTAATATTGATCCACAAGGTTTATATTTTATTTCAAATATAACACGACTGCAATAACAATACCACAATACTCATGTATCCTCAAAACAAGCAAACCATAATATATTTTGTGCCCAAAAGAACCATCAATTAATCTCATATTCATAATTTATCATACATATATGTACGATATGACTATTTACATGCACTACTGGCAATTAAAATTGCTACACCAGTAAGAAATAAAAATGAATGGTTTTGTTGTGCCACTGCTGTCTTGTCAAGGATGGCCAAATAAGAACACGGAATCGGTGAGAATTTATGTTCGACTGACCTTCGTACATTATGGAGAACAAAGCAAGTAGCAGACAGAGAGCATCATTCAACAGCTACCGTTAATAATAGAGAGGACAACTTTACTTTTGACGATCAGTTAGGCTTCTTGACTCTCGTTCTCTCCATCTCAGCTATTCTTGGCGGTTAACACATTAGGCATAACTGACCCTGCTAGCCACCTCGACGATGCTGAAGATTTCTCGTCGTATTACTACTCTCCTTAAAACGGTTTGCCTCAATCAGAGTGATCCTCTTCTACAGTCTTTAGGAGATCCTTTTTATAGTCTTGAATGACTCAGATTACCCGAAGCTAGCCTGCAGTAAAAAAAAAAGCCAGAACTAGCGTTATTTCTTCCACAATGTTCCAACTCTGGCCCTCTTTCCACTCTCAATCAGTGTCGACGTCTTGCTATCGTCTTGTTGTCGAACGACCGTCCTATCACAAGTCGTTGATTCTCCACATAATGGCAATCATAGTTCACTACCTGAACAGTATCCATAACGATTTTTTTCCAAAATCTTTTCAACGTGCAAATAGATACTAATAATTTAGGCCTTATTTATCTCAATTAGCTCGGCGTGCATTAGATAAAACATTTATTTCTATATTACTTTAAAACACCATTCACGAACCTTTTGACAAGCTATTTAATGAAGCTACTTTTGCCTTAAAATACATGAACTCGCGCATGCATCCCGCCGATCATTCGCATCAGACAGTGCACCGATCTCTTAGCGGTCGTCGACCGGAAAATTCGAAACCGAGGTCCTTAACGTTATCAAATTGTATTTAAATAGAGCATGTCAACTCACGTAGAAATTTGGAAATGCAAAATGCTGACCGACACAAACTTATTTCAACAAAACAAACCGAAAGGTTTTCAATATATAAGATAGTTACGTAATGAGGGATATTCAAAGAGTATCAAAATATATAGCAAAACTAATAATCTATTCAATATAATATATTGAATATATAAATGAATAAAACAAAGCTTCAAGGTATATATAAATCGTACAGGGTTTTTCAATCGATATATTGAATATATAAAAAATATATACATAATATATTAGGGAGGACACATATAAAACTTGTATTTTAAACTTAAATATTTATCAAGATTCAAACATCAGACTTCATAGATCAGTTACCTTTTTAAAAATCAAATATCTATAATATTTTGAAGAAAATCTTTTACCGGAGAAATATGACCGAAAGCACTAGAGATTTGAATTAAAAATTTTAAAAAGAAACTCATCCTGAAGGTCTGATGCTTCTCTCATCTTAATGTTGATACGAATAATTATTTCATTGAATTATAAAATAATTATATTGAGTGACATAAATAAATTTACACCAGGTTGCTTTTCAGTAAGTTATTGAATCTTTATATTTTTACCACTCAATTAAGCATATTTCCTGAACGAGGTTTTTTTTCAATAAGCATGAAGTTGAATAATAAACAATTTTACTTTACAAGACAGCCTTATATCTAGCTTCTTCATAATAAGCGATGTAGAACAGAAGTATTATCTTCATCAACTACTGGTCTCTACTTGCGCCAAGGTTTGAAAGTGGCGTGAAGTGACAATGGCAACAAATATAATTGCAAAATAACATTTATTCATGTTCTTCCATTTTATATCAGCCTAAAAATACCTATATGTGATTTATGAAGCAGTCGTGAAAGATGTGTGATAAGTGGTAAGGACACACAGGAGACAGGATCCAGAGGGAAAAACTGTGGGGAGGAAAGAGAGAAGGTCCGAGGACCACCTTGGAAACTACTGGTGTCGAGACCACCTCGGTGTGAACTGTCCTTTATCGTCATCTGTAGGTGCTTTCAAACTGCTTTGAGTAAGATAATTTATCCTTTAGAGGGAGGAGGTTAGGTTGGACATCTGGTGACAAAGGGGTTGTTTATACCAGGCTATTTTATCTTCCCTTTCCTTATACTCCCACACTATTCATTTTATTCATATATTTCTAAATATTATGATATATATATAAACATATGGAAATTTAGATCAATATTCTCCAGGCAAAATTTCCATCTATATTTTAGCCATAGATTTAGCACAGCCACTTTGCCAGCTAAACACCTCTTTGGAAGATTGAGAAGATTCCATTAGATTTCTTGTGGATCTCATTGATCAATAGGCTGACGAGGGCCATTATCACGAAATCATGGTCTCTAGGTGGATGCCTTTCAATCTTCCAAAGCTGGTGTTGTGGCTTTGTCACCGACCCAAGGCCGCTAGTTTGCAGCGACGGTCAATAGATGGCGTCTAGCTCTGACGTTAGAGGCGACCTAAGTTTTTTTTGATATACAGGGTGATCCAAAAGTCCCGCACAAATTTAAAAATTAATAACTCCGCGAATATTTGCGCTAGAGCAATGCGGTAAACACCATTGTGTTCAGGATGCAATGGGTTTTTTATGGCAAATAATGAAAAATTCGAAATTGATTTTAGTTAAAATTTTATTCGCTAGATGGCGCTCTACCAGAATCAGATATTCAGCGGCTAAATTGTTTGATAAATTGAAAAATATAACTGATCGACACGTATTTTTTCTTTTTGAATACCAGGAAAGAACCCTAATAATATCAAATGATAAATTAATAAAACACCATTTCGCCAAAAGTTAGAAGAAATGGTTAACGATTTTTAAATACAATCTGAGATATGTAAAATAGGTATATGCAAATTTAAACATGTAGCAAAAAAAAAAAAGATATTTCAGATGCGGTTTGCTGGAATCCTCTCAGCTTTTTAAATTTCGAAAATAATAATTTTCTATTTTTTTTAATTCAACAATTCAACTTTCTCTCAGTATCGATTATATTTATTTTAATTCATGTGAAAAATATTTATCTATCTCTGATGATTTATTTTACTCTGGAATGCCGTTGTTGTTTTTGTCGTGTCCAATAAAGAGCCTCAGATTGTCCATGCATCTCTCTATCACTGCAGCAGCAGCATTGTCCACTATCTTGGGTGTGTAAAGCAGCTGCTCTGGGTCTATGTCAATTTTCTGCAAGGCTGCGGGCATGAGAATATGTGGGTAGGTGTTAGTTCCACACCAGGACAGTTGTTGCATGTTCTATAGGTTCTTGTGCCATCTGGATGTATTGTCATCCTTTATAATGTTTTGTTCTAAATCTTGTTATAGTTTTGTCATTTTTCTCTCGGAGTTTATTTCACATTTTGATCTTTTCTTATTTTTTGTTTAATTATCTTGTATTTTGCAAAAGCATTAGCGTCAAATAATGACATTTGTTCTTTCCTTTGGCTCAACTTTCTGGCTTCTTTTGCAAATTCAACTGCCATTTCATTACCCCCGATCCAAACACTGGCAGGAATCCATTGTAGAATGCAGTTATTCTCCAATGATATCTGTTGAGTAAGTAACGAGTGTATTTTCTGTGTGATTATAGTATTGCCCTTCTGAATTGCTTCTAGATCGGATATGAAGTCGTTGTACGGTATATTATAATTCCTTCTGCTTGATGCAGGGATGGTTGGTTCAGGCATACATCAAGAGCTTTCCAGATAGCTGTCAGTTCACAAGTGAAGTTTGACGAAATCTTTCTTGCTCCTTTTTTGATTTTGATGTATGTTCCATCTTGCAGTATTATGTTAATTCCAGCCCCACCATTACTTATGGTAAGGTCTGATGATCCATCTGTATATGCTGTCAAACCAATTGTGTCAAGTCCTTTCTTTTTAAGTATGTTTTTGTTCTCTTTTTTTTTATTGCAGGGTTCATTCAGGTTAAGATTGATGATTACATTTGATGGCAATGGAGTAGGAAATATTGGTTACTCTCGAATTTGAAATTCATTATGTTTCATTTTTATGCTCTTTCTAATATTGTTGTTGTACTGAAGTGTTGAAGATCTTTTGAGCCTTTCTTTTTGTGTCCAGTTTAAATAGGTTCTATGGGATATGTGTTCAGTTTCTTTAGTTTTTAAGTTATTGGTGAATTTTATTGTTTTTAATTGTCTTCTGCTTTCAAGTAGGTCTAGACCACATTCTCTCTGAATTTTCTAATTATTGGTATTTGAAATAGAACCAGTGATTAATTTGGCCGCTTTTGCTTGAACACTGTCTAGTCTTCTTTTTAGTGATGTACTTGAGGGAGCCCAAACAGGTGTTGCATATTCCATTATTGGCCTTATTAAGGTGATATATGTTGTTCTGAGAATTTTGGGTTTTGCTCCCCAATTTGTTCCACATAGCCTTCTCAGAATGTTTAGGTTTCTGGTAGCTCTATTTAAGGTGCTAATTATGTGTTCTGTAAATCGCAATTCCTCATCAAGTATCACACCTAGGTAATTTGCAGATCAAATTTGATCAATTATATGATTGTTTATGCTTATTTTGGAGTTGAATTCATGCCTTTTTTCCTGTCAGTGAAGGAGACCTATAGGTTTGTGTTTATTGGGTTTATTGTCATTTTGAGTTTCATTGCCCACTTCTCCAGTCCTCTCATTGAGGTGTTCAGTATTTTTCTGATATTTCTGTACTGCTACTTGTGTGCCATATGGCTATATAATCTGCATAACAGGCAACCTTTGTGTCTTCAGTGAGGATGGATGTTGCTAAGGTTGTGTCGTAATTAGATGTACCACAACTCAAACTTGACCATGACTCTTTTTTTTAGCTCTTATTCTTTTCGTTTGGCCAACAACAAATGTCCAATTTATATACACATATATTTTTTACATAATGAGGCTTTAAATAATACAAATAATATTCTTCTATTTACATAAACAACAGTTAATATATAGCGAGATGAGTAGAGGACTGAGCACAGATCCCTGAGGTACACCAGCCCATGTTCTTCGGTCCTTGGAAAATGTTCCATTGACCCGAAACTTTATCCTTCTTCCCCTTAAGAAGTCTGTAATCCAGATTATGGTTTTTCCTCTTACTCCGATGTTGTGCAGCCTTTCAAATAATTTCTACACTCGATTAAAAGCTGAGGTCTTATCCAGGAATACGGCCGTTGTCTTCTTTGGCGGTTTTTCCTAGAAATCTATTATTGATTGACAGAAGTAGAACAGTTTATCAGTTGTACAGTGTCTGGATCTTTAGGCAGTTTGGTAGAAGTTTATTTTATTATTGTTAGTGAGCCAGACTATGAGCCTAGAGTGGATAATTCATTCTGTTATTTTACAAAGTATGCTGGTGAGATCAATCGGCCGATAGTTCTTGTATTCCTTGGCATCTTTGTTTGGTTTCAGTATTGGCACTATAATTGATATCTTCCAATTCTTTGGTAGTGTACCAGTTTGCCATGAAATGTTCAGCATTTGTAGGAGTTGATTTTTAGCTTTGTCTCCAAAGTGTTTAATCATTTAACCAAAAATTAGATTATCTCCTGGTGACCTCTTGGATTTAACTTTTCTATTGATAAGTTTAGCTCATTCAGTGTGAAGTCTCTCGAGTAAATATCTTGTTGATGGTAATTTCTTGCTTGTTTAACTAACCTGTTTATATTATTTTTTAGAATCCTGCCTTCATTTGTATAGCTGAGTCTGGAAGTGCTTGAAAGATATTCAGCAATTATTTCAGCCCTCTGTTTGTTCGTTCTCGCTATTTATATCGGTTAGAGTATTGGAGGATCAGTGTTGGTTTTGATTGTTTTATAACACTAATTATATTCCAGTGATGGCTTTCCTTTTTTGGATCCATTTTTTTTTTCGCAGAATTCTGCCCATTTTTCTCTCTCTCTCTCTCTCTTGTTTGAATATCCAAATTTCTTGTTCTATTTTGTGACTAATTTCAATGAGTTCCTTTATGATTTCTTCTGTTTTATTTGTTTTAAAAGGTTCATTGATATTGTCTCTCTCTGCAATCATTGCCTCGATATTGTGGTCCTTCCAGTAAAGTATTCACAGGTCTTTACGTCTACCTCTAGGTATCGATACTTTTGCAGCTTTGGATATGTTCAAAGAGAATTTTTGCAATTTTTTGTCAATCGTTCTGTGATTTAATTCTTCGTTGCACAGTTCTTCAAGCTTTTCTGTGAATCTTTTTCCAGTGTTCTTTTATTCTGTTGGAAATTCTCAATTTTGAATTTTAGGGTTGTTAAAATTGGTCTGTGGTCACTGATTGCACTTTTCAGAATTTTCCATTGTGTTGTGGGTGCGATGTTGTAATTTATCGCTGTGATGTCTATTGCGGATTCTGTGCCTGTGGACTTGGATAGATAGGTGTTCTTTTCGTTATTTAACGGTGTAAGGTCGAGGTCGGTTAGCATGTCCTCAACCTGCTGACCTTTGTTATCCTGGACAGGTGATCCCCAAGTTGGTCTTTCGGCGTTGAAATCACCAAGTATGATTACGATATCCGAAGACGCTTCACTTAATGTCTCTATCAGGCCTGTATTGATGCTAGTATTATCGTGATGATAAACATTTATGATTGGAATTGTTTTATCTGTAAGATAGATTTCTATTGCCTGAGCTTCTGTCGTGCTTTCTCTAGGCTTACTCTGATTATAGGCGATTTCCTTAAATTTGATTTCTAGAGTTTTAATCAAAACGGCCAGTCCTCCTCCGAATTTTCCCGGTCTGTCCATTCGTAGTTTTGTATCATCTTTGATATTGAATTTCAGATTCTGATTCAATTTTGTCTCCTGAGGACAATTAATATGTACATTGTTGTCACAGAGAAGACAAGTCAGCTCTTTATTTTCCTCTGGGTACCATTTATATTGAGTTGTAGTAGATTGAATTGTGTCCTCGTAGTAGATTTCTCATCATGAGCTCGAGCTGCAGCTCCTGACGCGGCGGTTACCCCGGACGCGGTAGCATTACTGGAGATATCAGTTTTGCTCTTCATTTGAAAATGGGTGCCGTTGCAACGTTAGTCATCTTGGAAACGAACCAGAATTTGGTCAAATATTCCAAGGGTCCAGGGGGGACGGCAAGGAGGTGTGGTCGGACTTCTCCCCTTCCCCCTGGAATGCCGTCACTACAGGATAAAGCACTCTTGGTGAAATATTTAAATTGTGATTCAGAATACGCCACTGAAGCTTTACGAGCGTTTCGTTCCTTTAAAGATATTCGAAGCGGTAAAGGACCCATGAGTTGCTACTCTCTAAAGCGATTGATAAAAGGTTTTAGGAAACTGGATCTCTGGAAGCAAAATCTCGGAGTGGAAGACCATCGACATGCAAGTCAGTGGCTGTTACGGTTTTTCAGAATGCTGAAGCTATTGAAACGTTATCCACGTGTGGAGAAGTAAGTGCTAGACAAGTTTCTCGACAAACGGGGATTTCGTATGGAACAGTTTGGAGAGAACACACATTTATAATTTTTCTATAAAAATACCCTAACAAAATTCAAAGTTTTCACGAGTTGAAAGTGTGCGATTTTGAGAAGCGTCAAGAATTCGCTGCATGGGTTTTCCGGCAAATTGATATTGATGAAAACTGGCTGTCAAATGTTCTAAGAACAGATGATGCTCACTTTTATCTAAAGGAGGAATTTAACATTCAAATCTGCCTCATTTTGGCAACAGAAAACCCTAGGATTTTTACAGAAATACCACTTCATCAGCACACAGTTACAGTTTTGTGTGGGTTCACTTCTTCTTTTATTATTGGGCCATTTTTCTTTGAAAAAATCAATGGAAGAATTTTAAAAACCCTTTTTCTAACTGGTGAACGTTATGTTCAACTTTTGAGAGAAGAGGGTATTCCCATATTGCAGGACAGAAAAGCACTAAGCGAAATAACATTCATGCAAGATGGAGGACCTCCTCATATCTCCCGCGGTGCCAAACAATTGCTGAAGGATACGTTCAGTGAAATTCGTTGATAAGTTGCCTCTTTATATACCAGTGGCCTCCAATATCACCAGACTTGACGCCTTACAATTTCGGTTATGAGGGTACATTAAGTCGCGTTTTTATCGATGCCGGCCTTCCACATTGGCCATGTTGAAGGCTTCTATCAGATGGCACGTTTTTTTAAATTTCAACTATTTAATTGTGACCATTCTGTCATCTATCGTCTGCAGGCGGTGTTTGAGAATGAAGGGCGCCACATTGAGCAGGGATTGTGACCTAATACAAGAGAGAAGGCAGTTACCTCATGTGTTATATTTTGCAGCTCTTTGTTTTGGGTTATGGAATAATAAATTCTGTCCTCACATCTTGACTCATTTTTTTCTGTGAACAGTAATTTTTTGTTTGTCATTTGCCCACATCTTATATTATGTCGTGCAGGCCAAAGTGTTATAACTTCTCGAATAACACTGGTATACACAATTTTATCCCTTATGTTTAGTTTATCGCTCATTAGAAGAAATAGCATAAGGAATATTCTCTGAACCCCTCCCCCAACTTTAGAAATTTTGCGCAAAAAATAATACAAAATGATTTTACTACCACGTTTTTCAACGCAAAAAGTCGATTTAAAAATGATTTTTTTAAGGGGATACATTTTCAAAATTATGTACAGTATAATAAACAATGATAACATTTGACAAACCCATAGGATATTTGGAATAAAGTACGACAAATATATTTTGTCACTCCCCTCTATATTTCATTTTTGGATCATGACAAATATCCAGTTAAATAGTCAAGTGTCGCCAATTAGTCAAGAAACTATACATTCCTTATAGCACGAAATCCTATTAGTAGTGCCATCATAATTTTTGGTACTATATTAACATTTCAAAAATCGTGTATTGATATCAGTAGTTATTTTCAAACATTCAATCTATTTCAAAAAACTCCATCTAAAATATAAATATTTTTTTGCTACATGTTTTAATTTGCATATACCTATTTTACATATTTCAGATTGTATTTAAAAATCGTCAACCAATTATTCTAACTTTTGGCGAAATGGTGTTTTATTAATTTATCATTTGATATTATTAGGGTTCTTTCCTGGTATTAAAAAAGGAAAAATACGTGTCGTTCAGTTATATTTTTCAATTTATCAAACAATTTGGCCGCTGAATCTCTGATTCTGGTAGAGCGCCATCTAGCGAATAAATTTGTAACTAAAATCAATTTCGAATTTTTCATTATTTGCCATAAAAATTCCCATTGCATCCTGAATGCAATGGTGTTTACCGCATTGCTCTAGCGCAAATATTCGCGGAGTTATTAATTTTTAAAGTTGTGCGGGACTTTTGGATCACCCTGTATATAAATTAATATTTGAAATACCATAATATAAGTTTACAGTAAGAAGTAAAAGATACACGCATCAAACATACTGAAGCTAGAAATGACAAGGAAATCCATGGAATGCGTATTAAATACCTTATATCAGCCAGCCGAGGGAAAACCAATAGAGCGGAAACACACAGATCTCGGCTAATTACGACGGAAAATGTGTGACAACATAGCCCCCCTTCCTAGTTTTTACAGGTATGTACCGATAATTCATGGGGTAGCAGCTTGTGGCATACCTTGTCCTTGTTAGAAACATATGTTAATTCAAAGCAAGAACGCGCCATCTATATATAACAAATAGAAACATTATAGGACGCGAGGGTTTATTCCACAAATAAATCAAACTTCTACTGTGTCCTTACTGCGATGACAAAATATTGGGAGAGCTTGGCTCATCAGATGTGAACTCTCCCAGCAATTTCGACAATTTAATCTACCAGACCGCTTCTTTATGAGCTCTAATACCGTTTTGGATCATTCTGCTTATATATTGCCACGTTTTTATTTTAAGACGCTAATTTTCTGTTTTGTAAAACTTTAATTTTAAAGTTCATTATTTTAAAAGTGAAATGTTTGCTAATGGAATAGACATTTTACCTCAACTCATTTTTATTGCCGCCTTCGTTTACAAGCCATTTGTTTTCTATATCTATTTTTACATATCGTTTTTATGGAGTTTTTACTAATTTTGCATGTACATCATTGACTTTTAATGAATGAGGAAAAGAAATTGAAAATAAACATATGAAAAATTAAAGTAACACCTTAAAAGAATTTATGTACAATTGAAAATTGTTTTTTGTAATGTCTCATATTCCCCTTCTTGAAGCATTTATTCTCGGGTAATAAATGGTCGAAGTTGAGATATGTGAACGCGTCTTGCTTGCTTTTGGTCTTTCAGAGAGATATCGTAGGTTACATCAGATATCATTTTTCGAATGACAAATGGTCCTTCACATTTTGGTGATGTCTTGATGAGACGAGGGTCGTTGAAGGCAATTTTTCTTATGACTAAGTCTCCTTCTTTAAAGACATACTTGAGGTGATGGCTATCGTGTTTAATCTTCCACCTACTTCTGATTTGTTCTGTCCGCAGGCTAGCTTTCTTCCTGGCTTCTTCAATTGTAATTGGAGTTTGGTCGGCAAATTCGGGTACATTATCGATTCCATACATTAAGAAAAGCGGTGAAAAACCAGTCATGTCATGTGGTGGGAATTTATATTTTTGACAACTTGCGGTAACAATGAGCTCCATTTACATCTAGGTTTCTCTAGAACAGCTATTCTCAGTTTTGTCATTATCGTATCATTTAATTTCTCACAAATGCCATTGCACTGAGGATGATAAGGCGAAGTATATGTGTGTTTAATTCCTTGTAAAGAAAGAAATTTGTTGAACTCTTTTGATATAAAATTTTTGCCATTATCTGTTAAGATAGTATTGATCGAATTAACAGATTTGATTATCTTATCGAGACATTGAGTGACAGCTTGAGCAGTGTTTGTTATTGTGGGATATGCCCATAGATAACGAGTTGCGTGATCAACAAAAACTTGAATGAATTTATGCTTTGTGTTAGCTGCTGCTGTTCCCAGTACAATAGTGTCACAACCGATCATTTGTAATGGTTGGATATTTGACGTTGGAGTGATCATTTCTCCTAAAGTTGGTTCATGTCTGACCTTCACTAGTTGACAAGATTTACAAGATCGAACATAATTCTTGATATCAGTTGTTATTCCTTTCCACCAATAACATTGAGTTATAAGTTTGCATGTTTTGGTTATTGATGGGTGACTCAATGAATCGTGATATTCTTCCAATATTTTTTTGGTAAGCGAGTTTGGGACAACTGCTTTAAAAACTCCTTTTTGTTTGATCATTACCACACCGTCGTGAGTGTGGGAATTTTTCAAGAAACTCAAATCTGAATTTTGTTGGTGTTCTTGAAGTTCTTGAGTTGCAATGTTAACAACTGGGAGTCTTGATAAGGCGTCAACATGAGTTTGTTGCTTTCCAGAACGATGAACGATGTTACATGATTTCGAGGATAAACTAAGAATCCATCTAAAATACCTAGGTTTCGGTTTCTTCATGGTGAAAAGCCATTGGAGCGCCGCATGATCAGTGATGATTTCAAATGGTTGGTTTTCTATGTATACATGGAAGTGATCAGTTGCTTGTATCACGGCTAGACATTCCATCTCATAAGCAGAATAATTCTCTTGGTGTGGTTGCAGTGTTTTGGAGTAATAAGCAATTACATGTTCCTCATTGTCTGGACCAATTTGTGTTAGGATTGCTCCAATTCCATATTTGGAGGCATCTGTATAAACTTTAGAGGGGTAGTCCGGGTTGTAAATAGCAAGGGCAGGTTTTGTAGATAGTGCCATTTTAAGTTTAGCGAACGACTCCTCTACTTCCTCATTCCAGATAAAGGGCTGATTCTTCCGAGTGAGTCGAACCAAGGGGAATGAAATTTTAGAAAAGTCCTTCGCAAATTTTCTGTAATAATTTGCCAATCCCATGAACTGACGAACTTTCTTTACAGTATCAGGTCTTGGAAAGTCTTGAATAGATTTTACTTTTCCTGGATCAGGTTTTAATTGATTGTGACTGATGATATGTCCGAGGTATTTTACTTCAGTTCTTCCAAAAAAACATTTCGACAATTTTAATTTCATGTTGTACTGTCTTAATTTGTCAAAAACTTTACTAAGAAGCTCTATGTGCTCTTGCAATGTTTTCGTGTACACCAATATGTCATCTTGGAAAGAGCAAGTTCCTTTCCATAATAATTCACCTAGAATATGTTGGATTATCCTTTGAAACGTTGAAGCAGCATTTTTTAAACCAAATGGCATCACTAAAAACTCATAATGACCATCGTTTGTGACGAATGCAGTTTTTTGAATAGATTGCGGGTCCATTTCGATCTGCCAATAACCCCATGCAACATCAAGGGTAGAGAAGAATCTGGATCCATGCAATCGATCAAACATGTCCTGTATGTGAGGTAGGGGTTGCCTGTCATCCAGCGTGATCTCATTAAGACGTCTGTAATCAATGCACATCCTTTTATTTCTATCCTTCTTGGGAACCATAACAACAGGAAATGCCCAAGGAGAATCTGAAGTTCTTATTAACTTGTGTTCGAGAAGTTCTTTAACTTGTTCAGCTATCTCTTCATACTCTTTTAGAGGACGACGATAGGGTCTAAGAGAAATTGGTTGTTCACTTTTCGTGATGATCTTATGTTGTATAGCTACTTTTCCCAAAACAATGGCATGCTGACAAAATACATTCCTATTGTGTTCAAGTAATTTTTTTTAATTCATGTTCTCTTATCTCTTCTAGATGATTTACAAGAATTGGATTTTGTAATCCATCAAATTTGGTGTAAATTGTTTTGTCTTTGACATCTATTAAAAGATTAAAAAGAGATGCAACATCTAATCCGATCAAGAGTGGATATTTAAAGTTCTTCATTACATGGAGAGTTACAGGTTTAATTAGTTTATCTATTCTTACCTTGGTCTGAAGGCTTCCACATGTCCTGGTAACACCATCCGCTTGGCTGATGTGAATGTCTGAATTTGGTTGAAGTTGAAGACGGGTTCGCTTGAACAATCGCCAATTGATTATTGATACTGTTGCTCCAGTATCCACAAATGCTTGCGCAGGAATTCCATTTACTTCAACACTTATGTTGATAAGCTTGAAAGCTCCTTGTGTAGGGGTATTTGTCAAAGTACTTACATTCAACAATTCCGAGGCTCCGCATACTTGTTTCACTGAAGTGTTTTTATTAGGCTTATCCTTTTTATAATTAGGATCATAATCCTCACATTCTGTGACCCAATGTTTAATTTTTATTCTCTTTTTCGAACATATTGGACACCAGAATGGGCAAACATTTTTTCTATTATCATTATTTTTTGTCGCGAGATGTATTTTGTTTTTAGGCTTAAACTGAATTGAAGCCCTATTTTGTTCAATTGAAGCTGCGATATGAAACCATTTTGTGGCGTCAGTTGGCTGTGCAGCCACAATTAAATCTTTCCAATCATTTGGAAGTCCGTCTGTTAATAAATGAATTTTTTCCTCCTTCGTTAGATGGGTTTGATTTAACAGGCGAATTTTATCTTGAAAATAATTTTCTATTGATTCTTCTCGTTTTAATATTCGATGTGATGCCGAGACAATTGGATTTGCGTTGTATGAACCAAATCTTTGAATCAACTTTTCCTTTACAACTTCCCATCTTTTTATTGCAGGATTTGAAATAATCTCGTCTGCATACCATTCAAGTGCTGAATCTGTCAAGTAGTACATAAGATTTTTTATTTTTACATCTTCCTTTAAAGAATTATTTTCAAAATCATATAATTTGATCCATGACTCAGGCCTAATTGCCGACTTCGAGCCGTTGAATTTTTGCAACCGGTTGTTTGGATTTTCCGCCATTTTTTTTCCGTATCCTTTTCGACTGCGCCAAATGCCACGTTTTTATTTTAAAACGCTAATTTTCTGTTTTGTAAAACTTTAATTTTAAAGTACATTATTTTAAAAGTGAAATGTTTGTTAATGGAATAGACATTTTGCCTCAACTCATTTTTATTGCCGCCTTCGTTTACAAGCCATTTGTTTTCTATATCTATTTTTACATATCGTCTTTAATGAGTTTTTACTAATTTTGCACGTACATCATTGACTTTTAATGAATGAGAAAAAGAAATTGAAAATAAACATATGAGAAATTAAAGTAACACCTTAAAAGAATTTATGTACAATTGAAAATTGTTTTTTGTAACGTCTCAATATATTACACAATAGTGGAATCTTATATATGCCATTTAAGAAAACTATGTCATTAGCTTTTACAACAGTAGAATTACATTTAAATATTTGCATAAAGCAATCCTCGTCCACAAACATGAGCCAAGCCGTCTCAATATTTTTTCATCGCAGTAAGGATAGAATAAGTTTGATTTATTTATGAAAGAAACACTCGCGTCTTATAATGTTTCAAATGTTAGAAACATATGTGTTCTAGTTGTTTCAGAAAGTTTTACACACATATTATATATAATTTTGACGCGTTATTGCTTTGTATTATATTATGCCTAATTTGTTATATTTTGTTTGCGAAAGAGCACTGCTCGATACAAATATTTACATTTAATTCTACTGTCCTAAAAGCTTATGTCCCTAGTTTAATTAAATACTATTTCTAAGATTCCACTATTCTGTAGCATATATAAGCAGAATGAGATCCAATACAATATTAGAGCTATAAAAAAGCGATCTGGTAGATTAAATTGGCGAAATTGCTGGGAGAGTTCACCACTGATGAACCAAGCCCTCTCAATATTTTTTTCACTGCAGTAAGAACAGTAGAAGTTTGATTTATTTGTGAAAATAAACATTCGCGTCTTAATGTCTTCATTCGCTATATATAGAATTATAGGGATGAAGGTAAAATTACCAAAACAATAGTTGGAAGGTCTAGTTACTTGATATAAATAAAATACTGATGGAAGAGTCACAGCAGAAATTCCAAGCCTCTAAATGGTTTGTTAATTTGATAAAAAAATTGCAGAATTTTCTTTTATATTTATTTATTTGCCGAGTGACATGGCTCCGCCCGGGTAGTACACGAGTGGAAATTTACCCAATGAACAGTATTCCTAACATATGTAAGATTACATCAAATAGAAGAAGTCCTTTAAAATATTGTAATTTTCATAGGCTTCATTTTCGGATTACCAATCTTAAACATTTTTTTATTATCCTAATAGAGAGCTTAATGGTTGAACTTTATAAAAAAATCTATATCACACATTGTTTAGTCGTCTGATTGGGTACAAAATGTTCACTTATCCTAAAATGGTAACCCATAATGAACATTTGGTAGATAAAGTTTAATTATATGAATATTTGTGAGAGAGAGAGAGAGAGAGAGAGAGAGAGAGAGGGAATCGGTGGAAGGATAGTCAAACCGTTGGTTTTCGACCTCTAAGACCAGGGTACGATTCCCGCATTGGGCACTTTTTTCTGATTAAAACAAAAATGCTATAGTGAACCCCTATTATTGCAAAAGTTCAACCCCACCAGCGAGTGCAAGTAACCAAACGGGGCTCTGGCACATTTGTAAGTGCAAAGTCGAACTGCTTTTCACATGTTTAGACATGTGGTGCACTTACAGTAAAAGCACTCGCCTACTTCTACCCATCATGATTATCATGGCCTGTACCACTTATACTTGGGCTAAGTAAAAAAAAAATTGTAAGTTTTAAGAATAATCTTTTTTAAAATATATTTTGCGAAACTCTTTCATATTTATAATAATAAATTTGCATACATCATATAATTTCAACAAATTATGATAAGAAACTAGTAAGGTCAATTTATTTGTTGAAAGAATAACAATTCTAGAATAGGTCTGTGAAGATGATTTATTTCCTCTGTGTGTCATATATTTAGTAAAATATTAATAATAGTTTGAAGTATAAAAAATATGGCTATGTTCTAGGGTTTGTATTTAATAATTTTGTTTACTATTTATTTAGTATGATCAAATCAGACGCGATATCCCCACAAGGGATGCTTGCGTCAAGAAACAACACTAAAATCAGAGAACTATTTCACAGAAACAATTTAAACCAAAAAACCAATGAAATAAATACATATTTGTTTACAACGTTAAAATTAATATTTCTATTATAAGGCTTATTTTGGAATCAATAAGTTTTATTAATCCAATATTTCGATGGACCAATCGTCCATCTTTACGAGGTATTTTTTATGAAGCACACAGCAGGACGCGTGCTTCAGGTGAGCCACAGACGTATCACAAGCTTATTGGATGAATATATTTTTTTTAAAATCCAAAATAAGCATTATTTTCGAATATTTATATTATGGATTGCTATATATATAGAATATATATAAGCGTCAAGTAAAATCCTTTTATTATCAGATTTTCAGTTCTTCAGAGAAAAGAATCTTCAATAAAAATGAAGTGTGTATACTTCTTTCCTTCTCTACGGAAGTTTACCATCATCAAACCAATCTATTTCGAACAATTCCACAAATCTTGTAAGACCGAACCAATGACCTTTACAAAAGTCGGCTGCTCTAATTTGAATTCCTTTTTAACAGTTTACCTTACCCAGTGAAGCATCAAATGTCAAGTGTAAACACCATTTCGGGAAGTGTGTGGATCCGCGAGTTGAGTTGTTAAAAAGTCTTCTCGGTTTCTCTTCTTTTCTTGGAAATAGCGACTTGTTAAACTGCTAAATAGTGGATTGGAAGAATTAAAAATGATATCTGGACATTTTTTTCTATCTTGAAAAAAAATGTGAGACTTAATTCTATCGGAAAATATCGATTGGGCCACTTAATTTAGAGAAAAATTAAAAATATTCTTCTTTCAAATAAAAATTCAATGTTGATATCAAATCAAATTCAGATTTTAAATAAAATTTTAATTATGCCTTCTAATATTTTTATAAAATCGATCGAATTTATTCAACAAATTCGAAACATTGTAAAAAGTATATTAGCATTAATTTTTATCAATTAAGAAAGAATATGTGTATATCATTCAATTTAATTCTCTCTCACACACAAAAATATATTAGTAACAGTTATCAAATATAATTTTTGATATATTTATTGCTGTAATAATTTTTCACTCTCTATTTAATATGTTAAATGATTTGTATTTATTAATTGAATATATAAATAAAATAATTTGTTATATGTGTGTGATCATTTACACGAAATTATAGGATATAGAATGTTGAGTTTGTTTAGTTAAAAATAAATTTAAAAAAAAAAATCAAATATTCATCAAATTATTCTGTATAAAATTACCCGTGCGTGTGAATATATCAATTGATTTAATTCCAGATTTGAATACAATATGTATTTAATAAAGGTTTCAAATTGTTTAAGACCATGTATTCTATCTGTAACCTTGTGTACAAAATATCAAAAGATAAACTATTGAAAATATTCAAGAAAATACAAGACCGCAGTCACCGTTCGGAGGAGATTAATAATATCGCCGAATGTCGTGGTCCATTTGGATGAGGAAAGTGAAGACTAGAACGCGGCTGATTCCACACTCGACTTTTCAGTGATACGCTAACCTATGCACGGTAGATTCTGTGGACACTGGACATGTGTCGAACCAGAAGGCTGTAGGGCTCTGCGCTACCTGGAGTACAGAAACTCCATCTATGCTTCCTTCCTGAGTTGAATCTGTATAAGACCGATGGTCTTAATAAAGCTATACGTGTGTGCATTTAAGAAAAAAATAAATTGATATTTAAAACAATGTAAATATCACACAAAAAAAAAAAAACCTGTTGATATGACAATTCTCTTTCAGATTTCTAAATATAACAATATTAATTATTGGGTTTTGACCAGTGACCTATTATACTCTGTTGTGTGTTACATTGTATATAAATAGATATCTTTGTTAGTTATGTTGTAATGCTCTCTTACCTTTCAGTGTGAGATTGGTTACCGTTCAATAAAATCTCCGGCGATCAGTTCCTTCTCCTATATTCCTCTTCTTTCAACAAAACCCATCTTTAGTCTCAGACCTACTCAGTATTCTTCTGTGAGCTAACAGAGGAAGAAGTGAATAAAGGACCATTCGCTGACGAAGGAGTTTCTTTTTAAATAAAGAAACTTTGCCTCAGCGAATTGTCTTTTATTTATAATGTACCGAAGGGAATATAATATTAACAAAAAAGGTAACAAATAAAAAATCAATGTATGGTCGAAAGAGTGATATGTATATTAGGCCAATTACACAAACGATCCAGCTATGTAATGTATTGTAACGAGTATCGGCGTTGAAGGACACTTAACATCCTCCATTAACAGATGGCACTTTATAAGACTTTATCCAATTCCGGTCTAGGACTAATGTGTGAAGATTGTCTATTACTGTACTCCTGTTTCGATAGACTATGATTGTAAAAACATATTTATTTTGTTTATAAGGTTTAAATTGCTGCAAATAACCGTTGACTGATATTCGCGTTTAAGTGTTTATTTTAAAAGCAATTTAAATTCTTCCAAATGTCAGCAAGAATGGAAACCTTACTTCTGCACATGACTGGTACAGTGTAGGAGGGACAAGCACCAATTCTGTCCTCCCAAGGGAATAACAGCCTTTGATTTTCAGACTTAAGTCTATTCATCTATGGGTAATGACTTTCCAGAATTGTTGCAAGGGTTTCCCACTATGTACTAAATGCAATTCTCAACCTGCACCTCCAACAATTTGAATAAAATCATTTGAATGAAAGATTACAATAAATACGAAGCCTTGTTACTGGTTTCTGTTGATGTTGTGACTTCCTCCTACAGCATGGCAGTAGCTGCTCTTCTGGTAAGTTCGCGTATCCTTCTACCAGAAGTAAGGTCAAGAGATACTCTCAGAGGGAAAAGAATTCGACGGAAGTAATGGTTCTCGGAGACTTTGGGCTGTTGTAGTGTAGCGCTGCAGAGGTAAAACAACAGTTGGTGATCTCTAAGATAAGAAGCGGCGCTGTCACGAAGGACACAGGGGAAACAAGCGACAGTATCCAACCACGAATCAAACTCCTTGGATAATTTCAACAGAAATCAAATAAATAAAACAAGAAATTGAATGGGTGGAGAAGTCCGACCACCCCTCCCTGCGGTCCCCCCTGGACCCTTGGAATATCCGACCAAATTCTGGTTCATTTCCAAGGTGACTAACGTGGCAACGGCACCCATTTTCCAATGGAGAGCAATTGCTGCTGCTGTGATAGAGATGTATGGAGACACCGAGGTTCTTCATTGGACACGACAACAACAACAACAACAAGAAATTGAATTCGAAACATTAAAAGCTAACTGTGAACATCATCCGCAGTAGAAACACATTCTTGTTCAATTTGAATACAGTGATTATGCAGAGAGTTTAATAACTCAAATTCATAATTAGAAATATTATCATTTAATTATATACCATATTATACTGTTTAAAACCTGAAATAAGTTTACTATTAACTTTATTAGTCTATATTAAAACACTTTAATGCTTTTAATAGAGTATATTTTCTGGTAAATTTATTCTAATAATATATTTGACCGAGGAATTCGATGGAATAGCAGCCGATGGTGGGGGAGGACATTGGGAATGTGACAGCGGCGATGGCTTAACCTGAGCGGCGATAATGAGCAAACTATTCCCTATGCAAATATATTGGCGCGGCTTAGTAGTGGTAATTAGAGTGGAAATGACGCATTGTTGCTTTGTCTAATTAGCTTTAAAACTTGATTTGACTACAATTTAATATATTGGTATATAAACATATCTCACACGCGGGACCATTCAATATATCAATTCTCAATAGATAATATAATATATTATATACCTTTTGAAAAAAGAGCAATCCAAAAATGAATATTTAATTAAAAGGAATATATTGGATCAAAATATCATTTATATTACCAATAATTTAGTTGGTTTAACAAATTTTTTAAAGGTATTATCTATATATATAAAAATGGATGTTTGTTGGTCCGTTGGTCCGTCCGTCCGTCCGTTCGTCAGTGATAATCTTCTACATCGCTCAACCAATCGTGATGAAACTTTGGGAAGATGTTTAGTATACTACCGGGATGGTTTCTGGCTAATTACTCTTTAGAAATAACCTTTCGTTGCATATTTATTTACAATAAAACGTAAATTCACTCGCAATCAGCGCCCCCTCGCGGCAGACGTATGGCCTGAAATAGCATCGCATGAGCTTATTTGTAACGTCAAGCTTAGCCTATAGGTTAGGTACACAGCTTCGTAACCCCGCAACCTAGGTTCGAGGCTCAGCGTGGGTGCTTTTTTTTTTTTTCATTTCTTTTATATTATTGTAGCAAATTATTAAAAATTATATTTTATTTAAAATGTAGGCTTTTTAAAATAAAAATTAACATAAACAATTTTTTAATAGCGTGGGTGTTTTTTTTTATTTCTTTTATATTATTGTAGCAAATTATTAAAAATATTATTTTATTTAAAATGTAGGCTTTTTAAAATAAAAATTAACATAAACAATTTTTTAATAATATTTGTAACGAACCTAGGTTCGAGGCTCAGCGTGGGTGTCTTTTTTATTTTCATATCTTTTATATTATTGTAGCAAGGTCTGATTTTACAGCATTATTATATTTTGATTGGTTTATTTTAAATATGTTTGTTATGCAGGCTCTATGTGATACTATTTAGAGCACATTTTACATTTTACACACCTAAGCCCCCCCTCTTTTTAATATTGTAACAAAGTATTAAAAGTATTATTTTATTTTAGATGTTTGCCATGAAACTTTGGGTAGTTGTTTAGTATACTATCAGGACGATTTCTGGCGATTTATTTTAGAATAATATTTATAACAATAATTATAGCGAAATTAAGACATAGTTATTATATTTTGTGTTTGTGCATATATAAATATTTTACAGAAAATGTGAGAACGTTCTATTAGAATATCTCGAAAACAAAAAAAAACAATACATATAAACGAGTTCACTGACATTTATTAATGCAGTAATTATAATCAATGATTACAATGAAGGGCTATATTATCTATATATATAAAAATCACTTTCAAATTTTAACGTAGCGTTCCATTCTCAATCCCGTAGGGCTTTAGATCGGCTAAAACATTTTTATCTTTATAAGTGAATATTAACTTTGCTGTACTGAATAGTTTAGTATGATGTTAATTTAACATATTACAATTTAGCCACAGCAACGCGTGGCCGGGTTCGCTAGTAACATATAAATGTGTTATAAAACCATGAAAAAGGTTGGCGTTCAGCCAATTGAAATATTGGCAAAATAAATAATATTTTGATCCAATATATGCCTTTTTAAATTATATATATTATATATAGATGGAAATTTTGCCGGGAGGAAAATGATCTAAAGAGACAAGGGTCGCCTCTCCCGTCAAAATAGACGGCTAAAACATTTTTATCTTTATAAGTGAATATTAACTTTGCTGTACTGAATAGTTTAGTATGATGTTAATTTAACATATTACAATTTAGCCACAGCAACGCGTGGCCGGGTTCGCTAGTAACATATAAATGTGTTATAAAACCATGAAAAAGGTTGGCGTTCAGCCAATTGAAATATTGGCAAAATAAATAATATTTTGATCCAATATATGCCTGTTTTAGACGTCTATTTTGACGGGAGAGGCGACCCTTGTCTCTTTAGATCATTTTCCTCCCGGCAAAATTTCCATCTATATTTTGGCCATAGATATGGCCCAGCCACTTTGCCAGCAAAACACCTCTTTGGCGGATTGTCAAGATTCCATTAGATCCCGTGTGGATCTCATGGAATAAAGTCCGCCCTGGACTGACGAGGGCCATCAGCCCGAAACCATGGTCTCCAGGTGGACGCTTTTCAGTTTGCCAAAGCTGGTGTTGTGGCTTTGTCACCGACCCGAGGCCGCTAGTTGCGGCGACGGTCAATAGATGGCGTCTGTTTTAGACGTCTATTTTGACGGGAGAGGCGACCCTTGTCTCTTTAGATATATTATATAATATATCTTCAAAAAATATTAATAATTATTATTTTGACATGACACACTAATTGGAATATACATTTAATATATTCAAAATATCTCTACAATCTATATCTGAGTTAGCTTCTAGCAGTTTTGTTTAAAATATAAAGGGGAATTTAGTATTCAATATGTGCTTAAGTTTTTCCTGCCGTTTCAACGGAAATACGTTACCTTGCACACGACAGAGAGAGTAAAATATTCCTAGATATTTCAAAATAATGAGCAGTTATAGTTTGAAATATGATAAAATTAGTAATATATTTCAATATACACTAGATTTCCATATGTACTATAATTATAAATAGTATAACAACCCTAAAATATAGGTATATTTTAACATGTCAATTTGGCGAATTCATGTAATCACAAACAAATAAATAAAGTTTTATTGAGACTACGCCATACCTAAGTTAGGGCGAGGTTAAATTCACAAAGTCATTTCCTCCCTGAGGAACTTTCATAAGCCGTTAGTGAGTTTTACGACCGTCGTTGGACGCCAACAAATAGGTTAGACTTTATATTTCTCTCTCGTGACTGGAGCTTGCCGCGTCTTTGGGATGGCCTCTCTCTAAAGTTTCATTCAATTTGCCTCGTCCTTCGTCCTTTATGTTAACTATAGACACCTGAAACCACTTCACTCTATGACTGTTATTGTTTTTGGTACGAAAAATATTTTACACTGTAACTGGAACTCTGATTTCAAATATTAAAAGCATATTTACAAGCGCGGCGTATTCAATTATATTAATTACCTATTCACCTTATATGCATAATTATATTATTCCTATTTAGATAATGCCATCTATTTTTAAAGGGAGAGGTGCCTCTTTTGGTACATATAACTGTAAAAACGAAATTGAATTCTAAAATATCAATTATCATTATATCTTTTCGCGCGGCGAAATAATAATGTACCTGTAATAAAGTGTACCCACTATAATTGAAAACAATACATATATATATATATATATATATATATATATATATATATATATAATAATAAATAGTTATTTAATTTTATAGTCCAGTTTTGTATTAAGATTATCTTCACTATTATGATCATTTAAATTCAAATTATAAAATTTGTAAAATGTTATTAATTTGTAGATAGAGAGAGAGAAAAAAAAATCCTTTACTTCTAATACATCATCAAGTTAATTATATATTTATAATTAATAACAATAAAAATTAACAACGTAACGTCTTTTACATCGGCTTTTACACGTCATTTAGACATACTCTGATCCTATATATAGAATAATCGAAGTGAGAATATATATAATAGTTAGAAAAAAGAGAGAAAGACAGAACCATGCACTTTTAATCAAACTAATAATAAGGAAAAAAAAAAGTTTTGTAAAGAAGGTAGATAAGATTGTTAGTATATATATATATATTTTTATAATTTTATATTTTATCCCTTTTTTTTTTAAAGATTTTTAAAGGTTTTTTTTATTTTATAATATGATTATAAGTAGTTGTATTTAGTAATATATCTATAGTATGAATTAACATTTGTTATAAGTTTGGATATTATGTTTTGAAACCCTAATGGTAGACCAGACATACACAAAAAACTTTAAATTGAAATAAATTGGAAAAAGAGATCTGCTGGACCGGGGATCTTCAGATAAAAGCCCAACGACATTTCACCCCTTCTTTATTATGTCATAGATCTCTTTTAAACCGGATTTTATGTGTTAATATTAAGTTGTTTCAGTGAAATATTTAAATGAACATATATAACAGATGCAAGTGTTAACAAATTCAAACTGTAAACCTACCTCGACCGCGGCGTCCTCCATTGTGAATATCTATTTCTGGCTGACACATGTTGCGGGGGGGGGGGGACATTTCAAATTTAGACCATTTATTCAGAATTTTTTTGAACAACAAGAAAATTAAAGAAGAAAGGAAAAATAGTTAAGGGAAGAAAGCTGAATTTCATAATCTTTACAGCTAGTTATATCAAAATAACTGATTCAACACTTATTCATCTTTTAATATTCCTTTAAAAAGGCAAATTATAAGAGTTTAATAAAGCTATTAATTGTGCAAATTCATCTTTATTTAACTTCCATTTTCCTCCCCAGAAATTGGAGATTAAACAAAATGAACTATATACTATAACACTTTAAAAATCTTGTGAAAAAATCTTTTAATCAGTTATTTAATCAAAGTTGAATTAACTGTTAAAGATTATAAATTTGTATTAGTTATTATTAAGAGAAATTATAGAAAGTTGATTTCATAAATGGATATTTCCATTTATTTTTTTTTAAATATTTTATAATTGATATACTGTTGAAATATTTTACTTGTTTGATACTAAATTTGTTTTTAATAAATTCTATGTTTAAATTTTTAACATCTTCTATGAAATTATTTAATATATTATTTATTCTATAAAATCTTAGAAACTGACCATAATATATACCCTTACAGCAATTTAATGATATATTAGAATTCATATTACAGTATTTTATAATATTGAAATTATAATTACTCTTTTTATTATAAACTCTAACAGCACTATTTGTAAGGTCTATATTCAAGTCTAAAAAGTTAACTTTTTTGTTTCTATAAATTTTTTCATTGTTCTTAAGTTTCAAGTATTTAGGATATATTTCAGGTATTAATTTTTTAAACTGTGGATTATTAAATATTATTATGTCATCTACATATCGGAATATTTGCCAATTAATATTATTTTGTAGAAAGTATTCTCTTTCGTACCAGAACAATATTAGATTGGCTAATAACGGACCTTTAAAAATCTTTAAAAAAAAAAAAGGGATAAAATATAAAATTATAAAAATATATATATATATATACTAACAATCTTATCTACCTTCTTTACAAAACTTTTTTTTTTTCCTTATTATTAGTTTGATTAAAAGTGCATGGTTCTGTCTTTCTCTCTTTTTTCTAACTATTATATATATTCTCACTTCGATTATTCTATATATAGGATTAGAGTATGTCTAAATGACGTGTAAAAGCCGATGTAAAAGACGTTACGTTGTTAATTTTTATTGTTATTAATTATAAATATATAATTAACTTGATGATGTATTAGAAGTAAAGGATTTTTTTTCTCTCTCTATCTACAAATTAATAACATTTTACAAATTTTATAATTTGAATTTAAATGATCATAATAGTGAAGATAATCTTAATACAAAACTGGACTATAAAATTAAATAACTATTTATTATTATAATTAATTTAGATTTAGCTTGCTAATCTAATCAAATTTAATTGATATAAGTTATCATTATTATCAGTTTGCTCCTTAAGTTTTAAAATTAGAATCACTGTTATAATTTTGTTATATAGTTTCTACACTATATTAATTCATATGAGCTTGCTCTATGATATATTTTTTATATATAACATAATATACAAATTAAATTATATTAGATATTCTAATATAAATAAATCTTCATACAAATTTTAATTATCTTTCATTGTTTGATTATTAAAAAGTAAATTATAAAAGTAATTCTAGAAAAAATAACTTCAGAACTTTTGTTTTTTTCAGTGTTTAGTTAGTTTAAATATGTTTTTTATTAGTTATTCTTAAAAATATAACAGATAACAAACAGTAATATCTATATATTTATAGATTAATTATTCAATTTATTACAAATTTTATCACCACAAAAACAATTAAGAAAAATATATTTAAAAATTCATAAGAATAACAAACTAAAAAAACTAAAAAAAACTACAAACATATTAGTGTTAGCACCTCTTTTCTGTTAATTTAAACTCGCTAAGAATTGCCTAAGAAAAAATTGTCAAACTTGTCCCTCTCTTAAGAACCATGACACTTTTCAAACAACTAGTTGTAAATTAGTGAATACTATTTATAAATTAACATGCCAAATTTGCCAACTATCATATATAGGACAAACTTGTAATCCATTAAATATACGAATAAACCTACATAGAAACCACGCTAAAAAATCAATTGGTAATATATATATGAAAGAAAACAATCAATTACATACTTTTAACAACTTTAAGATAGAAATACTAGACATATGTCAAAACAAAAAACAACGACTATTATTAGAAAACAACTACATTTATAAACACAACACATTATTCCCTTATGGACTTAACGACGAATTAAACTACACATACAAACCACAAACAGAAGAAATTTCAACCTATGAAATCAGTTGCAAATACAAAAAAAATGAATTTAAAACTAAACCTAATAAAACTAGAGGTAAAACTACCAATAAATTAGGTTACATTGAATTTGAAGAATTACTGGACCCAAAACAAATGTACACTAACAACTTCGTCGATAAATTTATTAAAACATTATTTAAACTAAATAATAATAAATTTATCAAACTCATAGAATATATTAAAATTCATAATCTGACTAACAGATTAATAGATATCACACACGACATCTTTAAATACAGAAAAATTAAACAAGCTACTAATAACATTAATATTATCATTAAATTTAATAACAATTTATTTAATCATATTAAATTTAATGATATTTTTAATAACCAAATCATCAATAATCTTTTCCCTATAAAAAATTTAAATTTCAAAACAATCTGGAGATACAACAAAAATATAGGTAATTAGTTTGCAATTATAACCAATTTATTAATAATTTGGCAAATTTAAAAAAATTTAAATGTAATTGCAACAACTATATTGATAAATATAAGTTCTCAGGTCATATATTAACTAGCAATTTTTCTTTTTTAAATCCAGAATATCAGGAAATTTTAAATAAAGGGTATAAATATATACCTCAAATTAAACACAATTATAATAATACAATTAAATCTATATTAAAAGATATAGATATTTTCATAAATAAAACTAGTATAAAATACAGTATTCCAGAATTTACTTTTCTGGAATGGAAACATAATATTAAAAAGGAAATTATAAATTATTATAATAATACACTTAAATACACAAAACCTAATTCAGACATTCCTTCTTTTAAAGAAAATATAATTAATTTACAGAAGGACTATATTATCACTCCTATAGATAAATGTTCCAATAATTTATCTTTAATTTGTAAAAATCTATACCACGATATACTAAAAAAGGAAATTGATAATAATCATAAATACACTTTTGCTAGAACTACAGCCACAAAAATCAAAAAAGACATCAAAAATGTTGAAAATTCACTAAATATTTATAATAACCACAAAAATCCAAACATACCAAAGTTCTATATAATTCCTAAACTACACAAAGAACCTATTTCTTTCAGAACAATCACATCTGGTATAAATTCAGTCATAAAAAATATTGATATACAATTAGCTTCAACACTACAATTTATTATAAATAAATTAACTAATAAATATAATTATAAATTTATCGACTCAAATAAAAAAATCATTAATTATTTAATGAACAATTGGACAAACATTGAAACAGTACACACATTTGACTTTGAGGACCTATATTCTAAAATAAATTTAAGAGATCTAAATAATAAAATAACCAATATATTTATTTAATGAATTCATTAATGACAAAACTTTCTACATTAAAATTATTCATAACAGATATAAAACATTTAAATTAGATCTTAAAACAGCAAAAACTCTACTGGAAACATTTTTAAATTTTAACTATATAGAATTTAAAAATAAAATATATATTCAATCAGAAGGCGTTCCCATGGGAACTTCTTCTAGTCCGTTATTAGCCAATCTAATATTGTTCTGGTACGAAAGAGAATACTTTCTACAAAATAATATTAATTGGCAAATATTCCGATATGTAGATGACATAATAATATTTAATAATCCACAGTTTAAAAAATTAACACCTGAAATATATCCTAAATACTTGAAACTTAAGAACAATGAAAAAATTTATAGAAACAAAAAAGTTAACTTTTTAGACTTGAATATAGACCTTACAAATAGTGCTGTTAGAGTTTATAATAAAAAGAGTAATTATAATTTCAATATTATAAAATACTGTAATATGAATTCTAATATATCATTAAATTGCTGTTAGGGTATATATTATGGTCAGTTTCTAAGATTTTATAGAATAAATAATATATTAAATAATTTCATAGGAGATGTTAAAAATTTAAACATGGAATTTATTAAAAACAAATTTAGTATCAAACAAGTAAAATATTTCAACAGTATATCAATTATAAAATATTTAAAAAAAAATAAATGGAAATATCCATTTATGAAATCAACTTTCTATAATTTCTCTTAATAATAACTAATACAAATTTATAATCTTTAACAGTTAATTAAACTTTGATTAAATAACTGATTAAAAGATTTTTTCACAAGATTTTTAAAGTGTTATAGTATATAGTTCATTTTGTTTAATCTCCAATTTCTGGGGAGGAAAATGGAAGTTAAATAAAGGTGAATTTGCACAATTAATAGCTTTATTAAACTCTTATAATTTGCCTTTTTAAAGGAATATTAAAAGATGAATAAGTGTTGAATCAGTTATTTTGATATAACTAGCTGTAAAGATTATGAAATTCAGCTTTCTTCCCTTAACTATTTTTCCTTTCTTCTTTAATTTTCTTGTTGTTCAAAAAAATTCTGAATAAATGGTCTAAATTTGAAATGTCCCCCCCCCCCGCAACATGTGTCAGCCAGAAATAGATATTCACAATGGAGGACGCCGCGGTCGAGGTAGGTTTACAGTTTGAATTTGTTAACACTTGTATCTGTTATATATGTTCATTTAAATATTTCACTGAAACAACTTAATATTAACACATAAAATCCGGTTTAAAAGAGATCTATGACATAATAAAGAAGGGGTGAAATGTCCTTGGGCTTTTATCTGAAGATCCCCGGTCCAGCAGATCTCTTTTTCCAATTTATTTCAATTTAAAGTTTTTTGTGTATGTCTGGTCTACCATTAGGGTTTCAAAACATAATATCCAAACTTATAACTGTTAATTCATACTATAGATATATTACTAAATACAACTATTTATAATCATATTATAAAATAAAAAAAACCTTTAAAAATCTTTTAAAAAAAAGGGATAAAATATAAAATTATAAAAATATATATATATATACTAACAATCTTATCTGCCTTCTTTACAAAACTTTTTTTTTTCCTTATTATTAGTTTGATTAAAAGTGCATGGTTCTGTCTTTCTCTCTTTTTGCTAACTATTATATATATTCTCACTTCGATTATTCTATATATAGGATTAGAGTATTTCTAAATGACGTGTAAAAGCCGATGTAAAAGACGTTACGTTGTTAATTTTTATTGTTATTAATTATAAATATATAATTAACTTGATGATGTATTAGAAGTAAAGGATTTTTTTTTCTCTCTCTATCTACAAATTAATAACATTTTACAAATTTTATAATTTGAATTTAAATGATCATAATAGTGAAGATAATCTTAATACATAACTGGACTATAAAATAAATAACTATTTATTATTATAATTAATTTAGATTTAGCTTGCTAATCTAATCAAATCTAATTGATATAAGTTATCATTATTATCAGTTTGCTCCTTAAGATTTAAAATTAGAATCACTGTTATAATTTTGTTATATAGTTTCTACACTATATATATATATATATATATAATTTATAATTTTCCTTTCAATTCCTTGCAAAATGTTCATAGTAACATTTGAGATGGCAATATTAATATTGTATCTTAGAAAATTAGTAAAAACAAACTTTAGGATGACACAGCAATTTATTTGAGGCACAAACTGAAATTGATAAAATTTAAGAGAAGCAATGAGTGAAGTTTAGGCAGAGTAAGACAACATATAAAATTCAAAATTAATAATTCTGAAATAGAGCAATCCATATTTAAATTATAAGATAGTAAAAGGAAAAAATATATTGGATTGAAAAAAGTTTTTTTGCCAATATTTCGGCTGGCTCAACGCCAACCTTTATCGAGACATTACATTTTTATATACACAAACTCAGTACCGCATAGTGTTATAATATATAAATAATATTATATTATATAAATATTGGCAAATAAATATTTTATTCAATCCAATATATGTCTTAAAAAAAAAATAATAATTTGCTACAATATTTTACCAAAAGCATACATAAATCCTATTTGAATAAATGCATTCATAGCGTTATATGATATCCTCCCCAATTAATATATACTATAAAATTATATGCAAGAAAACATATTAATTAGCCCGAGTCTTATTAATTACGTAGATTAATTATTTCGAGAAAATATAGCCATCTATATATAGATAGTTTTCTTTATTACTCAACCTTTTTCTAAAATGATTAAATTTGAACAGTAATGGGGAGGTTTTAAATTTTAATTAACACTACCAATTATTTTCCAAGTCATATACAGGGTGATCCAAAAGTCCCGCACAACTTTAAAAATCAATAACTCCGCGAATATTTGCGCTAGAGCAATGCGGTAAACACCATTGTATTCAGGATACAATGGGATTTTTTATGGCAAATAATGAAAATTTCGAAATTGATTTTAGTTACAATTTTATTCGCCAGATGGCGCTCTACCAGAATCAGAGATTCAGCGGCCAAATTGTTTGATAAATTGAAAAATATAACTGATCGACACGTATTTTTCCTTTTTGAATACCAGGAAAGAACCCTAATAATATCAAATAACAAATTAATAAAACACCACTTCGCCAAAAGTATGAAGAATTGGTTAACGATTTTCAAATACAATCAGAGATATGTAAAATAGGTAAATGCAAATTAAAACATGTAGCAAAAATATTTATATTTTATATGGGGTTTTGTGAAATAGATTGAATGTTTGAAAAACACTGCTGATATCAATACACGAATTTTTGAAATGTTAATATAGTACCAAAAATTATGATGGCACTATTAATAGGATTTCTTGCTATAAGAAATGTGTAGTTTCTTGACTGATTGGCGACCCTTGACTATTTAACTGGATATTTGTCATGATCCAACAAATGAAATATAGAGGGGAGTGACAAAATATATTTGTCGTACTTTATTCCAAATATCCTATGGGCTTGTCAAATGTTATCATTGTTTATTATACTGTACACAATTTTAAAAAATGTGTCCCCTCAAATAAAAATAATTTTTAAATCGACCTTTGCGTTGAAAAACGTGGTAGTAAAATCATTTTGTATTATTATTTTTCACAAAATTTCTAAAGTTATTGGTGTACAGAAAATATTCCTTATGCTATTTTTTCTAATGAGCGAAAATCGAAAACTAAACATAAGAGGAAAAATTGTGTGTACCAGTGTTATTCGAGAAGTTATAACACTCTGGTTTGCACGACATAATATGTGAGCAAATGACAAACAAAATATTACTGTTCACAAAAAAAAAAAAGGTCAAGATGTGAGGACAGCATTTATTATCCCCATATCCCAACACAAAGAGCTGCAAAATATTGGTAGATAATATAATACATGGCAGCTTATATAACACATGAGGTAACTGCCTTCTCTCTTGTATTAGGTAACAATCCTTGCTCAATGTGGCACCCTTCATTCTCAATCACCGCCTTCAGACGATAAATGACAGAATGGACAGCATTAAATAACATATCTGTTAAAATTGATAAAACGTGCCATCTGATAGAAGCCTTCAACATGGCCAATGTGGTAGGCCAGCATCGATAAACACACGATTTAATGTACCCCCATAGACAAAAATCGCAAGGCCTCAAGTCTGGTGATATTGTAGGCCACTGGTATATAAAGTGGCGACTTATCACACGATTTTCACCGAACGTATCCTTCAGCAATTGTTTGGCACCTCGGGAGATATGAGGAGGTCCTCCATATTTCATGAATGTTATTTCGCTTAGTGCTTTTGCCCTGGAATATGGGAATACCATTTTCTCTCAAAAGTTGAACATAACGTTCACCAGTTACAAAAACGGGTTTAAAAGTTCTTCCATTGATTTTTCAAAGAAAAATGGCCCAATAATAAAAGAAGTGAACCCACACAAAACTGTAACTCTAGGCTGGTAAAGAGGCATTTCTGTAAAAATCCTAGGGTTTTCTTTTGCCCAAATGCGGCTGTTTTGAATGTTAAATTCTCCGTTTAGAGAAAAGTGAGCATCATCTGTCCACAGAACATTCGACAGCCAGTTTTCATCAATATCAATTTTCCGGAAAACCCATGCAACGAATTCTTGACGCATCTCAAAATCGCCAAATTTCAGCTCGTGAAATCTTTGAATTTTGTATGGGTACACACAATAGAGACATTAAGTGAAGCGTCTTCGGATATCACAATCATACTCGGCGAATTTAACGCCAAAAGTTCAATTTGGGGATCACCTGTCCAGGATAACAAAAGTCAGCAGGTTGAGGACATGCTAACCGACCTCGACCTTACACCGTTAAATAACGGAGAGAACACCTACCTATCTAAGTCCACAGGCACAGAATCCGCAATAGACATCACAGGGATAAATTACAACATCGCACCCACAACACAATGGAAAATCCTGAGAGGTGCAATCAGTGACCACAGACCAATTTTAACAACCCTAAACTTCAAAATTGAGAATGTCCATTAGAATAAAAGAACATGGAACTTTGGGAAAGCAGACTTGAAAAATATTCACAGAAAAGCTTGAAGAACTGCGCAACGAAAAATTGAATTACAGAACGCTTGACAAAAACTTGGAAAAATTCTCTTCGAACATTTCAAAAGCTGCAAAAGCATCGATACCTAGAGGTAGACATAAAGACCTGTGGATAACTTACTGGAAGGACCACAACATCGAGGCAATGATTTCAGAGAGAGAGAGACAATATCAATGAACTTAAAAAAATAAAACAGAAGAAAACAGAAAGGAACTCATTGAAATCAGTCACAAAATAGAACAAGAAATTTGGATATGCAAACAAGAAAAATGGCAGAATTCTGCGAAAAAATGGATCCAAGAAAGGACAGCCAACACTGGAATATGATTAGAGTGTTAGAGAACAATCAAAACCAACACCAATCCTCCAATACTCTAACCGATATGAATAGAACAGCGAGAACGAGAACAATCAGATGGCTGACATAATTGCTGAATATCTTTCAAGCACTTCCATACTCAACTATACGAATGAAGACAGGACTCTAAAAATAATATAAACCAGTTAGTTAAACAAGCAAGAAACTTCCATCAACAAGATATTTTCTCGAGAGACTTCACATTGAATGAGCTAAACTTATCAATAAAATATCCAAGAGGTCACCAAGAGATAATCTAATCTTTGGTCAAATGATTAAACACTTTGAAGACAAAGCTAATAATCAACTCCTACGAATACTGAACATTTCATGGCAAACTGGTAAACTACCAAAGAATTGGAAGATATCAATTATAGTGCCAATACTGAAGCCAAACAAAGATGCCAAGGAATACAAGAACTATCGGTCAATTGCTCTCACCAGCATACTTTGTAAAATACCAGAACGAATTATCCACTCTAGGCTCATAGTCTGGCTCACTAACAATAAAAAATAAACCTCTACCAAACTGCCTATAGATCCCAGCACTGTACGACTGATCAACTGTTCTACTTCTGTCAATCAATAATAGATTCTTTCCAGGAAAAACCGCCAAAGAAGACCACGGCTATATTCCTTGATATGACCTCAGCTTTTGATCGAGTGTGGAGGGAGAAATTACGTGAAAAGCTGCACAACATCGGAGTAAGAGGAAAAACCTTAATCTGGATTGCAGACTTCTTAAGGGGAAGAAGGTTAAAGGTTCGGGTCAATGGAGAATTTTCCGAGGACCGAAGAACATGGGCTGGTGTACCTCAGGGATCTGTGCTCAGTCCTCTACTCTTTCTGCTATATATTAACGACATCCATCCTTACCTCACTGAAGACACAAAGGTTGTCTGTTATGCAGATGATATAGCCATATGGCACACAAGTAGCAGCATAGAAAAATCGTAAAAAATACTGAACACATCAATGAGAGGACTGGAGAAGTGGGCAATGGAACTGCAAATGACCATAAACCCAATAAAACCAAACCTATGCGTCTTCTCCACTCACAGCGAAAAAGGCATAAATATAACCACAAAATAAGCATAAACAAACAAATAATTGATAAAATTAGAAATCCATAATACCTAGGTGTGATACTGCAGTCCTGGATCTTTCAAGTTGGTCTCGAGGACCACGCCATCACCATCTCCTAAGCGGCGAAGTTCGCGATCTACGTATTCATCGTAGATCGCAAAATGCGTGGTGTCGCTGGAGACCCACTGGCGATTCTCCACCAAATTCTGCAGCGCTGGCAGAGGCGCCATATTCATTGTACATAGTGTATATAATGCATATTATCTTATTTTAATAGTGCAGACTGTGCATGTATTGACAAGATGTCAACAAAATTATTTTAATTATTATTGATGAGGAATTGGAATTTTCAGAACACATAATTAGCACCTCAAATAGAGCTATCAGAACACTAAACATTCTGAGAAGGCTATGTGGAATAAATTGGGGAGCAAAACCCAGAATTCTCAGAACAAGATATACCACCTTAATAAGGCCGATAATGGAATATGCAACACCGGTCTGGGCTCCCTCAAGCTCATCACTAAAAGTAAGACTAGACAGTGTTCAAGCAAAAGCGGCCAAAATAATCACTGGTGCTGTTTCATCCACCAACAATGAGAAAATTCAGAGAGAATGTGGTCTAGACCTACTCGCTCGAAAGCAGAAGACAAAATAAAAACAACTTGGATCGGCATTTCGGAAACGAGGAACCAGAGGACGAGATCTCTCTGACCACTTGTGGTTTGGTAGATCCGCTATTTCTGAGAATGAGGTGAAACTGACGGCTTTCAAGTACGGGAAAAGGAAATCTCCTGGTCCCGAAGGGATCGATAACACGGTCGTGAAATCCCTGGTAAGGATGCACCCATCGCTTCTTTCCAGGTTATTCAATAGGTGCCTGGACACTGGTACATTTCCTGAGGCATGGAAGGTTGCCCGAGTAGTGCTTCTCGAAAAGTCTGGTAGAAAGGGTAATTCTCCTAATGATTATCGTCCGCTTTCTTTACTAGTGTGTCTAGGTATGGTCCTGGATAGCCTACTAGCTCAGCGACCGAAGCATTGGCTAGAGAGTAATGAACTCCTTTCCTCTTTCCAACATGGTTTTAGGGAAGGGAAGTCCACAACCACAGCTCTGAACGAGGTGTTAGAGGGGGTTGAGATGGGCTTAAATAAGGGTGCTTGAGTTCTTTTCGTGGCCCTGGACATTGATGGCGCGTTCAGCTCCATGAGCTGGAACAAGCTGATGAGAAATTTGATGTACATGGGTTGTCCTGATAATTTGTGCAGCTTGGTTCGTGACTTCCTGAGGGATAGACGGATTAGCCTCAGTTTTGGTGGGCGGAAGTTGGAAAGAAACTGTGCTAGGGGTTGCCCCCAGGGCTCTTGCTGCGGACCTATTCTGTGGAATATCCTGGTAAACACCGTTTTTCAGAAGGAGCTCCCTGAGGGAGCCAGGCTGGTTCTCTATGCTGACGACCAGTTCCTCATCATTGAGGCTGCTTCGAGAGCGAAGGCTGAGAAGTGTGTTGGAGCTTCTCTTCAAATTCTCTCGATCTGGGCCCATGACTCTGGCCTTAAGTTCAATGTCTCCAAAACTAAAGCCCTCAGCTTTAAGCCTAGGGACATAAGAACTAAAAGGAAAGGGATCAAATGGGAACACAAGCCGGCTATCCGGATGGAAGGACGGAGGGTAGCGTTGGTCAATAGATTGACCATTCTGGGGGTGGTCATTGATGACAAGATGGGTTGGCAATACCAGGCAGAGGAGATGGTGGCGAGAGGCAGGGAGGCGTTGTGCAGGCCTGTCCTGGTTGGCTCTCAACAGGAGGGGGGGGGAGAAGGAGGATACTATTTTTAGTAACCTCTGCCTCTCCTGTGTCGAGCCAATCTTGCTATATGCTTCTGGGGCTTGGTGGCGCCGAAACAGGGATCAGAAGGTGGCAACAACTCTAGAGAGAGTGCAGAGGACAGCGGCACTCAGAATCACACTACCAGCAGTGAGGCCTTTTTGGTCCTCGCTGGGCTTATTCCCCTGGGATTGAAACTAGAGGAGGGTACCATCAGACAGAAGATCTGGAAGAACAGGGAAGATGCCCTGGGACTTGAAGCGGGGGCCCTGGAATCGAATAGGGATCCAAGGAAGCCTCCGCAGTGGTTGCCAAAGTGGAATTGGAGTCCTGGAGGGCCGACGGGGATTGGCACAGAGGTTTTCACTGATTGTAGTAAGTCTGGAACCAATACTGGAACTGGGGTAGTGATATTCACTAATGGAGAGCTGATCTACCAAGAAAGTTTAACACTCAGAGTGGACAAATTGGTCTTTTCAGCCGACTTGGTTGCGATCAGGGTAGCTCTCAGAGTGTGTGCCGAGAAGAACTTCAGCCCGGACCGCCTCTATTCAGATTGCATGTCGGCCCTCGTCGCCATCAATATGGAGAAAGGGCAACTCGCGCATCAAATAATCCAGGAGCTGGAGATGATGACGCGGGCTCCGGAGCTCCCTTGGTTTAGGAGACACAGCCTCATCGAAGGTAATGAGTTCGCAGACAGGATCGCTAAGGCAGGATGCTTTAGAGGTAGATCACTGAGGACCCCAGTGACCAAGAAAGAAGTTTATAGGAGGATCAAGGGGCACGTCCAGGACTTATGGTTGGACAGATGGAGGAACAGTGTGAAGGGGAGAGAGGTATTCAATGGGGTAACAACACCCAAGTTTCTCTGTAAGGTAATGTCCCACGAACTCATTAGGGTAGTTCGGGACATGAGCCCTTTTCCAGGAGTCTCCACAGATTTAAAATTAAGAGAAACCCTGATTGCGTCTATGGAGAAAGGGATGTGAATGCACGCCACTACGTCTTGGATTGTCCAAGGGTAGTGGGTGTGCAGGAAGAGAGAACCAACTATGCTTAGATGGGATCCTCCAGTTCTTGTTTATTTTGGCTACTGTTTCTATTTCTTTAAAAGTAAGTTTATTTTTCTGTAGCAAGGGTTCTTTTGTGCCTTTTTCGCTAGCGCATCAGCAGCTTCATTGCCTTCAATGCTAACATGTAAGGGTATCCATTGAAGGTGAATTTTTGAGGTATTGAGAGTTTTTGGAGATAACCAATTATGTTCCTGCTTACTTTGTCTCTAAGATCCTCTGTGTGACTCAAGTGTTGTATGGCATTTCTACTATCAGTAAGAATCCATATATCGTGATGTTTAATGTTTCTGATGGATTTTAAGACTTCATAGATGGCTATAAGTTCTGATCTGAAGACAGAGCAAAATTCTGGGTTTCTTCTGTTTATTTTCTCAAAGCCATTTGTGGTTTTAATGAGAGAGCCACTGCCAGTGTGTCCCAACTCGTCTCTGCTACCATAGGTATAGATAGTTATTGCATTTTTTAAAGGAATTTTATTAATTATTTCTAATGATAATTGTTTTAAGTATTCTGGATTTTGGTATTGTCGTTTGTAGGGTTCATTTAAAGTGGCATTAAAAATAACATTTTGTTAGTGGTTCGCATGGAGATATTTTTCAGCTAAATAATATTTTTCCACTTTATATTTTAAAAATCCATTTCTTTTGGCCAGGTGTAGAGGGCCTTCTTTTTTTGAGTCTTATATTGGGTTCCCAATTAAGTATGTAATTGAAAGTTCTGTGTTTCTTTTCATAACTCTTGATTTTGTTTATATATTTTTTGGCAGATTGTAGCTTATTCTATCCTTCAAGGGCATAATGTCTGCCTCGTAAGGTACAATATTATTAGGACAGGTTTTTCGAAGACCTGCAATAATTCTAGCTGCATTTAGTTGTATCCTTTCCAGTGTTTTTAGATTTGTTTCAGATTCTGTACCATAGATTTGATATCCATATTCCAAGATAAGTCTCATTAGAGATGTGTAAGGTAATTTTAGTGTTGTTGCTTCAGCTCCCCACTCTTCCTGAAATATATTTCAAGATTTTTATTCGGTCTCTTCCTTTTCTAACAACTCCTAAATATGCTTACTGGAGTTAATTTCTGGATCCAGGGTGTAGCCGAGATATTTAGGATGTTTATTATATTGCAATTGTTGTTCTTTCAGAATAATATTTGGTCTTATATTTTGTATAGTTTCTTATCGGTAGTAAAAAGACAGGTTTCAGATTTTTGGGGGTTAAATTCTATTTTATGTTTATTAGCAAAATTTTCTAGGTGGAGAAGAGTCTTGTTCAAATCTCTTTCAGCTTTTTTCCAGTTAGTGTTGCTGCTCCATAGAATAATGTCATAAGCGAAAAGTCCAATATTGGTTTTATGTGAAAATTTTTCTTCTATGCCTGCAATAAATAGGGTGAAGAGAGTTGGGCTAAGGATTGATCCTTGTGGTAATCCTTGGTACAATTTGAAGGTTTTAGATAGAGTGCCATTATATTTGACCCTGATTTATATATTTTTAAGGGAATCATTTATCCAAGTGATAGCTTTTCCATCAATTTTGAAATGTTTGTATAATTTTTTAATTAACTTGTTTTTCCATACCTTATCAAAAGCTTGTGTAAGGTCTAAAAAGTGGTGTGGTTGGTTGGTTTTTTGTTTGTGCATCTTTTACCTTTTGTGTGAAAAATAAGAGTTGGTCTATTTTCCCATGTCCTTTCCTAAATCCATATTGTTCTTCTGGTAAGAGATTTCTTGTGTCGGGGTGGTAGGTGAGTCGTCTGAGTATAATATTTTCCAATAATTTGCAGCAAATACTTGTGAGGGAGATAGGTCGGTAGTGTTTTAGGTCATCAGCAGATTTGTCAAAATTTTTGGGAATTATTGTTGCATTTTTACAGTCTTGAGGCAATTTTCCGGTTTTCCAGGAGTCATTGAAAATATTAAGAAGTCTTTCTTTGCCATTTTTGCCCAAGTTTGATATCATTCGGCCATGGATTCCATCTGGACCAGGAGTCTTGTTTAGGTCAGTGTTTTCTAATGCATAAGTTAGCTCTTTCATATTGATATTTTTCATGGAAAATATTATGAGTGCTGGTGACATTTTTACAGTCATGAATAATCTTTCGGGCCTTTTTTCAACCTTGATTTTACTACTTATTTTATATGAATTACCTAAAAGATTGGCAGCAATTTTGTCATTAGTTGCTGGTGTACTATCTGTATTCTTAATCATATTTGTGTTTTCAGTTTGTGGCTGGACTCTGTCAATTTGTTTTGCCAAATTCCAATGTTTTGTATTTGGGTTTCTTGGGTTCAGGTTTTCACAAGTTTGTTTCCATTTTTCCCTTTTCACATTTACGTATAATCTTTTTATTTTTGCAATCACAATGTTCAGTTCAGTTCTACAATTTGTTTGGTTTTGGGTGCACTTTTTTGTAGTTCATTTATTTTAGTTATAAGTGTTTGAACATTTTTTGCCTGGTGTGTATAATTTGGAATCCATTTCTTAATATTACCTCTTGGTATTGAAACTTTGTCTGCTTTAATAATGGTGTTTTCGAAAGATATCATTATAGCCTTTTTGAAGTTCCAGAATTTTTCTTAATTGAGCTAGTTTTGGTCTTGGTGCTAATTTCTATCAAATTAGGCAAATGATCACTTCCAAAAATTTTTAATATTTGCTATTTGCATTTGTGGAAAATGTCAGGATAGTAAAAACTTATATCAAGGGCTTGTGCAGTATTATAGCTTGTAGGAATGATGGGTAGGATTCCCATCATTTAAGCACATGAAGGCATTGTCGTCAAATATGTTTGATAGTATTTTGCCTCTTGGGTTTGGCGTAGAACATCCCCATAGTTGATGTTTGGCATTAAGGTCACCTACAATAATAGTGTTGTCTGTAAGAAATTGAGCCATTGTTCCATCGTCAATAGATGTATTGTTTGGAGGGTGATACATATTGTATATGTTGATGGCTTTGTTTTGATTGAGGTAGACTTTGATACCTTGGGCTTCGAGGTCTAATGTGTTTGTAATATTAACGGCTATGTCCTCATAGTACAAATTCTTGATTAAAAATGCTAGGCCACGCCCTTTAACAGCATACACAGATGGATCTCCAGACCTTACCCTGAGTAATGGAGGGGCCGGAATTAACATAATACTGCAAGATGGAACAAACATCAAAATCAAAGAAGGAGCAGGACAGATTTCTTCAAACTTCACTTGTGAACCGACAGCTATCTGGAAAGCCCTTGATGTATGCCTTAACCAACCATCCCTGCATCAAGCAGAAGGAATTTTAATATACAGCGATTCCATATCCGCTCTAGAAGCAATTCAGAAGGGCAATACTAAAATCACACAGAAAATACACTCGTTACTTACCCAACTGGAACCATTGGAGAATAACTGCATTCTACATTGAATCCCTGCCCATGCTGGGATCGGGGGGTAATGAAATGGCTTTTGAATTGGCAAAGGAAGCCAGAAAGTTGAGTCAAAGGAAAGAACAAATGTCATTATTTGACGCTGATTCTTTGTCAAAATACAAGATAATTAAACAAAAAATAAGAAAAGATCAAAATGCGAAATAAACTCTGAGAGAAAAATGACAAAAACTATAACAAGACTTAGAACAAAACACTATAAAGGAATGACAATACATCCAGATGGCACAAGAACCTATAGGGCATGCAACAATTGTCCCGGTGTGGAACTTACACCTATCCACATAATCTCATAGCCAGCAATGACCGCAGCCTTGCAGAAATTTGACATAGACCCTGAGCAGCAGCTTTACACACCCAAGATAGTGGACATTGCTGCTCTTGTGATGGAGATGCATGGATACATCTGAGGCTCTTTATTGGACACGACAACAACAACGGCATTCCAGAGTAAAATAAATTATCAGAGATAGATACATATTTTTCAAATGAATTAAAATAAATATAATCGATACTGAGTGAGAGTTGAATTAAAAATATTAGAAATTTATTATCTTCGGAAACAAACCGTATCTAAAATATCAATTTTCTTTTTGCTACATGTTTTAATTTGCATTTACCTATTTTACATATCTCTGATTGTATTTGAAAATCGTTAACCAATTCTTCATACTTTTGGCGAAGTGGTGTTTTATTAATTTGTTATTTGATATTATTAGGGTTCTTTCCTGGTATTCAAAAAGGAAAAATACGTGTCGATCAGTTATATTTTTCAATTTATCAAACAATTTGGCCGCTGAATCTCTGATTCTGGTAGAGCGCCATCTGGCGAATAAAATTGTAACTAAAATCAATTTCGAATTTTTCATTATTTGCCATAAAAAATCCCATTGCATCCTGAACACAATGGTGTTTACCGCATTGCTCTAGCGCAAATATTCGCGGAGTTATTAATTTTTAAAATAGTGCGGGACTTTTGGATCACCCTGTATATTCTTTTGATAAATATAGTTTTAATATTTCTTTATTCATGTATAAATATTGATGTAAACCTTTGAAAATTTTCATATGGATATATTATTGTCAGGTCAGAGTGAGACAAATATTCCAAAGGTTCATGTTAAAATATTTAATTAATAAAATCTATGAAAATTCTAAACTATTATAGACGCGTATGATTCTTTTAAGAAAATATTTTTTGATAAATATAAAGGATGTTACATACTTTATTATTTATATGTTTGAAAACATCAAATTTCTACAAAGTAGTTTAATATATCTTTGTAAACTTTCTTCATATTTTACAAAGCAATTTTGAAAAAACATATTTTGCTGCAAAATATAGGGAAAATATTAGATAAATATACCAAAAATTTCAAATTTAATTTGAATATAAAAGGTGAATATGTTCCTATTCTCTTAAAGTGAACGTTTAGTAATTTCTATAAAATATATTATAATTTAAAATGGCATATCCTGACTATGATGCATTAGCGCGCCATCTGTTATCAAAATACGAAACTCCTTTAGACGCGTATGATTCTTTTAAAAATAAAACAATTTCTACTGCCCTTACTGCAATGGAAAAATTAATGGGAGGGTCTGGCTCATCAGTGCTGAACCCTCCCAGCGATATCTACCATACCGCTGTTATAATGCATTTTTCGATCTTTATTTTATAGTGATACTGATGCTAGAATCTTGGAATGGGTATTTTAGATGAACAACGGACATAAGCTTTGAGGACAGTAGAATTACATACAATGGTAAATATATGATATGCTTCGAGCAATCGTTCTTCCGCAAATTTCAATTTTTGTCTTTTATTAGAACAATTATATTATGATGCATCAGCGCGCCATCTGTTATCAAAATTCGAAACTATTATATACTCGTATGATTCTTTTCAAAATTAAAAACATGTTTAATAATTAACAAGAATGATAAGGGGTGATGACGTAGCCAAATATTTTAGTTGATAAACTTACAACAGAGTATTCACAATAATTATTCAGTGATGATATTTTCAACCGTTATAAAATTGATCAATGTTTTCTCTATATTGTAGAATGATATTCTTTATCATTAACTAATATAATATCAATTTATTTGAATTTTTCTAATTATAAATTAAATAATTAAACAGTTTCTGGAGATGAGTTTCTTTATATTTTATTAAACACAACCTTGAGCTTCCAGAAATTTATGCTTTTCTATGAGTACATAAAAACGAATAAATGGCTTTAAGATTCTATCTAATTTCATACACCCCCTTAAATATTGGGTAGTTATTAAATGAATATATAATTATATAACATCTTAACGGCTTTTATTCGTTTTTATGTAGTCCTGTAGAAGGGCAGAAATGCCCGAAAGTTCGAAGTTGTGTTTAATAAAATGACAAGAAACCTGGAATCTGTTGCATGATTTAACTAATATTATAATATATTGAAGTTATAATTATGGTGTCTCCTGTTATTTCCCTAATTTATGAGACGTACGCATAAGTAAATCAATAGGTGATTAAGGTGAATGCTCGAGGTTGTGTTTGTAGCGTCCACACTTTGCTTCAGCGAGCGCGAACTGGGAGAAAGCTTCACTAAACAGACGGGCAGTAGTGTGACGGCGCAGCTGAGAGAACACCTGACTGTGCATGCGCGGGCGGCATCCGGGACTCTGGCCACGCGCTTTGTCAACAACATGGCTTGCTTCCAACGGCCGTTACTTCTTTTCTCTTTATATATTTCTGGCTTTAAATAAATTAATTTATTTTATAAAAATAATTATAATTTTATCAGCGGCCTTTCCACAAGCTACACCAAGACGCACGCAAACATCCCACACGTTTAATAAAATGACAAGAAACTCATCTCCAGAAAAAAAAAACTGTTGCAATATTTAATTGATATTAAAATATATTGATGTTATAATTGATCTTCTGATATTTCCCTAATATACGAGACGTACGCATATATATTCAATTAATATTTTACTTTTCAATATAGGTTCGACACCCAAGCATCCCTCCAAATCCTCTTCTTCCTGAAATGGGAATGGTGGTTCAGTATTCTCTTCAGTTACCAGATCCCAGAGCTTTACTTTAGAAATATTAACTATTGTTGCATGCTTATTTTCGGGTTGGCAAGGCTTATCTATTTCTATGGTTTGTGGTGAGGGTATGGAAGTTATGGTGTATGGTTCTGGATAAAAGGCTGGCATGAGCTTACCTTGACCTGATTGGTAAGGGATCTTATAAAGGACCTCATTTTATGGGATTCATTATATCTTTTTACCAATTTAAGATGTAATTTTCCTGTATTTTCATTTGCAATTCTCCTAGCCTCTTCTATGGGTGGATATTCTCTTGTTAAATTATTGATATATGATGGCGTTATGCCAAAAAGCAAATAAACGGGAGGCATTTTAGTTATGGAATGAGGAATACTCCGATATTCTTCTAAGGCCTTTTGTAATAATTTGGGCCATGGTATTCTGGGATTTTGTTGATGGTGAAGTCTAAGTTTTGAGATAATTGTCGCATTCGCCCTTTCTACAAGCCCATTACACTGTGGGTGCGAAGGGGATGTCATCACGTGTTTTATGCCTTTTTCTTGTATAAATTTGTTAAACCTTTTGGACACAAATGAGGGGTGCTTATCAGTAACGATAATTTTTGGTGTACCTACATTTAATAACTGATTTATTATATTGATGTACGTTGCTATAGACGTACTCTTAGAAGGATAAGCCCAGATGTATCTTGAGTGATGATCAACTATCACATGAAGACAATTCTTTGTACTGTTATAATCCCATAATCCTAAAATACTGTCAAGGGCAACTACATCAAATGGTTTCTCATCTAGTGGCAAATTGCCCATGGGTCCATACGAAGGTGTAGTTGGCTTCTTTACAGACTGACATATTTTACATTTCAGAATATAATTTTTTATTTGTCCTATCATTCCTTTGAAATAATATTGTGTTGAGATAACTCTAGCCATTGAACTTATGCCTGGGTGTCCTAAACTTTCGTGAGCCCTACTTATCAATTGTTGTTGTAAGGAGGGTGGTACGATAATCCTATCTCTATTTTTTAGCCTGATATAAGTAATACCGTTTTTAATGAAATATAGTTTAGATGAAGGCTTAAGTAATGATTTTTGTTCGTGTTCTATATTTTGAATAGTTAAGAAGCAGGTATATGGCAGTCGAGACAACATGTCGGCTTCATGATTCTCACATCCCTTATTATATTTAAATTCCAAATCATATTCTGATAATTTTAGCGCCCATCGGAATAATCTACCGTTAGTATGTTTGAAATTATTTAACCAAATTAATGCCTTATGGTCGGTATGAACTATCACATGTTGACCTGAAATATAGGGATGATATCTTTTACATGTTTCTATTATCGCCAATAATTCAAGTTCTGTTATTGTATACTTGGATTCTGCTCCCCTTAAAGCCCTACTATAAAACGCTATGGGTCTTAAGGTGCCATCAGGATACTCCTGTTTAAGTACGCCTCCTAAACCTGCAATACTAGCGTCGCAAAAGATATGTGTAGCTAATAATGGATTATAAATTTGGAGTATTGGTTTCGAAACTAATGCTTCTTTAAGGGCTTCAAAACTCCTCTGACACTCTTCACTCCACGTAAATTTTACATATTTTTTCAATAGATCATTTAAAGGCGCTCTCAACTTATTAAAATTATTTATAAATTTTGCATAATGCGTAACGCTGCCCAAAAATGACCTTAGGCTTCTAACATCACGAGGAGGGGGCAAAGATTTAATTATACCAACATTAGTACTTGAAGGAGAGATTTGATCTCCAAATATTTCGTAACCCAAATAATTTATCTTTTGCATAAAAAACAAACATTTATATTTCCTAAGTTGGATACCTTCCTCTTGTAGGATTGCAAATATTTCCCCAAGGTGTTCTAAATGGGATTCGGTATCATTTGAGAAAACCAAAATATCGTCAAAGTAAGATATTATATTTTTAAGTTCATATATCTGCAATATGGAAGTGAGGATCCTGTTAAAAATAGCAGGAGCTGTCCGCAATCCAAATGGTAATCTGCACCATTGGTAAGAACCTTCTGTGGTGGTAAAGCAAGTGATAGGTTGATCTTTTTCGTGTAAACCAATAGTCCAGTATGCACTTAGAATATCAAGGCACGAGAATACGTTTGAACCTTGCACCTTTTGGATGATATTTTCAACTAAAGGAATTGGGAAACTATCTCCTATCAGTTTTGAATTCAATTTCCTAAAGTCTATACATAGTCTAGACTTATCATTTCTCCCTTTTTATGTGTAAAAGTTACTGGCGAACTATATGGAGAAGAAGCATGCCTAATAATCCCATATTTTAATAATTGCCTAATTTGTTCCTTAATTATTTCGGTGTCCCTTGGATTATGTCGATAAGGTCTGAGACAAACAGGAGTTTTATCTTTGAGTCTTAACCTGGGGGGATCTACTTTTAATGGTCTAATATTATATTTGTTTTCAACAAAAATATCATTATAGCGACTTAATAAATGTAGAAATTATTCTTAAGTTTGTCATCATTATTTAGATAGCTGTCTTCTAGGTTTGGCAAGGGTAAGGGTCGAAAGTTTGGTTGGTAAACGAGTTTAGATTTAAAACAAGAGGGGACATTTATGTTATATTGATCAATAGTTTTATCTAAAAGAGGTAACATTTTTATGTGATTACATTTTCCTGAAAGTTTTAAACAATAATTATGTTTTTTACAATATTTAACGTTATTAGAAACACCAAAATATTTTTTTGAGTTATCACAATATTGCAAAGCATTGAGTTCATCTTTAGAAAATGTATATTGAAATTTGGATAAAAACACATTATTTTGCATAATAACATTCTCATCAAAATCAATCTTTAGGTTAAAATATTTCAGGTACTTAGTGGATATTATCAGAAAATTTGAATTTGGATTATCAATAATATAAAAATAACATATAGTTAGTTATATCTCCAATCCTGATCGTTAAACAAATGTGTCCAAAGATTCCGATCCCATTAGATACAGTGCTAAATATATTAGGTGTGTTTGTGTGTTGCTGGCTAGAGTTATTTATCTTATCTAAAAGGCATTCAGGTAATAGGTGTACGGAAATAATATTAATGTCACTGCCGGAATCAAAAAGCACTAAATAGGTTCCCAAGAGCAATGAATCTACCCCAACGTCACTCATCACTCCTGGGCACCATCATTGTTTCCCTACATTACCTCGAAAGTCTTGGTAAAACTGCTTTCGCCGGGTTTCTTGTCGGTCGCCAACCTCTCTGCCGGGGCGGGCACCTGAAGGAAGAGAACCCTGTGAAGGCGTTGCATTCCTTGAGTCGACATTCTGAAAATCCCGTCGATATCTGGGGCCATTAAATGGTGAAGATGTCTCTTCATGTCGAAATCCTTCTTCCAGGGAAGATGCAATCTTAATCCACATGTCCAGATTAGCTGGATTGGCAGCGATCAAAAATGGTCTTAGCTTCGCGTTTACATTCGAAAAAAGCGCTTCCAGGGTCTGCTCCGAACTTATATTCAATATATTTGCCAACTTCAGTTTATTAAGATAGTAGTCCATAAGGGGTTGTGATGATAGCTTCTTTTCAGTCCAAAATTGCCTCATCAATCCACTTGTCGATACCGGGAAAAATGTATTCATAGCTTGGTGAAGTTCATCCAAAGTAAACACGTCCTGGCACATCGAGGCGTATTGATAGAGCATCATTTTCTGAAACATTTTGAAGCTTGACTGTTCTTTCAAAAATATTTCGCCATTCTTGATACGTAAGGCCTGTATCCGGGTAGAAAATCAGCAAAATTTCTTTGATTGAAATGTCTACTCTCGCTGCGGTAACAACCTCTTCTTTCGGTAAAGTTTTCAAGTCTTTCTTCGATGTCATTTCGAATTTATTCCCGTAGGCAGCGATCCTGTCGACTAGCTGATATATTTCTATTCTAGATGTGTGAAAAGAATTAGCAGTCGTTTGTGGCCGTCTCCACCTCAATAATCATCTCTTTATTTTTTCAAATCTTTTTAAACAAAACAAAAATTTACATACTCCATTTAGTTAAATCTTCAGTAAAAAAAAAAACAAAATAAAATTTACATTCTATCATTCAAAATGTATCATATATATATATATACATCTAGTGGAACAAAAATAAACTAAACATTGATTTTAACTGTTCCCTCATATCAATGTTTAGTTGATTTCTGTTTCAACATATGGCTACATGTGCTTTTGTTCAGGATATGTCCTCATTAATTTTAATATATATATTAAAAATAATGGAAGCATATCCTGACCAGGAGCACATGTGCTTTTAGATGGCAGAGCGCCATCTAGTGAAAGAGAAATCAACTAAAC
>CP092878.1:68351547-68397281 GCA_030710605.1 Cordylochernes scorpioides
GTACAAATATACAATTTGGCCAGCGAACAATAAAGCTGTAAACCACAGTATGGATAACAATATCAAAACAAACAGCCAACCACACACGCAAGATTACCTCATATCAAGTTACGAAATATTTAATGAAAAATCGGAAATCTTTAATAAAACTGATATTGTTATTGATTCCAAATATAAATTGAAAAAAAAAAACAAATATTAGATATACACAAAATTGGAATTTCTATTTTTGAAACGGAGGAAAATATTTATGTTTCATTATGTCTCAAGTAGTGGGTGGAGGTCATTGGGAGGGTTTAATTTTGTTCGGAGGTTTGAAAAACTCGGACAGCGCAGCTTTACTGGAACATCTACAGGCTGCTTTCTGAAAATGTATTCTATTTAAGACTTGTTCCTGGTATATATATTTCATATTAAAATATTATTTTATTTAAAATTAAATTTCATAGATACAAATACTCTGTTAAATCGATCGCCAGAGGTCACGCTTCCCCTATAAAAACTCATTGTTGTTGTTTATGTGCCCGGAAAAGTCCCCACTGAGACTTCTGCGGGCGAAAGCAAGAATAATTCCGTTGTTGTTTCCCGATGGCCGGCTCAAACCTTTTGTACATTATGTAAATAGGTTTTTTATCTTTTGATTCTTGCGCCTTAAGCCAGGCAGTACTTTTATCAAATTATGTTTTTTATATATTTCTTCAGCTCGATTAAACCAATTACTGATCAAAACTATATTTATAATTATTGCCACGACTGCAGAACAAAAAACATACGAATGTACCTTTTTAAAACCTAAGAAAATATGTTTTTTTCACAACATATATATTTATAGTATTAATTATGTTACCTATTATACAACCACTGGATAAAATTGTTAAATAGTTTCTATACACGTTTTATATATTAAAATATATATTATATTTTTCTATTGTTTTCTGATGTGTTAAGGATATTTACGCAAGTTTGGCCTTAAATACCCACTTTTTGGTTTTTCAAGAAGCCTCTGGGACCAAAACTATTTTCGTTCTCAGTGGTACAGCCTGCTCCACGCTGACAAGCGCGAAGCGCGTTCGTGGATGACTTTTCTTGATTTATCAAGAAATTGGGTTGGCCAAATATCACAGAGCAAGTTAAATAAACGTTCATTATATTTTTTCTCCAATATATGGCGTTCTGCTGTCTAAAAAGCACGTGTTCTTTTGGTCAGTATATGCTTTCATTATTTTTAATATCAACACCTGACCTTTTTATTTATTTTTTTGTATTGTGTGTCCCATATAAAATATGTAAATAATACAAGATAACTAATACAGATATATAAATAATAGTTGAATATTCATTTTGCTATACCAGGTCTATTAGTATGAAACGCGAAAATTTCAGTGAATTCAAAAGTTCACCAATTCCATACAACAAAAGATTTTTTATTCAAAATAATTGCCCTGATTAGCTATACACTCGGACCACCTTTCAGGCAATTTTCGAATTCCTTGTCTGAAAAATTCTATTCCTTTTGAGTCGAACCAGTCAACAAGCCATTTTCGGAGTATGTCTGAGTTCGAAAATTCCTGGTTTTTTAGGGCGTGTCCTAAAGATGTGAAAAGGTGGTAGTCCGACGGCGCTAAGTCTGGTGAGTACGGCGGGTGGGGTAAGAGTTTCCAGCCCAAGTCTTTTATGGTGTTTTGACCATCGTAGCGTTGTGGGCTGGAGCGTTGTCATGCTGCAGTATCAGCTTGTTGTGCTTTTCACGCCACTCTGGCCTTTTTTCATTCAACGCCTCTCTCAATCTGTGCATTTGTTGTTCGTAGCGACTAGTATTGACCATTTCGCCAGGTTTCAGGAGCTCGAAATATTCTACGCCGGTCTGGTGCGCAAAGCATTGCCTTTTTTCCGAAGCGATTGGGCCTAGGCGTCTGTTTTGGAAATTGGCCGGGCAGGCCCCATTGGCGCATAGGATTGCTGAAGTGGATCCATTTCTCATCAGAAGTTACGATTCGGTGCAAAAATTAATTCTTTTCATGCCTGGCGAGCAGCCCTTCGCAGGTTACCAGACGCCGTTCTTGCTGCCTTTCGCTCAACTCGTGGGGGACCCATCTGGAAAGCTTTTGGGTCATTCCAAGGCTGTTTAAACGTAGGAAACAGCACCTTGAGACACCAGGAGCTGTTTCGCGAGTTTCTCCTGAGTTTCTCCAACAAAGCTTGCAGCTCAGCTTCCTCGAACTTTTGGGGCGGTTTTCGACGTGGTTCATTATCAAGTTTGAAATCGCCACTTTGGAATTTTTTAAACCACCTGTAACACTGCGATTTGCTCAGAGCATGGTCGCCGTAAACTTCCTCGAGCATTCGGTGGGCTTCAGTGGCACCTTTCTTCCAGTTGAAGGCGAACAACAAAACTTCCCGCAAATGAGCACTTTTTGGCTCGGAAATCGCCATTTTCCACAGGCTCCAGAATTTTTCCACAATTTGAATTTTTCTAAAACTGCACGCGTGCTGATGCCACGTGAGTCTAAAAACAAAACGCCTTCAACAACGCCACCGTCGGCTCAAATAAAGTTGCACAACACCCTCTGACAGCCATTTTCGCGTTTCATACTAATAGACCTGGTATACTATGTAGAAGGGCTAATAATTCCCCAAAACGTGAGAGAATATAATTATAAAGCAAGAAACCTATCCTTGGAGGTCGTTTTCCATTATTACTTACATTTCAGAATATTCTATTTTTCGAATTTACAAAAGGTTTTGTAATATGTATTATTGGTACTGAGTATATGTAATATTAATTGATAAAATATACACGTGGGTTTTTCAACTGTGATTACAGAAAACATCAGACACTGTAATATGGAGAACATCGGATGTAGTTCTTGTCCAGTAGATACAGTATCAATTTTGTAGTCGCTAATGCGGACTGAATCACCTAGATCCATCAGTGGACGTTCCACAACTGCAGGACTCTTGATTCCCGAATCCTCATGTTTGGCTCTGGTTGCAATAGCTAGAGAAATCTAAATCCAGGCGATAGATGATCATATAAAATGAATTGTTTTACAACACACACTCTATTCGTATATGGAAAAGTTGTACAAACGTGAAAGTGTCCTGAGATCAGGAGAATAAATGAAGAAGAAAGGCATCTGCTAATCGTGTATCTATCACAGGGCATAATCATGGGTTGATATTTAACTTGTAAAATAAAATATTGAAAAGCTTTCAAGGCTTTATCACAAGTAAAAATGACCATATTATTTCAAATTTATTGTTAAATTGTTGTTTTAGTCCATCAAGTCAAAACCTTTTGTGTCTATATGAACAAATATTATCCAATTTGTTCTGTTAGTGACATCAATCGCATCTAATCTAGTGACCTCTTTCTTGACCACTAACCGTGTAACTAGAGGTTGCTGATGGCTTGCGCCACCTGTCAGTATAAATATTATTGATTTTTAATTATTTCATAATTGGCCATCATCAATTTGGTATAAGATGCACCTCAACGACCAAAAATAAGAGCCAACAGCCCGAAATGCGTGAGTGGTTAGCTTTTCTTGATTAACAAAGAATGGGTATTTTGCCGATATAAGTTTAATTAGAAATCAACGAACAGTTGATATTTATTACGAAAAATGACGCAAGCTATCATCAGCAGATACCTTTTACTCGAGAGCTTCAGGTGATTATTTTTCACAAACTTTATCCATATATTATACTCATATTTAGTACTTGAGTCCCTACACGAGGTACTAGAGGTGTACTAGAGATGGTTAGTTCTAAGGTCCTTTATCCTAGAAAAGGAAACACCCTACCTGTCTCCTCAACGTGGTGGAAGTGAACAACGTCTCACAGTAGCTAAGCCAGGAAAGGTCGAGCTGGGACCGGGATAAGTCTCCATCCTAATATACAAAAGAACACTTGTTTTCTCTTTAAAATGGAAATATCTTCTAGAGAAGGATAAAGCTACTATTAGGTCAACCCCCTATGTATGCAAATACAGGGGGAAAATCCACCGTATTATTTTCCCATGGAAATCCTCAATTGAACCAAAGCAACATATTTCCAACAAACCGGAACTATACATCACTCGTCTGATTGAGAATGAAAACCAATATTATGAATATTTGACATATAATTAATAAATATTATCAATAAAATTATCTTCAACTTGAAGCCTTCTATTGCTGAAATTTAAAAACTATATTTTGGTGCTATTTTAATATTTTTCTTCTATATTTTATATGTATTTAAAGAGAAATTAAGCTCTAAGGACTGTAGAAATAGGGTTTAATTATATATATATCAAAAATAAAGGTAGCCCTATAATTTGAGTTTTAATTTTAGAATATTATTTTGTCATATATAAAATACATATTTATATAATATATGTAAATATTATATTGTAATGTGAAAAATTAGACAAACGTTAGAATGACAGCAATTTAATTAAGGCAAGATACCAAAATAAAATATATACAGTACTAGAGAGGCAATAAGGCAAGTTTGCAGAGTAGGGAATTATAAATATAAAAATAATTACCCAATATATTATACTAGCGGACGTACCCGGCTTCGCCCGAGGTTTTACCCGAGTAAAGGTTTGTCTAACGAACATTTGTTAAAACAATGCTCTATAAACGTATAAAAAAAAAGATATATTTTGATAATTTGAAACTCGTAAATTTGAATCTCTCGATAAAGTGAACATTTTTTCCCGGTCCCTGTGAGCCGTGGCATCCTGAATTTTGTCTTTCATAATTTTCTACATTACAAAATCATCGTTTTATCTAGTGAACATATTTTCCCGGTCCCTTGAAAAATATTCGATAAGTTGAATAAAATCATGGTCGTGAATCTCTCGATAAAGTGATTATTTTTTCCCGGTCCCTGTGTGCCGTGTCATCCTGAATTTTGTCTTTCCTAATTTTCTACATTACAAAATCATCGTTTTATCTACATATTTTCCCAGTCCCTTGAAAATTACTCGATATGGACGTAGTTCCCGGAGGTTACCCGCCTAGTAATATTAGGGTATTAATCTTTGACAACCATCATGACTAGGTGAAGTAGAATGCCTCTGCCTTTGTCATTAATACTGGGAACATTACTCAGTGGCAGGCCGACTTAGCTCCAAAACAAATGGCCGTCTCTGACATGAGGAACAGACGCCATGTGCAGCCGCTCCTAACATGGAGTACAGACTCATCCTGTATCCCTGGATTAGGAGCCCTTACAGGGTACTATCAGCCGGGCCAGCTGAGCCCAGGTTTTTTAGTGAGCTTGTTACTGATCTCCCTCCTTCTTTTTCTTCCGGGCTTGGGACCGGCAAAGGCGGAGTTCCACAATACGTAGATAGTCACTATCTCTCTCTCTCGATCAAATCTATATTTGAAACTGGAGATTTACAGGAAATAAATGTTTGGATTAATACTTGAATTGAGAAGCGTCAACTTGGAGAATATGACTTCGGGCTAATGGTCCTCGTCAGCCTAGGGCGGTCTTTATTCCATACGATTAATACGGGATCTGTTGTAATCTTCACAATGGTGTCTAGTTTTGACGTAAGAGGCGCCCTGTGCTTATATAAATATGTGTTCGACAATACACGTAGAATGGAATGTAAATTGAAGAGACAAAAACAAATTAATTAATAATAAAAAAATAACGACTACAGGGAAAATAAAAATGGCTTAAGTTAGATAAACAGCTTTCTATAGAATACCGAGTGCACCGCAAGTTGACAGCGAGTTCAATTGGCTTTTCTGATACGTATTCTCCTCAAAGTCGCCCCGATTTCTTTATTAATTCCCCTGGAAGTTTTTTTTATATTAAATACGACATATATATATATATATATATATATATATATATGAAAAAACGAAAAAAAATAAAAGATAAAAAGATCAGGTGTTGAAATCAATAATAAAAATGGCATATCCTGACCAGGAGCACATGTGCTTTACAGAAGGCAGAGCGCCATCTGGTGGAACAGAATATATATATATATATACATATATTAAACATGAAGAAAGCATATCCTGACCAAGAGCACATGTGTTTTTCAAAAGGCAGAGCGCCATCTGGTGGAACAGAAATCACCTGAACATTGATTTAGCCTGTTCCCTGATATTTGGCCAACCTAATTTCTTGATAAATCAAGAAAGGTCATCCACAAACGCGTTTCGCGCTGTTGACGCTCGTCAACGAGCAGGCTGTACCACACACATGTGCTCCTGGTCAGGATATGCCTTCTTTATTTTTAATATCAACACCTGACTTTTTTTTTACTATTATTTTTTTTTCACATGGTAAGCGTATTCACGCAAGTTAGGCCTTAAATACCAATTTCTTGGTTTCCCAAGAAACTTCTGGGACAAATATTTGGTCGTAGAGCTACAGTCTGCACCACGATGACAAAGGCCAACAGCTTGAAACGCGTTCGTTGTTGTCTTTTCTTGATTTATCAAGAAATTGGGTTGGCCAAATATCAGAAAACAAGTTAAATAAACGTTTAGTTTATTTTTTTCCCACTAGATGGCGCTCTGCCATCAAGGAATATTCATGTGACCGCGGTAAGGATATGCCTTTTTTGTTTTTAATATTATATATATATATATGAGATATGATCCTGTCGACTCTTCTGTGATGATCCTGTCGACTTTCAATGTGGCAATAAAGTGATAATAATGTGGTGGGGAAAGGGAAATAATCACGCCACAAATAGGTAGAGGAATTTCAGGCAACAAGCGAGAGAGAGGTAGCGCGAGGAGATGGCCGCTGAACGACAGTTTGTTGTCGCCACCACCCCCAACTGTCCAAAAGTAGTTCTGAGGTTCTACGAAAATGGCCCCCTTGGAATGTGACTGATATATCAAGTGACCGGCCTTTACATCCTCCTCCCTACGTCTCTCTCTGGTCGACTGTAGATTTACTTTATTATTCCTGGAAGGGTAATATTTTGACATATATATATATATAACATTCAATCTCTCCTATTCTTATTGACCTTGATTTAAATTCGTTCCTAATAAATATTCAATTTTGATTGTTTAAATAGTTAAATAATTAATAAGTATATTATATTATAGCGTTCTGGATATAAAAACGCCCCAATATAAATATTTTATACTCCGAAAATCTAAACAATAATACCTTTAGAATTTAATATGAAAACATTATATATGTATATTAATATCTATATTTAAAACAAGATTTATAAACCTAAAAACTAAATATAAGAGATACATATGATAGGGGAGAATGGTGTGTAGGTTAGAAAGAAAGTTAAATGTGTAAAATTCTTACGAAATAAAATCCAAGCAGAAAGCAAAGAAGCCCCATTTTGTTGGAATCATTTTATTTGGCCACGTGGGAAAAGGTCTGGTGAATAAGGGGGCATAAAAATGACACTTCCACACAAAGGATAAAATAACGCGGCCAGAGAGAATTTATTTCCACCTAAATATTCTTCGAATCTATTTGGTTCTTTTTTTACTTCACCTCCCACGATGATTAGAAATGATACGAAATATTTGTTCATTTAAAGAAATAAAGAATTGTTAGCTGTGTGTGTGTTTGTTCTCACTAAATTTCCAGAATACTTGGACCGATTAGAATGAAATTCTGACAAAATATTTATTTCTTTCTATAAGGACGAGTCATTTTCATAGTCTCGACCTCGGAATATATAAAAATTAATCTATATTTGACTTATTTGCATATTATGTTTATTCCTTAGTTGTCTGTTTCTAAATCATTGGACTTATCTAGATGAAGCTTTAAGCCTATTTAAACTGTTTTTTGCATAGTGTCGATGCCGTGATATGCAAATCAACCCATTTACAGGCTAATTTTGCATATTGCCTCCATTACGCACATGATTCCCCAATATTTCATGGACCTGAATGAAATTTTTAAGATATAAAATATTATTTAATTAAAAAGGCATATATTATATCAAATTATCATTTATTTTGCCAATATTCCAGTTGGCTTTACGCCAACATTTATCAAGGTATTATAACATATAAATGTATCACAAAAATTAATATGTTATAATACCTTGATAAAGGATGGCGCTCAGCCAACTGAAATATTGGGAAAAAATATGATATTTTGATACAATATATGCCGTTTTAATTAAATAATATTTTATATATTGCTCTCTCTCTCTCTCTCCATTTTCAAAATAAAATATTATATTTTAATATTCAAATTTTCACAATACTTGGACCGATCCGAATGAAAGACTAATCACTTTTAGTCTCTCGATCTTGGATTATGCAAATCAATCGATCACTGACTTATTAGCATATTTTGTTTATTCTTCAGTTATCTGCCGTCTTTCGATGCCGAAATATGCAAATCAACCCATTTACAGGCTAATTTTTAAAATTTCCGGACACCAATCCACAATATTTGGCGGACGTGAATTGAAATTTTAAAGCTATAAAATATTATACTTGTTGGAGTGACTTTCCTTAAGTACAGCGGTCGGCAAACTTCTGAGTGTGAAGAGTCAAAAATTGCATTTTAAAAAATTTCTAAGTTTTTAAAAAGCCACACATTTTTTTCTTGACAACAATGGATAGCACTCGCATAAATAATATTTGCATATGGAACTATTAAAAATAAAAATGGTATATCCAGACCAGAGGCACATGTGCTTTACAGAAGGCAGAGCGTCATCTGGTGGAACAGAAATCAACTAAACATTGATTTAACCTGTTCCCTGATATTTGACCAACCCATTTTCTTGATAAATCGAGAAATTTCTTGGGTTGGCCAAATATATCAGGGAACAGGCTAAATCAATGTTTAGTTGATTTCTGTTCTACCAGATGGCGCTCTTGTCTTCTTTAAAGCACATGTACTCCTGGTCAGAATATGCCATTTTTATTTTTATTATCAACACCCGACCGTTTTTTTTTTTTTTTTTTTTTCATATGGAACTATATAACACATCCAAAGAGCCGCATGTGGCTCGCGAGCCGTAGTTTGCCGACCCCTGCTCTAGTATAAACGCAATTATATTCAAATTAATTTTATTATTCATTCAATATTTCGCTTCTCTGGAGGAACCTCTGCTACTATATGGAGTACATATTATCATACATAACTCTTAGTCTCTAATTCTATGTCTCTCCATCCTTGGACCCTTTATTTTCCCCATTATTATTACTCTTCACAAATTATCCTTTCATACTTCATCCCTAAGGTTAAAGATAATCTTTATTTCTCCTTAAAATAAATTTCGATTTTTCGTTCAAAATAAAATTTGTGGTATAATTGACAAATTTCGTTTTACAATCATAAGCCGCATTATATTGTATTATAAATAACTATTAGAGTTTTAAAATGGAAAAGGGGGGTACCATTGCCCCGTTAGTCAGCCACATTTCAGAGTTCCCTGTTCAAGGTTACCTTAGCGGCTCGGGGCTCAGGACACCGTACTTCGACCTACCACCACCAACACTAATAACAATGATCTGAGAGAGAGAAAAGACATAAAATTATAAAATAATTATATTATAAATATTCATATTGTTTTAAAGTCGTTATAATTCTTTATTTCTACATAACGACAGACACTTACCTTTGCGTGCGGTTTATTAAAAACGCCACACAAATTATTATTATCCTTATTATTATTTATTTAATTAAAATAGTATAAAGAAAATTTTATATTAATTGAAAAGGCATATATTGGATAAAAATATAATTTATTTACTAATATCTCAGTTGATTTAACGCCAACCTTTTTCAGCCAACTGAAATATTGGTAAATAAATTATATTTTTATCCAATATATGCTTTTTTAAATTAAATATATATTTATGTATTGCTATATTTTCAAAATAATATTTTATGTATTTAAGAAACTAATTATAGACTTCTGTAATATTTGCATATGTCCCTGCAACAATGTATGCTATAATTTGGGACCAGTCGGTTTTAGCATTTGACAGACTTGTGTTTACTGCAACTAGAATTAGAATTCGAACAAGAAGGCAGACGATTATTCTTTGGCAGTTAGACAAATGGAACACGATAGTGCTGTATAAATCTTGTCCAAAAATAAACATTTGCTTTCAAAGTTTCGCATGCTTTTTATATATCCAGCAATAATTTAGCACAGAACATCAATAATACAACAACTTTAGAAATTCTAAATGGCTTACAATATTTATAAGAATATTATTTATTATTTGTTTAATAAATATATTGTATGCTAATTATAAATTTGACTGAATTCAAAATGGGTCTACATTAACTCATTCAAATCAAGGGTAAACATTTTTTGTTGTAATGATTTGCGATTTTATCATTTCTTTTTCCATCGTCTGATTTTTTTTCAAAGTTACCTTGCCTTCTATTTTATACAGGGTGATCCAAAAGTCCCGCACTATTTTAAAAATTAATAACTCCGCAAATATTTGCGCTACAGCAATGCGGTAAACACCATTGTGTTCAGGATGCAATGGGAACTTTTATGGCAAATAATGAAAATTTCGAAATTGATTTTAGTTACAATTTTATTCGCCAGATGGCGCACTACCAAAAGCAGAGATTCAGCGGCCAAATTGTTTGATAAATTGAAAAATATAACTGATCGACACGTATTTTTCCTTTTTGAATACCAGGAAAGAACCCTAATAACATCAAATAACAAATTAATAAAACACCACTTCGCCAAAAGTATGAAGAATTGGTTAACAATTTTTAAATACAATCAGAGATATGTAAAATAGGTAAATGCAAATTAAAACATGTAGCAAAAAAAAAAATGATATTTTAGATACGGTTTGTGTTTCCGAAGATAATAAATTTCTAATATTTTTAATTCAACTCTCTCTCATACTGTACCCAATTTTAAAAAATGTGTCCCCTCAAATAAAAATATTTTTCAAATCGACCTTTTGCGTTGAAAAACGTGGTAGTAAAATCATTTGTATTATTTTTTGCACAAAATTTCTAAAGTTATTGGTGTACAGAAAATATTCCTTATGCTATTTCTTCTAATGAGCGAAAAGCGAAAAACTAAACATAAGGGGAAAAATTGTGTGCACCAGTGTTATTCGAGAAGTTATAATACTCTGGTTTGCACGAAATAATATGTGAGCAAATGACAAACAAAATATTACTGTTCACAAAAAAAAGAGTCAAGATGTGAGGACAGCATTTATTATCCCCATATCCCAACACAAAGAGCTGCAAAATATTGGTAGATAAAATAATACATGGCAGCTTATATAACACATGAGGTAACTGCCTTCTCTCTTGTATTAGGTCACAATCCTTGCTCAATGTGGCACCCTTCATTCTCAATCACCGCCTGCAGACGATAAATGACAGAATGGACAGCATTAAATAACATATCTGTTGAAATTGATAAAACGTGCCATCTGATAGAAGCCTTTAACATTGCCAATGTGGTAGGCCAGCATCGATAAACACACGATTTAATGTACCCCCATAAACAAAAATCGCAAGGCGTCAAGTCTGGTGATCTTGGAGGCCACTGGTATATAAAGTGGCGACTTATCACACGATTTTCAACGAACGTATTCTTCAGCAATTGTTTGGCACCTCGGGAGATATGAGGAGGTCCTCCAACTTTCATGAATGTTATTTCGCTTAGTGCTTTTTTCCTGCAATATGGGAATACCCCATATGAACATAACGTTCACCTGTTACAAAAACGGTTTTAAAAGTTCTTCCATTGATATCTCAAAGAAAAATGACCCAATAATAAAAGAAGAAGTGAACCCACACAAAACTGTAACTCTAGGCTGATAAAGTGGCATTTCTGTAAAAATCCTAGGGTTTTCTGTTGCCCAAAAGCGGCTGTTTTGAATGTTAGATTCTCCGTTTAGAGAAAAGTGAGCATCATCTGTCCACAGAACATTCGACAGCCAGTTTTCATCAATATCAATTTTCCGGAAAACCCATGCAGCGAATTCTTGACGCATCTCAAAATCGCCAACTTTCAGCTCGTGAAATCTTTGAATTTTGTATGGGTACACACAATAGAGACATTAAGTGAAGCCTCTTCGGATATCACAATCATACTCGGCGATTTTAACGCCAAAAGTTCAACTTGGGGATCATCTGTCCAGGATAACAAAGGTCACCGATTTCGACCTTACACCATTAAATAAGGGAGAGAACACCTATCTATCCAAGTCGACAGTCACAGAATCCGCAATAGACATCACAGCGATAAATTTCAACATCGCACCCACAACACAATGGAAAATCCTGAGAGGTGTAATCAGTGACCACAGACCAATTTTAACAACCCTAAACTTCAAAATTGAGAATGTCCAACAGAATAAAAGAACATGGAACTTTAGGAAAGCCGACTTGAAAAAAAATTGACAGAAAAGCTTGAAGAACTGTGCAACGAAAAATTGAATTACAGAGCGCTTGACAAAAACTTGGAAAACTTATCTTCGAATATATCAAAAGCTGCAAAAGCATCGATACCTAGAAGGAGACGTTAGACCTGTGGATACCTTACTAGAAGGACCACAACATCGAGGCAATGATTGCAGAGAGAGACAATATAAATAAACTTCTTTGAAAAATAAAACAGAAGAAAAAAGAAAGTAACACATTGAAATTAGTCACAAAATAGAACAAGAAATTTGGATATGCAAACAAGAGAAAAATGGCAGAGTTCTGCGAAAAACAGCTAAAATATGTTTAGAGTGTTAGAAAAGAATCAAAACCAACACCAATCCTCCAATACTCTAACCGATATGAATAGAACAGCGAGAACGAGAACAAACAGATGACTAACATAATTGCTGAACATCTTTCAAGCACTTCCATACTCAAATATACGGTTGAAGACAGGACTCTAAAAATAATATAAACCAGTTAGTTAAACAAGCAAGGAACTTCCATCAACAAGATATTTTCTCGAGAGACTTCACACGGAATGAGCTAAACTCATCAATAAAAAATCTAAGAGGTCACCAAGAGATAATCTAATCTTTGGTCAAATGATTAAACACTTTGAAAACAAAGCTAATAAACAACTCCTACGAATACTGAACATTTCATGGTAAACTGGTGAACTACCAAAGAATTGGAAGATATCAATTACTGTGCCAATACTGAAGCCAAACAAAGATGCCAAGGAATGCAAGAACTATCGGCCAATTGCTCTCACCAGCCTACTTTGTGAAATAACAGAACGAATTATCCACTCTAGGCTCATAGTCTGGCTCACTAACAATAATAAAATAAACTTCTACCAAACTGCCTATAGATCCCAGCACTGTACGACTGATCAACTGTTCTACTTCTGTCAATCAATAATAGATTCTTTCCAGGAAAAACCGCCAAAGAAGACCACGGCTATATTCCTTGATATGACCTCAGCTTTTGATCGAGTGTGGAGGGAGAAATTACGTGAAAAGCTGCACAACATCGGAGTAAGAGGAGAAACCTTAACCTGGATTGCAGACTTCTTAAGGGGAAGAAGGTTAAAGGTTTGGGTCAATGGAGAATTTTCCAAGGAAGGAAGAACGTGTGATACTGCAGTCCTGGATCTTTCCAGTTGGTCTCGAGGACCGCGCCATCACCATCTCCTAAGCGGCGAAGTACGCGATCTAGGTATTCATCGTAGATCGCAAAATGCGTGGTGTCGCTGGAGACCCACTGGCGATTCTCCACCAAATTCTGCAGCGCTGGCAGAGGCGCCATATTCATTGTACATAGTGTATGTGATGATTTAAGACCATGGAATTGTTGTAAATAGTCCAGATATCTACTACCACATGTTCCACCACGTAATTGTATATAACTTCTTATTTACTGCAAATAGAAAGCCTCAACTAACATCAATATGTACCGCGTAAGAATCTAATAAAGTATAGCAACTGTACAGATAGAAGGAATGGAGACTAACAGGAGAAAATTAAGGTTAAAACTAATCAGGCTTAGGTGAAAATAGGAGAGAAGGCCAAGCAAACCCAGTCCAACTTTTACGAGGTCGTGGCCCTCCTGGATAATAAAACTTCCCCCCCTGTTTACGTCAGAAAAGAGCAGTGACCTGTTCGGACCCAGCTCAGCTATAAAAGGAGGCCCCGATCCTCAGTTAGTCAGTCCTTAGTTAGTCTTCGTTCCAGTCCCTGTCCACCGGACGCTCCGATAAAAGGTAAACCCTTTCCTGCCAGAAATCTCCTCGTCCCATTCCTTCTTGACGTTCAGACGCTTCTAAGTGGAATCTCTATTTGCTTATTTCACCTTTGGCCCAGCTGTGTGCCTTCCACCACGACTGCACGGTAGAGTTGACATCGAGGTTCGTCTAGCATCAGGTAACACTGGTCCCAGAGGTCCCAAGATATCACATGTATATAATGAATATTATCTTTTTTTTTAATAGTGCAGACTGTGCACTTTGTATGTATTGACAAGATGTCAATAAAATAATTTTAACTGTCATTGATGAGGAATTGGAATATTCAAAACACATAATTAGCACCTCAAATATAGCTACCAGAAAACTAAACATTCTGAGATGGCTATGTGGAACAAATTGGGGAGAAAAACCCAGAATTCTCAGAACAACATATATCACCTTAATAAGGCCGATAATGGAATATGCAACACCGGTCTGGGCTCCCTCAAGCTCATCACTAAAAGTAAGACTAGACAGTGTTCAAGCAAAAGCGGTCAAAATAATCACTGGTGCTGTATCATCCACTAACAATGAGGAAATTCAGAGAGAATGTGTTCTAGACCTACTCGCTCGAAAGCAGAAGATAAAATAAAAACAATTTGGATCGGCACTTCGGAAACGAGGAACCAGAGGACGAGATCTCTCTGACCACTTGTGGTTTGGTGGATCCGCCCTTTTCTGAGAATGAGGTGAAACTGACGGCTTTCAAGTTCGGGAAAAGGAAATCTCCTGGTCCCGAAGGGATCGATAACACGGTCGTGAAAGCCCTGTTAAGAATGCACCCATCACTTCTTGCCAGGTTTTTCAATAGGTGCCTGGACACTGGTACTTTTCCTGAGGCATGGAAGGTTGCCCGAGTAGTGCTTCTCGAAAAGTCTGGTAGAAAGGGTAATGCTCCTAATGATTATCGTCCGCTTTCTTTACTAGTGTGTCTAGGTATGGTCCTGGATAGCCTACTAGCTCAGCGACTGAAGCACTGGCTAGAGAGTAATGAGCTCCTTTCTTCTTTCCAACATGGTTTTAGGGAAGGGAACTCCACAACCACGGCTCTGAACGAGGTGTTAGAGGGGGTTGAGATGGGCTTAAATAAGGGTGCTTGGGTTCTTCTCGTGGCCCTGGACATTGATGGCGCGTTCAACTCCATGAGCTGGAACAAGCTGATGAAATTTGATCGACATGGGTTGTCCTGATAATTTGTGCAGCTTGGTTCGTGACTTCCTGAGGGATAGACGGATTAGCCTCAGTTTTGGTGGGCGGAAGTTGGAAAGAAACTGTGCTAGGGGTTGCCCCCAGGGCTCTTGCTGCGGACTTTTTATGTGGAATATCCTGGTAAACACCGTTTTCCAGGAGGAGCTACCTGAGGGAGCCTGGCTGGTTCTCTATGCTGACGACCAGTTCCTCATCATTGAGGCTGCATCGAGAGCGAAGGCTGAGAAGTGTGTTGAAGCTTCTCTCCAAATCCTCTCGAACTGGGCCCAAGACTCTGGCCTTAAGTTCAGTGTCTCCAAAACTAAAGCCCTCAGCTTTAAGCCTAGGGACATAAGAACTAAAAGGAAAGGGATCAAATGGGAGCACAAGCCGGCTATCCGGATGAAAGGACGGAGGGTAGCGTTGGTCAATAGGATGACCATCCTGGGGGTGGTCATTGATGACAAGATAGGTTGGCAATACCAGGCGGAGGAGATGGTGACGAGAGGCAGGGAGGCGTTGTGTAGGCCTGTCCTGGTTGGCTCTCAATAGGGGGGGGGGGGAGAAGGAGGGTACTATTTTTAGGAACCTCTGCCTCTCCTGTTTCGAGCCAATCCTGCTATAACAGGGATCAGAAGGTGGCAAAAACTCTAGAGAGCGTGCAGAGGACAGCGGCACTCAGAATCACAGGGGGATATCGCACTACCAGCAGTGAGGCCTTTTTGGTCCTCGCTGGGCTTATTCCCCTGGGATTGAAACTAGAGGAGGAGACCATCAGACAGAAGATCTGGGAGAACAGGGAAGATGCCCTCGGACTTGAAGCGGGTGCCCTGGAATGGAAGAGGGACCCAAGGAAGCCTCCGCAGTGGTTGCCAAGTGGAATTGGAGTCCTGGAGGGCCGACAGGGATTGACACGGAGGTTTTCACTGATGGTAGTAAATCTGGAACCAATACTGGAGCTGGAGTAGTGATTTTCACTAATGGAGAGCTGATCTTCCAAGAAAGCTTAACACTCAGAGTGGACGAATTGGTCTTTTCAGCCGAGCTGGTTGCGATCAGGGTAGCCCTCAGAGTGTGTGCCGAGAAGAACTTCAGCCCGGACCGCCTCTATTCAGATTGTATGTCGGCCCTCGTCGCCATCAATCTGGTGAAAGGGCAACTCGCGCATCAAATAATCCAGGAGCTGGAGATGATAACGCGGGCTCCGGAGGGTTAGGGGACACAGCCTCATCGAAGGTAATGAGTTCGCAGACAGGCTCGCTAAGGCAGGATGCTTTAGATGTAGATCACTGAGGACCCCAGTGACCAAGAAAGAAGTTTATAGGAGGATCAGGGGGCACGTCCAGGACTTATGGTTGGACAGATGGAGGAAAAGTGTGAAGGGAGAGAGGTATTCAATTGGGTAACAACACCCAAGTACCTCTGTAAGGTAATGTCCCAAAAATTCATTAGGGTAGTTCGGGACATGGGCTCTTCCCCAAGTCTCCACAGATTTAAAATTAAGAGAAACCCTGATTGCGTCTATGAAGAAAGGGATGTGGATGCACGCCACTACGTCTTGGATTGTCCAAGGGTAGTGGGTGTGCAGGAACAGAGAAGGAGGGCGAGGGGCGCGATCGAGAGTAAGCTGCTGAGAAAGCCCACGACGTGGCAGCTGAGCTTTTCCTCAGCTGTTAGTGAACAGAGTCGACCGGGGGCCGCCTCCCCGCGGTCCCTGCTGGACACAGTAGATAGTGTCCTCTTTTGCTGTGATTAAAGGCCACCGGTATAGAAATCCTTCCAGACACGTTGTCTGGGAGGTGGTGTTTCCAGGTACATTGTCCAAGCACCAGCTTGGATATCGTTACTTGGCTTATGAGTTGAACAGAATAGCAGCGAAGTGCATGCTTCGGATGCCGGCTTGTGGACCGAAAGGTCTAGGTGGCCATCTGCTTCTAGGGTGTACCAACTGTGCTTAGGTGGGATCCTCCAGTTCTTGTTTATTTTTGTTTTGGCTACTGTTTCTATTTCTTTAAAAGTAAGTTTATTTTTCTGTAGCAAGGTTTCTTTTGTGCCTTTTTTCGCTAGCGCATCAGCAGCTTCATTGCCTTCAATGCTAACATGTAAGGGTATCCATTGAAGGTGAATTTTTGAGGTATTGAGAGTTTTTGGAGATAACCAATTATGTTCCTGCTTACTTTGTCTCTAAGTTCCCTTGTGTGACTCAAGTGTTGTATGGCACTTCTACTATCAGGTAAGAATCCATATATCGTGATGTTTAGTGTTTCTGATGGATTTAAAGGCTTCATAGATGGCTATAAGTTCGGATCTGAAGACTGAGCAAAAATCTGGGTTTCTTCTGTTTATTTTCTCATTGTCATTTGTGGTTTTAATGAGAGAGTCACTGTCAGTGTGTCCCAACTCGTCTCTGCTACCATCGGTATAGATAGTTATTACATTTTTAGAAATTTTATTGATTATTTCTAATGATAATTGTTTTAAGTATTCTGGATTTTGGTATTGTTTGTTGGTGGGTTCATTTAAAGTGGCATTAAAAATAACATTTTGTTAGTGATTCGCATGGAGATATTTTTCTGCTAAATAGTATTTTCCACTTTATATTTTAAAAATCCATTTCTTTTGGCCAGGTAGAGAGGGCCTTCTTTTTTGAGTCTTATATTGGATTCCCAATTAAGTATGTAATTGAAAGTTCTGTGTTTGTTTTCATAACTCTTGATTTTGTTTATATATTTTGGCAGATTGTAGCTTCTTCTATCCTTTAAGGGCATAATGTCTGCCTTGTAAAGTACAATATTATTAGGGCAGGTATTTCGAAGACCTGTAATAATTCTAGCTGCATTTAGTTGTATCTTTTCCAGTGATTTTAGATTTGTTTCAGATGCTGTACCATAGATTTGATATATATATTCCAAGATAGGTCTCATTAGAGATGTGTAAGTTATTTTAGTGTTGTTGCTTCAGCTCCCCACTCTTCCTGAAATACATTTCAAGATTTTTAGTCGGTCTCTTCCTTTTCTAACAACTCCTTCAATATATTTACTGGAGTTAATGTCTGGATCCAGGGTGTAGCCGAGATATTTAGGATGTTTATTATATTGCAATTGTTGTTCTTTCAGAATAATATTTGGTCTTATTTTGTATAGTTTCTTATCGGTAGTAAAAAGACAGGTTTCAGATTTTTGGGGGTTAAATTCTAATTTATGTTTATTAGCAAATTTTTCTAGGTGGAGAAAAGTCTTGTTCAAATCTCTTTCAGCTTTTTTTCCAGTTAGTGTTGCTGCTCCATAGAATAATGTCATCAGCGAAAAGTCCAATATTGGTTTTATGTGAAAAATTTTCTTCTATGCCTGCAATAAATAGGGTGAAGAGATTTGGGCTAAGGACTGATCCTTGTGGTAATCCTTGATACAATTTGAAGGTTTTAGATAGAGTGCCATTATATTTGACCCTGATGTATCTATTTTTAAGGGAATCATTTATCCAAGTGGTAGCTTTTCCATCAATTTTGAAATGTTTGTATAATTTTGTAATTAACTTGTTTTTCCATACCTTATCAAAAGCTTGTGTAAGGTCTAAAAAGCAGCTATTGTGTGGTTAGTTGGTTTTCTGTTTTGTGCATCTTTTACCTTTTGTGTGAAAAATAAGAGTTGGTCTATTGTCCCATGTCCTTTCCTAAATCCATATTGTTCTTCTGGTAAGAGCTTTCTTGTGTCGGGGTGGTAGGTGAGTCGTCTGAGTATAATTTTTTTCCATTAATTTTCAGCAAATACTTGTGAGGGAGATAGGTCGGTAGTTTTTTGGGTCATCAGCAGATTTGTCAAGTTTTTAAATGAGAATTTTTGTTGCATTTTACAGTCTTGAGGCAATTTTCCAGTTTTCCAGGAGTTATTGAAAATATTAAGAAGTCTTTCTTTGCCAATTTTGCCCAAGTTTGAAATCATTCGGCCATGGAATCCATCTGGCCCAGGAGTCTTGTTCAGGTCAGTGTTTTCTAATGCATAAGCTAGCTCTTCCATATTGATTTTTTTCATGGAAAATATTATGAGTGCTGGTGACATTTTTACAGTCATGAATAATCCTTCGGGCCTTTGTTTCAACCTTGATTTTAGTACTTATTTGATATGAATTACCTAAATGATTGGCAGCAATTTTGTCATTAGTTGCTGGTGTACCATCTGTATTCTTAATCATATTAGTTTTTCCGTTTGTGACTGGGATCTTTCAATTTGTTTTGCCAAATTCCAAAGTTTTGTATTTGGGTTTCTTGGGTTCAGGTTTGCACAAGTTTGTTTCCATTTTTCCCTTTTCACATTTACGTATAATCTTTTTATTTTTGCATTCACAATTTTCAGTTCAGTTCTACAATTTGTTTGGTTCTGGGTGCTCTTTTTCGTAGTTCATTTCTTCTAGTTATAAGTGTTTGAATATTTTTTGCCTGGTGTGTATAATTTGGAATCCATTTCTTAATATTACCTCTTGGTATTGAAACTGTGGCTGCTTTGATAATGGTGTTTTCGAAAGATATCCAATTAGCCTTTTTGAAGTTCCAGAATTTTTCTTAATTGAGCTGGTTTTGGTCTTGGTGCTAATTTCTATCAAATTAGGCAAATGATCACTTACAATACTTTTAATATTTGCTATTTGCATTTGTGGAAAATGTCAGGATAGTAAAAACTTATATCAAGGGCTTGTGCAGTATTATAGCTGTATGAATGATGGGTAGGATTCCCATCATTTAAGCACATGATGGCATTGTCGTCAAATATGTTTGAAAGTATTTTGCCTCTTGGGTTTGGCGTGGAACATCCTCATAGTTGATGTTTGGCATTAAGGTCACCTACAATAAGAGTTGTCTGTAAGAAATTGAGGCATTTTTCCATTGTCAATAAGTTTATTGTTTGGAGGGTGATACATATTGTATATGTTGATGGCTTTGTTTTGATTGAGGTAGACTTTGATACCTTGGGCTTCGAGGTCTGATGTGTTTGGAATATTAACGGCTATGTCCTCATAGTACAAATTCTTGATTAAAAATTCTAGGCCACCCCCTTTAACAGCATATACAGATGGATCTTCAGACCTTACCCTGAGTTATGGAGGGCCGGAATTAACATAATACTGCAAGATGGAATGCACATCAAAATCAAAGAAGGAGCAGGAAAGATTTCGTCAAACTTCACTTGTGAACTGACGGCTATCTGGAAAGCCCTTGATGTATGCCTTAACCAACCATCCCTGCATCAAGCAGAAGGAAATTTAATATACAGCGACTCCATATCCGCTCTAGAAGCAATTCAGAAGGGCAATACTAAAATCACACGGAAAATACACTCGTTACTTACCCAACTGGAACCATTAAAGAATATCTGCATTCTACAATGGATCCCTGCCCATGCTGGGATCGGGGGTAATGAAATGGCATCTGAATTGGCAAAGGAAGCCAGAAATTTGAGCCAAAGGAAAGAACAAATGTCATTATTTGACGCTGATTCTTTGTCAAAATACAAGATAATTAAACAATAAATAAGAAAAGATCAAAATGCGAAATGAACTCTGAGAGAAAAATGACAAAAACTATAACAAGACTTGGAACAAAACACTATAAAGGAATGACAATACATCCATATGGCACAATACCCTATAGGGCATGCAACAATTGTCCTGGTGTGGAACTTACACCTACCCACATATTCTCATAGCCAGCAATGGCCGCAGCCTTGCAGGAATTTGACATAGACCCAGAGCAGCAGCTTTACACACCCAAGATAGTGGACATTGCTGCTGCTGTGATGGAGATGCATGGATACATCTGAGGCTCTTTATTGGACACGACAACAACAAACGGCATTCCAGAGTAAAATAAATTATCAGAGATAGATACATATTTTTCAAATTAATTAAAATAAATATAATCGATACTGAGAGAGAGTTGAATTTAAAAAATATTAGAAATTTATTATCTTCGGAAAGACAAACCGTATCTAAAATATCAATTTTTTTTTTTGCTACATGTTTTAATTTGCATTTACCTATTTCACAAATCTCTGAATGTATTTAAAAATTGTTAACCAATTCTTCATACTTTTGGCGAAGTGCTGTTTTATTAATTTGTTATTTGATGTTATTAGGGTTCTTTCCTGGTATTCAAAAAGGAAAAATACGTGTCGATCAGTTATATTTTTCAATTTATCAAACAATTTGGCCGCTGAATCTCTGATTCTGGTAGTGCGCCATCTGGCGAATAAAATTGTAACTAAAATCAATTTCGAAATTTTCATTATTTGCCATAAAAAATCCCATTGCATCCTGAACACAATGGTGTTTACCGCATTGCTCTAGCGCAAATATTCGCGGAGTTATTAATTTTTAAAATAGTGCGGGACTTTTGGATCACCCTGTAGATGTAGCTATAATTCATTACAGAATATCAATAATACAACACCTTCAGAAAGTCTAATAGGCTACCAATATGTATAATCATATCATTTATTTTTTAATAAATATATTGAATGCTAATTTTCTATTTGACTGAGTTCAAAAAGGGTCTACATAACTTCTTTCAAATCGAGGTTAAAAATATTTTTTATTGTTATGATACACGATTATATCATTATAAAAGACAATTCTCTGAGAGAAAAGTTTATTTTTATATTTAACGGCAATACAAGCTTATGGGAGCAACAGAAGAGCTGTTACATACGAAAGCTCCAGATAGAAAAATAAGAAAATCTTCTTTAAGAGAACTGTATTTTATTTATAATATTCGAAACTATTATATACGCGTATGATTCTTTTTAGAAATAAACAATTTCTACTGCTCTTTGTGCAGCGGAAAAACTAATGGGAGGGCCTGGCTCATCAGTGGTGAACCCTCCCGGAGGTTTCCCCAGTTTAACTTAATTAATTTTTCCATTTCAGTAAGGGCAGTAGAAATTGTTTCTTCTTAAAAAGAATCATACGCGTATATGATAGTTTCAAATTTTGACAACAGATAGCGAGCTAATGCATCCTTTATAATTTTGCCAAAGGAATTTTAATATTAACATATTCTATAATATGATGCACTAGCGCGCCATCTGTTATCAAATTTCAAAACTATTTAAAAGGCGTAAGATTCTTTTTGATATTAAACAATTTCTACTGCCCTTACTGCAATGGAAAATTAAGGAGAGGGCCTGGCTCATCAGTGGTGAACCTTCTCAGCGGTTTCGCCAGTTTAATCTACCATACCGCTGTTATATTGCATTTTTAGAACTTCCTTTTATAGTGATACTGTTGATAGACTCTTTGAATGGGTATTTTAGAAGAACTATGGACTTGCTTTGAGGACAGTAGAATTACATACATTTATAAATATATAATATGCTTCGAGCAATCAATCTTCCGCAAATATCAAATTGTTTCTTTTATTAGAACATTTATAATATGATGCACTAGCGCGCCATCTGTTATCAAAATTCTAAACTATTTAAAAGGCGTAAGATTATTTTTGATATTAAACAATTTCTACTGCCCTTACTGCAATGGAAAATTAATGAGAGGGCCTGGCTCATCAGTGGTGAACCCTCTAAGCGGTTTCGCCAGTTTAATCTACCATACCGCTGTTATATTGCATTTTTAACGGAATTATTCTTGCCTTCGCCCGCACAAGTCTCAGTGGAGACTTTTCCAGGCATTTATTGCATTTTTAGAACTTCCTTTTATAGTGATACTGTTGATAGACTCTTTGAATGGGTATTTTAGAAGAACTATGGATATAAGCTTTGTGAGGACAGTATAATTACATACATTTATAAATATATAATATGCTTCGAGCAATCACTCTTCCGCAGTATCACTATAAAAGGAAGTTCTAAAAATGCAATATAACAGCGGTATGGTAGATTAAACTGGCGAAACCGCTGAGAGGGTTCACCACTGATGAGCCAGGCCCTCTCATTAATTTTCCATTGCAGTAAGGGCAGTAGAAATTGTTTAATATCAAAAAGAATCTTACACACGCCTTTCAAATAGTTTTGAATTTTGATTAACATATTTTATTATTGTTCATCTTGTTAGATCGTTTGGTCGGCGGTCATGGGTCAATGGTTTTTAATTTCCAGTCGCCGTTTTTATTTCACATTAGAATATTGGAAATATTTCACATCATTCTTTCCGACCGCTAATGAATTCCGGAATATCATTACAGATGTCTTGTTGTAGAGGAAAGCATCAAACACAAAATGGTGGGTGCGGACAATATGTTACATAGCACTAGTACTTTCTATTCGAACGGCTCATTCTGGTAGAGAAAAAACCAGCCGTTTATTTTAGGGTATTTTTATACATCATTCCTTTTTCGTTTAGAACACATAAAGTGTCATTATAGACGTTCAGTATTTTATATAATCAAATATTTGTGCTTTATGGCTTGATGACGCGAAAAATGGCGACTTTTTTTAGGGAATGTGCAGTCATCTGTAGACTGTGGCAGCCTGTTGTTTCTTGAATTTCAATTTGAAATAATTGCAGCTTCATATAAATTTATATACATTTATTATTAAGTAAACATATCAGGCCTCCAGAGAGGAAAATTTATGTTTTCAAAAACCTCTTTAATCTCTATATTTCGGGCACAAATGCCTTTCTACAGGAGAAAACATGGAAATATTTCTCATGTAGAAGGGCGTTCGTGCCCGAAAGCTAGAGTTTAAAAAGGTTTTGAAAATAGGCTTAACCCTGAAGGCCTGGCTATTTTACTCAATATTGATTATTGAATATTATGAATATTATATATATATATATATATGAATATTAATTAATTGAATAAATTTATTAGATGTTGTTATTGTCGTGCCCAATGAAGAGCCTCACATGTCTCCATGCATCTCTATCATAGAAAAGTCCTCAATCTTGGGTATGTAAAGCTGCTGCTCTGGGTCCATTGTCAATTTTCTCCAAGGCCGCGGCCATTGCTGGGTATGAGAATATGTGGGTAGGTCTTAGTTCCACACCAGGACAGTTTATTGCATGTCTTGTAGGTTCTTGTGCCATCTGGATGTATTGTCATTCCATTGTAGTGCTTTGTTCTGAGTCAAATTAGTTATCAGTCAAATCCCTTTTAAACAAAGAGAGGTTAATTCAATGAAACAAAAATGCTCAAAGATTATCTCAACTTTACGCCACCACTTCTACCTAATCCCCCCCAAAAATTTAAAGAATAATAATAATAACCTCACAATTGGTCAAAAGGCACATTAATGTTTCGCTGATTATTTTTCAATTTGATTTGTTCCCCAATCTCAACACAGCGCCCTCCTAGGTTTATTCCCCTGGTCACAGACTATGACAGTAACCCTTGTAACTCTACATAATCCGTGTACTGTTGCTAGTGTCTTTCAAAACAATCAATTAGATTACAATATATAATATTGGATATTAAAAATATATATATATAGAGGTCAGGTGTTGTTATTAAAAATAATGATAGCATATCCAGACCAGGAGCACATGTGCTTTTTAGATGACAGAGCGCCATGTAGTGGAACCCGAAATCAACGAAACATTGATTTAACCTGTTCCCTGATTTTTGGCCAACCCATTTTCTTGATAAATCAAGAAAAGTCAGCCACGAACGCATTTCGCGTTGTTGGCGCTCATCAGCGTGGAGCAGGCTATACCACTGAGACTAAAACTATTTTTAGTCCCAGAGGCTTTTGAGAAATCGAGAAATGGGTATTTAAGGCCAAACCTGCATAAATACGCTTAACATGTGAAATAACAACAGAAAAAAAAACATAAATAAAATGGTCAGGTGTTGATATTGAAAATAATGAAGGCATATCCTGACGGGTAACACATGTGCTTTTCAGATAGCAGAGCGTACAGCCTATTCCACGCTGACAAGCGCCAATAGCGCGAAACGCGTTCGTGGAAGGCTTTTCTTGATTTTTCAGGGAACAATATTTTGTTAATTTCTGTTCCACTAGATGGCGCTCTGCCATCTAAAAAGCATATGTACTCCTGGTCAGGAAATGCATTCATTATTCTTAATATTGAATATTGTTTTAACATGTTCAAATCTAAAAGCTTGAGGGATGAGTTTCTTTTGCAAATAAATTTATTTCGAGATACACACAGGAAAATTAAAAATAAAGTAAATTTAATTATATTACACTGAGATTAAGCGAGGCAAATGTATAACAAACTATATAAAATAAATATTAGAAACAAACACACGTGAGACTACTCGTGCGTCAAATACATATGAATAAATCAATAAATTTTGATATTTGTGTATATATATAGCGAATTTCAAAGTCTAAAATATGAACTGATATAGAATCGGACTAAGAATATGGCATATTTTGGAAATATAGGACAGAATAACTATTGACTTTGTGGTCTCTGAGTTCATGATACAGTGGGGGGTTGAGTGGCAGCAGGGAATATTACATTATAAATTTCCGGTAAATCAATTTTTCTATTAAGGCTGTGGAATTTACTTGACAGGAGGGATTCGATGATAAGTCTTTGTTGTTTGCTGGAATAATGAATTTTAGAGGATGTAATGTTGTAATCTTAGGGATTTTGTGAACATGTTAAAACAATTAATAGGCTAATCCCTTAATAGAATGTTCAAATCTAAAAGCTTGAGGGATGAGTTTCTTTTGCAAATAAATTTATTTCGAGCTTTCTCGGGCAACGCCCTTCTACAGGAAAATTAAAAATAAAGTAAATTAAATTATATTACACTGAGATTAAGCGAGGCAATGTATAACAAACTTTATAAAATAAATATCAGAAACAAACACACGTGAGACTACTCGTGCGTCAGATACATATGAATTCGTTTATATGCTGAACTATTAGGGATATATGGTCTAGGTTATCGATATTTCTTTTGTTTTCGTGAATTCTAATGTTGACCTGTCTCCCAGTTTCACCTACGTAGAATTTTGGGCAGTTTGAACATTCTATGGAGTAAATAACGTTTCGTGCCGTGCTGTGAGGTTCATTATAATTAGGTTTCATTATCTGGTTTCGAAGAAGGAATCCAGAGGTAGGTGCGCAGGTGAAATAGGTTTTAATTCCGAATTTTAATAATAATATTGCTATTGTGGAGGATAATTGTGAATATAGCATATTGCAAATCGATCTGTATATTGGAGGCTGCCACCCAACCCCCCACTGTATCATGAACTCAGAGACCACAAAGTCAATAGTTATTCTGTCCTATATTTCCAAAATATGACATATTTTAATCCGATTCTATATCAGTTCATATTTTAAACATTCAAATTCGCTATATATATACACAAATATCAAAATTTATTGATTTATTCATATGTATCTGACGCACGAGTAGTCTCACGTGTGTTTGTTTCTGATATTTATTTTATAAAGTTTGTTATACATTGCCTCGCTTAATCTCAGTGTAATATAATTTAATTTACTTTATTTTTAATTTTCCTGTAGAAGGGCGTTGCCCGAAAGCTCGAAATAAATTTATTCGCAAAAGAAACTCATCCCTCAAGCTTTTAGATTTGAACATTCTATTAAGGGATTAGCCTATTAATTGTTTTAACATGTTCACAAAATATCTTAGATACCTACTCTTAAATCATAAAGTCAAAGGGATACAAAGAAATTAAATAGTCGTTTGAAAGCAAGGAGAAATATGCAACAGGCTTTAAGCCCGAGCAAATATTGGAATTCTGCGGGATCTCAGTTAGCAGGGCGACAACCCGGCTTTATTGAATTTGTCCCCATAACGAGGTTTGACACCCGTAATTGCTGGTAATGGCTCTATTAATTATGTACAGGCCCGGGTTTCTTGGAAGTTGCTGGAAATTTAAAATCGTTTGTTATTATATTTCTCAATCAACATGGTATTTACATTGACCTATGATAACATTTTAAAGATATATATAACCAATAATATAAATTTTCTTTAAAACCTTTACAACTTTTATAAACGCAGCGATGTATTATTTTTTATAATAAATAACATTACATTTTTATTTATAAGATACATTAGCGCGACATCTCTATATATATAAAAATGAATGTTTGTATGTTTGTTTGTCTTTGTCTGTATGACTCCTATACAAATTCGCAGTAGTTTACTAATTCAAACCAAAATTTTCATTCATAGGTAAAAAATAACGGGGATGACGATAGGCTATTTTAAAATATATATAAATCATTTATTAAAACTATATATTCAAATTATTCAACTTAGCTCACGAGCAGCGCCCTCTAGAACACTCAAGCGTCGACGGCGGCGCGCGACGATTGGCTGCCGGCGCAGCACGTGACTTCCCTGCCCCCTGCCCCCCTCTCCCCGCCGAGTAAATGAGATATTCTGGCTGCCGGCCGGTTGAGCTCACGAGCAGCGCCCTCTAAAACGCGTTGCGATTTTGACGGCGGGGCGCGCTCCCGGTTGGACAGTTGCGCGGGGGCAGAGTGACCTCGCGGGTGCCCTCCGGGAACTACGTCCATCTTCGATATGTAATATACATTTAATCGTGTAAACCCGGGCGTTGCCCGGGTCATTCGTCTACAAATTCGCAGTAGCTCACTAATTCAAACCAAAATTTCCATACATAGGTAAAAGAATACTGGGAAGACGATAGGCTATTTTAAAAATTTTGCTGTATCATGTTTGATTATCAGATACAAAATTATATAGGGAAAAATTCCAAAAAACAGAGACCACGGGTGAAACAGGGTACATTTAATAGGGTAAAACCCGGGCGTTGCCCGGGTCATTCGGCTAGTCTGTTATAAGAAATCTTAACTATTTTTGACGAGAAGAATTTTGAGAAGAAAATGTCTACTGCCCTTACTGCAATGATATTAATGATACGGGCTTGGCTTATCAGTAGTGAAGTCTCCTATTATTTTATCATTGCAGTAAGGTCAGTAGAAAATACGCGACATACACGCGTCATATGCACCAAAAAATAGAGTAAATTTATTTCACATTTATTGTTTACTAGACGAATGACCCGGGCAACGCCCGGGTTTACCCGATTAAATGTTTTATTCAAACACTATTCGTTACAATTATAAATTGGCGCCGTGGATGTCACTCTTGTGAAACGTCCCGCTCCAAACTTTACAGTCAGATTAGTTACGATATAAATCTTCAAATCGAGCGAGCGTCTATAAATATTTCGATTTAGATCAAGTATTCTAATTATTAAGCGAACTATTATTAATAAAATTTTGAGAAGATTTCGATTTTAAACGTATTTATAACCTTCATAGAGGGCGCTGTTCGTGAGCTAAGTAGAATAATTTGAATATATAGTTTTAATATTTAATTTATATATAATTTAAAATAGCCTATCGTTTTCCTTGTATTTTTTTACCTATGTATGGAAATTTTGGTTTGAATTAGTGAACTACTGCGAATTTGTATACCGGACATACAAACCAACAAACAAACAAACAAACATACAAACATTCATTTTTATATATATAGAAGATATAATATAAATGAGTTTTAAAAATTGTTTTTAAAAAAATGCATCGGCCGGGAATCGAACCCGGGCCGCCCGCGTGGCAGGCGAGCATTCTACCACTAAGCCACCGATGCTTTAAAAAAAATGGCCATATTTGGGTATTCATTCCATTCCGGATTAGTCCGCGTAAAAAAATAGTTCTTCAAATTAAAAAAAGAAATAGCCAAAAATAATAAGCAAAATGTAGCCAAAAATTTTCCTCAGGTTTATAAAAAGCGACATGCAAAATTTGGAACCAATTGGTTCAGTAGTTTTTGAGTTTATCGCGAAACAGACAGACAGGAATTGACTTTTATATATATAGAGACTAGACGGGTGACCCGGGCTTCGCCCCGGGATTGACCCGTGTGCATATCTACCCGAGTGATATATATATTTTGATAATATTTTTTTATAATTGTTTGTTATTAGCATTATCTATTTGTTTGCATCAGCATAATTTAATCTAATCTTTGATAGAGGGCGCTGTTCGTGAGCTAAGTAGAATAATTTAAATAATCGTCTTCCGCGAATTTTCTACCTATGTATGAAAATTTTGGTTTGAATTAGTGAACCACTGCGAATTTCTATACCGGACATACAATAAAACAAACATACAAACAAACAAACATACAAGCATTCATTTATATATATATATAAGATTTAATTCAACTAAAGAAAATCGTGAAATTATTATACAAATATAAATCTTTGTATAAAAGCGTTAGAGTTAATTACGAAGAAAATACAAAAGTGATCGTATGACAAAAATATTCTTGTTCCAAAACCACTTTATTAGGTACCATTCAAAAATAGCAACCTAGTTTATGATATTTGTAACAATGAATAATAAGTGAGGGTTATTCACATATTTAAACAAAGGTTTCAACGCGGGATTAGATCCCGGTTCATGAGGAAGAAGTCTCGAATTTATTCAATTCGTTATTTAAGAGCGGAAGATGTGGTTTTGTGACATTGACGTTGCTACTGTCGGCGTCCGTACTTCTGAAGACAGATCTCGGCGACGTCCTGTGAGCTACGGAGGAGTGTTCCGTCGCCCAGATGTCGTCTCAGACAAGACGTCCCGGATATCCCTGGGCAGAAGCGTGGAGCGGTCGGCCCGTCGGGCGGCGTCCGCAGCCACCTTGTGCACCAGTTCCGCACCAGTCTGTCCAGCAGCACCAGCGTGTGCGGGAGATCTGCAGCCCCGGGTTGGTGCAGCGGTGGATTTGACGCACGAAGTGGCCGTAGTACATCCGCCCCTCACTTGCTCCTACGTGCCCGCCGCGTCATCCTTCCTTCCTTCAATCCCGGTTCATGGCTGTCGGGAAATAAAGGTTTTACCCACTCGTCAACCGAATTTTTTTTATGACAAAAACATGAAGGTATTTTTATAATTCCGCAAATATAAATATTTTATCGGAAATTGAGTTGAAAGGCAATTCTTGCCTATAACACGGCATAAAACCATGGATTATATATAAATGACCTTTCTGTAAAAAAATGGTTTACAAATTAACAATTTATAAATTTCGGTAACTTGAACTTATATGATTTTAGAATGTTTTTCTAAAGCGAGAGCTAATCCGTCCTTCGAACAAGGAACAACATGTATCCCACAAATAATTAAAACTATATTTGAATAATATACAAACTCTCCCTGTATTTTTTTTAAAGAATTAAGTTATCCTATGATAAAACCTTCTGAATTAAGACCACAATTTCCCTAATTTTATATCAGAGCTTTTCTAATTAATTTATTGAGAAATTATTAATTTTTTCACTTTATTTTTCTCTAGCTACTCTAAAATAGTATCGTAAAGATAGAGGCTGCCTGGCCGGAATTCATAGTTCTTTAAATTAAAGATACTTCGACCAGTAAATCTTTTTATTATCTCTCGACGTGTCGACAAAAATCTTTTGTCCTCGTCAATGGCGAACAAAAATTAAAACATTTGGCAAAACGTTAAAAATTATTCTGACTTTATTCTTATTTCAACGCTTTACCAAAAGTTTTATTTTTATTCGCTCCTGACGAGAACAAAATATTATCGTTGAAACGTCGTGATAATAATAAGATTTACTGACCGAAATATCTTTAATTTGAAGAAAAATAAAATATTGTGTTTATATACTACATCTTCTCTCCAAACAAACTTTAAAAAAGAAAATCGAAAATAGATTCAACTTCCATTTCGATTAAAATTATAATAACACAATACTATATATAAATCGATCCATTTCTAAAATACAGGGTGAAATATTTTAATATAATATATTAGTACGCGCCATCTGTATTCAAAAATATAAACTATTTATAGCGTGAAATATGTTTTTTTTTTTTAAAGAATAAACTTATCATTCAACCATGGAAGGTTTAATAAATCCATATTTATAATGAAAACATATTTTGTATTTAAAATTGAAAGGCTTTGAACTAGAGATTCAGGAAGGCCAGTTCCATTTTCCAGCATCTTAACCAGGAAATATTTTGTTTCCATCAAACTAGAAGTTATGTTTGAAATCCACGTAGTATTATAGCGGAGAGTTTATCTCAAACTTATGAGTCCATACAACATATTTATTTTCACATATTCGAAGCCAGTGTTCTAAATCATACAAATAATCTTCAAATATATGGCGCAGACATCATATTCCATTGTTTTCCGTTGGTATCAATGGTGGCAGGGAGGGATTTCTGTCAATTTATGGCGTCGTTTGTTTCCTATTTAAAGGAGAGATACTTTATGAGCAGCCGATGTTTATTTCTGGGCGAACCCTGGGCCATTCCGGAGAAATACTTCCGGCCCGTGTGCTAGGACCCAAGCCGTGTTTTTATAGCAATGGCCCTTAAATCAACTGCTCTAAATAGAAGTGTTTACACTTGCGCAGAACCATATGCGCGAGACAGAGATAACCATATAATAACTGGAGTTGTGTTCTAGGCCCAGCATCCAGTAACTAACTGACGATCTATACGCTGAGGTGCCAACCGGGAGTTTGAGTAGTTCCCAACTTTCCATACAGTACACAAATCAATTTGAGTTTCTTGAGGCAAATATGAAATATGAAAGTTAATATTTAGATGTAATTATGATAATAAAGATAAAGGCTGCCTGGCCGGCATTCATATTTTTTGAAAAATAAATTAATTCGGCCAGTAAATCTTTTTATTACCTCGACGTTACGACAGAAATATTTTGCCCTCGTCAGGAGCAAACTAAAGTTAAAACATTCGGCGATAAAAAATAATCTGAGGTTCCAAGGGCGTTCTCGCGCGATTAATTTTTATTTGTTCCTGACGAGGACAAAAGATTTTGGTCAAAACGTCGAGGTAATAAAAATATTTACTGGCCGAGAGAAGTATCATTATTTTCAAGAAATGTAATTATCTATATAGATAATACCGTAACAGAGTTTTCCATTGTAAAGTCCTGAGCTATCTCCTCCGAAGATTCTGAACTACACATAACAATCTATATACCAAAATTTTCGTTATTTTTTTCTTCGTGTCATAGGCCTGTTTTTATTTTCCTTATGTAAGTACTTTGTTATAGTTTTTCATTTAAATATATACATTTTTAGATTTGTAGATTGAATTATTACTTTATTCTATAATAATTATCTTTTATAACTGTTTGTTATAGTTTTTCTATTGAATTTAGCTCCATTTTTGTGTCTTATTTCTTCTGTATATTAAAAAAAATATTGAAACTTAGTTTTTCATTTAAATATATACATTTTTCGATTTGTAGATTGAATTATTACTTTATTCTATAATTCTATAATAATTATCTTTTATAACTGTTTGTTATAGTTTTTCATTTGAATTTAGCTCCATTTTTGTGTCTTATTTCTTCTGTATATTGAAAAAAATATTAAAACTTAGAATTAAGCTTTGCTTTTTCATATACATGTTTGTTACACATTTAGCAATATATATACCAAAATATTTTTTGGATACTTAACTCTTTTAGTGAATTTTTGTCAGGGGGGCTGCAAAAGTGCCTTACTTATTTTGGAATATTTAACTTTTTTGGTGAATTTTTGTCAGGGAAGCTATGGACTGCCATAATCATGCAATATGTTGATGTTCTTCTCATAAAAAAAATATTTGGGTTTAGAATTGGGCTTTGCTTTTTTATATACATATTATTTGCACATTTTTTTTTCATCAATTGTTTCCTCACATGCTTGGAATTTTCTTTTTATGCCTGTCCTGGCTTTCAGTTTTATAGTTTTCCTCTGCTTGGTTCTTATTTTACCTTTTTTTTCCAGCGTCTTTTTTGTATTTCTGATTAAATTAATTTGTGGGTTCTTTGTTATAGTTTTTAATTTTACATTTTGCTCAATTTTTTGTTTCTGGTTTTCTTTTTTGCCGTATCTTTCATAATTCTTTTTTGCAGTATCTTTCATAATGTCTTTGGCATCTTTATTTTTCTCAATAAGAGGCTAATTATTTATTTGTATAATCAATTGTTGATTACTTAATTTGTTATATGATAAAATGTTATATGATACATACAATTTTCTACATTTTTGCACTGTGCAATTTAATATGTTGTTTATATTGAGATCTTTTACATTAAATTTATTTTGACATGTATTTGCTCAACTTGTTTTTTAGTTTAGCTTTTTTTTTTTTCAGCGACTTCTGTATCATGCCTCGCAGAGGCCGTGGAAGACTCGCTTATAGGACTCGCCGCGGGAACAACGCCCCTAATCCTATTTCTCCTGTACCCACTGAATATATTATTGGGGGCCTCGATATAGTCTGCCCTTACTGCTCAGCCCTTCATTTCCCTGGCGAAACTGTTGGTAGCTCCTGCTGCCACAAAGGGAAAGTTATTCTTCCTACTTTGTCCTCCTTTCCATATGAAATGATGGAATTGATGACTTCAAACAGTGTGGAGGCTAAGTACTTCCAGACCAACATTCGGAGCTACAACAGCTCTTTGGCGTTTGCCTCCATGGGTGTGCAGGTTGATTTCTTTTCTGGACAGGGGCCTTTTTGTTATATAATCCATGGACAGATCTATCATTTGACAGGGCCCCCTTCATCCTCATGGAAACAGAGCCCCGTCTTATGCCCAACTTTATATTTTGGATTCTGAGGCTGCGAATAATACACGCATTGCAGCATCTAGGCCTTTGGAATGCCATCCTGGTATATTGACTCTTTTGGATTCTGTGCTTAGGCGTGTGAATCCGTATACTTCTGCTTATAGGCAGATGCACCAGGTGGAACTAGCTGAGGAACACCGGGCTCGCATTGAGAACCGGCAAATGTGTCAGGTTCAGATGCTCATCCGGCAAAATCATTGTAGAGATCTTCGCCGATATAATGCCCCAAGTGTAAGTGAAGTTGCGGCCATTTTTGTTGATCAAGATGGCCATGTACCTTCTAACAGAGATATTGCTGTTTTTCCGCATGATTGTGGTTTAGTGCGTATTTCTCCACTTAATCCTAACTGTGACCCAATGACATACCCTCTTTTATTTCCTTCCGGTGATCCTGGTTGGGCAATAGGAATCTTACATGAAGAAAACATGCGCACAAGCACTAGAAACCATGTTACCATGCTTCAGTTCTATAGTTATAGGTTGGCCATCAGACCTGGCTTTTCGCCCATTCACTATGGCAGGAGACTATTTCAGCAATATGTTGTTGATGCCTATGTTAAAACAGAGGGCAATCGCCTGAACTATATTCGCCAAAATCAGTCCCTGCTTAGGGTAGAGTTATATCAAGGTCTGATGGATTATATCCATGAGCAGGAACATTCTCGGGGTGTGCGAATAGGCCGTATTTTTATTCTTCCATCTTCCTTTCCTGGGAGTTCCCGGGCCATGCAACAAAACTATCAGGATGCAATGGCCATTGTTAGAAAGTTTGGAAGACCTGACCTATTCGTGACATTTACCTGTAACCCACGTTGGACTGACATTGTTGAAAATCTTCTTCCTAACCAGAATCCTTCTGATAGACCGGATCTGGTGGCTAGAGTTTTCAATCTCAAGTTACAACAATTACTGCACGAGATTGTTAGTCAGCATGTATTGGGAGTGGTCGTTGCTCGGGTGCATGTTGTTGAGTTCCAAAAACGCGGTTTACCGCATGCCCACATGCTGTTTATGCTTAGAGAAGAAGACAAGCCTAGAGACAGGGATGCCATTGACAGATTGGTTTGTGCAGAAATTCCTAGCCCTACTATGCAGGTTCAGCTGTATGACATGGTTCGTAAACATATGATCCATGGTCCTTGTGGAAACTTCAATCTTCACTCACCATGCATGTCTGATGGCAAGTGTACTAAAGACTTCCCTAAATCATTCCTGCAGCTGACTGAGGCTAACAATAATGGCTATCCTCGCTACAGACGTCGAGATGACGGCCAGACATTAGTTGTGGGCACTCACGAGGTGGATAACCGCTGGGTTGTTCCCTATAACCCCTATCTGCTGGTTAGGTTCAATGCTCACATTAATGTGGAGGTCTGTGCCTCTGTGAAAAGTGTCAAATATCTTTTCAAGTATTTGTATAGCAGGGCACATGATGAAATCAAAAACTTTCTTGACGCTCGGTATGTAAGTGCTCCTGAGGCAATGTGGCGAATGTTTGAATATCGCTTGCATGCTCACTCGCATACCATATGTCGCTTAGCTGTTCATCTACCTAATTTTCAATCTGTCTATTTTGTTGAAGGTAGTGAAGAACAGGCTCTTGAAAATGCCTCACGCAGACGCACAACTCTGACTGCCTGGTTTCAGCTCAATTGTGTTAATGTATCCGCAAGATCACTTTTATATGGAGACATACCTTCCGCTTATGTTTTCAGGCAGAATCAATGGAGTGCTAGAGTTCGGGGTGGGGCTTTGTGCATTGGACGTATGTGTTCAGTGAATCCTAAAGATTCTGAGCGTTACCACCTCCGGCTTCTACTATTACATGTTGCAGGTGCTCAGAGTTTTGAAGATTTGCGAACTGTGGATGATATTGTTTGCTCCACTTTTAAAGAGGCTGCCCAGCGCCGTGGATTATTGGCTGATGATTCTGAATGGGATGCATGCTTAGCTGAGGCGGCTTTGTTCCAAATGCCTTGTCAACTGCGGCAGCTCTTTGCGACAATTCTCATCTACAATAATCCTACCGACCCTGTATCACTGTGGACCAAATACAAGGGGTATCTTAGTGAGGACTTTTCTCGTGCAACATCTGACGCAGCTGCTGAACAGATGACTCTCAGAGAGCTTGAATTCCAGCTGAGAGAAAATCGCCTCAGTTGCCACCATTATGGACTTCCTGCACCCCTAACCCCACTTCTTGATTCAGGAGAGGATCACCTTGATGTTAATGCAGAGCTGCAAATTGGGACAGAAATGTATAGGTCCCTTACACCAGATCAAAAGTCAATTGTTGACACAATTGTTGATTCCCTCAATGTAAATCCACGTTGCTTTTTTATTGATGGGCCTGGTGGTACGGGCAAGACTTATGTTTATAACACCCTAATTCATTGTGTTAGAGCCGTTGGAAAAATTGTCATTCCGCTGGCCTCCACTGGAATAGCGGCTACCCTTTTGTCAGGTGGCCAGACTGTCCATTCCAGGTTTAAGCTGCCGATTCCCTTGCTTGAGAATTCTGTAGCTGCGATCTCGGCCAATAGTTCTGAGGCTGAGCTTATTCGTAGATCATCCTTAATTATTTGGGATGAGGCTCCTATGGCCCACTACAGAGCACTTGAAATTGTGGATCGTCTCCTAAAGGACATTATGCATTGTGACCTTGCTTTTGGCGGAAAGGTTGTTGTTCTTGGAGGTGACTCTTTCGCCAAGTGCTACCTGTGGTACCTCGAGCTTCAAGAGCTGAAATTGTTGCTGCTTGCATTAAGCAAAGCAAGCTATGGCCATTGTTTGTGATCTTGCGCCTTACTCAGAATATGCGAGCAGGTATTGATGCACAGAGCTTCTCTCAATGGTTACTTAAAGTTGGTGATGGTAATCTACCTACAGACCAACAGGGCCTCATTTCTCTTCCAGAAAGCTGTATCTTTCATGGGGTTGACCTGGTGCAGGAAATCTTTGGTTCTGTGATTTTAACGCCAAAAAACACAGATTCATTAGAGATTAATGAAAAAGTTTTGGATCGCTTACCAAACAGGAGTCAGTGTTTTCTCAGTGTTGACAGTGTCGAGTGTGAGAATGTGGAGGAACAAAATAACTACCCTACTGAATTCCTTAATAGCCTTACTCCCACAGGAATGCCTCCACACCGGTTAAACCTTAAGATTGGTGCTATTGTTATGCTCCTTAGAAATTTGAATCCTAAGCAGGGTCTCTGCAATGGCACACGTATGGTTATCCAGCGCATGCGCTCTCATGTCCTAGAAGCACAAATACTGACAGGGACCAAAGTTGGACAAACTGTATTGGTGCCAAAAATATCTTTGGCTCCTTCAGATACCAACCTTCCCTTCATTCTGAAGAGGCGTCAGTTTCCACTAAGGTTGGCTTTTGCCATGACTATTAATAAGGCTCAAGGCCAAACCTTTGCTAGAGTGGGTCTCTTGCTACATGAGCCCGTGTTTACTCATGGACAGCTCTATGAGGCTTTTTCACGTGTGCGAACTTTGAATAGCATACGGGTAAAGTTGAACCCACGTATTTATAAAACTAGAAATATAGTTTTTAATGAGGTCCTTTAAATGAATTTTTCCTTTTTATGTTGTCTTATCTGCTATATAGTTGTGTTGTATTCAATTTTATTTTCAGATTTGTTTTCTTTTAATTTTTTTTTTCATTTCAAATAAATGAATGTATGCCTTTTATGTTGTCTAATTTGGTTTATTGTTGTGTTGTATTTAATTTTCTTTAAAGATTTGTTTTCTTTTACTTTTTGTTTCATTTCCAAAAAATTTGTTTAAAGTTTCACCAATGCCTATAAACAAAAGGTAATAAGACCAAATCCAAATAAATAAATAGTGTGTGACGTTTCGGTAACAGCGTTGTTACCATCTTCAGACAAAAGTACTATGGCCTACGGCCATACCACGTTGAAAACACCGGTTCTCGTCCGATCACCGAAGTTAAGCAACGTCGGGCTCGGTCAGTACTTGGGAGGGTGACCACCTGGGAACACCGGGTGCTGTAGGCTCCTTTTTTCCATTCAGTACTTTTGTCTGAAGATAGTAACAACGCTGTTACCGAAACGTCACACACTATTTATTTATTTGGATATTTATTTCAAATAAATTAATGTATGCCTTTTATGTTGTCTAATTTGGTATATTGTTGTGTTGTATTTAATTTTCTTTTAAGATTTGTTTTTTTTACTTTTTGTTTCATTTCCAAAAAATTTGTTTAAAGTTTCACCAATGCCTATAAACAAAAGGTAATAAGACCAAATCCAAATAAATAAATAGTGTGTGACGTTTCGGTAACAGCGTTGTTACCATCTTCAGACAAAAGTACTATGGCCTACGGCCATACCACGTTGAAAACACCGGTTCTCGTCCGATCACCGAAGTTAAGCAACGTCGGGCTCGGTCAGTACTTGGGAGGGTGACCACCTGGGAACACCGGGTGCTGTAGGCTCCTTTTTTCCATTCAGTACTTTTGTCTGAAGATGGTAACAACGCTGTTACCGAAACGTCACACACTATTTATATATTTGGATTTGGTCTTATTACCTTTTGTTTATAATCTACAATCCAAATTGTGCCTCATCAACCAATGCCTATAGTTTCTCACACCTCCCATGCTTACCCCTCTGTAACTGGCCTGTGGTGCAGTGGACATTGTTGGGAGGTACAGTAAACTCTCTACACGATTGTATCAAGTCTTGTTCTGGTAGACTTGATGCTGTAACCAGGAGGGACACTCCCTCTTTAAAAATCCTGAGTTCAACTGACCCAGTTGATGGACCTCAGCAATGGTTCCACTCCAGGGATACGGAGGAGCTGCGTCTGTGCTCATGTTAGAGTCAGAAACAAAGGCTTCCATATTTGGAATGGCCTCAAATCACAGGCAAAGTCAGACTTTCACCAAAGTGTGCCTGGATCATGGTGCCATGATCAACGAAAGCTGCACCCCTATACCCCATTCCATGAGATCATGGAATTCGTGTAATCTTTACACAAGGGGATAAGAAACATCAACAACATAGTTTCTCACCTGAAAGGATTTTTTTGTATTAGTTGTTCACTAATAAAATATTTATAATTAAGTATTTTGATTTTTGGTCTTTATTTACCTATTTTCCCCAGTGCTCTATACATTGATTCAGGATCTATGCAATGTCTCACATATGGTTATCTAGCGCTTCACATGTTTTTAGGCTAAACCCGGGGCGTTGCCGGGTCACTCGGCTAGAAATAATGGCTGTATTTGCTATATAGTTGTGTTGTATTGAATTTTCTTTTAATATTTGTTTTCTTTTTTTTTTTTCAATATAATTTTTTAAAGTTTTCACCAATGCCTATAGTTTCTCACCTGAAAGCAATTTTTTGTATTATTTGTTCATTCATAAAATATTTATTATTATTTTGACTTTTGTTCGGTGGAAGGCTGGGTAAACCTTTTGGTTTTCGACCACTAGGACCCGGGTTCGATTCCCGCATTGGGCACTTTTTTCTGTTTAAAAAAAAAAAAATGCTCCAATGGCCCCCGATTCTTGCAAAAGTCCAACCCCACCAGCGAGTGCAAGTAACCGAACGGGGCTCTGGCATTTGTAAGTGCAAAGTCAAACTGCTTTTCACATGTGTAGACATGTGGTGTGCTTACAGTAAAAGCAGTCGCTAACTACCCACCATGATTATCATGGCCTGTACCACGTGTACTAGGGATAAGCAAAAAAAAAAAAACCTATTTTCCCCAGTGCTCTATACATTGATTTAGGATCTTTGCAATGGCACACATATGGTTATCCTGCCCATTCACAGGCCTTTAGGGTAAACCTGGGGCTTTGCCCAGGTCACTCGGCTAGAAATGCAGTTTTTAGTGAGGTCCATTAAATGAATTTATCCCTTTTATGTTATCTTATTTTCTATATTGAAAAGTTAATAAATATGAAAAAAAAAAATTAAAAATGTTTAAGAATATTATTAAAAAAGAATCATAAAGATATTTTAAAGGAGTCCTTTAGGGATGTCTGTTTTTGCACTTATGATTCCAGAGTTACATGGTCCAGTGGGCCGTATGAAAATCGAGTTGTTCATATATATGGGTTCAAAATGTTTCGTTGCTCGCATCTATAATACCTTTTTTTTTAGTAAAGTTGTAAGTAAACATCAATCGTCGAAATTTGCATTTTAAAATGGTTGAATTATCAGAAGTGGTGAATAATTAATATTGTCGAATTACCGTTTGTTATTTGATAGGCCAGAGATTGGGAAATCAAATCAAGGTCGAATTATCGCAAGGGGTCGAATTATCGGTATTGTCGAATTACTGTTTGTAATTTCATAGGTTCTGGAAATCAAAACATGGTCGAATTAACGAATTTATACTTAGAAAGTATTTTTACTTATCCTTACTTGAAATGCTGCTTCTAGGAAATCTGAATATACCCATTGCGATTTTTAAGCCACCATCTATACTTTTAAAGTCTCTGCAGGCCCTTTGGGTAAACCCTGGGCGTTGCCCGGGTCACTCGGCTAGTGATGTTAATATATATATGTTATTAAAAAAGTTTGATATAGAATTTGCTTAAGTTGTTTAAGAATAGAGAATTATTAGTTGTGGCTCGATTCGGAATACATTAGTATTAGATCAATGATATTGTTATACAGCCGTGGAAATTATATTAATAAAATAAAGTTTGAATCACAATTAGCTTTAATTGTGCTGATTGATACAATTAAGGAAGAAATAACTGATTTAAACGTGAAGAAGAAAATAAAATATGGAATATTTGCATAATTACAAAAAGATTTGAGTCGGCCAACGGGAAAGGAGATATCTTTAATTACGGGGCTGCTAACCAGACGACCGGGAAACAACAACAAATGGGTTATATAGGGAAAGTCGCGACTTCTGGGAGTAGACATTACAGAGTATTTTTTCTGGAAATTATAATATTTAAAAATAAAATAAGATTTATATATATAATATATTTTTTTTTTTCTATTGTTTTTTCATATATATATATATTAAGATTATAATTATTTTTGTGTTTTGTTGTTGAAAAGAGGTGCAGTCGTAAAAGCAAAGATAATTATTTACCTTTCAAGTAGATTTTATTTTGAATTACTTGAAGTAAATTACACATAAAATTATTTTTATCACAGTAATATAACATTTATAAAATGAACTCTACATTCGTGATTTTTATTAGAAAAGGTAGGATTAACTATACATATATACAACAATAATAATTAAAGTGGTATTTTCTGCATCTATGGTCAAATATGTAAAACAGTCAATGAATGAAAATAAAATATATGTTTTCAAAAAAATAAAATAATTGTATTTTAGATTATATAATATATATATAAGAAAGTCTGATATTTCAGTTATAAAATAAATAAACAATTCTCTAAATATGAGACGAGCTATCAATATACATGAAATAAATAATAGCGAAAATGTATTTTTTTAACTATAACACAATACCTTACTGTATGGTAAATCAAAATGGGGAAACAACAATGATGAGACAGGACCTAAACACATTCCAGCAAGGACAGTAATATTCAATTTTGTTGACAGTGCCGTGTTGAAAAGTTTCTTTCCTTGTGAACAACTCTCTTCTTTCATTCAACAATCTTTAATGTTTGTTGTATTCCAAACTTTGATACCATTGTAGTGAATACATTTAAATACATCAACAAAAAAGCTAACGTAATTAAATTGACCCTTAATTCTGACACCTTCACACAACATAAAAAAATAATGTAGATTTTGTATGACCTACATCATTGCTGACTGTAGAAAGCAATAATATATATTTTACATTAATAATTTTATACTGCCCTTACTACATTGACAAAATATGGTAGATTAAACGGACAAAACCACTGGGAGGGTTCACCACTGATGAGCCTGGCCCTCCCATTATTTTATAATTGCAGTAAGGGCAGTATAAAAAGAAATACGCGTTTAAGAAAAGGAACTAAGCGTCATAATAATTTATATCTCTTATATATATATATATATATATATATGTTATATTAAAATGTTATATAAAGGTATTATTTAAAATGTTATATTAAAATATTATTTTATTTTTAATTATAATTTCATACGATACAAATACTCTGTTAAAACGACCGCCAGAGGTCATGCTTCCCATATAAAAACTCGTTGTTGTTCTTCCCCGTTGGCCGACCCAAAAAATTTGTTCATTATGTAAATAAGCTTTTCTTTTTTTATTCTTACGCCTAAAGCCAGGCAGTACTTTAATCAAATTATGTTTTTCATATATATCACTTAGCTCAATTAAAGAAACCTTTGATCAATACTATTATTATTATTATTATAGCCACGACTGCATCACCAATACCATTTAGTACTAAGAAGATCCAACAAATAACTCCATAGCATAATATCCAAGATGATCATAAATACAAGCAGAAAATCATCTTTTTTTTCTTTAATATAAGATATATATATGTTATATTAAAAATATTTTATTTAAAATTATGTTATATTAAAGTATTATTTTATTTAAAAATATATTTCATAGATAAAAATACTGCTAAATCGACCGCCAGAGGTCACGCTTTTCCCTATAAATACTCATTGTTGTTCTTCCCCGATGGCCGACCCAAAACTTTGTAATTATGTAAATAATATTTTGTTTTAATTATTCTTACGCCTTAAGCCAGGCATTACTTTTATCAAATTATGTTATTCATATATATTACTCAGCTCAAATAAAGAAATCTATGATCTTCAATATTATTATTATTTCAAGATTTTAGCCACGACTGCACCACCATTACCATAATCCTCAACATGATCCAAAACAACAGAAATCTTATTAATTTTATTTTAAATATAATATATATATATCACATTCAAAAAACATATCACTTTTTATTTTGAAATTTATGAGAGAATGTGAGTGTCAGGAATATAATATTCCAAGATCATTTATTGGTTGGAATTTTATTCGGAGAAAAACACAGCCACATCAAGCAATAGTTTAACTTCCGACGTTTCAGTCACTTCTTATCACTCTGGGGAGAGTAACAGGAAGACACTGAAACGTCGGGAGTTAAACTATTGCTTGATGTGGCTTTTTTTTTCTCCGAATAAAATTCCAAGACATATTAATCGTATTATTGGAACATTAATATTTCAACTGATTAGTAAATCCGAAAGAGAATGTCAATTTTCGACATTGTAGAGAATCCAAGTTAAGATCTGAACGTATATAATTTTAAACATGAGAAAATAGAAGGTTTATGTAAGAGTTGTGATTGCTGACGACCTCAATGAAATATTTCCTCCAATCTTTCAACGAAGCGATTCGAATAAATCATTGCGGTCGAAAAACTCTAAACAAAAAATAAATAAATCTTATTGTTCTTCACAGTTTTGAAGTGTCTTGTTTTGGTGGCACTCTTTAGACTTTCATATTTTGCCGAGTCAACATTATTTAAATTGGCTCTCCCCACTTCAAATCCCGTCAACTCGAACTTAAAGAAAAAACACATTTTCTTTCAATAGCTTATAACTATTATTTGTCTGAGTAGCGAAAAATTGTATCGCTAATACAATTTATTTTCATTCTTTTTTGGCTAAGAACTTAGTCAGATAGAGAGAGAGGCACTATCAGCTATCACGATATATCAATTTAAAAATAATTACAAGTTTCTTTATTAAATTGAGATAGTAAGCATTCAAGCGTTAGTTCATCATCAGGCCAATTGTTTCGTAGATGCCTACAATTTATATAGAATTTAGAAGAAATTCACATATTTAAAAAGTTTATCTTAAATCAATTTTTTTTTAAATATGTATTCGAAAATCCAATTTTACTTATACCAAATATAAGGAAGAGCATTTTGAAAAATTAATGATATATTTATAAATTTAGGTGATAAAAAGGCACATAATTTTTCTTATACTCTCTATTTCTATTTTATAAATTTCTTTTACCATCTGAATACACTTTTTTTTCTATTCGAACCAATATATGTTTTTCTATTACCTAAATATTTAAATATAAATAGCTCTATTTTCAAAAACAATATATAAATATGAATTTATTAATTTATTCAATGATAAAAAGAGGACATAGGCAATTTTTTAAACTGACTAATAATACTTATAAATGACTGCTGCGTATAATTATAAAGCTATACAACCAGTTTAACCGCATAAGTTTCTTTTTTATTTATGAAAAATCATTTTTAATTTCAAAGAGAAATATTTAATATTTCTAACTTTTGGATGACGTATGAAAAGGTTGAATATATGAAGAGTGATGGTCTATATATGAATGGATGACGTATGGAGGGTGAAAATATGATGAGTAATGGCGAACGGAAAAATAAAAAGTGTCCAGGAGCGGGAAACGAACCCACCCACGAAACCATTTTTCCGTTCGCCATTACTCTTCATATTTTTCACCCTCCATACGTCATCCATTCAAATATAGACCATCACTCTTCATATATTCAACCTTTTCATACGTCATCCAAAAGTTAGAAATATTAAATTATTTCTCTTTGAAATTAAAAATGATTTTTCATAAATAAAAAGAAACTTATGCGGTTAAACTGGTTGTAAAGCTTTATAATTATACGCCGCAGTCATTTATAAGTATTATTAGTCAGTTTAAATATTAGTTACGAACGGAGAAATATCGTCCAGGATAGCCTAGTGGACATGGCACCTGCCCGGTAAGCAGAAGGTTGTGGGTTCGATTCCCGCTCCTGGACACTTTTTATTTTTCCGTTCGCCATTACTCTTCATATTTTCACCCTCCATACGTCATCCATTCAAATATAGACCATCACTCTTCATATATTCAACCTTTTCATACGTCATCCAAAAGTTAGAAATATTAAATTATTTCTCTTTGAAATTAAAAATGATTTTTCATAAATAAAAAGAAACTTATGCGGTTAAACTGGTTGTATAGCTTTATAGGCAATTTTGTTGACACTTAGTTATCTCGTGGGTCTACAATAAAGGTCACTTTAATATCTTTCAAATTTATTGCCTGAATCCCAATATACATGATAAAAGGTACATCTTCCTTAAGTTTTGTCCATGAGTGTATACAGCCCCATTAATTGAAAAGGCCTCCGAAAAAGATCTTGTGGGATTCGAAACTTAATATTACAAATATAAAAAAATAATTTATTTCAACTAAAAAAACAAGAAAGAAAATCGGTAAAATCTTTTTCTTTTTCCTACGGATTATTCTAACATCCCACCGCTATTATTATGGTGGTAGTTCCTTAGCCAATCAATAAGTAGCTTGAGTTACTCGAGTATTGCGACAACCAATCACCATAATCTCTCCCAAGGTGCCTCAGCCAATCAATACACGGTATTGCGGCAATTACAGCAATCGGGAAAGCGACAAACATAGGAGGCAAATATTTTGCCACAGAGAGTCTGATCCTGTTTATTCGTTACTAATTGGTGGTTACTACTTCTTCCTGATCCCTGCGTGGGCCAGCACGCTACGTGGTTAGTGCATACATGGAACTAACGCTGCTTCTATAATCACACGGGATTCTATCAAAATCTCTACATATATTATCAAAATTACAATCCTCTGTATCAATTAGATTAATCAAATATAAATCTCTGAGGATAAGTTTCTTTTTTATACTTTTAACGAGTTTACAAGCTTTGGGGTTTTAAACGAACCTTCTGCAGGTAATTTTTTTCAGAGAAGAAAACTA
>CP092878.1:68397381-68421965 GCA_030710605.1 Cordylochernes scorpioides
TGCTGTAGTTATTTATATACATTACTATATTTACCTATTTTGGTTTGGACTATTCAGACATTTATTTTGACAATTCAAACAATAATAATGATTCTTCTAATCAATTGTCACAAAGGTGGAAAAATATATAATAAAATAGTAAAAAAGGTCATATAAAATGTAGAGGAATATATATAGTTGTTTTGAAAATATATATATAGTTGTGTATGTGTTTCTTCAGCAAGGAAGGTTTACCCACCTTGGGAGAGTCCTCCTCCAGACAAGGAGTGGGTATTCTTTGGAATATTTATATATTAATTCAAATATTAATTTATAAAATTGGATATGAAAAAGGTTATTTCAAAGTTAACTACAAATCAAAATTATTGCGGTAGATAAATTTCAGGAGCACATTACATACAAATAGTGAAGTTTACAACGATTTTGCCCCCCCCGCGAAGTTTAACCTAGCAAAAACTGACGAAACGGCTAAAGGGGTCAGTAGTGATGTACAAGACCTTCATATATTTAAGTGGAAACGGTTGGAAGGTTTTTTCTTTCTGAAAAATTGAAAAAATCGCGCAAAAAATACAAATTCAACAGTGGACTATAAATAGTCATTACAGACATTCTATGCTATTACGTTCTCACTGTGTTATTACACTCTAACAATCTCATTAGATTCTAACTATGTAATCGCATCGTGTATACAGCGATATTTTAACAATTTGAATAACCGATTCACTCAATGTCCTTTAAATTCATTTTTTAAATTTTATTAATCAAACAGGCGCAATATTGAAATAGTTGCGCCTATTAGAGCGGAAACAAACAAAACAAAAAAGAAATTAGAACTTAGAATTAAATTTCACAAATTTACATGTATTATTCGACAGAGTTCATAAAATTTATAGACAAAGTGGCTGATGTAAGAGAGTTAAATCATTTAGATCAGGAAACAATCGATGTCTCACTTCTGTAAAGTTCGGACAGTCGTAGATAAGGTGAAGAGCAGTTTGTTCAGTTTCTACGCAGAAACAATTTGGTGTTTATAATAGACCTCTTTTATGTAAGTATTTCTGAAAATTTCCGTGTAATGTGACAAAATGAATGATATAAAATTTAGATGTAATTGTGTGTTAAATTAAATTTTAAATATTATTTAAATACTTTCCTGACCCCTTTCCTGTGTCAATGTTTCAATTTGGAAGTGGGGAGAAACACCTCTCTGCTGTGAAGTTAGAGGTGTGATTAAACCAGGCCACTCATAGAGAATTCTAAGTTTGTTGAAAGGTTAAATAATTTCCTACACTTTACTTCAAGTCTTCTTCTCTGAAATGTGTATCGGATCAAGAGCCTGTCCACAGAAATTTCTACACGTTTGTTCGGCGGTACATATACTAAAATTGGAACGATACAGAACTTTCTAAAACAATATCACGCTGAATGATTAAAGTGATCGTTTAAATAAGCTGTCCTGTCTATATTAAAATATTACTTTTGGATGTAGGATTTACAATACTATTGTGACTTGGGTTTTTTTTACCTGTGTAAAGGGACATTTACGATTTTTTCAGAATTCTTCCGATTTTTCCGACCTCTTAACGGGATGTTTTCCATATTTTATTTCATATGGAAATTTTCTAGTATTAACACTATTTTCTCGATCGCTTTTACAAATCAAGAAAGAGAGAAATTTCAAAATGCAAAATATGCCTTTAACAAAGCGATATTTAGAAACATTTTCGATTTAAGAGAAAGAGATTTTTTTTTTCAAATTGAATATACTTTTATTAATCGTACATATAAGCTATATGAGGTTAATACGATCAAAAATGTAAAATTAAATATTAATTTTATCAGACAAATCCTACTCATGGTCGTCTGGTATGATGTCACATTCCGCCCTGGACTTTCCGAAATGTGCTATTGCCATGTCGAGGAATTGCTTCAGAGCAGAAGAGAGAAAGAGGGAAGTAATTAACTGGAAGATGCTTTATCTCTTGAATAATTTTCTAGATGATCGATTTTCTGTATTCTGTCAGATCTTCGCAATCAAAAGGAAGGTGTTCGATGGTTTTATCACTATCAGAATCGCAGAAATGATAACTGGATAATCTATTTTACCAATTCTGTTGGTGAACGCATTGATCCAAGTATGGCCAGTCACTATAAGCTTACAGTAAGAATAAGGGATTGAATAAAGTCGTAAGAGAGAGAGAGAGAGACGCAAATATATTCTACTCTTGGATAATTAAAATATAAATTTAATATGAAGCGATAGTTTTGTTATCTCAGATGAAACACGTTACAGCGTTGAAAACTAGTTATTTTAACTCTGGACACTCTCTAGCTGCTGTCTAGCTGTGGAATAAATAAACTGGAAGGGTTCATAAATAAAGAGAACATAAACACACGAGACACTCCGTCCTCGGTTGAATAAATAAACCCCGGGTCAGGTCTGTTTCCCAGTAACCCAGCTCTGTAAGATCCACTCTTTGATTAAAATACCAGTTATACACTCAAAGACAAAACTTTAGGAAGTTGTACTTCTCAGCATGTAAATCAATTCAAAAAATAACTCTGGAAGATATTTGATACACAGTGACCTTTTTGAAGATACACGAGATAACCAAGTGTGTATACGCTCATGGACAAAACTTAAGGAAGTTGTACCTTTTAGTATATATATCGGGATTCAGACAATAACTCTGGAAGTTATCACAGTGACCTTTATTGAAGACACACGAGATAACCAAGTGTATATAGCGTCATGCGTTCTTAATAATTCTTCATCTCTGTCACCGTTTGCTTTTTTTTTTTGGAATGGCGCTCTCCTATTGGTTGGCTACGATCACGACACCTTTGCCCCCCCCCCCCCCCCTACTCGCTTTTGGTTTTTGTAACTATTGTGTTGGAGCGGGTCGCTCCTTAAATAAATGCATATATTAGTTAATAACTAAATGGAATCCTCTCCTTCTTTTTCCCAGTAAGAGACGCCTACGGAAGCCAACTGTACATAGAGAGATAAAGCACATAGGCTATAGTTATTAACTAACATATGCAATTATTTAAGGCGCCAATTTATAATTGTAACAAATAGTATTTGAATAAAAACATTCAATCGGGTAAAACACGGGCGTTGCCCGGGTCATTCGGCTAGTATACACACATGGATCACACCTAAAGAAGTTACACCTTTTAGAATTTAAATCGGGATTCAGACAATAACTCTGTAAGATATTACAGTAACCTTTAGCGAATAAACACGAAATAAACAAGTGTGAACAAAATTGCCTGTCTTACTAAAAAAAAAAGAAACATACGACTGGCGTCATTAAAGACTTTCCAATTCCATAAGATTTGTCAATGAGTGTATATTAACGCAGCTAAATACCAGAGACAATTACTATACATTAATTCTCAAAGAAAATATGTATTGGATTTATGGATAAAGGCAGTTTGCTTGTGCAAGCTGTACCTCAACGACCAAAATATTGGTCATTAAGGCATCCTGAAAAATCATGAAACGGGTAGTTAAGGCCAGAATTGCGTGAGATCGCGGCACAATGTGAAAAAATAGACACTATAGCAAAATAAGCACTTTCAGTTGCACGATAAGGAGATGCCTTTTTCATAATTTATGCACCTTATTCCAGTACAATATCACATTTGAACTATTTTTACTTTTATTATTAGTTATGAAAATATTTTTATATTCAAATTTGAAAGACAGATTTTATTATAATATCAATTCCCGAAATAATCATTTTACTCATGATAATGACAGCGAATCACTGAAACATAGGTAATTAAATAAAAATTAGTTGAGATGTAGCTATATATTTTTCCAAAATATATTATTAATTTTTATATGGCGAACTATTGCATTCTTTTGTAAGATTCTAATTGGTCAAATCACACATTGGCAAATGCTCAAATTAAAAACAGCAGCCAAGGCCAACAATGGAAATTTCATACACAATTTATCCGATACACATATATTATAAAGATATCAAAATTGCTTCAAATTCATTTTTATATATAAAATATTAATAACACAAATTAAAGTTCTTATTATACATCTTTTACTTTTTTACAAAATATTCGGGGGGGGGGGTCAATGGAAGGATAGTCTAAACTCTTGGTTTTCGACCGCTACGACCCTGGTTCGATTCTCGCATTGGACACTTTTTTCTGATAAAAAAAATCTCCAATGGCCCCAGATTCTTGCAAAGGTCCAACCCCACCAGCGAGTGCAAGTAACAAAACGGGGCTTTGGCACAATTTGTAAGTGCAAAAGTCGAACTGCTTTCCAAATATGTAGACATGTGGTGCACTTACAGTAAAAGCAGTCGTCTACTTCTATCTACAATGGTTATCAAGGTCTGTACCACGTGTATTATGGATAATAATAATAATAATAATAATAAAACAGTTTATTACAACCAACTTAGCTATAAACATACCCATAATATTTTTTACCTTCAACCTGTTTCATCTTAGTCAAAATAAATGTAATTATGTGACAATTGTCCATTCTTTTAAAACTCTCCTCTTTTAATTAATGTCTTTGACAAGAAATCGATTAAATTATAAAATGTCCCCTCGTTTAACCGTCTTCTTTCTTCAACAAAATAAAAGGAAATATTTGGACTGAATATAGCTTTAAACTTGTATATTTAGAACATTATTTTCTCACTAGAAGAATAGATGCCTAATGACTATTTCCGTAATTATTTGGAATTCAAATTCAACGAGATTAATTGGTTTGTTTTAATTATATTTAATTAATAACATTTAAACTTGATTTCATTCTAATTAAGGATGCCTAGAGGTAAAACCGTAGATGAAGAATCATTCAAAAATTTGATCGTTCGTTACACACACATAATCAATATGAAATGTGTTGATCAATTAAGCCTTACTTTGATTGAAAAGAGAAATAACATATAAACCCGTCAAGATACAAAACAAACTGCTCATTAGACTGTTAAAATAAGTATGTTATATTCTAATTTATTTAGATAATAAAAAGGCATATATTTGATTGAACAAAATATTTATTTTATTCTTCAATCTGTAAATTGTTTTCCTCGAATATATACATTACTTTACAATTTGATTTCATTTAACTAAATTTGCATACCAATTCTTTGTACGTATTTCAATTGCGTTGATATTTTTTTCCTCTTTTTATCTAACTAACCTGCATATTAATTCTTGTTCATATTTCAAATATATTTCTTTCTTTCATTTCAATGTTTAGTTTACCTTTAAAGTGCAAGTGTCCCTAGAGAACATAGTGTTCTAAGTCAAAATAAAATATAATAAAATATTTGTCAATATTTCGGTTGGCTGAACGCCATGAATTTCCCTATATTCAGAACAATTATAATCTTCTGATATTGTGCCTCAGCTGCCAACTATTTTAAGTAAAAATAGTAAAAAAGTGAAACTGTACTTAGATCAGTTTGATAAATACAGAGGGTGTTCACACTTATAGGAAACGAGCGCCCGGTGTAAAAAAAGGAACTATTACTTTATTTTTAAAAATCAACAACGTGGAATTCGAAAAGGCTTAAGCTAATTCTAAAAGGCAATACATTTCTTTTGTTATTTAATAAAAATGCCCTTCAAATAAAATAATTTCATAAGAAGTTATATTTTAGGACTTTCTAGAGCTAATCTTACCTATTTGGATATAATTAAAATATGCAAACAAGATTATATCAACATTTCTAAAAAAGGCATTTATAATATTATTCACCAAAAAAATATCAAGTTTTTATTCAAAGCACCTACGGAGAAATGGACAAAAGATTAGCACCCTATATCTGTGAGAACTCCTGCAACTGTCAAAAAAGTGAAAAAATATATTACAAAAGAAAATCCTATGCCACAAAGAGATATAGCCAAATTAATTGGAACATCAGTGTCAACAATAAATAAAATGATAAATAACGATTTAGGCTTAAAAGCTACTAAAAACATGCGGTTCGCAAATTGTTTCAGAGCCATATTCGTCAGCGACACACTATCAGCAGATATTTTTATGAAAATTTCTTGGCTGCTGATAGATGGAAATTTATTGTTACATATGACGAAGCATGGGTATAATTAACCGATTGCGACAGAAAAAAATAGTTATATACTATCAAAAAAGGGTGGGAAAATCTAGATCAATTTGGTTGAAGGAATGTGCCGAAAGTTACCCCAAAGGATTTATGGTGGCATGCGGTATATCATATGAAGGAAAATTAAAAATAAGAAAAGTTGAAAGAAATGCCAAAATAAACTCTGAATACTATCAAAACAACATTTTAGAACCTATTTTCAAATGATATTTCTTCTATCTATGGAAAACAGAGCAACAAAGTCTGTTTTCACCATGATAACGCCACAAGTCATACCTCATCTTCAACCCAAGCTTTTTTGGAAGATCTAAGGCAAAGAACAGGAATCAACACTATTCCAAAGAACAGAACCCCTGTAAAATCTCCTGATTTAGCCCCGATTGATTTTTGCATTTTGGATGCCTTAAAAGAGCACTTGGAAAGAGACACCCTAGGACAATTGAAGGTCTCTGGAAAGTGGTAAAGGAAGAATGGGATCTTTTGAGTATGACCATGATCAGAAAGTGTCTGCTATCGTGGAAAATCAGGTGCCGTTCGGTAAATAAACAAAAAGGCTTTCAAATAGAACATTTGAAAATTTTCAAATATGGTGTTAATTTTATTATTTTATAATAAAACTTGTTTCCTATAAGTGTGAACACCCTCTGTATTGCCACGTGGAAAATTAGGGAAGACAAACTTCAGGGTGAGACAACAATTTATTTCAGGCAAGAACAAACTATGAGTGATAAACAAAAGATAAGCAAAAAAGGGAAGTGTATATAGGATAGCAAAATATAAACATAAAAAATAATACTCTGCTAATAAAATAATAAATACTTTGTTACAATATTGAGGTTAAAGGCATCGTTGATGATGGCTTGTGCCATCTGTCTGGATGAATATCAACTAATCGTTGTTTCTAATATTTCCTTAATTAGTCAAATACACTTTCTATAATTTCTTATATTTGAGCGATTTTGGAATTCAGAAACTCGCAGTTGCATGGTCAAGAAATACCGTTCTCTTATTTTTATTAAGATAAAATACTCTCTCTCTCTCTGATTAGAATAATATTTAATTTGACCTTTTCTTTTTCTATATTAGCCCTATATAATATTTTATCTACGATTAATTAAAGTACACACTATTGGGCCTGCTCCGACGCTCTCCCGCCATGGATTCCTATAAGAAGAAGAAGGCCAGCAAGCCCTCTCAACCCTCGGTGGACATCGCGGCTCTTGTTGAAGAAGACAACATGGTCATCTCCCGCCATTACCAAATCCTGAAATCCTTCGGCCAGCCCTCCCTTGCAGCTCTTTACCTGGACCTTGTCCGCTTCATTGAGCAGCGGATGAAACTAACAAAGTGCCTAGTTAGAAATGTGAAGATTCTCGCGGGCACCGTGAATGACTTTTGGTGCTGGATGAAATCATGGATGCCAAAATGCCCAAGTAAACCTGCCAAACCACTCAAACTGGCCCTGCTCCCACCTGCAAGGACTTTAGCGAGCCCATCAAGCTTGCCACCCCCGCTCCAGCTGCTGTCCTTATGGAAGCACCTGCTCCCAAGAAGCCTGATCCTGCTCTAACCAAGAGGAATCAGCCAGAGGCGTCAAACCCGCCCGCTAAGAGGACCAAATCACTGGTTCCAACTAAGCTTGCATCTTTCCGCGCCCCCAAGCCTGCCGTTGCCAAAGGCACACTCAATGAAGATAAATCTGCGGCCCACATCGTGGTTATGGTAGATAACCCGCAGGCTGACCCACGGGACATCCTCAAAGTGTCCGCGCTGCCCACACTCTGCCCCAAGGCGTCTGGGCGTCTCTGCGCACCAGGGGAAAATTGGTGCTGCACTTCAACACTCGAGAGGCCATTCCTGCCGTCAACTCTGCCCTGGAAAACAACCTCCAAGGCCTGAAATTCCGGGAACCGAGGCAATTCCTCCCAATAATCTGCCTCTTTAACGCGAGAACCGCGGATGAGGACATTGTCAAGGCCTTCCTTTCCACCGATGCCCTCGGCCAGCTTTCTGGAGACAAGTCTGTTCGAGTGACACACAGATCTCCGACCAGAAATGGCACCTGCACGGCCTTCATCGAGCTGGACTTGGCTTCCTACAAGGCCATTGGAAGACGCGGCAGGATCATTGTGAACCAAGTGATCCTGAACTACGTGGAGTCTGTCTGTGTCCGCGTCTGCTACCGCTGCTGTGGCTACGGCCACAACGCCGATAGGTGCACCAAGCCCGCACGGCCAAGTGCGCCAACTGCTCAGTCAAAGGCCTCTCTGCCGACCACGAGGCAAGATCAATGTCTTGCCCAACTGCCAGAGCTGATCTGCAAAGTTCTAGTCCTTCCGCCTTCTTCCTGCCTCTTGACCTCCACGGACCCAATCCGGCCTAACCTGTCTCTTCTTTAACGGAGATCCTGTCCCTAGCCTCCCCAGCCTTGGGGCTCAAAAATCATTTTATTTTGGTTAGCAGCCCCGTAAATAAAGATATTTCCGTTAATAAAAGTATAATCAATCTCTCTCTCTTTCTTATCTTTCTTATTGATGATTTCCCTAAAGTTATCGGCAATAGTTATCGATCTATATATAGTTTGATGAAAATATTTACGAAAGAATACTAATCTACAAAAAGATCAATTCTTCTTTCAGAATAAACTTTCAAACTAAGCGTCATCTATTACCCTGGTGGTTTTGTCACTGGCCCTAGTTGCTAGTTGTCTTTGAAGGTCAATAAATGGTGCTTAGTTTGAGTATATTTTTGACGCGTTTTTTGACTGAACTTAAATCGTATAGATCATACTTATTGATCGTTGCTCTATATATTCCTAACGATCTACAGTAGGTAAAGATATAACGATCATCTTATAGGGATAGTATTTCTGTTATTTTTTCTTTATTTGATATTATAAATAATAATTTTAAAGCCTTTATATTACAATATTCATTCCTGCCTTTACAATTCAAATAAATCAAGAAGTAATCCAGAAAAGGTATAATTTATTAAAAGATGGCTCTGGATTGCTTATTGATTCAGTTAAATTAAAAAGTATTCTTATTGATTCAATATTTTATTATGGCAATATACTATAATTTGAAAAAGGGTAGGTGAATAAAAATGCAGCAAGCTCTTGATAACGCAGAAACTCTTCTCCAAATGATTATTTTGATTGAATAGGAAATGAAATCTTAGAAACCACATAATTAACATTTTCTTAACTAATATACCATATCACAAGTAACCATATATATTCGATATAAAACACTATAAATTTGATGCATATATATTTATCCATATATGTATCTCTACTGTTCTCAAAGTTTATGTCCATAGTTCATTTAGAAATACTATTTCCAAGAGTCTAGCGCTAGTATCACTATAAAGGTAAAACCGAAAAATGTAACATTACTGCGTTATGGTAGATTAAACTGGAGAAACTGCTGGGAGGGTTCTCCATTTATGAACTAGGCCATCTCTTTATTTTATTATTGCACTAGAGGCAGTAGAAAATTGATTAATTTAAAAAGAATCATACGCGTCAAAAATAGTTCAAATGTCTTATTAAACAACATATACACACTTTACAAATATATTCTACAATTTGAGAAGAATATAAAAAAAACTAGAGTTTCGGTGTTGGACCGGTCTCATTCTGATTCTATGGAAGCACCTTTATCAACAAAACGAAAAAGATGGTCGCAAAAATTTAAAATTATAAAGCTTGAAGTAAAATATCTGTCCCCATTATTGTCCCCGTGAAAAGCATTAGGATCGAAACGCCATTTACAAAGATATAATGAAGAGACACTTACTGGAAGTCATTCTAATTTGTATTATTTTGAATGAGAAAACTTAAAATATCGTTTTTAGATTTTTTATATTCTTACAACATACAGTCACGAGGACAAAACTCAAGGAACTTTTACCTTTTAGCATGTATATCAATTTTCAGACAACAACTCTTAAATATATTTGATACACAGTGACCTTTATTAAAGACACAGGATATATTATTTTGCCTATGCATCTTTAAAAAAACATTCCTTATGTTTTTTGCATGGGAATATAACACGATATTTATTTTTTTATTTAATTGTCACTAATATTTACCCTATTTATAAATTAGAGGAGAATGGTTAACTATTCCACTATCAACCTCAGCCTAACAATAGGAAACTATCACAATTACAATGGAGAGATAACAACGTAAGCATCTTCCTAACTAACTAGGTATCGCAGACCAAAAATGAAAAAAATATTCGAATATTAAAAACAAAAAAGGTATATCCTGAACGCTCACATAAAATTTTAGATGACAGAGCGCCATCTAGTGGAATAAAAATCAACTAAACGTTGAGTTAACTTGTTTCGTTATGTTTGAATCAAAGGACGATCCATTATATAAGTTTATATAAAGAAGGCGTACCTGGACTTATAAATTGTTTTTGTTTTTTCTTTACAGATCCAGATTCGCCCCTTTTAAATATAAACATTTTTATTTATATTTGGCCAACCTAATTTTTTAATAAATTAAGAAAAGCCAACCACGTAATTGTAATATTACCAGTCAAATATATAATAAAATAAATAGCCTTTAGATTTGTTCAATTCAATAAACATCAATCTCCAGAAAGAGATAGACACAGAGAGAGAGGTCAGGAATTATTTAAAAAAAAAACTATTAAAATGAATGTACCTCCTATATAAATAGATAAGTAAAATTTGTGAGAAATACATGGGTCGTGTTTGCCAAACTAAAGAATTTTCTCTCCCATTAAAATAACGAGTTGGAAAGAAATGTTTGGCTCTTGCTTCCATCCAATCTTCTCGTCCCAAACGAAGCTGCGATCAAGTCCTATCCAATTTGCATAAAGACCTCCGCCATTGCCTCTTTGATTTCAGAGTGGGGCAATCTTACCGAACCCGTCGCCAATTTTCTGAGGAGGCGTCATTTCTTTCTATTGATCCGAAATAAACCTTTATATTCTTGGTGTTAAAGTCTCTTCTACTTTCCCTGAAGATGTTGGTTATATGTTGACTGAATATTTTATTCTCTCTCTTTTTTTATCAGACGTAGCTTTTTTTAACAATGGAAACTTTTATCCCCTTTCTTTTTGATATATTGACAATAATGAAAAATTATTCATCTAAATATTTTATCATTTGACACATTTTTGTTTTGGCACATTAATATTATTATTATTTTTAATTTAAAAAATGCTCCAATGGCTCCCGATTCTTGCAAAAGTACAACCCCACCAGCGAGTGCAAGTAACCAAACAGGGCACTGGTACATTTGTAAGTGCAAAGTCAAACTGCTGTTCACGTGTGAAGACATGTGGTGTAAAGTTTTCAACTAGCAATAATTGCGCCTCGGAAGTTCCTTACTGGCTACGATATGTGGTGTATTTACAGTAAAATCAGTCGATAACTAACCACCATGATTATCATGGCCTGTTCTACGTGTACTAGGGATATTAAAAAAATCTTATCTGAGAAAATATTATTGAAAATTACCTTGATTGATATTTATCGCTGCTCAATAAACCGCTTAATAGCTCCACAGCGGACGGCACCAGGGTTCCACTTGAAGCAAGCTCGGTGTGATCCTATTTCCTCTTATTGCAACTCCTGTAGAATAAACAATAAGACGACAACAAATTCTATGCCCATTCTAAAATAGAATATTATCGTTTAATTCACGTTTATATTCGATAACTTCATATATATTAGAAGATTCAAATTCGTCCAAATATATACGAAATAAATGCCTATCATATTGAATAATAAGTTCGCGTTTTTATATTAAATTTTATTTATAGTGAGATATGGGAACAAATAACTCGTTTTATCCTTCCGATTTCATATTTATAATCCTATTTCGCATTTTTTTATTTAGTTTCCACGCGATGGTACAAGCGAGGACCCCGATCTCCCACGACAAGCAACACATGGAAGGTACGAGGACGTACTTGGAATAATTAGTCCAGAAAAAAGACGACTCATTTGGCATTCAGACAGGGACGGGGTTTCATTATGAAGCTTGACGGAGTGCTGGACGTGTTTGATAGAACTAATGTCGGTTTGCCAGGCCTCGAGCAGATTGCCAACAAACTGAGTTTCTGTCCGAGCTTTTGTATTTTATTCCAAAATAACTTTGGTGTCACATATTGTACATACAAGCATCAAAAATCGATCTTTCTCCCTTTAAACATACGTTTTAAAAGGCATTTCCTCCATCACCTTGTTCACACGTGCTGATTTCTACCTATATAGAAGTACTTGTACACTCAAAAACCAAAAAAAAAAAGAAGTGGAAAGTTTCTGAAATTGCCGGTCGACTTTTTTTTTTTTTAAAGGACACCGAAGCAATTTTTTACACTTGGTTATCTCGTGTACTTCAATAATAAAATATCTTTCAGAGTTATTGTCTGAATCCCGATATACGTGCTGAAAAGTACAAATTAAATTTTGTCCATGAGTGTATTTGTTCACACTTGGGTATCTCGTGTGCCTTCAATAAAGGTCACTGTAATATATTTCAGAGTTATTGTTTATAACTCGATATACATGCTTAAAGGTACAGCTTCCTTTAGTTTAGTCCATGAGTGTATACACACTTGGTTATCTCGTGTTTCTTCAATAAAAGTCACTGTAATATCTTTCAGAGTTATTGCCTGAAACTCGATATACATGCTTAAACGTACATATTTCCTTAGTTTGTCCATTAGGGTAAATTTATAAAAGTAAATATTTGAATAATATCTCTCACATAAAATTAACGTTAAACCTATTTGATTCTATATTTATGGTATTTCTATTTTTTAAATCTTCCTATTTCACTTATTATACAGTATTCGTTCATGCTTGACTTTAATGACAATTTTTCAATATGCAAATAATAAATAAATAATTGTGCGTTTAATTTATCAAATTTCAGAATTGAATTCAATTCAATTGTATTTATACATATATATGATAAAAAATAACATACAACTACAATAACACACAACAAGATACACAACACAATTTCAATTTTTAAATGTACAATAAATTACTCTAATAGAGTAAAACGACGAAGCAGACGTTCCAGAAGAAGACGGCTATAGGATACTGAGCTTCACTACTTGACATTCCGACTCGGGAGTCCAGAGGTTGACATCTTGAAGTCTCTAGAGCGAGCTACCCTGGCAATAGGTGTTGGAGAAATGTTGGTCGATTAAACCTACTCGAAATGTTCGAACGCGTTGAATGACGATCTCCATTTTGGGCCGTTCAAAAGCCGTCTTCACTTGACCTCTGTCGTCTCTTCCATTCTATACATTTTAGAACCATTACAAGGATCACAAATACAAAATAGGTTATATATTTATAATTGTATGCGATTCTACTGTCCTCAAATCTTATGTCCATAGTTCTTCTAAACCCCATTCCAAGAGTCTAGCAACAGTATCACTATAAAAGGAAGTTCCAAAAATCCATAAAACAGCGGTATGGTAGATTAAACTGCAAAACCGCTGGGAGGGTTCACCACTGATGAGCCAGGCTCTCCAATTAATTTTTCCATTGCAGTAAGGGCAGTAGAAATTGTTTAATTTCAAAAAGAATCTTACGCGATTGAAATAGTTTCGAATTTTGAAATACAAGGTTTTTTAAAAAGTTCACAAACATTTGCAAAAAAAAAATGAAATACCAATATTATTTGCCGTTATGTATAAATATTGTATTATGTATAAAATAATTGTATTATATGTATTATTGTTCTTTATGAATTTTGTTCTTTCTTATATTCCATAATTTATATTTTATTTCACATATATAAATATTATATATTCTAAAAATCCAAACATTTTCTTTTAAAATATATATATATATATATATATTTATTCTCATTCCTTGTATATACTATTTATTTTCCATATTTCAGAATATGCCACTTTGAGAAGACAAAAACTTGATAGAATTGACTATATTGTGACGAAGAAATAATTTATTAATTAAATTATTCAATGAAACTATTCAACAGATTATATAAATATATAGTAATCTTTTATGTAAAATAATTATCAAAATATCTCTTTGCTTGCTTGCTCAAGATTCTCTAGCTGTAAATGGTTTTTGCTGACTTGTTAATAATTGTCGACTTGTCGCCGTGACGTCATCAATAAATACTTTTACATCTTAGGATATTTCAAGGCTTGATTTCTACGCTACAATATTATATTTATATTCGCTATTTATATATTACAACAGTCGGTAACTATCCACCATGATTATCATGGCCTTTACCACGTATACTAGGGATAATATATATTACACGGGTAGTACATACAAAATACTGAACACACACTTTAATATCGTTTTTATAAATAAAGCAATCCATAAATAGATATTTAGTTAAAAAGGCATATATTGGTTTGAAAGAAAATAAATATAATATTCCAGTTGGCTGAACGCCAATCTATTTCTAGGTATAACAACATGTTAATGTCAACAAATTGAAAAACCCTTCAATATATTTCTCGTATTTCAAAATTAACTCAAAAAGAGGAGAAAGAAACATAAGAAAAGTGAACTTTTCTTATTTGTGAAAAACTAATTAAGTTTGGTAAAATAGGATTCTAATAGCTGGGTGTGAAATAATTTCTTTAATGAGAAACCGCCCACACATTGAATCCCAATAATACAACAAAGGCCATTACTTGTGAGTGATTTCTAAGTCCGAATGGTTTAGAATCCTGGCACTATCTATTGAGTGCTAATCTGAATATCTCCTTACTGTAATTATTTTTGATATTTGGAATATATATTTTTATAAAAATAAAATTATACAAGGTCAACTCGGCGCTGAAGGAGACCAGATTTGAAAGTGTAGAAACGGTTAGAGCAAAAGCGACTGAGGTTCTTAACCATCTGACAGACTTCCACACTGTTTCCAAAAATGGAAAAGTTGTATCGAGTGGTGTAGGTATCGCCAAGGAGAGTACATTGAAGTCTGTTGTAATTGGTGACGATTAAAGATAGCTATGATATGAGTCCAGTTATTTAATAGCCATACCTCGTATCTACACTCATGAACAAAACTATTGGAAATGCAAATTCTTTGATGTCGTCAGGTCGTCTTTTTTAAGGAGACAGGATAATTTGCTCACACTTTGTTATCTCGTATGACATTAATAAAGGCCACTGTGTAGCAAATATCTTTCAGAGTTATTGTGTAAATCCCGATATACATGCTGAGAGCTACAACTTCCTTAAATATTGTCCATGAGTGTATTTTTTCACACTTGGTTATCTCATATGTTTTCAATAAAAGTTACTGTGTATCAAATACATTTCAGAAATATTTTTTTTTCTGAATCCTACTAAACATATATATATATAAGGTACAACTTGCTTAAATTTTATCCATGAGTGTATAATAAAGATTCAACTTTTCCTTTTACCATTTTCTTCCATTCTTCAAATATATTTTCCGATATATTTTGTCTAATTCGACATGTAACAACTTCGATTGCATCCTGAATATCAATTTATATTTCATTACCGCCTTGCACAACCTTTTGAATTGACATATTTGTATTTGAGCATATATTTACACCAATAGTCTAATTAGTATCATTACAGGCTATTTGAAAATATCCAAGTTCTATGGAGAATATAAGATATTCATTTTTGTTGCCAAATTTTGATGTTTCCCTGGCTAGAATTAACCATTTCTAGATCACTGGTACAATCTATATCAACCCCCCCCCTCCCATGCCCCATGGAAGACCGCTTAAGACTGATTTCAATGTAGAGAGAACATTATATACAATTTACTTCAAGTAAATAATATGTATAATATTTAACTCGTTAGAGTAAGCCATGTCTAGATCACTGGTACAGTCTACATAGATACCACCCATGGGAATCCACTTGAAATTGACTACAATACAGAGAAGATTACATTCAATTTACTTCAAGTATATAATATTCTTAGTGTTTTCTTGGCTAGAATAAGCCACGTCTAGATCACTGGTACGATCTATCTCGATCCCATGGAGGATAACTTGGAATTAACTTCAATTCAGAGAGAAGAGTATATACAATTTACTTCAACTGTCAAATTTATCTTGACAAACATTTGCATTTTTTTCTGTTCAGTTTTCTAGCAGTAAGAATGTTGTTTTCGGTTGTTAGTGAACAAATCTCTCACGCCTTCTCATTGGACGAATGTGGCCATGTTTGTATATAAAGGGGACGAAGGGAATGCGGCGAGAACAGAGAGTGCGTGGATAATCTGTGTGGAGCCACTTAAAGTGGTTTTTCTACTGGCGGTTTTCCCTGTCTGGCTGTTCTCTTGGCATCCCTGTGTCCCCAGTTCGATCCCTCCCAACGTTACAATAAAGCCAAGTATTTTTTATTTTATTTAACAAATCGTGAGTTGTTTTTATCTCCCTTTTGTTGTTAGTGTTGTATTCTTGAGTGTACGCTTTTCTGTGTATTAAGGTACTTTAATTTAGGCCCTAGCTTATTCCAATTTGTGTGTTAACCCGCAAAAGTGGTAACTTTTGTCACAACTATTTACTATTCTCAAAGTTTATAATCTTGTTTTTGTATACATAGATCTATTTTGAACCTAATATTCAAAATATCTGATCGGAGGTTTCAATATGTTTGAATGGGAGCGGAGTAGCCCCACAATAAGGTAGGGAAGATTAGATTATCGTTGTATTGACAAGCTCATGTATTTATATCCTTAAACTTTGTTCTAGATAATCAGCAACCTTATATTGGTTATCATTTTGCTGGGACTAAAATTAATATTGGCTTAACTAGTTTCTAATTTATCTTGTGGTATCGTTCATAATTTCCGACAGAATATTGCTAGAACACAACAGTATAGAATTGAATCAAATATAAAATGTAAACAACTTCGCACACACTAATTAGTTCTTGACACGGAGAGAAGAGCGAGATATAATCAATAAAATTGTCACGTAGACAAATTGTCGCCAGTGGAGGTAAGTACGAACAAACTTTCTTCTCGGTATTAACGGTCTAAATTTGTAGCTACGTACATTTATCATAACGTATATCATGATATTGTCATTATCATGATATATAGAAATGACGCAATTCAAGCCAAACTATGTAAATCTGATCAAATCTATTACTTAAATTTATGTAGATACGATTTAAACCACTCTACCATATTATGAAATATGATTTCATGTTGAAAAAAATCAATGATTATTCAAGGAATTCTTCCATTAAGTATATGTATTATCAAAAGGCAAAACATTCCGTGCTAGAATTTGAATAACCTCGTGAAATCTTTACATGTAGAATGTCATTTAACCAGATCTCTCTCAATATACACATCAAATACATCACTCTGAACTGAATTTTTATAGAAATTATCTCAAAATATAATGAGACTTAGTTAATTTTCAGAAAATTATAAACATTTGAACAACCTTTTAAAAAAATAATCATATAAATATCGATTAATTATTTTCAGAGTTTTACACCTAGCGCAGTTTTATACGCAAAAAAAACAACAAATGTTTACAACACAATAATTTCAAAGTAATTTCATCATTAACTATACAAAAGTTTGAGAAAATCAATATATAATTTAATTTGACTTAAAGAAATAAATTTAATTGAGGCAGTGACATATTTAATTGGTTCAGACGACTCTAGTTACCGCGCTATAGCGATTGACCATCAAGGAGGGGGCGCCTTTTCTTAATTAATTTGTATTGGAAAATAAAATTGGGAAGACGACAGAAATATTCAGAGACGCAATTAGAACAGCCTTAATTAGCCTTTCTAAAATTTTACTAAACAAATTTACATATTAGATCTCAAGGACATTAGTTCTATTGATTTTCGTTATTTTTCTGAATTTTCCAATTATTTTAATAAGGTAATCAAAAATGTTTATGCAAAAGCTAACATATACACAACAAATAATATTGAATCTAAATTTAAAAATAAATCTACGACTCTAATTAGTTTATAATTTGGAATACAGATTAGAGAGTTATTTTAGATTTAATTTATGTAAAAAATAGACACTTCGGCCAGAGATAAAGTTTTATTTTCTCAACGCTTCAGAAAAAATCTTCTGTCTTCGTCACGATAAATAAAAAATAATTTGACAAGGCGTTAAAAATTGTTACACGCCTTTTTTAACGTCTTGCCAAATGCTTTGTTTTTATTTATTTCTCCTGACGAAGACGAAAGATTTTTATGATGCATTAGCGTGCCATATATTATGAATATTTTAAACTATTAACATACATGTATACTGTAATCATACGCGTCTATAATAGTTTCGAATCTTCACAAAATATTTTTGTTCAAACGTTGAGAAAATGAAACGTTAACAGGCCAAAGTGTCTATTTTTTACAGAAATATAAATACCGGCCAGGCCATCTCTAGCTTCAAGATTAGATATAATTGATGGCAACTACACCTATATTGTATGTGAATTATTTTCTAAATATCAATTTTTGGTGAAAGGTTTCATATATTCCACCTCAAATGTAGAGCCTTAATTTACTGAATTCTTAAAAAAAAAAAAAACTTTGGGGCCAGTTAAATTTTTTTTTTTTCAACGTTTCAGCAAAAACCGTTCGTCTTCATCAAGAGAAATAAATAAAGAATTTGGCAAGGCGTTAAAAATGCCGACAAGACAACCTCTAACTTAGAGAAAATAAAACTAACTAGCCGAAATGTCCATTTTTTAAAGAACTATGAATTGCAGCCAGGCAACCTTTATCTTCAAGATGTCTGAATTCTGTCTCATCCATAAAATCTAGTATATATTATGAAAAAGGCATCTCCTTATCGTGCAACTGAAGGTTACTGAGACCATCTATCGGAATGAATATTGTCAAGTAGCTCTGCAACTCCGGTCACAAGAAGCACCATGGGGCACCTGTCAATCATCACTGGACTCCTTGGGGGGGGGGGGGGGGCACAGGTTTGAGGGATTCTCGGAATCTTATCGGCATAAGGAAAACGGGACGCCTCGGTTGCTGACCACTCTCATTATTATCTTTACCTTGGGATAAGTTGTTATCTCTCTCCCTATAAATAAATCTTGTATATAATTTTATTTAAGAACTAAAAAGTAAATACCCTTTATAATAAATTTATTATTCCCAAATTTGTCCTTGCTTTATTTGTCTCCGCGACAATATAAAATATTCTCGTTGAATTTAATTATTCCAGAATTGGTCAAATACCCATTCTTGATTATTCAAGAAAAGCTAAACACGGACGCGTTTCACATCAGCAACTTTCAGTTACATGATAAGGAGATGCCTTTTTTTATAATTTATACACCTTATCCCAGTACAATATCATATTTGTTCGATTTTCACATTCTAATATATATGTTTATATAAGAGCAGAACAGCCAAATACAATGGCGATACTTCTGTAAGGGCGAGTTCAACAATGATGCTCCAGACCCTTCTCAATATGTTTTATTATGAAGAAATATTATTATGATATGCATATACACTCAAATAGTTAATAATTAAAAAAATATTGTACATTTTTACATGGGACGATAGGAAAGTATTGCAATATGACCTTGATTTTCACAATCTTTCGAAAGAATTCTCTTGTCCTATCCTCCGTGTACAGACTTTTGTCTTTTCAGCATACGCGTTCCACAACCTCCTTGACAAAGAAGACCACACAAAAAGATAGCTAATACTCACTATTTTTTTTATGGAAGAAGACTTTTGAATAAAAACAGGCGTACTTTCAACTTCAAGGACCCACACTTTGTTCTGAGGGTCGGTTGAAGGATGGTCTAAACCTTTGGTTTTCGACCGCTACGACCCGGGTTCGATTTCCGCATTGGGCACTTTTTCTAATTTCTGCTTTTCACATGTGTAGACATGTGGTGCACTTACAGTAAAAAGTAGTCGCCAACTTCTACCCACCATGATTACAATGGCCTGTACCACTTGTACTAGGAATAAGCAAAAAAAACTTTTTTTTTCTGTGGTTTATATTGGTTACATAAAAATATTATTATATATATAACTACTATTTACATGAAATGATGCTCGATTATTGAACATCTTTAGTATCCCTTGGGAGCTTAAATCACGTCATCGAGTTAATGATGGCCTTATCGGATAAGCGTCACCCAAAGAGTACACTCCATTCATTTGTAAGTGGACGAGAGAATGGTCCGACATGCTTTTTCAGGAATGTCCAAACTCTCTTCTAACTTATAAAATGAAAGGATTTAAAAGTACGAATATTTCTTTTATACATAATACGAACTTCTACTGTCCTTACTGCGATGAAAAAATATATTGGGAAGGCTTGGCTCATCAGTGGTGAATCCTCCCAGAGGTTACGCCAATTTAATTCACCAGACCGCTTCTCAGAGCTCTAATAATGTATTGGACTATTCTGCTTATATACGCAGCACTGAAGGTGACAAAGTTTACTTTGTACGGGTTACCACAAAATGCAATAAACTCGGGCCTACAGTAAGAGTAACTTAAACACAGAAAAAGGTACACTCAAGAGTACAACACCAACAACAAAAAGGGGGTAAATAAAAAAAAAACACGATTTGTTAAATACAATAAAAAACAGTACTTATCTTTTATTCGCAGCGTTGATAATGAACATGGCCACATTCGTTCAATGAGAAGGCGTGGGAGAACAGTTCACTCAACAAATAAACAACTTAATTCTTTCCACTAAAACCTGAAATATGATGAGAGTGCAAATATTTGTCAATATAATTTGACAAAGGATGGAATCTCAGAAATGGTTTTCAAGAAAACTATAGACATAATATATATAAAACAGTAGAATTACATTCTTCTAACTGACGATAGGCTACTAACTGAATCGATATTGTCTTCAATGAATCTTGAATTTGGAGCTTCTCTGTTAAACTAAATGTTTCTTTTGACACTTATGATATCATATGAATATGATGGTATTACGAGGACAACTAATTCCATGTAGAGAAATCAGTTCCTGAACACAAAATCATCAATATTCTAACCATGTCCAACCACCAAAGTTTTAGCGCACATTTGCCCGTTATTTATTTTTAAAATATGAGATGACATTAATAATACTTATTTATAATTCCACAAATTAAATAAAACTAACCTCTAGAAATTTAACACTTAAGAACCGTTTAGATGTAAACAGGTCTCAACAGGCTCGACCTTATATATTTTAGAATGTTTTGCAAGACTTTTTCCTAACGCCATGTGTACATAATATATTTGACCACATGCACCATTTACCCTATGCAAACTCTGCACACCAGAATATATATGGGTTTTTATATATCTGAAAGAATTAAACGATTTCATTTTTTCATATGATAATATTCTATAGCTGAATTTCTGTATTTTTGCACTACTCAACCCTTGTTCTCAGCGAAAAATAAATTTGAATCTAAATCTCCTTATTAAATAAAAAACAATTCCCTGAGGGAAGAGTTTCCTTTTAATACAAATGAATAAATAAATACAAATTTAAAAAAATAATAAAAACGAACTCTTCCTTCAGCAAATTGTATTTTATTTAAAATTCAATGCAGAAGAGATTTTATTATTAAGAAATATCTTCATTTCTTCTGATACACTCACTTTTCAGTATTCAGTAGAGAATCTCACAAAACACAAGAATGTTTATGCCAAGCCCTCAGTGAAATATTCAAATCTTGACGTTGATTACGCTGCTGTAGAGATGTGACAAAATATACTTCAATTATTGAGGAGATTGTCGAGTTAACTAAAAACCAAATACTGATGAGAAAGAGAAGTTTCTATAGATATTGTCATTTCAGAACAATTATAGATATTGTATAGAATATCATATATTTTTAATAAAATAACGAACTTAAGGAAGACACAATGGAAATTTACAATATATCAAACACAAACTTATTTATAACTTTCAATATTAAATGACACAAACGTAGGTAGAGATTTCAAAAATATTTGACAATCTTCAATGGCGCTAATTCTATTTAGACTTTGATAAGCTTCTAGTTACGCCTAGTCAATCAATCGTAACAGCCACAGAAGTCTGTAGGGTCGCAATCGCTTCGGCGCCAATGGCCGGATAACCATAACATCAAATAACACTCAAACATTAAAACGTTAATAAAATATCTATAAATATAAAGGTCACATCTCCCGTTAATCTAGTGACCGTCGCCGCAGACTAGCGGCCTCAGATCGGTAATAAACTACAACATTAACTTTAGGGAACTGAGCCTAGCCACTTTGCCAGCTAAACACCTCTTTAGCAGATTGTGAATATTCTATTTTATTCCTTGTGGATATCCTGGTACAAGTAGATCCAATGGTCCGAAACCATGGTCTCCAGGAGGACACTTCTCAGTTTGCTAAAATGCTGTTGTGGCTTTGTCACCGACCGGGGGCCGCTATTTTACTGCGATGATCAATAGAGGGCGCCAAGTTTTGAAGTTTATTTCGACAAATGTGACTGTTATTTTCATAGATAAATATCTTCCCTGTGCAATGAATTGATAAAGAGGGAGCAATCTCTCAAAATATTTTAAGAAAAGAATTGTCTTTTTTTTTCTTAACAGATCCAGATACGCCCTTTTATATAATCCTAATTAATGGATCGCCTTTTGACTCAAAATATCTTCCCGTTTGAATATAAAGTGATATAAAATTGAGGACAAAATATTCATTTTCTGTTTTAGTTGAAGAATGTGTTGTTAATACCTAGATGATAGATGAACATAATGAATATAGAATATATAGAAAACAGTTATTTGCTCTCAGAATCAACTGCCAATGATGTTGTTTTTGAGTTAACTATAGGGAAGCTAGGAGTTTTATTCAAGGAGGAAGAAACAACAAGTCTTATTTCGGATTTTTCTTAATTAGATAACCCACATATAGCTGTTTCAACTCCTGCGATAATACTTATATAATGTTATATGTTTTAGAGGCATGTCTATGTTTTAAGCCCTTCGACAAGTAATCTATTTCATCAGTTGATTCTGATTTTGATTAAAGGATTCTAACCATTTAGTTATTTACTCTATTCAAAAGAGATGTCATAATATTGATAAATCAATTTTGTTGTCAGGACGAGATGAGGCATAATAGTAATTTTGTTATAAATCGTATACACCATATTTCTATCTCTATAAAATTATCATATTGGCAATTAGATTAATTTCAATGATTACTTTATCGAATTTCAATTGAAATATTTGACGGTGTGTGAATATCAATCATTTCAATTTCTCCATTATGATTTCAGCAATATGGAGCCTAATCTGCAGTAATATTGAATATGGGTTTGATTTACTTCAAAACACTTCAGAATAAAAAATACACACAAATATTTTAAGAACTTCAATTAAAAAAGCAAATTTGATTTAAAATATAATTTATTTACCAATATTTCAGCCACACAACTGAAATATTAGTGAATATATTATATTTTGATCCAAATTTGCCTTCTCAATCGAATATTTATTTATGGATGGCTCTATTTTAAAAACCTTAAGATCTATTATCCCAGAATTTGCACATTTCTGTTTAGATATATATGTTCCAGATGATGATTGAAATAATTTTATAAAAAATGTTTTTTTTTGTTTTTACGCTTGCTTTCCTTTTAGTGGATATTTATTGAAAGATTTGGTATTTATACATTAAAAAATCAAATTAACATTAATCATTATAAATTCGTATTATTCCACTAAATATATAAACATATGATGTTTCTAGGATCAGAAAAAAAAATTGCTGATAGAATGGCACAATGATCTTCCCTCGACTAAGAGGCTAAATGGCAGTTGTAAGAGCATAGCTGTTGCCGAATGTTGGCTTGGGAATCAAAGGGGAATTCTTTTTCGATTGACATTATTTTTTGTTCATCTTCTCTCGCCCAAAGACTTCAGACGACTTTGGTTCAACTTGGACTATCGGCTGTGTATCCTTTGAACCACAGCCGTTCTTGATTTAACCCAAACGGTTCATTTGTTCCGATTCGTTATCAATGTGAACACTGCGCTGTAAACCAGACAATGGCACTGTCGATACGACTTGTAAAATCTGATAGTCATTACTACTATCTAATACATACTTCACACATCCACAAGTTTATGATTAATACCTCTCAAAATATTATACAAAACTAATAGTACTTAGAAATATAGAAAAAAAGTTTTTTTCTGGATCCTATATGCATAATCTTAAAATTATATTAATTTAGTCACACAGATATGAGAATATTTTATTCTATTTTTATATGTAAATAAGTTAATATAGTATTTATTTTTATTATCATTAAATATCAGACGCGATATCTCTCCACAAGGGATGTTTGAGTCAAGAAACAACACTAAATTCAGAGACTATTTTACATGAAAAATTGGTGAATTACAAGGTTTAAGTAGAAGTTTAAAGGAGAAAAGTAGGGAAAAGGAC
>CP092878.1:68422065-68551800 GCA_030710605.1 Cordylochernes scorpioides
TTTTACAATATTTATTAATGTCAAAAATATGTTTTGAATCTCATCCTATATCCCTAGCTTATACCTCAATACGTCTTATTCTTCTTTCTTATCTCCACTTGGTAATATTAGGGTATTAATCTTTGACAACCATCATGACTAGGTGAAGTAGAATGCGTCTGCCTTTGTCATTAATACTGGGAACATTACTCAGTGGCAGGCCGACTTAGCTCCAAAACAAATGGCCGTCTCTGACATAGGGAACAGACGCCATATGCAGCCGCTCCTAACATGGAGTACAGACTCATCCTGTATCCTTGAATTAAGAGCCCTTACAGGGTACTATCAGCCGGGCCAGCTGAGCCCAGGTTTTTTAGTGAGCTTGTTACTGATCTCCCTCCTTCTTTTTCATCCGGGCTTGGGACCGGCAAAGGCGGAGTTCCTCAATACGTAGATAGTCACTATCTCTCTCTCTCTCTACCAAATCTATATTTGAAACTGGAGATTTACAGGAAATAAATGTTTGGATTAATACTTGGAGAATATGGCTTCGGGCTAATGGTCCTCGTCAGCCTAGGGCGGTCTTTGTTCCATACGATCAATACGGGATCTGTTGGAATTTTCACAATGGAGTCTAGTTTTGACCTTTATTTTGACGTAAGAGGCGCCCTGTGCTTATATATATGTGTGTTCGATAATACACGTAGAATCGAATGTAAATTTAACAGACAAAAACAAATTAATTAATAAAAAAAAAGGACGACTACAGGGAAAATAAAAATGGCTCAAGTCAGATAAACAGCTTTCTATAGAATACCGAGTGCACCGCAAGTAGACAGCGAGTTCAATTGGCTTTTCTGATACGTATTCTCCTCAAAGTCGCCCGATTTCTTTATTAATTCCTGGACGTATTTTATATTGAATTACGACATGTATATATATACATATATTAAAAATAAAGAAAGCATATCCTGACCAAGAGCACATGTGCTTTTCAGAAGGCAGAGCGCCATCTGGTGGAACAGAAATCACCTGAACATTGATTTAGCCTGTTCCCTGATATTTGGCCAACCCAATTTCTTGATAAATCAAGAAAAGCCATCAAAGAACGCGTTTCGCGCTGTTAGCGCTCGTCAACGTGCAGGCTGTACCAAACACATGTGCTCCTGGTCAGGATATGCCTTCTTTATTTTTAATATCAACACCTGACTTTTTTTCTATTATTTTTTTTCACATGGTAAGCATATTCACGCAAGTTAGGCCTTAAATACCAATTTCTTGGTTTCCCAAGAAACTTCTTGGACAAAAATTTGGTCGTAGAGCTACAGTCTGCACCACGCTGACAAAGGCCAACAGCTTGAAACGCGTTCGTTGTTGTCTTTTCTTGATTTATCAAGAATTTGGGTTGGCCAAATATCAGAAAACAAGGTAAATAAACGTTTAGTTTATTTTTTTCCCACTAGATGGCGCTCTGCCATCAAGATATATTCATGTGAACGCGGTAAGGATATGCCTTTTTTGTTTTTAATATTATATATATATATATATATATATATATATATATGTCATAATGTATATTCTCCCAGGAATAATAAAGTAAGCCTGCAGTTAGCCAGAGAGAGACGTGGATAGAGGGTAGCTAAAGTACGGCCATTTTGGGCCACTGGCCACATTCCGGGGGGGGGGGGGGGGGGGGCTTTTCTTGGAACCTCAGGACTATTTTTGGACAGTCGGGGGGTGGTGTGCGACACAAACGGTCGTTCAGCGGTGATATAACCTCGCGCTCCCTCTCTCTCGCTGGTTGCCTGGGATTTCTCTTCCAAACTTGTGGTTTCCTTATTTCTCTCTTCCCACATTATTATCATATTGCCTCATTGAAAGTCGACAGGATCATATCATATATATATAACATTCAATCTCTCCTATTCTTATTGACCTTGATTTAAATTCGTTCCTAATAAATATTCAATTTTGATTGTTTAAATAGTTAAATAATTAATAAGTATATTATATTATAGCGTTCTGGATATAAAATCGCCCCAATATAAATATTTTATACTCCGATAATCTAAATAATAATACCTTTAGAATTTAATATGTAAACATTATAAATATATATCAATATCTATATTTAAAACAAGATTTATAAACCTAAAAACTAAATATAAGAGATACATATAATAGGAGAGAATGGTGTGTAGGTTAGAAAGAAAGTTAAATGTGTAAAATTCTTACGAAATAAAATCCAAGCAGAAAGCAAAGAAGCCCCATTTTGTTGGAATCATTTTATTTGGCCACGTGGGAAAAGGTCTGGTGAATAAGGGGGCATAAAAATGACACTTCCACACAAAGGATAAAATAACGCGGCCAGAGAGAATTTATTTCCACCTGAATATTCTTCGAATCTATTTGGTTCTTTTTTTACTTCACCTCCCACGATGATTAGAAATGATACGTAATATTTGTTCATTTATAGAAATGAGGAATTGTTGGCTGTGTGTGTGTTTGTTCTCAACAAATTTCCAGAATACTTGGACCGATTAGAATGAAATTCTTACAAAATATTGATATATTTCTAGAAGGACTAGTTATTTTCATAGTCTCGACCTCGGAATATATAAAAATTAATCTATATTTGACTTATTTGCCTATTCTGTTTATTCCTCTGAGTGTCTGTTTCTAAATCATTGGACTTATCTAGATGAAGCTTTAAACCTATTTAAACTGTGATTTGCATAGTGTCGATGCCGTGATATGCAAATCAACCCATTTAAAGGCTAATTTTGCATATTGCCTCCATTACGCACATGATTCCCCAATATTTCATGGACCTGAATGAAATTTTTAAGATAAAAAATATTATTCAATTAAAAAGGCATATATTATATCAAATTATCATTTATTTTGCCAATATTTCAGTTGGTTTTACACCAACATTTATCAAGGTATTATACCATATAAATGTGTCACACAAATTAATATGTTATAACTAGCCGAGTGACCCGGGCAACGCCCCGGGTTTACCCGAAGGACCCGCAGGTGAGAAACTATAGAAGAAAAATTTTAACAAATCCGAAAATGAAATTGCAAACAACAGAACTACACTTCTTTAAGGACATGAGAGCACATGCACTGTATCACCATACGTGTACCATTTTCAAAGACCCTGCTTAGGATTAAAACTTCTCAGAAGCATAACAATAGTACCAACCTAGAGGTTAACTGGTGTGGATGCATTCCTCTCGGAGTAAGACTATTGAGAAATTCAGTAGGGAGTTATTTTGCTTCTCCGCATTCTAACACTCCAACTGTTAACACTGTGGAAACACTGACTCATGTTTGGTAAGCAATTTCAGGAAAGAAACTATAGACATTGGATTAAATGAATTATTAATCAAATTGCATTAAATAAAAATTATTAGATTTAAATAAATATTATTAGAGTGAAAAAAAAAGAAAAAATTAACAAATTAGAAAATAAAATTTCGAAAAATACAACTATATTGCAGATAAGATAAGAGGACCTTATTAAAAAATAAATAAACAAACTGTAATTCGACACTATCGATAATTCGACACTTTCGATAATTCGACACTTTCGATAATTCGACCATTTTAAAAATCAAATTTACAAGGTTGATTGTTGTTTAAATACAACTTTGATTTTGCATGCATAAACACAGGCTCTTGTAGCAAGAACCCAAATATTATTTATAGTCATAGCAAAAGCCAACTTTAGTGAAAACTGATGCCTCTTCAGAATGAATGGAAGACTGAAATCTGAAGGAGCAGAAGATATGGGTCATCTTTACATGTATGCTATCCAATGTTCGCACACTTGAAAAAGCCACATATAAAGTTGTCCGTACGTAAACACAGGCTCTTGTAGCCAAGGTTTGGCCTTGAGCCTTATTTATAGTCATAGCAAAAGCCAACCTTAGTGAAAACTAACGCCTCTCTAGAATGAAGCGAAGGTTGGTATCTGAAGGGGCCAAAGATATTTCAGACACTATACAGTGTGTTCAACTTTGGGCACTGTCAGTATATGTGCTTCAAGGACATGAGAGCACATGCGCTGAAACACCATACGTGTGCCATCGCAAAGATCCTAAAGGCATTGGTGAAAGTATAAATAAATATTTTGGAAATGAAAAAAAAACATATATATATAAGAAAATAAATTGGAATAAAAATTACAAACTATATTTCAGAGTGGATACATATTTGAAAGGAAAAAAAAAGAAAATTGCAAACAACAAAACTATATTACAAATATGACATGAAAACTAACGCCTCTCTAGAATGAAGCGAAGGTTGGTATCCGAAGGGGCCAAAGATATTTCAGACACTATACAGTGTGTTCAACTTTGGGCACTGTCAGTATATGTGCTTCAAGGACATGAGAGCACATGCGCTGAAACACCATACGCGTTCCATCGCAAAGATCCTAAAGGCATTGGTGAAAGTATAAATGACCCATATCTTCTGCTCCTTCAGATTTCAGTCTTCCATTCATTCTGAAGAGGCATTAGTTTTCACTTAGTTGGCTTTTGCTATGACTATAAATAATATTTGGGTTCTTGCTACAAGAGCTTGTGTTTATGCATGCAAAAGCAAAGTTGTATTTAAACAACAATCAACCTTGTAAATTTGATTTTTAAAATGGTCGAATTATCGAAAGTGTCGAATTATCGAGTGTCGAATTACAGTTTGTTTATGTATTTTTTAATAAGGTCCTCTTATCTTATCTGCAATATAGTTGCATTTTTCGAAATTTTATTTTCTAATTTGTTAATTTCTGTCTTTTTTTTTTCACTCTAATAATATTTATTTAAATCTAATAATTTTTATTTAATGCAATTTAATTAATAATTTATTTAATCCAATGTCTATAGTTTCTTCCCTGAAATTGCTTACCAAACATGAGTCAGTGTTTCCACAGTGTTAACAGTTGGAGTGTTAGAATGCGGAGAAGCAAAATAACTCCCTACTGAATTTCTCAATAGTCTCACTCCCAGAGGAATGCATCCACACCAGTTAACCTCTAGGTTGGTACTATTGTTATTGTCTGAGAAGTTTTAATCCTAAGCAGGGTCTTTGAAAATGGTACACGTATGGTGATACAGTGCATGTGCTCTCATGTCCTTAAAGTAGTGTAGTTCTGTTGTTAGTATGTATATAAAAAAGCAAAGCCCAATTCTAAACCCAAATATTGTTTTTTATGAGAAGAACATCAACATATTGCATGATTACGGCAGTCCATAGCTTCTCTGACAAAAATTCACCAAGAAAGTTAAATATTCCAAAACTTTTCTGTGTGTAAATTGCTAAATATGTAAAAAACATGTATAAAAAAAAGCAAAGCCCAATTCCAAACCCAAATATTTTTTTTATGAGAAGAACATCAACATAATGCATGATTACGGCAGTCCATAGCTTCCCTGACAAAAATTCACCAAAAAAGTCAAATATTCCAAAAATATTTCTGTGTATATATTGCTAAATGTGTAAATAACATGTATATAAAAAAGCAAAGCTTAATTTTAAATTTCATTATCCTTTCCACAGGAAAAGCATCAAAATACTGCATAAGTACGGCACTTTTGCAGCCGCATGATTAGGGCAGTCCATAGCTTCCCTGACAAAAATTCACCAAGAAAGTTAAATATTCCAAAATTTTTCTGTGTGTAAATTGCTAAATATGTAAAAAACATGTATACAAAAAAGCAAAGCCCAATTCCAAACCCAAATATTTTTTTTATGAGAAGAACATCAACATAATGCATGATTACGGCAGTCCATAGCTTCCCTGACAAAAATTCACCAAAAAAGTTAAATATTCCAAAAATATTTCTGTGTATATATTGCTAAATGTGTAAATAACATGTATATAAAAAAGCAAAGCTTAATTTTAAATTTCATTATCCTTTCCACAGGAAAAGCATCAAAATACTGCATAAGTACAGCACTTTTGCAGCCGCATGATTACGGCAGTCCATAGCTCCCCTGACAAAAATTCACCAAGAAAGTTAAATATTCCAAAATTTTTCTGTGTGTAAATTGCTAAATATGTAAAAAACATGTATACAAAAAAGCAAAGCCCAATTCCAAACCCAAATATTTTTTTTATGAGAAGAACATCAACATAATGCATGATTACGGCAGTCCATAGCTTCCCTGACAAAAATTCACCAAAAAAGTTAAATATTCCAAAAATATTTCTGTGTATATATTGCTAAATGTGTAAATAACATGTATATAAAAAAGCAAAGCTTAATTTTAAATTTCATTATCCTTTCCACAGGAAAAGCATCAAAATACTGCATAAGTACGGCACTTTTGCAGCCGCATGATTACGGCAGTCCATAGCTTCCCTGACAAAAATTCACCAAGAAAGTTAAATATTCCAAAATATTTCTGTGTGTAAATTGCTAAATATGTAAAAAACATGTATACAAAAAAGCAAAGCCCAATTCCAAACCCAAATATTTTTTTTATGAGAAGAACATCAACATAATGCATGATTACGGCAGTCCATATCTTCCCTGACAAAAATTCACCAAAAAAGTTAAATATTCCAAAAATATATCTGTGTATATATTGCTAAATGTGTAAATAACATGTATATAAAAAAGCAAAGCTTAATTTTAAATTTCATTATCCTTTCCACAGGAAAAGCATCAAAATACTGCATAAGTACGGCACTTTTGCAGCCGCATGATTACGGCAGTCCATAGCTTCCCTGACAAAAATTCACCAAGAAAGTTAAATATTCCAAAATTTTTCTGTGTGTAAATTGCTAAATATGTAAAAAACATGTATACAAAAAAGCAAAGCCCAATTCCAAACCCAAATATTTTTTTTATGAGAAGAACATCAACATAATGCATGATTATGGCAGTCCATAGCTTCCCTGACAAAAATTCACCAAGAAAGTTAAATATTCCAAAATTTTTCTGTGTGTAAATTGCTAAATATGTAAAAAACATGTATACAAAAAAGCAAAGCCCAATTCCAAACCCAAATATTTTTTTTATGAGAAGAACATCAACATAATGCATGATTACGGCAGTCCATAGCTTCCCTGACAAAAATTCACCAAAAAAGTTAAATATTCCAAAAATATTTCTGTGTATATATTGCTAAATGTGTAAATAACATGTATATAAAAAAGCAAAGCTTAATTTTAAATTTCATTATCCTTTCCACAGGAAAAGCATCAAAATACTGCATAAGTACGGCACTTTTGCAGCCGCATGATTACGGCAGTCCATAGCTTCCCTGACAAAAATTCACCAAGAAAGTTAAATATTCCAAAATTTTTCTGTGTGTAAATTGCTAAATATGTAAAAAACATGTATACAAAAAAGCAAAGCCCAATTCCAAACCCAAATATTTTTTTTATGAGAAGAACATCAACATAATGCATGATTATGGCAGTCCATAGCTTCCCTGACAAAAATTCACCAAAAAAGTTAAATATTCCAAAAATATTTCTGTGTATATATTGCTAAATGTGTAAATAACATGTATATAAAAAAGCAAAGCTTAATTTTAAATTTCATTATCCTTTCCACAGGAAAAGCATCAAAATACTGCATAAGTACGGCACTTTTGCAGCCGCTTGATTACGGCAGTCCATAGCTTCCCTGACAAAAATTCACCAAGAAAGTTAAATATTCAAAAAATTTTCTGTGTGTAAATTGCTAAATATGTAAAAAACATGTATAAAAAAAAGCAAAGCCCAATTCCAAACCCAAATATTTTTTTTATGAGCAGAACATCAACATAATGCATGATTACGGCAGTCCATAGCTTCCCTGACAAAAATTCACCAAAAAAGTTAAATATTCCAAAAATATTTCTGTGTATATATTGCTAAATGTGTAAATAACATGTATATAAAAAAGCAAAGCTTAATTTTAAATTTCATTATCCTTTCCACAGGAAAAGCATCAAAATACTGCATAAGTACGGCACTTTTGCAGCCGCATGATTACGGCAGTCCATAGCTTCCCTGACAAAAATTCACCAAGAAAGTTAAATATTCCAAAAATTTTCTGTGTGTAAATTGCTAAATATGTAAAAAACATGTATACAAAAAAGCAAAGCCCAATTCCAAACCCAAATATTTTTTTTATGAGAAGAACATCAACATAATGCATGATTACGGCAGTCCATAGCTTCCCTGACAAAAATTCACCAAAAAAGTTAAATATTCCAAAAATATTTCTGTGTATATATTGCTAAATGTGTAAATAACATGTATATAAAAAAGCAAAGCTTAATTTTAAATTTCATTATCCTTTTCACAGGAAAAGCATCAAAATACTGCATAAGTACGGCACTTTTGTAGCCCCCCTGACAAAAATTCACTAAAAGAGGTAAGTATTCAAAAAAATATTTTGGTATATATATTGCTAAATGTGTAACAAACATGTATATAAAAAAGCAAAGCTTAATTCTAAGTTCTAATATTTTTTTTATAAGAAAAGCTACAAAAGCAAATAGGGAGAAGTGAAGCCATTTAGCCATTTTCAAAATCTGATTGTGAAAGAGTAAAAAAATGAGTAAATAAGAGCAAATATAAAGAAAAAGTATTGCTAAATGTGTAATAAACATGTATATAAAAAAGCAAAGCTTAATTCTAAGTTTTAATATAAAGAAGAAATAAGACACAAAAATGGAGCTAAATTCAAATGAGAAAAACTATAACAAATTAATAAAAAAAAATAAGACCTATTTCAAATGCCACCATCATCAGACAAAAGAAAAAATGAGATTTTATTCTTTAGTTCATTTATTCTTCTGTCTGATGCTGTTGCTGAAACGTCACACACTATTGAAGACACTATAAAAGATAGATTAAAAGTAATAATTCAATCTACAATTCGAAAAATAATATAACCTGGTGAGTTCCCAGAAAAGGTTAACTTTGGTAGGCGGCGCTGTACGTTGACACCGCCGTACCTTCGAGCCGTTTTACACGAGTTAAAGCGAAGATTTTGGACATAGTGATTTTTACATTTCGATCTTTTATATTAATATACATACTTACTATTTCGAATTATTTTTCTAAAAACGAACATTATTTTTTTTAATTATCTGAAACTAACCTAATTCAACTTATCTAAAACTAACCTTATTTAGCGATTAAGCTAACATAATTTAACCTATTTGAATCTAACCTCATATACACTTTTACACTACCTTTTCATTTCAAAATTAAATTAAAATAAGTTTATATTAAATAATAACATTTTAAAAAATCGACTTTCTGGTTCACACTTTTGTATCTAATCAATTATGTATTTCTTTATTTCTCTCTATAAAAGTACGCAATTGTAAACAAACGAATTGATGATGATAAATGCAAAAAATCTACGATTGTAAAATAGATTAAATTAAAAAATAAAAATAACTGTTAACATTAGGAAAATAAAAACAGGCCTATCATACGAAGAAAAAAATAACGAAAATTTTGGTATATAGATCGTTATGTGTAGTTCAGAATCTTCGGAGGAGATAGCTCACGACTTTACAATGGAAAACTCTGTTACGGTATTATCTATATAGATACCATGATAAAGGATGGCGCTCAGCCAACTGAAATATTGGGAAAAATATGATATTTTGATCCAATAGATGCCTTTTTAATTAAATATTTATTTATGTATTGCTCTATTTTCAAAATAAAATATTATATTTTAATATTCAAATTACACTTATGAATTTATAAAGATTTATAAATGAAGGGTTGGTGTGTGTGTTTTTGCGCTCTCCATAAATTTCCACAATACTTGGACCGATCCGAATAATTTTCTTACAAATTATTTATTTTTTCTAAAAAGATTAATCACTTTTAGTCCCTCGATCTTGGATTATGCAAATCAATCGATAACTGACTTATTTGCATATTTTGTTTATTCTTCAGTTATCTTCCGTCTTTCGATGCCGAAATATGCAAATCAACCCATTTACAGGCTAATTTTGAAAATTTCCGGACACCATTCCACAATATTTGACGGACGTGAATTAAAATTTTAAAGCTATAAAATATCATACTTGTTGGAGTGACTTTCCTCAAGTACAGGGGTCGGCAAACCTCTGAGTAGGAAGAGTCAAAAATTGCATTTTAAAAAATTTCAAAGTTTTTAAAGAGCCACAATTTTTTTTTTCTAGCCAACAACAAAAAATACCCGTAAAAATAATATTTGCATATGGAACTATTAAAAATAAAAATGGTATATCCAGACCAGAGTCACATGTGCTTTACAGAAGGAAGAGCGTCATCTGGTGGAACAGAAATCAACTAAACATTGATTTAACCTGTTCCCTGATATTTGACCAACCCACTTTCTTGATAAATCGAGAAATTTCTTGGGTTGGCCAAATATCGGGAACAGGCTAAATCAATGTTTAGTTGATTTCTGTTCCACCAGATGGCGCTCTGACTTCTTTAAAGCACATGTACTCCTCGTCAGAATATGCCATTTTTATTTTTATTATCAACACCCGACCGTTTTTTTTTTATTTTTTTCATATGGAACTATATAAAGAGCCGCATGTGGCTCGAGAGCCGTAGTTTGCCGACCCATGCTCTAGTATAAACGCTATTATATTCAAATTAATTTTATTATTTATTCAATATTTCGCTTCTCTGGAGGAACCTCTGCTACTATATGGAGTACATATTATCATACATAACTCTTAGCCTCCAACTCTATGTCTTCCCATCCCTGGACCCTTTATTTTTCCGTTTATCATTACTCTTCACATTTCATCTTAACATACTTCATCCCTAAGGTTAGAAATAATCTTTATTTCACCCTAAAATAAATTTCGATTTTTCGTTCAAAATAAAAATTTGCGGTATAATTGACAAATTTCGTTTTACAATCATAAGCCGCATTATATTGTATTATAAATAACTATTACAGTTTTAACATGGAAAAGGGGGGTACCATTGCCCCGTTAGTCAGCCACATTTCAGAGTTCCCTGTTCGCGGTTACCGTAGCGGCTCGGGGCTCAGGACACTGTACTTCACCGTACCACCACCAACACCAATAACAATTATCTGAGAGAGAGATAGAGACATACAATAATAAAATAATAACCTTATAAATGTTCATATATTGTTTTAAAGTCGTTATAATATTTTTGGGGTCTATTAAAAACGCCGCGTTATTATTAACCTGATTATTATATATTTAATTAAAATAGTTGGAAGAAAATTTTATATTGATTAAAAAGGTATATATTGGATTAAAATATAATTTATTTACTAATATCTCAGTTGGCTTAACGCCAACCTTTTACAGCCAACTTAAATATTCGTAAATAAATTATATTTTTATCCAATATATGCTTTTTCAATTAAATATATATTTATATATTGCTATATTTTCAAAATAATATTTTATGTATATAAAAAAAATAATTATAGTCCTCAGTAATATTTGCATATGTCACTGCAACAATGTATGTTTTGATTTGGGACCAGTCGGGTTTAGCATTTGACAGACTTGTGTTTACTGCAACTCGCATTAGAATTCGAACAAGAAGACAGACGATTATTCTTTGGCAGTTAGACAAAGGGAACACGATAGTGCTGTATAAATCTTGTCCAAAAATAAATATTTGCTTTCAAAGTTTCGCATGCTTTTTATATATCCAGCAATAATTTAGCACAGAACATCAATAATACAACAACCTTAAAAATTCTAAATGGCTTACAATATTTATAAGAATATTATTTAATTTTTTGTTTAATAAATATATTGTATGCTAATTATAAATTTGACTGAATTCAAAATGGGTCTACATTAACTCATTCAAATCAAGGGTAAACCTTTTTTGTTGTAATGATTTGCGATTTTATCATTTCTTTTTCCATCGTCTGATTTTTTTCAAAGTTACCTTGCCTTCTATTTTATATATGTAGTTATAATTCATTACAGAATATCAATAATACAACACCTTTAGAAAGTCTAATAGGCTACCAATATGTATAATGATATCATTTATTTGTTTAATAAATATATTGTATGCTAATTTTCTATTTGACTGAGTTCAAAAAGGGTCTACATAACTTCACTCAAATCGCGAAGTTAAAAAATATTTTTTATTGTAATGATACACGATTATATCATTATAAAAGACAATTCTCTGAGAGGAAAGTTTATTTTTATATTTAACGGCAATACAAGCTTATGGGCGCAACAGAAGAGCTGTTACATACGAAAGCTTGTATTGTCCAGATAGAAAAATAAGAAAATCTTCTTTAAGAGAACTGTATTTTATTTATAATTTTCGAAACTATTATATACGCGTATGATTCTTTTCGAAAATAAACAATTTCTACTGCTCTTTGTGCAGCGGAAAATTTAATGGGAGGGCCTGGCTCATCAGCGGTGAACCCTCCTGGCGGTTTCCCCAGTTTAACTTAATTAATTTTTCCATTTCAGTAAGGGCAGTAGAAATTTTTTCTTTTTAAAAAAGAATCATACGCGGATATGATAGTTTTCAAATTTTGATAACAGATGGCGAGCTAATGCATCCTTTATAATTTTGCCAAAGGGATTTTAATATTAACATATTCTATAATATGATGCACTAGCGCGCCATCTGTTATCAAAATTCAAAACTATTTAAAAGGCGTAAGATTATTTTTGATATTAAACATTTTCTACTGCCCTTACTGCAATGGAAAATTAATGAGAGGGCCTGGCTCATCAGTGGTGAACCTTCTTAGTGGTTTCGCCAGTTTAATCTACCATACCGCTGTTATATTGCATTTTTAGAACTTCCTTTTATAGTGATACTGTTGATAGACTCTTTGAATGGGTATTTTAGAAGAACTATGGACTTGCTTTGAGGACAGTAGAATTACATACATTTATAAATATATAATATGCTTCGAGCAATCACCTTTCCGCAAATATCAAATTGTTTCTTTTAATAGAACATTTATAATTTGATGCACTAGCGCGCCATCTGTTATCAAAATTCAAAACTATTTAAAAGGCGTAAGATTCTTTTTGATATTAAACAATTTCTACTGCCCTTACTGCAATGGAAAATTAATGAGAGGGCCTGGCTCATCAGTGGTGAACCCTCTCAGCGGTTTCGCCAGTTTAATCTACCATACCGCTGTTATATTGCATTTTTAGAACTTCCTTTTATAGTGATACTGTTGATAGACTCTTTGAATGGGTATTTTAGAAGAACTATGGACATAAGCTTTGAGGACAGTAGAATTACATACATTTATAAAAATATATAATATGCTTCGAGCACATACTCTTCCGCAGTATCACTATAAAAGGAAGTCCTAAAAATGCAATAAAACAGCGGTATGGTAGATTAAACTGGCGAAACCGCTGAGAGGGTTCACCACTGATGAGCCAGGCCCTCTCATTAATTTTCCATTGCAGTAAGGGCAGTAGAAATTGTTTAATATCAAAAAGAATCTTACGCCTTTTAAATAGTTTTGAATTTTGATTAACATATTCTATTATTGTTCATCTTGTTAGATCGTTTGGTCGGTGGTCATGGATCAATGGTTTTTAATTTCCAGTCGCCGTTTTTATTTCACATTTGGAATATTGGAAATATTTCACATCATTCTTTCCGAACGCTAATGAATTCCGGAATATCATTACAGATGCCTTGTTGTAGAGGAAACAATCAAACACAAAATGGTGGGTGCGGACAATATGTTACATAGCACTAGTATTTCTATTCGAACGGCTCATTCTGGTAGAGAAAAAACAGCCGTTTATTTTAGGCCATTTTATACTTCATTCCTTTTTCGTTTAGAACACATAAAGTGTCAATATAGACGTTCAGTATTTTATATAATCAAATATTTGTGCTTTATGGCTTAATGACGCGAAAAATGGCGTTTTTTTTTAGGGAATGTGCAGTCATCTTTAGACTATGGCAGCCTGTTCTTCGTTAAATATCAATTTGAATTAAATGCAGCTTCATATAAATTTAAATACATTTCTCATTGAGTAGACATATCAGGCCTTCAGGGTTAATTATATTTTCAAAAACCTTTTTAAACTCTAGATTTCGGGCACAAATGCCTTTCTACAGAAGAAAATATGGAAAAATTTCTCATGTAGAAGGGCGCTCGTTCCCGAAAGTTAGAGTTTAAAAAGGTTTTCGAAAATACACTTTACCCCAAAGGCCTGAATAGTTTACTCAATATTGATACAATAAATTAATTAATTGAATAAATTTATTAGTTGTTGTTGTTGTCGTGCCCAATGAAGAGCCTCACATGTCTCCATGCATCTCTATCATAGCAATGTCCTCTATCTTGGGTATGTAAAGCTGCTGCTCTGGGTCCATTGTCAATTTTCTTTCAGGCTGCGGCCATTGTTGGGCATGAGAATATGTGGGTAGGTGTTAGTTCCACACCAGGACAGTTGTTGCATGTCCTGTAGGTTCTTGTGCCATATGGATGTATTGTCATTCCTTTGTAGTGCTTTGTTCTGAGTCAAATTAGTTATCAGTCAAATCCCCTTTTAAACAAAGAGAGGTTAAATTAATGAAACAAAAATGATCAAATATTATCTCAACTTTACGCCACTACTTCTACCTAACCCCCCCCCCCCCAAAAAAAATAATAATAACCTCACAATTGGTCAAAAGGCACATTAATGTTTCTCTGATTATTTTCAATTTGATTTGTTCCCCAATCTCAACACAGCGCCCTCCTAGGTTTATTCCCCTGGTCACAGACTATGACAGTAACCCTTGTAACTCTACATAATCCGTGTACTGTTGCTAGTGTCTTTCAAAACAATCAAATTAGATAACAATATATAATATTGGATATGAAAAAAAAATATATATATATAGAGGTCAGGTGTTGTTATTAAAAATAATGATAGCATATCCAGACCAGGAGCACATGTGCTTTTTAGATGACAGAGCGCCATTTAGTGGAACCCGAAATCAACGAAACATTGATTTAACCTGTTCCCTGATTTTTGGCCAACCCATTTTCTTGATAAATCAAGAAAAGTCAGCCACGAACGCATTTCGCGCTGTTGGCGCTCATCAGCGTGGAGCAGGCTATACCACTGAGACTAAAACTATTTTTAGTCCCAGAGGCTTTGAGAAATCGAGAAATGGGTATTTAAGGCCAAACCTGCATAAATACGCTTAACATGTGAAATAACAACAGAAAAAAAAAACATAAATAAAATGGTCAAGTGTTGATATTGAAAATAATGAAGGCATATCCTGACGGGTAACACATGTGCTTTTCAGATAGCAGAGCGTACAGCCTATTCCACGCTGACAAGCGCCAATAGCGCGAAACGCGTTCGTGGAAGGCTTTTCTTGATTTTTCAGGGAACAATATTTTGTTAATTTCTGTTCCACTAGATGGCGCTCTGCCATCTAAAAAGCATATGTACTCCTGGTCAGGAAATGCATTCATTATTCTTAATATTGAATATTGTTTTAACATGTTCAAATCTAAAAGCTTGAGGGATGAGTTTCTTTTGCAAATAAATTTATTTCGAGCTTTCGGGCAACGCCCTTCTACAGGAAAATTAAAAATAAAGTAAATTTAATTATATTACACTGAGATTAAGCGAGGCAAATGTATAACAAACTATATAAAATAAATATTAGAAACAAACACACGTGAGACTACTCGTGCGTCAAATACATATGAATAAATCAATAAATTTTGATATTTGTGTATATATATAGCGAATTTTAAAGTCTAAAATATGAACTGATATAGAATCGGACTAAGAATATGGCATATTTTGGAAATATAGGACAGAATAACTATTGACTTTGTGGTCTCTGAGTTCATGATACAGTGGGGGGTTGAGTGGCAGCAGGGAATATTACATTATAAATTTCCGGTAAATCAATTTTTCTATTAAGGCTGTGGAATTTACTTGACAGGAGGGATTCGATGATAAGTCTTTGTTGTTTGCTGGAATAATGAATTTTAGAGGATGTAATGCTGTAATCTTAGGGATTTTGTGAACATGTTAAAACAATTAATAGGCTAATCCCTTAATAGAATGTTCAAATCTAAAAGCTTGAGGGATGAGTTTCTTTTGCAAATAAATTTATTTCGAGCTTTCGGGCAACGCCCTTCTACAGGAAAATTAAAAATAAAGTAAATTAAATTATATTACACTGAGATTAAGCGAGGCAATGTATAACAAACTTTATAAAATAAATATCAGAAACAAACACACGTGAGACTACTCGTGCGTCAGATACATATGAATTCGTTTATATGCTGAACTATTAGGGATATATGGTCTAGGTTATCGATATTTCTTTTGTTTTCGTGAATTCTAATGTTGACCTGTCTCCCAGTTTCACCTACGTAGAATTTTGGGCAGTTTGAACATTCTATGGAGTAAATAACGTTTCGTGCCGTGCTGTGAGGTTCATCATAATTAGGTTTCATTATCTGGTTTCGGAGAAGGAATCCAGAGGTAGGTGCGCAGGTGAAATAGGTTTTAATTCCGAATTTTAATAATAATATTGCTCTTGTGGAGGATAATTGTGAATATAGCATATTGCAAATCGATCTGTATATTGGAGGCTGCCACCCAACCCCCCACTTTATCATGAACTCAGAGACCACAAAGTCAATAGTTATTCTGTCCTATATTTCCAAAATATGCCATATTTTAATCCGATTCTATATCAGTTCATATTTTAAACATTCAAATTCGCTATATATATACACAAATATCAAAATTTATTGATTTATTCATATGTATCTGACGCACGAGTAGTCTCACGTGTGTTTGTTTCTGATATTTATTTTATAAAGTTTGTTATACATTGCCTCGCTTAATCTCAGTGTAATATAATTTAATTTACTTTATTTTTAATTTTCCTGTAGAAGGGCGTTGCCCGAAAGCTCGAAATAAATTTATTCGCAAAAGAAACTCATCCCTCAAGCTTTTAGATTTGAACATTCTATTAAGGGATTAGCCTTTTAATTGTTTTAACATGTTCACAAAATATCTAAGATACCTACTCTTAAATCATAAAGTCAAAGGGATACAAAGAAATTAAATAGTCGTTTGAAAGCAAGGAGAAATATGCAACAGGCTTTAAGCCCGAGCAAATATTGGAATTCTGCGGGATCTCAGTTAGCAGGGCGACAACCCGGCTTTATTGAATTTGTCCCCATAACGAGGTTTGACACCCGTAATTGCTGGTAATGGCTCTATTAATTATGTACAGGCCCGGGTTTCTTGGAAGTTGCTGGAAATTTAAAATCGTTTGTTATTATATTTCTCAATCAACATGGTATTTACATTGACCTATGATAACATTTTAAAGATATATATAACCAATAATATAAATTTTCTTTAAAACCTTTACAACTTTTATAAACGCAGCGATGTATTATTTTTTATAATAAATAACATTACATTTTCATTTATAAGATACATTAGCGCGACATCTCTATATATATAAAAATGAATGTTTGTATGTTTGTTTGTCTTTGTCTGTATGACTCCTATACAAATTCGCAGTAGTTTAACTGATTCAAACCAAAATTTTCATTCATAGGTAAAAAATAACGGGGATGACGATAGGCTATTTTAAAATATATATAAATCATTTATTAAAACTATATATTCAAATTATTCAACTTAGCTCACGAGCAGCGCCCTCTAGAACACTCAAGCGTCGACGGCGGCGCGCGACGATTGGCTGCCGGCGCAGCACGTGACTTCCCTGCCCCCTGCCCCCCCCCCCGCCGAGTAAATGAGATATCCCGGCTGCCGGCCGGTTGAGCTCACGAGCAGCGCCCTCTAGAACGCGTGGCGATTTTGACGGCGGGGCGCGCTCCCGGTTGGACAGTTGCGCGGGGGCAGAGTGACCTCGCGGGTGCCCTCCGGGAACTACGTCCATCTTCGATATGTAATATACATTTAATCGTGTAAACCCGGGCGTTGCCCGGGTCATTCGTCTACAAATTCGGAGTAGCTCACTAATTCAAACCAAAATTTCCATACATAGGTAAAAGAATACTGGGAAGACGATAGGCTATTTTAAAAATTTTGCTGTATCATGTTTGATTATCAGATACAAAATTATATAGGGAAAAATTCCAAAAAACAGAGACCACGGGTGAAACAGGGTACATTTAATAGGGTAAACCCCGGGCGTTGCCCGGGTCATTCGGCTAGTCTGTTATAAGAAATCTTAACTATTTTTGACGAGAAGAATTTTGAGAAGAAAATGTCTACTGCCCTTACTGCAATGATATTAATGATACGGGCTTGGCTTATCAGTAGTGAAGTCTCCTATTATTTTATCATTGCAGTAAGGTCAGTAGAAAATACGCGACATACACGCGTCATATGCACCAAAAAATAGAGAAAATTTATTTCACATTTATTGTTTACTAGACAAATGACCCGGGCAACGCCCGGGTTTACCCGATTAAATGTTTTATTCAAACACTATTCGTTACAATTATAAATTGGCGCCGTGGATGTCACTCTTGTGAAACGTCCCGCTCCAAACTTTACAGTCAGATTAGTTACGATATAAATCTTCAAATCGAGCGAGCGTCTATAAATATTTCGATTTAGATCAAGTATTCTAATTATTAAGCGAACTATTATTAATAAAATTTTGAGAAGATTTCGATTTTAAACGTATTTATAACCTTCATAGAGGGCGCTGTTCGTGAGCTAAGTAGAATAATTTGAATATATAGTTTTAATATTTAATTTATATATAATTTAAAATAGCCTATCGTTTTCCTTGTATTTTTTACCTATGTATGGAAATTTTTGTTTGAATTAGTGAACTACTGCGAATTTGTATACCGGACATACAAACCAACAAACAAACAAACAAACATACAAACATTCATTTTTATATATATAGAAGATATAATATAAATGAGTTTTAAAAATTGTTTTTAAAAAATGCATCGGCCGGGAATCGAACCCGGGCCGCCCGCGTGGCAGGCGAGCATTCTACCATTAAGCCACCGATGCTTTAAAAAAAATGGCCATATTTGGGTATTCATTCCATTCCGGATTAGTCCGCGTAAAAAATAGTTCTTCAAATTAAAAAAAGAAATAGCCAAAAATAATAAGCAAAATGTAGCCAAAAATATTCCTCAGGTTTATAAAAAGCGACATGCAAAATTTGGAACCAATTGGTTCAGTAGTTTTTGAGTTTATCGCGAAACAGACAGACAGACAGGAATTGACTTTTATATATATAGAGACTAGACGGGTGACCCGGGCTTCGCCCCGGGATTGACCCGTGTGCATATCTACCCGAGTGATATATATATTTTGATAATATTTTTTTATAATTGTTTGTTATTAGCATTATCTATTTGTTTGCATCAGCATAATTCAATCTAATCTTTGATAGAGGGCGCTGTTCGTGAGCTAAGTAGAATAATTTAAATAATCGTCTTCCGCGAATTTTCTACCTATGTATGAAAATTTTGGTTTGAATTAGTGAACTACTGCGAATTTGTATACCGGACATACAATAAAACAAACATACAAACAAACAAGCATACAAGCATTCATTTTTATATATATATAAGATTTAATTCAACTAAAGAAAATCGTGAAATTATTACAAATATAAATCTTTGTATAAAAGCGTTAGAGTTAATTACAAAGAAAATACAAAAGTGATCGTATGACAAAAATATTCTTGTTCCAAAACCACTTTATTAGGTACCATTCAAAAATAGCAACCTAGTTTATGATATTTGTAACAATGAATAATAAGTGAGGGTTATTCACATATTTAAACAAAGGTTTCAACGCGGGATTAGATCCCGGTTCATGAGGAAGAAGTCTCGAATTTATTCAATTCGTTATTTAAGAGCGGAAGATTTGGTTTTGTGACATTGACGTTGCTACTGTCGGCGTCCGTACTTCTGAAGACAGATCTCGGCGACGTCCTGTGAGCTACGGAGGAGTGTTCCGTCGCCCAGATGTCGTCTCAGACAAGACGTCCCGGATATCCCTGGGCAGAAGCGTGGAGCGGTCGGCCCGTCGGGCGGCGTCCGCAGCCACCTTGTGCACCAGTTCCGCACCAGTCTGTCCAGCAGCACCAGCGTGTGCGGGAGATCTGCAGCCCCGGGTTGGTGCAGCGGTGGATTTGACGCACGAAGTGGCCGTAGTACATCCGCCCCTCACTTGCTCCTACGTGCCCGCCGCGTCATCCTTCCTTCCTTCGATCCCGGTTCATGGCTGTCGGGAAATAAAGGTTTTACCCACTCGTCAACCGATTTTTTTTTATGACAAAAACATGAAGGTATTTTTATAATTCCGCAAATATAAATATTTTATCGGAAATTGAGTTGAAAGGCAATTCTTACCTATAACACGGCATAAAACCATGGATTATATATAAATGACCTTTCTGTAAAAAAATGGTTTACAAATGAACAATTTATAAATTTCGGTAACTTGAACTTATATGATTTTAGAATGTTTTTCTAAAGCGAGAGCTAATCCGTCCTTCGAACAAGGAACAACATGTATCCCACAAATAATTAAAACTATATTTGAATAATATACAAACTTTCCCTGTATTTTTTTTTTTAAGAATTAAGTTATCCTATGATAAAACCTTCTGAATTAAGAACACAATTCCCCTAATTTTATATCAGAGCTTTTCTAATTAATTTATTGAGAAATTATTAATTTGTTCACTCTATTTTTCTCTAGCTACTCTAAAATATTATCGTAAAGATAGAGGCTGCCTGGCCGGAATTCATAGTTATTTAAATTAAAGATACTTCGGCCAATAAATCTTTTTATTATCTCTCGGCGTGTCGACAAATTTCTTTTGTCCTCGTCAATGGCGAACGAAAATTAAAACATTTGGCAAAGCGTTAAAAATTATTCTAACTTTATTATTATTTTAACGCTTTGCCAAAGGTTTTATTTTTATTCACTCCTGACGAGGACAAAATATTTTTGTTGAAACGTCGTGATAATTATAAGATTTACTGGCCGAAGTATCTTTAATTTGAAAAAATAAAATATTGTGTTTATATACTACATCTTCTCTCCAAACAAACTTTAAAAAGAAAATCGAAAATAGGTTCATCTTCTATTTCGATTAAAATTATAATAACACAATACTATATATAAATCGATCCATTTCGAAAATACAGGGTGAAATATTTTAATATAATATATTAGTACGCACCATCTGTATTCAAAAATATAAACTATTCATAGCGTGAAATATGTTTGTTTTTGAAAGAATAAATCCATCATTTGACCATGGAGTGTTTAATAAATCCATATTTATAATGAATACATATTTTGTATTTAAAATTGAAAGGCTTTGAACTAGAGATTCAGGAAGGCCAGTTCCATTTTCCACCTTCTTAACCAGGAAATATTTTGTTTCCATCAAACTAGAAGTTATGTTTGAAGTCCCACGTAGTATTATAGCGGAGAGTTTATCTCAAACTTATGAGTCCATACAACATATTTATTTTCACATATTTGAAGCCAGTGTTCTAAATCATACAAATAATCTTCAAATATATGGCGCAGACATCATATTCCATTGTTTTCCGTTGGTATCAATGGCGGCAGGGGGGATTTCTGTCAATTTATGGCGTCGTTTGTTTCCTATTTAAAGAAGAGATACTTTATGAGCAGCCGATGTTTATTTCTAGGCGAACCCTGGGCCATTCCGGAGAAATACTTCCGGCCCGTGTGCTAGGACCCAAGCCGTGTTTTTATAGCAATGGCCCTTAAATCAACTGCTCTAAATAGAAGTGTTTACACTTGCGCAGAACCATATGCGCGAGACAGAGATAACCATATAATAACTGGAGTTGTGTTCTAGGCCCAGCATCCAGTAACTAACTGACGATCTATAGGCTGAGGTGCCAACCGTGAGTTTGAGTAGTTCCCAACTTTCCATACAGTACACAAATCAATTTGAGTTTCTTGAGGCAAATATGAAATATGAAAGTTAATATTTCGATGTAATTATGATAATAAAGATAAAGGCTGCCTGGCCGGCATTCATATTTCTTGAAAAATAAAGATACTTTGGCCAGTAAATCTTTTTATTACCTCGACGTTTAGACAGAAAGCTTTTGTCCTCGTCAGGAGCAAATTGAAGTTAAAACATTCGGTGTTAAAAATTATTCTATGGTTTCAAGGGCGTTCTCATGCGATTAATTTTTATTTGTTCCTGACGAGGACAAAAGATTTTTGTCGAAACGTCGAGGTAATAAAAATATTTACTGGCCGAAGTATCATTATTTTCAAGAAATGTAATTATGATGTTAATATATATATGTTATAAAAAAGGTTTGATATGGAATTTGCTTAAGTTGTTTAAGAATAGAGAATTATTAGCTGTGGCTTGATTCGGAATAAATTAGTATTAGATCAATGATATTTTGTTATACAGTCGTGGAAATTATATTAATAATATAAAGTTTGAATTACAATTCGCTTTAATTGTGCTGATTGATATAATTAAGGAAGAAATAACTTATTTGAGCGTGAGAAGAAAATAAAATATTGAATATTTGCATAATTACAAAAGATTTGAGTCGGCCAACGGGAAAGGAAATATCTTTAACTAGCGGCTTCGCCCGAGGTTTTACCCGAGTAAAGGTTTGTCTAACGAACATTTGTTAAAACAATTCTCTATAAACTTATAAAAAAAAGAAGATATATTTTGAAAATTTGAAACTCGTAAATTTGAATCTCTCGATAAAGTGCTCATTTTTTCCCGGTCCCTGTGTGCCGTGTCATCCTGAATTTTGTCTTTCCTAATTTTCTACATTACAAAATCATCGTTTTATCTAGTGAACATTTTTTCCCGATCCCTTGAAAAATACTCGATAAGTTGTATAAAATCATGGTCGTTTATGGAAGATGGACGAAGTTCCCGGAGGTCACCCGCGAGGCTTTTTTCTTGTCTACTTGGCACAGCTGTGTCACCAACTCTGCCCCCGCGCGCCAGGACCTCTCGATCCCTCTGATTGGTCGGTGGGAATTTGGACTGTCCATCCGGCCGGCGGTCGGACAATTCCATTCTCTCGACAGGGGGTGGGGCAGACCTAAGGCTATCTCCGTCGCAAGGTGGCGCTGCTTGCGAGTTAAAGCTCCAAATCTGTAAATAACTCTAAGGATATTAAAGATATTCAAGAAATTATTTTTCGAAAACCTTTCCGGGGATATACCTAATAATATCCCAAAATTTCACGGCGATTGGATGTACGGTTTTTGAATCTATAGAGTACACACACAGACATTCATTTATATATATATATATAGACTAGCGGATGTACCCGGCTTCGCCCGGGTTTTACCCGAGTAAAGGTTTGTCGAACGAATCTCTCGATAAAGTGAACATTTTTTCCCGGTCCCTTGAAAAATACTCGATAAGTTGGATAAAATCAATATTAATCGGTACCCGAGTAAAGGTTTGTCTAACGAACATTTGTTAAAACAATTCTCTATAAACTTATAAAAAATAATGATAGATATATTTAAATGATGTGAAACTCGTAAATTTGAATCCCTCGATAAAGTGATCATTTTTTCCCGGTCCCTGTGTGCCGTGTCATTCTGAATTTTGTCTTTCCTAATTTTCTACATTACAAAATCATCGTTTTATCTAGTGAACATTTTTCCCGGTCCCTTGAAAAATACTCGATAAGTTGAATAAAATCATGGTCGTTTATGGAAGATGGACGAAGTTCCCGCCGAGCCTTTTTTCTTGTCTACTTGGCACAGCTGTGTCACCAACTCTGCCCCCGCGCGCCAGGACATCTTGACCTCCCTGATTGGTCGGTGGGTACTTGGACTGTCCATCCGGCCGGCGTCTCGAGAAGGGGGTGGGGCAGACCTAAGCCTATCTCCATCGCAAGGTGGGGCTGCTTGCGAGCTAAAGCTACAAATCTGCAAATAACTCTAAGGATATTCAAGATATTCGAGAAATTATTTTTCGAAAACCTTTCCGGGGATATACCTAATAATATCTCAAAATTTCACGGCGATTGGATGTATGGTTTCTGAATCTATAGAGAACACACACACAGACATTCATTTATATATATATATATATATAGATTACGGGGCTGCTAACCAGACCAAACGAGAAACAGCAACAAATGGGTTATATAGGGAAAGTCGCGACTTCTGGGAGTAGACATTACAGAGTATTTTTTCTAGAAATTATAATATATATTTAAAAATAAAATAACATTTATATATATATAATTTTTTTTTCTATTGTTTTTTCATATATATATATATTAATATTAGAATTATATTTGTGTTTGTTGTTGAAAATAGGTGCAGTCTTAAAAGCAAAGATAATTATTTACCTTTCAAGTAGATTTTATTTTGAATTACATGAAGTAAATTACACATAAAATTATTTTTATCACAGTAATATAAAATTTATAAAATGAATTCTATATTCGTGATTTTTATTAGAAAAAGTAGGATTAACTATACATATATACAACAATAATAATTAAAGTGGTATGTTCTGCATCTATGGTCAAATATGTAAAACAGTCAATGAATGAAAATAAAATATATGTTTTCAAAAAAAATGAAATAATTGTATTTTAGATTATATAATATATATATATAAGAAAGTATGATATTTCAGTTATAAAATAAATAAACAATTCTCTAAATATGAGACGAGCTATCAATATACATGAATAAAATAATAGCGAAAATGTATTTTTTTTAACTATAACACAATATCATACTGTATGGTAAATCAAAATGGCGGAACAACAATGATGAGACAGGACCTAAACACATTCCAGCAAGGACAGTAATATTCAGTTTGGTTGACAGTGCCGTGTTGAATAGTTTCCTTCCTTGTGAACAACTCTCTTCTTTCATGCAACAATCTTTAATGTTCGTGGTATTCCAAACTTTGATACCATCGTAGTGAATACATTTAATTTAAATACATCAACAAAAAAAGCTAACGTAATTAAATTGACCCTTAATTTTGACACCTTCACACAACATAAAAAATAATGTAGTTTTGTATGACCTACATCATTGTTGACTGTAGAAAGCAAGAAGTTATATTTTACATAAATAATTTTATACTGCCCTTACTACATTGACAAAATATGGTAGTTTAAACGGACAAAACCACTGGGAGGGTTCACCACTGATGAGCCTGGCCCTCCCATTATTTTATAATTGCAGTAAGGGCAGTATAAAAAGAAATACGCGTTTAAGAAAAGGAACTAAGTGTCATAATAATTTATATCTCTTATATATATATATATATATCACATTCAAAACATATCACTTTTTATTTTGAAATTTATGAGAGAATGTGAGTGTCAGGAATATAAAATTCCTAGATCATTTATTGGTTGGAATTTTATTCGGAGAAAAACACAGCCACATCAAGCAATAGTTTAACTCCCGACGTTTCAGTCACTTCTTATCACTCTGGGGAGAGTAACAGGAAGACACTGAAACGTCGGGAGTTAAACTATTGCTTAATGTGGCTGTGTTTTTCTCCGAATAAAATTCCAAGCCATATTAATCGTATTATTGGAACATTAATATTTCAACTGATTAGTAAATCCGAAAGAGAATGTCAATTTTCGACATTGTACAGAATCCAAGTTAAGATCTGAACGTATATAATTTTAAACATGAGAGAAGAGAAGGTTTGTGTAAGAGTTGTGATTGCTGACGACCTCAATGAAATATTTTCTACCAATATTTCAACGAAGCGATTCGAATAAATCATTGCGGTTGAAAAACTCTAAACAAAAAATAAATAAATCTTATTGTTCTTCACAGTTTTGAAGTGTCTTGTTTGGTGGTACTCTTTAGACTTTCATATTTTGCCGAGTCAACATTATTTAAATTGGCTCTCCCCTCTTCAAATCCCGTCAACTCGAACTTAAAGAAAAAAAACACATTTTCTTTCTATAGCTTATAACTATTATTTGTCTGAGTAGCGAAAATTTGTATAGCTAATACAATTTATTTTCATTATTTTTTGGCGAAGAACTTAGTCAGATAGAGAGAGAGGCACTTAGAGCTATCACGATATATCAATATAAAAATAATTACAAGTTTCTTTATTAAATTGAGATAGTAAGCATTCAAGCGTTAGTTCATCATCAGGCCAATTGTTTCGTAGATGCCTACAATTTATATAGAATTTAGAAGAAATTCACATATTTAAAAAGTTTATCTTAAATCAATTTTTTTTTAAATATGTATTCGAAAATCCAATTTTACTTATACCAAATATAAGGAAGAGCATTTTGAAAAATTAATAATATATTTATAAATTTAGGTGATAAAAAGGCACATAATTTTACTTATACTCTCTATTTCTATTTTATAAATTTCTTTTACCATCTGAATACACTTTTTTTTTCTATTCGAACCAATATATGTTCTTCTATTACTTAAATATTTAAATATAAATAGCTCTATTTTCAAAAGCAATATATAAATATGAATTTATTCATTTATTCAATGATAAAAAGAGGACATGAGCAATTTTTTAAACTGACTAATAATACTTATAAATGACTGCGGCGTATAATTATAAAGCTATACAACCAGTTTAACCGCATAAGTTTCTTTTTATTTATGAAAAATCATTTTTAATTTCAAAGAGAAATAATTTAATATTTCTAACTTTTGGATGACGTATGAAAAGGTTGAATATATAAAGAGTGATGGTCTATATTTGAATGGATGACGTATGGAGGGTGAAAAATATGAAGAGTAATGGCGAACGGAAAAATAAAAAGTGTCCAGGAGCGGGAATCGAACCCACCCACGAACCCATTTTTCCTTTCGCCATTACTCTTCATATTTTTCACCCTCCATACGTCATCCATTCAAATATAGACCATCACTCTTCATATATTGAACCTTTTCATACGTCATCCAAAAGTTAGAAATATTAAATTATTTCTCTTTGAAATTAAAAATGATTTTTCATAAATAAAAAGAAACTTATGCGGTTAAACTGGTTGTATAGCTTTATAGGCAATTTTGTTGACACTTAGTTATCTCATGTGTCTACAATAAAGGTCACTTTAATATCTTTCAAATTTATTGCCTGAATCCCAATATACATGATAAAAGGTACATCTTCCTTAAGTTTTGTTCATGAGTGTATACAGCCCCATTAATTGAAAATGCCTCCGAAACAGCTCTTGTGGGATTCAAAACTTAATATTACAAATATAAAAAAATAATTTATTTCAACTAAAAAAACAAGAAAGAAAATCGGTAAAATATTTTTATTTTTCCTACGGATTATTCTAACATCCCACCGCTATTATTATGGTGGTAGTTCCTTAGCCAATCAATAAGTAGCTTGAGTTACTCGAGTATTGCGACAACCAATCACCATAATCTCTCCCAAGGTGCCTCAGCCAATCAATACACGGTATTGCGGCAATTACAGCAATCGGGAAAGCGACAAACATAGGAGGCAAATATTTTGCCACAGAGAGTCTGATCCTGTTTATTCGTTACTAATTGGTGGTTACTACTTCTTCCTGATCCCTGCGTGGGCCAGCACGCTACGTGGTTAGTGCATACATGGAACTAACGCTGCCTCTATAATCACACGGGATTCTATCAAAATCTCTACATATATTATCAAAATTACAATCCTCTGTATCAATTATATTAATCAAATATAAATCTCTGAGGATAAGTTTCTTTTTTATACTTTTAACGAGTTTACAAGCTTTGGGGTTTTAAACGAACCTTCTGCAAGTAATATTTTTCAGAGAAGAAAACTATGCTGTAGTTATTTATATACATTACTATATTTACCTATTTTGGTTTGGACTATTTAGATATTTATTTTGACAATTCAAACAATAATAATGATTCTTCTAATCAATTGTCACAAAGGTGGAAAATATATATAATAAAATAGTAAAAAAGGTCATATAAAATGTAGAGGAATATATATAGTTGTGTATATGTACAAATTTCTTCAGCAAGGAAGGCTTACCCACCTTGAGAGAGTCCTCCTCCAGACAAGGAGTGGGTCTTCTTTGGAATATTTATATATCAATTTAAATATTAATTTATAAAATTTGATATGAAAAAGTTTATTTCAAAGTTAACTACAAATCAAAATTATTGCGGTAGATAAATATTATGAGCACATTACTTATACAAATAGTGAAGTTTACAACGATTTTGCCCCCCACGAAGTTTAATCTAGCAAAAACTGATGAAACCGCTAAATGGGTCCAGTAGTGATATACAAGACCTTCATAAATTTAAATGAAAACGGTCGAAAGTTTTTTTTTTATTTCGAAAAATTGAAAAAATATATATATTTTTAATTTAACAATGGTCTATAACTAGTCATTATAGACATTCAATGCTATTACATTCTCACTGTTTTATCACATTCTAACAATCTCATTAGATTCTAAATATGTATATTGCATTCTAACTAATTCTCCTTTAAATTATTATACACAGCGTGACATTGAAAATGGAACACCAAGAAATAGTGGCCAGAAAATTATGCAAATTTCAGGGTAGACGCGCCTAACCGAGTTATGCAAATGATGTAAAATGCGCAGCCCTCGTGCGCACATGGAGTAAGATATAAGGGAAGGAACTTGCAGAAAGGACAGTATTCGTGTCGTTATTTCTTCAAGGAAAATCATTGTTGAAATTTTGTTCTTGTGTCAAAAGACACGTGTAATAACAGAGAATGCCAGGTCATCGTAAACGGAGGCAGTTCAAGCAGACAGACGCTTTTACGAGGGGCATGGTGATCGGACTGAAAATGGCAGGTTGGTCCATACGTCAAATCGCAGCTGATACACACCTTGGTGCGTCCACGGTGCACCGACTGTGGAGAAGATGGTTGGAACAAGGAAATGTGGCAATTTATAGGAATGTCGGTGCAACCAGAGTGACGTCAGCACGTGTGGATCGGCGTATCCTTCGACAAGCAGTGGCGGCCCCACAAGCCACTTGTACCCCCATCCTGCAACATGTGCAAGACACCCTAGATCATTCCATCTCGACCAGAACCATTTCCCGTCGATTGGTTGCTAATGGCTTGCACTCATGCCGTCCGCTAAGAAGACTGCCATTGACCCCACCGAATAGGCGCCAACGTTTGGAATGGTGCCGGGCTAGATCGATGTGGATGACGGAATGGCACAGGGTCGTGTTCTCAGATGAGTCGCGTTTCTGCTTGTCCAGTGATAGTCGCCGTGTACGCGTGTGGCGTCGACGTGGAGAAAGGTCCAATCCGGCAGCAATTGTGGAACGCCCCACCGTGCGACAATGTGAAATCATGGTTTGGGGCGCAATCGCGTATGATTCCAGGTCACCTTTACTTCGTATTCAGGGCACTATGACGGCCCAACGATACGTTGATGATGTGCTGCGACCGGTGACACTCCCCTACCTTCAGGGGGTACCCAATGCCCTTTATCAGCAAGATAACGCCCGACCGCACACTGCTCGCATTAGCCAACAAGCTCTGCAAGATGTACAGATGCTTCCCTGGCCACCGTACTCTCCTGATCTCTCACCAATCGAGCACGTCTGGGACATAATTGGACGCCGTTTGCATGCCTTGCCACAGCCGCGTTGAGAAAACGAACTGTGGCAAATGGTTGAGAGGGAATGGAGAGCCATCCCTCAGGACGCCATCCGTACTCTGATTGACCGTCTACCTAGACGTGTTGCTGCGTGCATCGCCGTCCGCGGTGGTTCTACTTGCTACTAAGCCGACGCCGTTCTCGCTCTGTATTATGACTATCATTTTGAAATAAAGATCACTTATTGTTCGTCCCTGTCTCTCTCTGTCTGCCGAGTTTCATCACTTTCTGGCCACAATTTTTTGGTGTTCCATTTTCAATGTCACGCAGTGTATAATAGGCCAAATAGCCTAGCTACGAAAGTTTTAGACTTTAAAACCTGATTTCCCTGGTTCGAACACACTTTTCGCTATCTTTTTATTTTCTCTAATTATTTTTGTGATATCTTTCTCATTTTGTAAATATTGATTGAGTTGTCAATAAATTTGCTTTAATTTTCAATTGTCTAACTATGTAATAGCATCGTGTGTATAGCGATATTTTAACAATTTGAATAACCGAATCACTCAATGTCCTCTAAATTCATTTTTTAAATTTTATTAATCAAACAGGCGCAATATTGAAATATTTGCGCCTATTAGAGCGGAAACAAACAAAACAAAAAATAAATTGGAACTTCGAATTAAATTTCACAAATTTACATGTATTATTCGACAGAGTTCATAAAATTTATAGACAAAGTGGCTGATGTAAAAGAGTTAAATCTTTTAGATCAGGAAACAATCGATGTCTCACTTCTGTAAAGTTCGGACAGTCGTAGATAAGGTGAAGAGCAGTTTGTTCTGTTTCTCCGCAGGAACAATTTGGTGTTTATAATAGACCTCTTTTATGTAAGTATTTCTGAAAATTTCCGTGTGATGTGACAAAATGAATGATATAAAATTTAGATGGAATTGTGTGTTAAATTAAATTTTAAATATTATTCAAATACTTTCCTGACCCCTTTCCTGTGTCAATGTTTCAATTTGGAAGTGGGGAGAAACACCTCTCTGCTGTGAAGTTAGAGGTGTTGTGATGAAACCAGGCCACTCATAGAGAATTCTAAGTTTGTTGAAAGGTTAAATAATTTCCTACACTTTACTTCAAGTCTTCTTCTCTGAAATGTGTATCGGATCAAGAGCCTGTCCACAAAAATTTCTACACGCTTGTACATATACTAAAATTGGAACGATACAGAACTTTCAAAAAGCAATATCACGCTGAATGATTAAAGTGACCGTTTAAAGAAGCTGTCCTGTCTATATTAAAATATTCCTTTTGGATGTAGGATTTACAATACTATTGTGACTTGGGTTTTTTTTTACCTGTGTAAAGGAACATTTACGATTTTTTCAGAATGCTTCCGATTTTTTCCGACCTCTTAACGGGATGTTTTCCATATTTTATTTCATATGGAAATTTTCAAGTATTAACACTATTTTCTCGATCGCTTTTACAAATCAGGAAAGAGAGAAATTTAAAAATGCAAAAGATGTCTTTAACAAAGCGATATTTAGAAACTTTTCGATTTAAGAGAGAGAGATTTTATTTTTTCAGATTGAATATACTTTTATTAATCGTACATATAAGATATATAAGGGTAATACGATCAAAAATGTGATATTAAATATTATTTTTATCAGACGAATCCTACTTATGGTCGTCTGGTATGATGTCACATTCCGCCCTGGACTTTCCGAAATGTGCTATTGCCATGTCGAGGAATTGCTTCAGAGCAGAAGAGAGAAAGAGGGAAGTAATTTACTGGAAGATGCTTTATCTCTTGAATAATTTTCTAGATGATCGATTTTCTTTATTCTGTCAGATCTTCGCAATCAAAAGTAAGGTGTTCGATGGTTTTATCACTATCAGAATCGCAGAAATGATAACTGGATAATCTATTTTACCAATTATATTGGTGAACGCATTGATCCAAGTATGGTCAGTCACTATAAGCTTACAGTAAGAATAAGGGATTGAATAAAGTCGTAAGAGAGAGAGAGAGAGAGAAAGAGAGACTCAAATATATTATACTCTTAGATAATTAAAAAATAAATTTAATATGAAGCGATAGTTTTGTTATCTCAGATGAAGTACGTTTCAGCGTTATAACTAGTTATTTTAACTCTGGACACTCTCGAGCTGCTGTCTAGCTGTGGAATAAATAAACTGGAAGGGTTCATAAATAAAGTGAACATAAATAAACGAGACACTCCGTCCTCGATTGAATAAATAAACCCCGGGTCAGGTCTGTTTCCCAGTAACCCAGCTCTGTAAGATCCACTCTTTGATTAAAATACAAGTTATACACTCAAAGACAAAACTTTAGGAAGTTGTACCTCTCAGCATGTATATCGGGATTCAAAAAATAACTCTGGAAGATATTTGATACACAGTGACCTTTTAAAGACACACGAGATAACTAGGTGTGTATACGCTCATGGACAAAACTTAAGGAAGTTGTACCTTTTAGTATATATATCGGGATTCAGACATTAACTCTGGAAGTTATTACAGTGACCTTTATTGAAGACACAAGAGATAACCAAGTGTATATACACACATGGACCACACTTAAGGAAGTTATACCTTTTAGAATTTAAATCGGGATTCAGACAATAACTCTGTAAGATATTACAGTAACCTTTAGCGAATAAACACGAAATAAACAAGTGTGAACAAAATTGCCTGTCTTACTTTAAAAAAAAAAAAGAAACATACGACTGGCGTCATTAAATACTTTCCAATTCCATAAGTTTTGTCAATGAGTGTATATTAACGCATCTAAATATCAGAGACAATTACTATATATTAATTCTCAAAGAAAACATATGTATTGGATTTATGGATATTTATCATTTATATTTCCGTTAAACTATAGAAATCTGATTAGAATAAAAGTAGCATAACCTATTATTAATAATGAAAAAGGTATCTCCTTATCGTGCAACTGAAAGTTGCTGATGGTTGCGCCATCTATCGGAATAAATATCAACTATTTTCGTTGATTTCTAATTATTCCAGAATTGGCCAATTACCCATTCTTGATTAATCAAGAAAAGCTAACCACGTACGCGTTTCGGGCTGTTGGCCCTCATCTGCGTGGTGCAAGCTGTACCTCAACGACCAAAAAATTGGTCATTAAGGCATCCTGAAAAATCATGAAACGGGTAGTTAAGGCCAGAATTGCGTGAGACCGCGACACAATGTGAATAAATAGACACTATAGCAAAATAAGCACTTTCAGTTGCACGATAAGGAGATGCTTTTTTAATAATTTCTGCACCTTATTCCAATACAATATCACATTTGTACTATTTTTCCTTTTATTAATAGTTATGAAAATCTTTTTATATTAAAATTTGAAAGAAGGATTTTATTATAATATCAATTTCCAAAATAATCATTTTACTCATGATAATGACAGCGAATCACTGAAACATAGGTAATTAAATAAAAATTAGTTGAGATGTAGCTATATATTTTTCCAAAATATATTATTAATTTTTATATGGCGAACTATTGCATTCTTTTGTAAGATTCTAATTGGTCAAATCACACATTGGCTGAATGCTTAAATTAAAAACAGCAGCCAAGGCCAACAATGGAAATTTCATAACAATTTATCCGATACACATATATTATAAAGATATCAAAATTGCTTCAGATTCATTTTTATATATAAAATATTAATAACAAAATTTAAAGTTATTATTATACATCTTTTACTTTTTTACAAAATATTCCGGGGGGGGGGGGGGTCGATAGAAGGATAGTCTAAACTCTTGGTTTTCGACCGCTACGACCCTGGTTCGATTCTCGCATTGGACACTTTTTTCTGATAAAAAAATCTCCAATGGCCCCAGATTCTTGCAAAAGTCCAACCCCACCAGCGAGTGCAAGTAACAAAACGGGGCTTTGGCACATTTGTAAGGGCAAAAGTCGAACTGTTTTCCAAATATGTAGACATGTGGTGCACTTACAGTAAAAGCAGTCGTCTACTTCTATCTACAATGGTTATCAAGGTCTGTACCACGTGTACTAGGAATGAAAAAGAATGATAATAATAAAACAGTTTATTCCAACCAACTTTGCTATAAACATACCCATAATAATTTTTACCTTCAACCTTTTTCATCTTAGTCAAAAGAAATGTAATTATGTGACAATTGTCCATTCTTTTAAAACTCTTCTCTTTTAATTAATGTCTTTGACAAGAAATCGATTAAATTATAAAATGTCCCCTAGTTTAACCGTCTTCTTTCTTCTACAAAATAAAAGGAAATATTTGCACTGAATATAGCTTTAAACTTGTATATTTAGAACATTCTTTTCTCACCAGAAGAATAGATGCCTAATGACTATTTCCGTAATTATTTTCAATTCAAATTCAACGAGTTTAATTGGTTTGTTTTAATTATATTTAATTAAATATCATTTAAACTTGATTTCATTCCAATTAAGGATGCCTAGAGGTAAAACCGTAGATGAAGAATCATTCAAAAATTTGATCGTTCGTTACACACACATAATCAATATGAAATGTGTTGATCAATTAAGCCTTACCTTGATTGAAAAGAGAAATAACAAATAAACCCGTCAAGATACAAAACAAACTGCTCATTAGACTGTTAAAATAAGTATGTTATATTCTAATTTATTTAGATAATAAAAAAGCATATATTTGATTGAATAAAATATTTATTTTATTTTTCAATCTGTAAATTGTTTTCCTCGAATATATACATTACTTTACAATTTGATTTCATTTAACTAAATTTGCATACCAACTCTTTGTACGTATTTCAATTGTGTTGATATTTTTTTTCTCTTTTTATCTAACTAACCTGCATATTAATTCTTGTTCATATTTCAAATATATTTCTTTCTTTCATTTCAATGTTTAGTTTACCTTTAAAGTGCAAGTGTCCCTAGGGGATATAATGTTCTCTAAGTCAAAATAAAATATAATAAAATATTTGTCAATATTTCGGTTGGCTGTACGCCATGGATTGCCCTATATTAAGAACAATTCTAATCATCTGATAATTGTGCCTCAGCTGCCAACTATTTTAAGTAAAAATAGTAAAAAGGTGAAACTGTACTCAGATCAGTTTGATAAATATAGCCACGTGGAAAATTAGGGAAGACAAACTTCAGGATGAGACAACAATTCATTTCAGGCAAGAACAAACTATGAGTGATAAACTAAAGATAAGCAAAAGAGGAAAGTGTATAGAGGATAGCAAAATATAAACATAAAAAATAATACTCTGCTAATAAAATAATAAATACTTTGTTTCAATATTAAGGTTAAAGGCATCGTTGATGATGGCTTGTGCCATCTGTCTGGATGAATATCAACTAATCTTTGTTTATAATTTTTCCTTAATTAGTCAAATACACTTTCTATAATTTCTTATATATATTTGAGCGATTTTGGAATTCAGAAACTCGCAGTTGAATGGTCAAGAAATGCCCTTCTCTTATTTTTATTAAGATAATAATATACTCTCTCTCTCTCTGATTAAAATAATATTTAATTTGACCTTTTCTTTTTCTATATTAGCCCTATATAATATTTTATCTACGATTAATTAAAGTACACTCTATTGGGCCTGCTCCGACGCTCTCCCGCCCTGGATTCCTATAAGAAGAAGAAGGCCAGCAAGCCCTCTCAACCCTCGGTGGACATCGCGGCTCTTGTTGAAGAAGACAACATGGTCATCCTCCGCCACTACCAAATCCTGCAATCCCTCGGCCAGCCCTCCCTTGCAGCACTTTACCTGAACCTTGTCCGCTTCATTGAGCAGCGGATGAAACTAATAAAGTGCCTAGTTAGAAATGTGAAGATTCTCGCGAGCACCGTGAATGACTTTTGGTGCTGGATGAAATCATGGATGCCAAAATGCCCAAGAAAACCTGCCAAACTACTCAAACTGGCCCTGCTTCCACCTGCAAATATTTTAGCTCTCAGACCGAGCCCATCAAGCCTGCCACCCCCCGCTCCAGCTGCTGTCCCTGTGGCATAACCTGCTCCCAAGAAGCCTGATCCTGCTCTAACCAAGAGGAATTAGCCAGAGGCGTCAAACCCGCCCGCTAAGAGGACCAAATCACTGGTTCCAACATAGCCTACATCTTCCCGCGCCCCCAAGTCTGCCGTTGCCAAAGGCACACTCAATGAAGAGAAATCTGCGGCTCACATCGTGGTTATTGTAGATAACCCGCAGGATGACCCACGGGACATCCTCAAAGCTGTCCGCGCTGCCCACACTCTGCCTCAAGGCGTCTGGGCGTCTTTGCGCACCAGGGAAAAATTGGTGCTGCACTCCAACACTCCAGAGGCCATTCCTGCCGTCAGCTCTGCCTTGGAAAACAAGATCCAAGGCCTGAAATTCCGGGAACCGAGGCAATTCCTCCCAATAATCTGCCTCTTCGACGCTAGAACCGCGGATGAGGACATTGTCAAGGCTTTCCTTTTCACCGATGCCCTCGGCCAGCTTCCTGGAGACAAGTCTGTTCGAGTGACACACAGATCTCCGACCAGAAATGGCACCTGCACGGCCTTCATCGAGCTGGACTTGGCTTCCTACAAGGCCATTGGAAGACGCGGCAGGATCATTGTGGACCAAGAGATCCTGAACTACGTGGAGTCTGTCTATGTCCGCGTCTGCTACCGCTGCTGTGGCTACGGCCACAACGCCGATAGGTGCACCAAGCCCGCACGGCCAAGTGCGCCAACTGCTCAGTTAAAGACCTCTCTGCCGACCACGAGGCAAGATCAATGTCTTGCCCAACTTGCAGAGCTGAGCTCAAAGTTCTAGTCCTTCCGCCTTCTTCCTGCCTCTTGACCTCCACGGACCCAATCCGGCCTAACCTGCCTCTTCTTTAACGGAGATCCTGTCCCTATTCTCCCCAGCCTTGGGGCTCAAAATTCATTTTATTTTGGTTAGCAGCCCCGTAAATAAAGATATTTCCGTTAATAAAAGTATAATCAATCTCTCTCTCTTTCTCTTTCTTATCTTATTGATGATTTCCCTAAAGTTATCGGCAATAGTTATCGATCTATATATAGTTTAATGAAATTTTACGAAATAATATAATCTACAAAAAGATCAACTCTCCTTTCAAAATAAACTTTCAAACTAAGCGTCATCCATTAACCTGGTGGCTTTGTCACTAGCCCTAGTTGCTAGTTTTCTGTGAAGGTCAATAAATGGTGCTTAGTTTGAGTTTTTTTTTTTTGACTGTCGTTTTTTGACTGATCTTAAATCTTATAGATCATACTTATTGATCGTTGTTCTATATATTCCTAACGATCTACAGTAGGTAAAGATATAACGATTATCTTATAGCGATAGTATTTCTGTTATTTTTTCTTTATTTGATATTATACAATAATGAGTTTAAAGTCTTTATATGACAATATTCATTCCTGCCTTTACAATTCAAATAAATCAAGAAATAATCCAGGGAAAGGTATAATTCATTAAAAGATGGCTCTGGATTGCTTATTGATTCAGTTAAATTAAAAAGTCTTTTTATTGATTCAATATTTTATTATGGCAATATACTATAATTTGAAAAAGGGTAGGTGAATAAAAATGCAGCAAGCTCTTGATAACGCAGGAACTCTTCTCCAAATGATTATTTAGATTGAATAGGAAATGAAATCTTAGAAACCACATAATTGACATTTTCTTAACTAATATACCATATCACAAGTGACCATATATATTCGATATAAAACACTATAAATTTGATGCATATATATTTATCCATATATGTATCTCTACTGTTCTCAAAGTTTATGTCCATAGTTCATTTAGAAATACTATTTCCAAGAGTCTAGCGCTAGTATCACTATAAAGGTAAAACCGAAAAATGTAACATTACTGCGTTATGGTAGATTAAACTGGAGAAACTGCTGGGAGGGTTCTCCATTGATGAACTAGGCCACATCTCTTTATTTTATTATTGCACTAGAGGCAGTAGAAAATTGATTAATTCAAAAAGAATCATACGCGTCAAAAATAGTTCAAATGTCTTATAAAACACACATATACACACTTTACAAATATCTTCTACAATTTGAGAAGAATATAAAAAAAAACTAGAGTTTCGGTGTTGGACCGGTCTCATTCTGATTCTATGGAAGCACCTTTATCAACAAAACGAAAAAGATGGTCACAAAAATTTTAAATTATAAAGCTTGAAGTAAAATATCTGAGACCCCATTATTGTCCCCGTGAAAAGTATTAGGATCGAAACGCCATTTACAAAGATATAATGAAGAGACACTTACTGGAAGTCATTTTAATTTGTATTATTTTGAATGAGAAAACTTAAAATATCGTTTTTAGATTTTTTATATTCTCACAACATACAGTCATGAGGACAAACTCAAGGAATTTGTACCTTTCAGCATGTATATCAATTTTCAGACAACAACTCTTAAATATATTTGATACACAGTGACCTTTATTGAAGACACAGGATATATTATTTCCCTCTGCATCTTTAAAAAAAAATTCCTTATGCTTTGTCCATGAATATATAACACGATATTTATTTATTTAATTGTCACTAATATTTACCCTATTTATACATTAGAGGAGAATAGTTCACTATTCCACTATCAACCTCAGACTAACAATTGGAAACTATGACAATTACAATGGAGAGATAACAACTTGAGCATCTTCCTAACTATCAAGGTATTTCAGACCAAAATAAAAAAATATTCAAATATTAAAAACAAAAAAGGTATATCCTGAAGGCCCACATATAATTTTAGATCACAGAGAGCGCCATCTAGTGGAATAAAAATCAACTAAACGTTGAGTTAACTTGTTTCGTTATGTTTGAGTCAAAGGACGATCCATTATATAAGTTTATATAAGGAAGGCGTATCTGGACTTATACATTTTTTTTTTCTTTACAGATCCATATTCGCTCTTTTTAAATATAAACATTTTTATTTATATTTGGCCAACCTAATTTCTTAATAATTCAAGAAAAGCCAACCACGTAATTGTAATATTACCAGTCAAATATATAATAAAATAAATAGCCTTTAGATTTGTTCAATTCAATAAACATCAATCTCCAGAAAGAGATATACAGAGAGAGAGAGAGAGGTCAGGAATTATTCAAAAGAAAACTATTAAAATGAATGTACCTCCTATATAAATAGATAAGTAAAATTTGTGAGAAATACATGGGTCGTTTTTGCCCAGCTAAAGAATTTTCTCTCCCATTAAAATAACGAGTTGGAAAGAAATGTTTGGCTCTTGCTCCTATCCAATCTTCTCGTCCCAAACGAAGCTGCGATCAAGTCCTATCCAATTTGCATAAAGACCTCCGCCATTGCCTCTTTGATTTCAGAGTGGGACAATCTTACCGAACCCGTCGCCAATTTTCTGAGGAGGCGTCATTTCTTTCTATTGATCCGAAATAAACCTTTATATTCTTGGTGTAAAAGTTTCTTCTACTTTCCCTGAAGATGTTGGTTATATGTTGACTGAATATTTTATTCTCTCTCTCTCTCTTTTTTATCAGACGTAGCTTTTTTTAACAATGGAAACTTTTATCCCCTTTCTTTTTGATATATTCACAATAATTAAAAATTATTCATCTAAATATTTTATTATTTGACACATTTTTGTTTTGGCACATTATTATTATTATTATTTTTAATTTAAAAAATGCTCCAATGGCTCCCGATTCTTGCAAAAGTACAACCCCACCAGCGAGTGCAAGTAACCAAACAGGGCACTGGTACATTTGTAAGTGCAAAGTCGAACTGCTGTTCACGTGTGAAGACATGTGGTGTAAAGTAATGTTTTCAACTAGCAATAATCGCGCCTCGGAAGTTCCTTACTGGCTACGATATCGCCTCTGCGCAAAGACATGTGGTGTACTTACAGTAAAATCAGTCGATAACTAACCACCATGATTATCATGGCCTGTTCTATGTGTAGTAGGGATATTAAAAAATCTTATCTGAGAAAATATTATTAAAAATCACCTTGATTGATATGTATCGCTGCTCAATAAATAGCTTAATACCTCCACAGCGGACGGGACCAGGGTTTCCACTTGAAGCAAGCTCGGTGTGATCCTATTTCCTCTTATTGCAACTCTTGTAGAATAAACAATAAGAACGACAACAAATTCTATGACTATTCTAAAATAGAATATTATCGTTTAATTTACGTTTATATTCGATAACTTCATATATTTTACGAATAAATGAACTCAGTATATTTGGTTAAACTTATACGAATAAAAGATTACACGAGGAGCTTCTTTTCCGTTTAATTGCTAGCTTTCGAACCTTGCGGTTCTTCAACAGGCGTGGCTAGTACAACAATACTAACAAGATAAAAGCGCGCTTGAGCCATTATATACAACATCCAAATTTACATACGAAGGGATATTTCAAATATAATTAAAATAGAAATAAGAATTATGACTATAAAATATAAAACTATGCTAATAAAACTTAAAATTATTCAAAATTAGATAAAATTTGGGAAATACATTTATATACGCTAAAAGTTGGAAATGAACAACAAGCAGGGGTCACTCCGACCAGGTTACACTATGAGGGTTATCTAGGGCGACACGGAACATAATTATTGCATTATAACATGGTAGGCTTCAGGGAGATCTATTTTTCTGTTAATACTGTTGGTTTGAGTGGAGATGATGGATTCTAGATATAACCTAATCTGCTTATTATGTATATGTTGATAGAGAATCTTAGGGTGGTCCAGATTAAACTTATGGCCTGTGTGTAATATATGTTGATATATAAGGGATTTAGGATCTCTATTATTTATATTGCGTTTATGTTCTGTCATCCTGATGTACGCGGTTCTCCCAGTCTCGCCCACATAGGAGGCTGGGCAATCATGGCAAGAAACCGCGTACACCGCGCCAGTGGAATGGATGGGGTTGTTAGGTTTATCTGCTTTGGTGATGGGATTCCTGAGCAGGGTTGCAATACTGGGAGGACTATTGTAAAATACCCGAATGCCGTAAGGGCGAAGAATTCTGGAGATGGCAATGGAGTCTGGGGAAAAAGGCAGGAGACAAGTGGCTCTATATACCGTGGTTGACTTTGGAGCAACGGGATCAAACGAATGTTTATCTATGAAATATCTGGGATATCCTGCAGAGGTCAAAAGGGAAATGATTCTGGATTTTTCTATGGTTTTGAATATGGGTAAAGAGCAATGTGTGTATATTCTTTTAGTTAAGGTCCTAACTGTATTGATTTTATAGGCTATGGGACTATTGGAGGAGAAATGGGTATACAGAGGTGGAATGGTCTTTTTGTGGAATACTGTTGTGTGTAACTTGTGCGGGGTGCGGATAATCAGGATATCTAGAAAGGGTAAAACTAGGTCTATTTCAGATTCGTGTGTGAATTTAATATCTGGATGGAAAGTGTGTAGAGTATCAAGTATGTGTCGGAGCTTATTGGTTTTGGCTATGCAAAATATGTCATCTACATATCTCCTCCAATAATGAATGTCAGAATGCAAGGTTTGGTTGATCCACCGGTCCAGGGATCCCATCACCACTTCAGATACTATGGATGAAAGTGGGCTGCCCATTGGGGTTCCTCTAATCTGTTTGTAGTATTGGTGGTTGAAAGTGAAAGCGCTGATGGAGAGACACAAGGTGGTCAGCTGTGTTATCTGGGCTATTACTTGCTTGTCAATATTGGCTGTTCTAAGAAAGGACTGAAGTTTGTCTGTTCCTTGGGACATCAATTCACTAGTTCCTTGGGACACGATGCGTATATGTATGGCACTCCGAAAATACACAAGCCAGGGGTGCCACTCCGACCCATCATCGCTTACCATCTCTCCCCGGCATATTTATTAGCTAAATTTCTATCTAATCTATTGTCCCCCATCATGAAAAACAACCCCAACAAATACAATATAACTCACCCCACCCAGTTTCATACAAGAAATAGCTCAAATACAACCTCCGGCACAACATATCATGTTCTCATTCGATGTCACCTCCCTGTACCTCTCACTTCCACACACTCTCATTACAGACAAACTTCAGTCCTTTCTTAGAACAGCCAATATTGACAAGCAAGTAATAGCCCAGATAACACAGCTGACCACCTTGTGTCTCTCCATCAGCGCTTTCACTTTCAACCACCAATACTACAAACAGATTAGAGGAACCCCAATGGGCAGCCCACTTTCATCCATAGTATCTGAAGTGGTGATGGGATCCCTGGACCGGTGGATCAACCAAACCTTGCATTCTGACATTCATTATTGGAGGAGATATGTAGATGACATATTTTGCATAGCCAAAACCAATAAGCTCCGACACATACTTGATACTCTACACACTTTCCATCCAGATATTAAATTCACACACGAATCTGAAATAGACCTAGTTTTACCCTTTCTAGATATCCTGATTATCCGCACCCCGCACAAGTTACACACAACAGTATTCCACAAAAAGACCATTCCACCTCTGTATACCCATTTCTCCTCCAATAGTCCCATAGCCTATAAAATCAATACAGTTAGGACCTTAACTAAAAGAATATACACACATTGCTCTTTACCCATATTCAAAACCATAGAAAAATCCAGAATCATTTCCCTTTTGACCTCTGCAGGATATCCCAGATATTTCATAGATAAACATTCGTTTGATCCCGTTGCTCCAAAGTCAACCACGGTATATAGAGCCACTTGTCTCCTGCCTTTTTCCCCAGACTCCATTGCCATCTCCAGAATTCTTCGCCCTTACGGCATTCGGGTATTTTACAATAGTCCTCCCAGTATTGCAACCCTGCTCAGGAATCCCATCACCAAAGCAGATAAACCTAACAACCCCATCCATTCCACTGGCGCGGTGTACGCGGTTTCTTGCCATGATTGCCCAGCCTCCTATGTGGGCGAGACTGGGAGAACCGCGTACATTAGGATGACAGAACATAAACGCAATATAAATAATAGAGATCCTAAATCCCTTATATATCAACATATATTACACACAGGCCATAAGTTTAATCTGGACCACCCTAAGATTCTCTATCAACATATACATAATAAGCAGATTAGGTTATATCTAGAATCCATCATCTCCACTCAAACCAACAGTATTAACAGAAAAATAGATCTCCCTGAAGCCTACCATGTTATAATGCAATAATTATGTTCCGTGTCGCCCTAGATAACCCTCATAGTGTAACCTGGTCGGAGTGACCCCTGCTTGTTGTTCATTTCCAACTTTTAGCGTATATAAATGTATTTCCCAAATTTTATCTAATTTTGAATAATTTTAAGTTTTATTAGCATAGTTTTATATTTTATAGTCATAATTCTTATTTCTATTTTAATTATATTTGAAATATCCCTTCGTATGTAAATTTGGATGTTGTATATAATGGCTCAAGCGCGCTTTTATCTTGTTAGTATTGTTGTACTAGCCACGCCTGTTGAAGAACCGCAAGGTTCGAAAGCTAGCAATTAAACGGAAAAGAAGCTCCTCGTGTAATCTTTTATTCGTATAACTTCATATATATTAGAATAATCAAATTCGTCCAAATATAAACGAAATAAATCTCTATCATATTGAATGATAAGTTCGCGTTTATATATTAAATTTTATTCATAGTGAGATATGGGAACAAATTACTCGTTTTATCCTTCCGATTTCATATTTAAAATCCTATTTCGCATTTTTTAATTTAGTTTCCACGCGATGGTACAAGCGAGGACCCCGATCTCCCACGACAAGCAACACCTGGAAGGTACGAGAACGTACTTGGAATAATTAGTCCAGAAAAAAGACGACTCATTTAGCATTCAGACAGGGACGGGGTTTCATTATGAAGCTTGACGGAGTGCTGGACGTGTTTGATAGAACTAATGTCGGCTTGCCAGGCCTCGAGCAGATTGCCAACAAACTGAGTTTCTGTCCGAGCATTTGTTTCTTATTCCAAAATAACTTTGGTGTCACATATTGTACATACAATCATCAAATACCGATCTTTCTCCTTTTAAACATACGTTTTAAAAGGCATTTCCTCCATGACCTTGTTCATACCTGCTGATTTCTACCTATATACACTCAAAAACAAAATTTAAGAAGTGGAAAGTTTCTGAAATCGCCGGTCGACTTTTTTTTTAAGGACACCGAAGCAATTTTTTACACTTGTTTATCTCGTGTACTTCTATGATAAAATATCTTTAAGAGTTATTGTCTGAATCTCGATATACGTACTGAAAAGTACAAATTAAGTTTTGTCCATGAGTGTATTTGTTCACACTTGGTTATCTCGTGTCTCTTCAATAAAGGCCACTGTAATATCTTTCAGATTTAGTGTCTGAATCCCGATATACATGCTTAAACGTACAACTTCCTTAAGTTTTGTCCATTAGTGTATACACACTTGGTTATCTCGTGTCTCTTCAATAAAGGTTACTGTAATATATTTCAGAGTTATTGTCTGAATCTCGATATACATGTTTAAACGTACATATTCCCTAAGTTTGTCCATGAGAGTAAATTTATAAAAGTAAAAATATGAATAAAATCACTCACATTAAATTAACGTAAAACCTATTTGATTCTATATTCATGGTATTTCTATTTTTTTTTTTAATCTTCTTATTTCACATATTATACAGTATTCGCTCAAGCTTGACTTTAATGACAATTTTTCAATGTGCAAATAATATATAAATATTTGTGTGTTTAATTTATCAATGGTCAAAATTATTATTCATTCAATTCAATTGTATTTAAATATGTGTATATTTATGATGTATATATATGATATAAAATAACATACAACTACAATAACACACAACAAGATACACAACACAATTCCACCTTTTCTCACACTAACAAAAAAACAGGCAATTGCGGCGATCAGAAATTGGAAGACACAGCAGATATCGCAAATTTCAGATCATGTAGCTATATCTTTTGAAATATATACAAGCGAACAATTTAGTTCAGAAAAATATTATTTCACTTGGAAATTTAATGAGAAAAATGCGAACTGGTTAAGTTTTAGTCAGAGAATTAACAGTACTGAACGAGAAAAAATTGAAAACTTACTAGATATAGTGGATACACCAGAAATGATTGATCAAACGGTAAAACAACTTACGAACATACTGATTGAGGCAGCACATAATTCACTTAAAGTAAATAATAATATGACAACAAAAAATAATATTAGTAATAAGTGTGGTGGAATACGAATTTACAGCTTCTAAAGGATCACTGTCATTATCTTAGAAACTGTTACTATAGAAACAAAAATTGCCCTAATCATATTAAACAATACTATAAAAGCATACGAAATAAGTATTTACGGGAAATAGAAAAAGTTAGGAAAGCATCATGGAGAATTTTTCTGGAGGCAAACAAATCGAACAACCCTTATGGAAACTTATATAAGGTGTATAAAAACATCAAAAGTGGATCTAATCGGAAGAGAAATATGCAAATTTTGGAGGGTAATACTGATATGGAATGTTTGCAGAAGGGTGAGGAATTATTAAATAAATTATTTCCAGATGATAAATGTGAAGAAGATACAAAAACCCATAAAAGTATAAAAGAAATTATAATTTAAAACTACTCAATAAAGAAAAACCGATGGTTATGATTACTGAAGTTAACGACTTAATTGACAAATTAAATCCAAAGAAATCTCCCGGAATAGACAACATCTCCAAAAACATGATAAGGCACACTAAACAATTTATAGCTCCTATATTGGTGAAACTATTTCAAAAATGTTTAGACCTACAATACTATCCTGCTGAATGGAAAAGAGCAGAGGCAATAATTATTCCGAAACCTGGAAAAACAGATTTTAATAACTATAAAAATTATAAACCTTTATGTCTTAATTCCAACATTTCTAAAATATTTTAAAAAAATAATTAATAATAGAATAATAAAATATTATAAAGATTTTAATTTACTAAGTGATCGACAACATGGTTTTAGAAGATCGAAATCTACTATTACTGCACTAACTGAAATAATAAAAAAAATTGCGTTAGAACATAAAACAAGAAAATTTGCAGCAATAATTGCAGTGGATATTAGTGCAGCGTTTGATAATGCATGGTGGCCGGCCTTGATGAAAAGACTAGATGAGGATGGTGTGCAGGCTACAATGATAAAACTTCTACAATCATACTTTGATAATAGAAGAGTAAGATTTAGATATTCCTCAACTGAAATTAATAAGAAACTAAGTAAAGGAAGTCCACAGGGAGGACCACTGTCTCCCACATTATGGAACATTCTTATTAATGAGATACTGAATAATAATCTGGATGATAATTGTGAAACAATAGGATATGCAGATGATATTACGTTAATATGTTGGAATAAAACTCCTGAACAACTAAGAAATACAATTGATAATGTACTAAGAAAAATCAATAAGTGGTGTGAAAGTCGTAAATTAAAATTGTCAGATGAAAAAACAAAAATATTATATTTATATAAATGCAATAGCGATATAATAGTCTCAGGTAGCAAGTTAATTAAACCGGTTGAAGAACTTAAGATCCTAGGAGTGACTATTAAAAATCACCGAGTCAGAAGCAAACTGGACTTTACGCCTCACGTTAATGAAATGATCATAAAAGTAAATAGAGCTAGTGGATATCTATTTGGCCTGACAAAGAAAGCATGGGGTCTAGACTTTAGACGAAGACTGATATTGTATAAGCCATTTAATCGAAGTACAATTACTTATGGTTATTCAATATGGAATCCATTCATAAACAAAAAGTCTAAGGACAAACTAAATTCTCTTCAATACAATATTTCAAAACATTGTATACAGGCCTACAGTACAACATCATCGGATTGTACACACATACTTGCACAAGTCCCCAAACTTACTGAATATATTGAATCTAACATGTTGAAAACCGAAATAAATTACAATCGATTTGACTCTTCAAGTAGGAATATAATTTCTAATTATATAAGGGGGAAATTGCAGAAATACTATGAGAAGACTAATACCATTTTCAAGTCCTTTTTCACTGATTCCCAAATATCCAAATATATCAAGCCGAATTTTTATAATGTTCAATTTTATTACTGGACACGGAAACTTTAGATCATATTTGTACAATGTCAGAAGGACGGATTCGCCTAAATGCTCATGTGGTGCAGAAGAAGAAAATCCTGTACATATTCTAACGGACTGTCGACTTGTAGAGGACTTGAGAGTTATAAATCAAATAAATATAAATAGTTTGAATCAAATAGTTAATAATAGATATATGTATATAAAATTTAATAGATTTTGTAGAATGTTTTTTAGTAATAGATAGCCTGGGCTGTAATAACTGGTATATAGTTATATGCTGTAAATAGCTCTAAATTTCTGTTCTTATCTGTGATGTTCACTAGTATTCATTATAGGGTAATTGAATCGTTAACTAATTGACAAATACGTTAATAATTTCTATTTATAATAACTAAAATATCATATTAATAATTACTGTAAATAAGCTCCCAAACTTGTGTATGCATGCAAATATCCAAGACGGATATCGCGTGCTTTGTAAATGATAATATATAAATAAATAAATTCCACCTTTTAAATGTACAAGAAATTACTCTAATAGAGTAAAACGACGAAGCAGACGTTCCAGAAGGAGACGGCTAGGATACTGAGCTTCACTACTTGACATTCCGACTCAGAAGTCCAGAGGTTGACATCTTGAAGTCCCTAGAGCCAGCTTCCCTGACAATAGGTGTTGGAGAAATGTTGGTCGATTAAACCTACTCGAAATGTTCCAACGCTTTGAATGTCTATCTCCATTTTGGGCCGTTCAACAGCCGTCTTCATTGGGCCTCTAGTCACCGTGATCTCTTCCATCCTATAGTTTGACATTGTTCTTTCCAATCCGCGATACATTTTAAAACCATTACAAGGATCACAAATACAAGGTTATATATTTATAATTGTATGTGATTATACTGTCCTCAAAACCTATGTCCATAGTTCTTCTGAATTACCCATTCCAAGAGTCTATAGCAACAGTATCAATATAAGAAGAAGTTACAAAAATGCAATATAACAGCGGTATGGTATATTAAACTGCGAAACCGCTGGGAGGGTTCACCACTGATGAGCCAGGGGCTCTTCAATTAATTTTTCCAATGCAGTAAGGGCAGTAGAAATTGTTTAATTTCAAAAAGAATCTTACGCGTTAAAATAGTTTCGAATTTTGAAATGCAAGGTTGTTTCAAAAGTTCGCAAACATTTGAAAAAAAAACAAACAATATTATTCGCCGTTATGTGTAAGGTCTTTGTATTATGTATAAAGTAATTGTATTATGTATTATATTGTTCTTTATAAATATTTCATTCTTTCTTATATTCCATAAATTCTATTTTATTTCACATATATAAATATTATATAATCTAAAAATCCAAACATTTTCTTTTAAAATATATATATAGATATATTTATTCTCATTTGTTGTATATTCTATTTATTTTTTCCATATTTCCGAATATGTCACTTTAAGAAGACAAAAACTTGATAGAATTGACTACATTATATTTATATTCGCTATTTATATATAACAAACAGTCGGTAACTATCCACCATGATTATCATGGCCTTTACCACGTATACTAGGGATAATATATATTACACGGGTAGTACATACAAAATACTAAACACACACTTTAATATCGTTTTTATAAATAAAGCAATCCATAAATAGATATTTAATTAAAAAGGCATATATTGGTTTGAAAGAAAATAAATATAATATTCCAGTTGGCCTAACGCCAATCTATTTCTAGGTATAACAACATGTTAATGTCAACAAATTGAAAACCCGTTCAATATATTTCTCGTATTTCAAAATTAACTCAAAAAGAGGAGACATAAACATAAGAAAAGTAAACTTTTCTTATTTGTGAAAAACTAATTAAGTTTGGTAAAATAGGATTCTGATAGCTGGGTGTGAAATAATTTCTTTAATGAGAAACCGCCCACACATTGAATCCCAATAATACAACAAAGGACATTACTTGTGAGTGATTTCTAAGTCCGAGTTGTTTAGCATCCTGGCACATATTGTTGCACCAGGTTGCGGCTTGGCAGACTCTTCAGCCTGGATTCTCTCCTGTGCTGGGTCTTGCATCTTACCAGAGCGTGTTTCAACCATCCTACAAATTTATAAAAGGGAATAACGAGATAAGTCTTCTTTAAGTAGCCACCAGAATCCTTTATTTATTTTCTCACATCAAAGAGAGCAGTGAAGTCACACGTGTACCTAAATACAAATGATGACAATCTAAATAATCTGTGTTTTAAATAAATATCATAGAATATTTTATATAAAAATAAATAAATATATAATTTAAATTTCAAATATATTAAAAATAATATAAGAAATACGCCATTAATCATGATGTAACACTTCCCCCTCTCCAGAGGTCGTCACGTCCTCGTGAGTTACCTCATCAATTCTCTCAAAATAGGGTTTGAGTCTTGAGACATGGACAATCAATGGGTCTTGGCCAGGATTATCTTTTGGCTCAATTAAGTAATTTACGTTAGACAGCTTCTTTAATATTCTATATGGGCCAAAATATTTTCTCAGTAGTTTCTCACACTTTCCTATTTTCCTAATTGGTGTCCAAACTGCTACTAATTCTCCTGGTTCGTAGCTTCTTTCCATGTGTTTCTTGTCATAGTTCTTTTTCATTCTTTCTTGAGTCTTTATTGTGTTGTTAATAACTAATTTTCTTGTTCTGTTTATTTTGTCTAAGTGATGTTTTATGTATTCATCATAATCATCTTTGTCAATGTCCACCGAGATATTCCTGTCGTCCAAAAGAGACGTGGGTTCTCTTCCAAACATCAGGAAAAAGGGAGAATATCCTGTGGTTTCCTGAATTGTAGTATTGTAAGCGTGAGTGATGAATGGGAGTATTTCGTCCCAATTTTTCTGATCAGTGTTCACATACATACTGAGCATATTGATCAATGTTCTATTTAACCGCTCTGTCAATCCATTAGTCTGGGGATGATAGCTCGTTGTGAAGCAATGTTTAATCTTGCACGTTTTCATCACCTCTTTCATTAAATTACTGGTAAATTGAGAGCCTCTGTCACTAATAAGATATTGTGGGGCTCCGTGCCGAAGAAAAATATCCTCTACTATAAATTTAGAAACTTCTTTCACTGTTGCTTCCGAGACTGCTCTTGTTTCTGCATATCTAGTGTAGTAGTCCGTCAGCACGATTATCCATTTTTTCCTGTTTTTCGTAGATGGTAGTGGACCAACAAAGTCAATTCCAATTCTTTCGAAAGGAAAGTTGGCTGGGGGGATGAGCTGTAGTAGTCCAGAAGGTAATTGGTTTGAGCCTTTCCTACTTTGGCAAAGGTGACACGTCTTAACGAATTCTGAGACATCCTTTAGCATGGAGGGCCAAAAGTATTTACTCTTTATTCGGTACATGGTTCTGGCGACGCCCAGATGGCCATTCGACATATGATTGTGATATTCTTTCATAATTTCTCTCTTTTTATTCTCTGGAACCACAAGCAACCACGCCCTGCCTTCAGGGTTCGGGTTTTTCTTAAAGAGGCATCCATCTTCTTCTTTAAAGTTTTGCGCAATTGATCGCCTGCTTCCATTAAGGTTTTTCTTAACACTTTCGATAAATTTATCCTCCTCGTCTGTTATTTGATTTAAAAATAGCCTTTCAAAATCCTCATCCCAATCAGTTTCTGGTAAGGGCCCCCTAGATAAGCCATCGGCGTCCAGATGCTTCTTTCCCGATTTATGTATTATATCGAAGTCATATTCTTGAATTTTCAATGCCCATCTTGCCAATCGACCTGTTGGATCCTTCAAGTTTTTGAGCCAGCATAAGGCGTGATGGTCTGTTACTATTTTAAAGTGTCTTCCATAAAGGTAGGGTCGTAATTTTGACATTGACCAGACAACGGCCAGACATTCTTTTTCAGTGGTTGAATAATTTTGCTCCGCTTTACTTAGGGTACGACTCAAATATGAGATCACCTTCTCTTCACCACCGATGTCTTGGACAAGTGTTGCACCTATGCCGATGTTGGACGCATCAGTATGAACATAAGTAGGTGCATTTGGATTGAAGTGACCTAAAATTGGTGGACTTAATAGTGCTGTTTTTAGGGTTTGAAACGCTTCCTCTTGTCTTTCTGTCCAGGTAAATGATACACTTTTTTTATAAGGTTGGTCAAAGGGTCAGCAATTTTTGAAAAGTCTTTGATAAATTTTCTATAATATGAACACATTCCCAAAAAGGATTGTACTTCTTTGACCTTTTTGGGCCGAGGAAAATTTCTGACAGCTTTGATGTTATGTTCCGCGGGTTTTATACCATGTTTGCTCGTTATATAGCCGAGAATCTCCAATTCTTCAAAAGCAAATCGGCATTTTTTGTCGTTTAACCTTAAATTAGATTCACGAAAACATCTAAAAACAGCTTCAAGTCTTTTGAGGTGCGTTGGAAAATCCGGGCTATATATGATAACATCATCCAGATAACACAAACAAATTTGCCATCTCAGATTTCCAAGCATATTCTCCATATTTCTCTCAAAGGTAGCAGGCGCGTTACAAAGTCCAAAAGGCATCACGTTGAATTCATATAATCCATGCGCTGTAGTGAAAGCTGTTTTCTCTTTGTCTCTTTCTTCGACTTCAACTTGCCAATATCCAGATCTGAGGTCTATTGCTGAGAAGTGTGTAGATCCTTGGAGAGTATCCATAACTTCGTCTATTCTAGGGATCGGATAGACATCTTTTACTGTCACATTATTCAGTTTTCTGTAGTCCACACAAAATCTGTATTTACCATCTCGCTTCTTGACCAATATTACTGGAAAAGACCAGGGGCTAGAAGATGGCCTAATTATGCCTTCTGTAAGCATCTCGTCAATTTGCTCTTTTATAATATCTCGTTCTTTAGCACTTACCCGGTAAGGCTTGTGTTTAATTGGCTTCGCGTCTTCTGTGTCTATCCGATGTTCTGCCAAATTGGTTCTCCCTAATCTCGATGAAAAAAGATCTCCATACCTTTCTAAAACTTGTTTTAACTCCTTCTGTTCCTTTGGTGAAAGATTTTCGTTTATTTGGAATCTAGGTTCTTCGTTCTTTTCTACCTCTCTTTCTCGACTCACATTTATTTTCGCTGGACTACTTCCAAAAGCCAATGTTTGGTTTTTCATTATTTTTAACGGTCGAGGATACGGATTAGTTATCCAGATGTGTGTTTCCCTATTTATAACATTGATCAAGCTTCTTGCTAGACGAAGTCCATTTGTTTGAAACATTTTGCTGCTCTCCTCGATAATATATTCTCCATCCTCTGTTTCTACCAATGCCTTGATCAATTTCATGGAACATTCCGGTACAATGGAATCCTTGGCACTCTTTATTTTCAACATTTCAAAATTGATTTCGTCATGATTATTCGTCAAATCATATTTTATAGTTTCTTGCTTACAATCTATTTTTGCGTTCATTTTCTTAAGGAAATCTCTCCCAAGAATTAATGTCCGTAAATGCGTTTTCAATATCACAAAGTTGTGTGATAATGTTTCGTCATCAATTTTTATATTTAAAAATATACTTCCTACCATGTCCAATTTTTTTCCATCGGGTCCTGCACAAATTTTTGCGAGTTTACTTATACCATGGCCTGTATCGAGGGCCGTTCTGAGGTCGACCACTGAGAGGTCAGCACCTGTATCAACCAAAGCTTCAAAAGTCCCTATCTTGTCCACATTAATTTTTAATTTGTATTTAGGGTCCAACTTCTTGATTCCGTTTATGGTCGACTTGCTTTGATTGACAGATTCAGGCGCGACGCTTAGTTTAAATCTTCCAACACGGAATATCTATTCCGGGTAGGAATATTTGTCTGTGTGCTATGACATACATCAGCATAAAGCCGAGGTCCTGATTTCTCTGATATTTCATTCATTTGGCATTTTTCTTCGACCTTCTCTTGGGTATCTGCTGGATCCTCTTCTAGGATTCTTATAAACTTGACCCTACAATAACGGGCCACGTGCCCTGGCTTGTTACATTTAAAGCATATTGGTCTTCCATCTTCCGTCCTATTTTTGCTCACTTCTTGGCTTTTATTGTAAGTGTTTCTCTGAAGGTTTGGTTTCGGCACAAAGTTAGGATTATGAGGACGTCTAGGGGTAGAGGGCTGGGGAAAGATGTTTCGATACTGTCTGGGGGTAGGAGGGGAGTCGTTCTTGTAATTATTGGAAACAGGGGCTTGGGGCCTGGAAGTGGTCTGGTAGTTTCGTGTGGCAGTCGGCGGCATGTACCTCGATTGTTGTTGGGGTCTAGAATAGCGTGGACCGTTATATAGGTTTCTGGATTTCTCCACACGTTCCCGATACTTCTTTTCAAAAGAATCCATTTTCTTGCACACGACAAGAAGGTCATCGGTCGTTTTAGGAGGGTTCAGGTAGAGCGCGAATGAGTACTCTTTTTTCAGTCCTCCAATAACATGTTCAATTTTTGTTTCTTGTTCCATTGCGGGGTCAACCTTGTTGCACAACACTAGAATGTCTTCCGCGAACCTGATTGCTGGTTCATTCCAGTGTTGCATTCTGTTGAGCTTCATTCTAAGTTCTTCTTTATTCGCGTCCAAAGAAAAATCCTGAATGAGGCGGATTTTAATATTTTCCCAGCTCGTGAAACTAGCTTTGTGTAAATTCAACCAGGTTTTAGCGCTTCCCGTCATGTTCATGGCGGCATAACGAGAGATAATGTAGTCTGCCCAATGGTACAAGAAGCCAATTTCTTCAAGAGATTCAATCCATGGGCGAGGGTCTTCCGTTCCATCATACTTGGGGATGTCGATGTTGGGATTCAGGACAACTGGGTCGGAACTAGCATCTCTACCAATTGTTGCACCAGGTTGCGGCTTGGCAGACTCTTCAGCCTGGATTCTCTCCTGTGCTGGGTCTTGCATCTTACCAGAGCGTGTTTCAACCATCCTACAAATTTATAAAAGGGAATAACGAGATAAGTCTTCTTTAAGTAGCCACCAGAATCCTTTATTTATTTTCTCACATCAAAGAGAGCAGTGAAGTCACACGTGTACCTAAATACAAATGATGACAATCTAAATAATCTGTGTTTTAAATAAATATCATAGAATATTTTATATAAAAATAAATAAATATATAATTTAAATTTCAAATATATTAAAAATAATATAAGAAATACGCCATTAATCATGATGTAACAATATATATTGACAGCGTTTACCTGAATATCTCCTTACTGCAATTAAATTTAATAATTGGAGAACATATTTTTAGTAAACTAATTCAAATTATATGAGGTTAAATCGGCGCTAAAGGAGACCAGATTTGAAAGTGTAGAAGCGGTTAAAGAAAAAGCGACTGTGGTTCTCAACCAGCTGACAGACTACCAGCACTGCTTTCAAAAATGTAAAAGTCGTATGGAGCGGTTTTAGGGATAAGCAAAGAAAGTACATTGAAGTCTGTTGTAATTGGTGACAATTAAAGATAGCTATAATATGAGTCCAGTTATTTAATAGCCATACCTCGTATCTACACTCATGAACAAAACTATTGGAAATGCAAATTCTTTGATGTCGTCAGGTCGTCTTTTTTAAGGAGACAGGATAATTTGCTCACACTTTGTTATCTCGTATGACATTAATAAAGGTCACTGTGTAGCAAATATCTTTCAGAGTTATTGTCTAAATCCCGATATACATGCTGAGAGCTACAACTTCCTTAAATATTGTCCATGAGTGTATTTTTTCACACTTGGTTATCTCATATGTTTTCAATAAAAGTCACTGTGTATCAAATATATTTCAGATTTTTTTCTGAATCCTACTAATCATATATATATAAGAGGTACAACTTGCTTAAATTTTATCCATGAGTGTATAATGAAGATTCAACTTTTCATTTTACCAATTTCGTCCATTCTTCAAATATATTTTCCGATATATTTTGTCAAATTCGACATGTAACAACTTCGATTGCATCCTGAATATCAATTTATATTTCATTACCACCTTGCACAACCTTTTGAATTGACATATTTGTATTTGAGCATATATATACACCAATAGTCTAGTATCATTACAGACTATTTGAAAATATCCAAGTTCTATGGAGAAGATTATCTATTCATTTTTGTTGCCAAATTTTGATGTTTCCCTGGCTAGAATTAACAAATTTCTAGATCACTGGTACAATCTATCTCAACCCCCCCCCCCCCCCCCCTTCCATGCCCCATGGAAGACCGCTTAAGACTGATTTCAATGTAGAGAGAACATTATATACAATTTACTTCAAGTAAATAATATGTATGATGTTTCACTCGCTAGAGTAAGCCATGTCTAGATTACTGGTACAGTCTACATAGATACCACCCATGGGGATCCACTTGAAATTGACTTCAATACAGAGAAGATTACATTCAATTTACTTCAAGTATATACTATTCTTAGTGTTTTCCTGGCTAGAATAAGCCATGTTTAGATCACTGGTACGATCTATCTCGATCCCATGGAGGATAACTTGGAATTAACTTCAATGCAGAGAGAAGAGTATATACAATTTACTTCAACTATTCACTATTCTCAAAGTTTATAATCTTGTTTTGTATACATAGATCTATTTTGAACCTAATATTTAAAATATCTGATCGGAGGTTTCAATATGTTTGAATGGGAGCGGAGTAGCCCCACAATAAGGTAGGGAAGATTAGATTATCGTTGTATTGACAAGCTCATGTATTTATATCCTTAAACTTTGTTCTAGATAATCAGCAATCTTATATTGGTTATCATTTTGCTGGGACTAGAATGAATATTGGCTTAACTAGTTTCTAATTTATCTTGTGGCATCGTTCATAATTTCCGACAGAATATTGCTAGAACACAACAGTATAGAATTGAATCAAATATCAAATGTAAACAACTTCGCACACACGAATTAGTTCTTGACACGGAAGAGCAAGATATAATCAATAAAATTGTCACGTAGACAAATTGTCGCCAGTGGAGATAAGTACGAACATACTTTCTTCTCGGCAACAACGGTCTAAATTTGTAGCTACGTACATTTATCATATACGTATATCATGATATTGTCATTATCATGATATATAGAAATGACGCAATTCAAGCCAAACTATGTAAATCTGATCAAATCTATTACTTAAATTTATGTAGATACGATATAAACCACGCTACAATATTATAAAATATGATTTCATGTTGAAAAAAAATCAATGATTATTCGAGGAATTCTTCCATTAAGTATATGTATTATCAAAAAGCAAAACACTCCGTGCTAAAATTTGAATAACCTCGTAAAATCTTTACATGTTGAATGTCATTTAATCAGATCTCTCTCAATATACACATCAAATACATCACTCTGAACTGAATTTTTATAGGAATTATCTCAAAATATAATGAGACTTGGTTAAATTTTCAGAAAATTATAAACATTTGAACAACCTTTAAAAAAATAATCATATAAATATCGATTAATTATTTTCAGAGTTTTACACCTAGCGCAGTTTTATACGCAAAAAAAAACAAAACAAATATTTACAAAACAATAATTTAAAGTAATTTCATCATTAACGATACAAAAGTTTGAGAAAATCAATGTATTATTTAATTTGACTTAAAGAAATAAATTTAATTGAGGCAGTGACATATTTAATTGGTTCAGACGACTCTAGTTACCGCGCTATAGCGATTGACCATCAACGAGGGGGCGCCTTTTCTTAATTAATTTGTATTGGAAAATAAAATTGGGCAGACGACAGAAATATTCAGAGACGCAATTAGAACAGCCTTAATTAGCCTTTCTAAAATTTTACTAAACAAATTTACATATTAGATCTCAAGGACATTAGTTCTATTGATTTTCGTTATTTTTCTGAATTTTCCAATTATTTTAATAAGGTAATCAAAAATGTTTTTACAGAAGGCTAACATATAAACAACAAAGAATATTGAATCTAAATTTTAAAAATAAATCTACCACTTTAATTAGTTTGTAATTTGGAATACAGATTAGTGAGTGAACTCAGATTTAATTTTAGTGAAAAGGAAAACTTCGGCCAGTTGAAGTTTTATTCTCAAACGTTTCAACATAAATATTTAGTCTTCGTCAGGAGAAAAAAAAAGCATTTGACAAGGCGTTAAAAATTGTTAGACGCCTTTTTTTAACGCCTTTTCAAATGCTTTGTTTTTATTTATTTCTCCTGACGAAGACAAAATATTTTTATGATGCATTAGCGCGCCATCTATTATTAAAATTTAAAACTATTAACATACATGTGTACTGTAATCATACGCGTCAATAAGTGTTTCGAATCTTTACAAAATATTTTTGTTCAAACGTTGAGAATATAAAATGTTAACAGGCCAAATGGCCATTTTTTACAGAAATATGAATGCCGGCCAGGCCATCTCTAGCTTCAAGATTAGATATAATTGATGGCAACTAGACCTATATTGTATGTAAATTATTTTCTAAATATCAATTTTTGGTGAAAGGTTTCATATATTCCACCTCAAATGTAGAACCTTAATTCACTGAATTCTTTAAAAAAAGAAAACTTTGGGGCCAGTTAAAATTTTATTTTTTCGACGTTTCAGCAAAAATATTTTGTCTTCGTCAGGAGAAATAAATAAAGAATTTGGCAAGGCGTTAAAAATTCCGACAAGACAACCTCTAACTTAGAGAAAATAAAACTAACTAGCCGAAGTGTCCATTTTTAAAAAACTATAAATTCCAGCCAGGCAACCTTTATCTTCAAGATGTCTGAATTCTGTCTCATCCATAAAATCTAGTATATATTATGAAAAAGGCATCTCCTTATCGTGCAACTGAAAGTTACTGAGACCATCTATCAGAATAAATATTGTCAAGTAGCTCTGCAACTCCGGTCACAAGAAGCACCATGGAGCACCTGTGAATCATCACTGGACTCCGGGGGGGGGGGGGAACCACAGTTGTGAGGGGTTCTCGGAATCTTATCGGCAAATAAGGAAAACGGGTGGTCTCGGTGGCTGACGACGTTCATTATTATTATTTTTACCTTGAGATACGTTGTTTTATTATCTGACTCTCTCTCCCTATAAATACCTATTGTATATAATTTTATTGGAGAACTAAAAGGTAAATACCCTTTATAATAAATTAACCATTCCCAAATTTTCCCTTGCTTTATTTGTCTCCGCTACAATATCAACTATTATCGTTGATTTTCAATTATTACAGAATTGGTCAAATACCTATTCTTTATTAATCAAGAAAAGCTAAACACGGACGCGTTTCACATCAGCAACTTTCAGTTACACGATAAGGAGATGCCTTTTTTATAATTTATACACCTTATCCCAGTACAATATCACATTTGTGCTATTTTTCACATTCTAATATATATATTTATATAAGAGCAGAACAGCCAAATACAATGGCGATACTTCTGTAAGGGCGAGTTCAACAATGATGCTCCAGACCCTTCTCAATATGTTTTATTTTGAGGAAATATTATTAAGATATGCATATACACCCAAATAGTTAATAATTTAAAAAATTATTGTACATTTTTACATGGGACGCTAGGAAGGTATTGCAATATGACCTTGATTTTCACAATCTTTCGAAAGAATTATCTTGTCCTATCCTCCGTGTACAGACTTTTGTATTTTCATCTCAAGCGTTCCACAACCTCCTTGACATAGAAGACCACACAAAAAAGACAGCTATTATTCACTATTTTGTGAAACAATACTTTTGAATAGACTCAGGCGTACTTTCAACTTCAAGGACCTACACTTTGTTCTGAGGTTCGGTGGAAGGATGGTCTAAACCTTTGGGTTTTGACCGCTACGACCCGGGTTAGATTCCCGCATTGGGCACTTTTTATGCTTTTGACATGTGGTGCACTTACAGAAAAAGCAGTCGCCTACTTCTACCCACCATGATTATAATGTCCTGCACCACGTGTACTAGGGATAAGCAAAAAAAAACATTTTTTCTGTGGTTTATATTGGTTACATAAAAATGATATTATATATATATATATATAATTACTATTTACATGATATGATGATCGTTTATTAAAACATTCTTAGTATCCCTTGGGATCTTAAATCACGTCATCGAGTTAATGGTTGCCTTATTGGTTAAGGCAGCGCGTCACCCAAAGAGTATACTTAATTCATTTGTGAGTGGACGTGTGAATGGGCCGACATGCTTGTACACGAATGCCCAAACTCTCTTCTAACTTATAAAATGAAATGAATTAAAAGCACGAATGTTTATTTTTTACATAATACAAACTTCTACTGTCCTTACTGCGATGGAAAAATATATTGGGAGGGCTTGGCTCATCAGTGGTGAACCCTTTCAGCGGTTACGCCAATTTAATCCACCAGACCGCTTCTCGGAGCTCTAATACTGTATTGGACTATTCTGCTTATATACGCAGCACTGAAGGGTGACATTTCAGAAATAGTTTGAAGAAATCTATGGATATAAGCTTATAGGACATTAGTATTACATTCTTTTAACTGACGATAGGCTACTGACTGAATCGATATTGTCTTCATTGAATCATGAATTTGGAGCTTCTCTTTTTATTTTATTTGACATATCGGACGCGATATCCCAGCTCGGGATACTTGCGCCTAAATACATTTTAGTAGATTATATACAATTCATTTTATACAATTTAATAACCGGACTAAAAACATAATTAAAACTCAAACGATGGCACTCTAAAACAGAAGAGAAAATCCAAAATGGATTATTTTATCAACCTATATACAACTCAATAACCGACTAAAAACACAATTAAAACTGAAACGATGGTTTTCTCAAACAGAAGAGAAAATCCAAAATAAATTATTTTAGCAACCTATATACAATTCAGTATATACAACACAATAACCGGTTAAAAACACAATTAAAACTGAAACTATGGTTTTCCTAAACAGAAGAGAAAATCCAAAATGAACTTACAAAAATTATTGAATTTTACATAAGTGTCTTTGTTATATACAAATTCGCAAACCTCTTCGATGGGATAAAAATGATTACTTCTGTAGCTGTGGAATATCGGACATTCCATCAATAAATGCATTGAGTCTTGGTTTTCTTTTCCACAGAAACAGCTAGGATCATCCGTTGCCCCGATTTTGGACAGAAATTCTCCAAAATTACCATGACCCGTGACGAACTGTGAGTTATAAAAATTCGGACGAAAATAAAAAGGAATTCCAAATGGGAAAAATTTTCTGAATGTTTCATTAGTGTTAGCTATTGTTTCAGCCATTCTTGATTCTATGTAGTTATGAATTATAGTCGGGGCATGCGGTCTGAATACATTAATTTCTTCTTTTGATAAATTGGCCAAATCGTATTTTATTATCAACGATTCTATTTGATCTGTGAGAATAGGTATTTTTGCCAAACTATGAATACAATTTGATGAGGTCGTTTTATAGGCTCTCACTACCCAAAGAAGAATCTGATATTGCTGAGTGTTGTGTTGTTTATCTTTTATAAACTACAACTTATATATTTATTATTTAATTATAATTATTTATTTATCACACACATTTAAATTTAGTAAAGATTAATTATATGTTTACAAAACACCGTCAGTCTATTGTTCTTAATTCCCTTTTCTTAAATTCACATCACTTATATATTTCACACTATTCTACATATTCCTCCCTTGTTTAGTTAGTATCTAATCATGTCCTTAAATCTAGAAGGAACATGTATTTGTCTTCCACTTCTAGTGATGACAGTCTTGTTTTCATTCTCATTAGGTGATTCATTTGGGTATAAACAGTCCATATCAGATATAGCAATCTGCTCTTCTGGTACAATATCTTCTAAGGTTGCTTCTTGTTCTGGTAGATACCTTGAAGTACTAGGAAGTTCCATTCTAATTTCTGGAGTCTTAATCAAAGTGGTATTCAAATCAATTCCTTTGTTAAAATCTTGTAAGACATTGGCATGTCTTAAATGCTTTGCATTCCTATTGATAAAGCTACCTGTCTCAGTATTGACTAACTTGAATGAATTTGGAGATATAGTCTCTAGAATGATAAATCTTTGGTTGTCATAATTTGGTGTCAACTTGCTTTTCATTTCAGTGTTTGCGACATAAACAATATTACCTTTCTTGAAGTCATGAGGCAAGGCCTTATTCTTGCTATCAGCATATTTCTTCATTCTTTCTTTATAGGCTTGATTATGCTCCATCACTTCTTTCAGATCAACACATAGTCTGATTTCTTCAGTACCCTTTTTTGGAACTGCCACAATGTTTGAGATCCATTCAGAAGCTTCATGGACTTCCTCAATAATGCCATCTTCTATCATTTTGTCTAGCTCTTGATTGATGGCTACTACCATTTTATATGGAAAATGTCTGCATCTCTGAGCTACAGGAGTAACATTTTCTTTTAGAGTTATTTTTTGACTATAACCCTTCACATTTCCTTGACCTTGAAAAAGGTTCATGTTTTCTTGTATCAAATTATATATATCCTTCGGAATAACTTCCTGTTGAATATTCCTTATTTTTGTTCCACGCTTTATAATTTCTAATTCGAAACTTGCTTTCTTTCCTAAAAGAGGTTCTGCTTTACCTTCAATCACAAAAATCTGTTCCTTTATAGACCTTTCACCCCATGAAACATCTGCAAAGAAATATCCACAACATGGAAGAGGTGAAGTTTGTCCATAGGCATAAAATTTCCTTTCTGTACCATTTAAAGTTGGCATTTGAGACTTAGGAAAAATATTTTTCAAATTTTCAAGTCCTATGAATGTTGTATCACTACCTGTATCAATAGTCATTGTTATTTCCTTTCCATCTATATAGATATTTTCTTTGTTATCAGAGCCTAAAAAGAAAGTGTATTCATCTGAGTCTTCATTATTTTCTGAAATATTTTGAATATTTCTTTTCTTTCCTTCAATATTTTTATATTTATTTTTATTTCTACAAACTCTATTAAGATGACCCATCTTGTTACAAAATGTGCATTTCATATTTCTAGCTCCACATTTATATGGAGGATGTGTAGTTAAGCCACATCTATAGCATTCTTCCAAATTAGGTACACTTACCTTGGAGGTGCTTCCTTTTTGATGGTACACATTATGAGCTTTTTGTCCTTTAACAGTTGATTCATTAGCTGCTTGGAAATTATTTTTATAGTTTACTCTATTTATTGAGGTCATATCTTCATTTGTCAATACTCTAAATTCTTCTTTGGCTGTTTCAAACATTCTTGATATCTCAATTGTTCTTTGAAGATTCAAATTATCTTGTTGCAACAACTTTTCTTTTAATTGCCTATTATAGCATTTTTCTATTATCTGATCTCTGATCATGTCTTCTTCTAAATTTCCAAATTCACAGGATTTGACTAATTCTCTTAGGGCAATGACATATGAATCAATATTTTCATCTGTATTTTGTTTTCTTTGCCTAAATTTAAATCGTTCTGATACAATATTTTTTTGTGGTGTGAAATATTTAGTTAAAGCTTCTTTTGCTTTTTCATACGTATCTTTTTCTTCTGGCAAATTAAAGAAAATTCTTTGGACTTGTGGTCCAAGGCAATGCAAAAGTGTTGCCCTTTTAACGTCATCTTTCTTTGTTGAAACACCGCTTGCTAATTCATAAATTAAATATGAATTCATCCAATGTTTGTACTCGGAATACAAATCTGTAGCATTAAGGTTCAACGGTAATGGAGACGTCAAATTATTTGCCATCTTCTGTTACGCTTATTTAATTATTATTATTATTTTTTTTAATCCTCGTCGCCAAATATGTTGTGTTGTTTATCTTTTATAAACTACAACTTATATATTTATTATTTAATTATAATTATTTATTTATCACACACATTTAAATTTAGTAAAGATTAATTATATGTTTACAAAACACCGTCAGTCTATTGTTCTTAATTCCCTTTTCTTAAATTCACATCACTTATATATTTCACACTATTCTACACTGAGAGTTTAATCTTTGCTTACTTCTTTTATTAATAAATTTATACCATATTTCAGATCCATAGGTTAGTATTGGCCTGAAAAGAGTTTTATATAAAATTAATCTTTTTTTAGCATCCAATCCCCACATCTTCCCACAGAGCGAAAACAAAAGATTTTTCATACGGTTGATTTTACAAAGAATATCATTAATGTGGGGTGTGAAGTTAATTTTTGACTTAATTCTGTGATTAGAAAATTTTATACCTAAAATTTTTACCTCTTCCACTGGTTTTATTATGAAATTTGGAGTTCCCATTGGAATATTTTGTTTGCCGTGCATATGTATTAAGCCGGTTTTCTCCGGGCTTAGCTTTAGCTTATTTCTTGTACACCATTGTATTACATAATTTAAAGTTCTTTCTGTTTCATTTTTTAACCCTTCTATGGTCTTGTGCCAGCAAACAATCGAAACATCATCCGCATAACAGATTATTTCAGAATTTGGGGATGCGAAGTTGATCAACAAATCATTCAGGACTATATTCCACAATAAAGGTGATAATGGTCCGCCTTGAGGACATCCCTTTGATAAATATTTCGAAATTGTTGTATTCGAGAAGGTGAGACTTCTCTGATAAACTGAATGTTTCCTCTGACAATTAAAATAACACTTGAATATGATGATACGACTAGGACAACCAATTCCATGTTGAGAAATCAGTTCCTGAAAACAATCATCAATGTGTAAAGTTTTAGCACAAATTTGCCCTGGATTTATTTTCAAAATAGGAGATGACATTGAAAATACTTATTTATAATTTCACAAATTAAATAGAACTAACCTCTAGAAAAATAACATTTAGAAACCGTTTAGATGTAAACAGCTCTCAACAGGCTCAACCTTATATATTTTGGAATGTGTTGCAAATATTTTCCTAACACCATGTGTACATAATATATTTGACCACATGTATGTGATTATTTAAGACCATGGAATTGTTGTAAATAGTACAGATATCTACTACCACATGTTCCACCACGTGACTGTATATAACCTCTTATTTACTGCAAATAGAAAGCCTCAACTAATATCAATCTGTACCGCGTAAGGATCTAATAAATTATAGCAACTGTACAGATAGAAGGAATGGAGACTAACAAGAGAAAGTTAAGGTTAAAACTAATCAGGCTTAGGTTTGAATAGGAAAGCAGGCCTAGCAAACTTAGTCCAACTTTTACGAGGTCGTGGCCCTCCTGGATAATATAACTTTCCCCCCCTGTTTACGCCAGAAAAGGGCAGTGACCTGTTCGGACCCAGCTCAGCTATAAAAGGAGGTCCCGATCCTCAGTTAGTCAGTCCTTAGTTAGTCTTTGTTTCAGCCCCAGTGCACCGGACGCTCCGATAAAAGGTAAACCCTTTCCTTGCCAGAAATCTCCTCGTCCCATTCCTTCTTGACGTCAAACGCTTCTTAGTGGAATCTCTGTTTGTTTATTTCACCTTTGCCCAGCTGTGTCGCCTTTCACCACGACTGCACGGTAGAGTTGACATCGAGGTTCGTCTAGCATCAGGTAACACTGCTCCCAGAGGTCCCAAGATATCACAGATTCCCCCTCCGAAGAGCCGACAGGATTGTGGACGCCAAGGTACAAGTAAGCAAAGAGTCTGTACAGAAAGATGGAACAGGGAAGAGGGGAGGATTCAAAGGAGCCCATAGAGTCCGATCCCGACTACGAAAGTGGCGAAAACACCACTTTTCCAAAGCTGGAAAACATTCTCGGTAGGACGCAGGAAGTTCCCCTCAGCCACGAGGGCGCCACGCCCCCGCCGGCGGTATCAGATGTCCTGGGGAGGTTGACCAGGACGCTACATCAGCTGTTCGCGGCGTGATGTGGAGCTACCGCGCTACGATGGTTTGTACGAGGCGCAGAGCTTCTTCACCCACTACGACGCCCATGCAGATCGGGCCCAACTACCATACTCTACAAGATTGAGAAAGCCTCCAAACCTCCTGCAAGCCCTCCTCCGAGTTACCAACACGCGAGCGTATGTTACCTGCTTCCCCGACCATCTCTAAACCACGAGCCCAGCGCAAACAACGAACTCTGACTGTCCCAAGGATCCTCCAACCACGGCAACAACCCACAAGAGAGCACAACAGTAGGTTCCTCCTCACATAACTTTCGTTGAACAATTGCTCGTTCGAGCTGAACTGTACAATAATGTAAACCTACCTTTACTACTTGATACAGGAGCATCTATCGATATAATTAGTCGGAATATTTTTAAAATAATAGAAACCAGTTTACAGGAGAAAGTTAAGGTTAAAACTAATCAGGCTTAGGTTTGAATAGGAAAGCAGGCCTAGCAAACTTAGTCCAACTTTTACGAGGTCGTGGCCCTCCTGGATAATATAAATTTCCCCCCCTGTTTACGCCAGAAAAGGGCAGTGACCTGTTCGGACCCAGCTCAGCTATAAAATAGTAACGCCATAGCTAACAATGATTTCACCATAGGTTACATATTTTTAAACGTAAAAATAGGTAATATAATGCAGAACCTAAAATTCCATATCATCGATACACCATTGCCTTTTGTCATATTATCCTTTAACTCCATAAAAATATTTCTACTATTTATAAACTGTCCTCGGATACTCCTGTATCAAAATAATGTACCCCTACCAACTACATTGTATACAAATTCACCTCGTGCAATCAACACATGTCCCATGGACAGGTTAATACAACTGTCCCATTTACTAAATCTTTCCCTCCTGGAACGGGTTGCTCACACGTGGTGAACTCCAACGCTCTTACTTGGTCTCATTATAATGTTCCTAATCCTATTTTCAACGCCCCTATGTCCTTTTCTTTCATAGCTTTGGACAGAAGTAACCTAAGTAACAGCCTTCCAAAACTATTCCAATCTTTAAATTCCAACATAGCTACACTCTCTCGTGCCTTCCTTTTACATGCATAGTTAATCATCGACAAATCACTCTCAACAAAATAAACAACACCCTCTCACATCACTTTTTTCCAATTGACAACAATTTTTAGTGCGCGACTTAACACCCAAATCCAATTTTGAGCCACACAAGCTCCATAACGTCGCCCCACTAAACACTAAAAAAATAATGCACATCAAACGTGCCATATCTCCACTAACAATATAAAGATTATCGATATATGTTCGTACAACCAGCACCCATGACATTAGTAAATTTGTTATTCATGGTGAAACAGGTTAGATTTTGTACAAAACAAAGACTTCACGTGACACCTTTTCATCCACAATTTTTCGCTTCGTGTCACAGAGCCACACCACAAAATTCTTTCACTTTTCAGGCCAAAGACGCCTTCACGCTGTGACACATTTCACCTCGAAGCGTGTCCACGTCGAAAGTCGCACTTTCACTCAATTCGAATCTGATATCACTGAATAACATTTTTACTAAGTCCGCAACAACCTCGAAACAACAACCATTCGATTTAATATCAATAGATACAATATCCGGATTTTCGAAATACAAACACAAATCGAACAAATGCTTGAACACGGGATAATTACAACCTCTGTATCTCCCTATGTCAGTCCCATAACGCTTGTCACTTAAACGTGACAAATCAAAACGCTTTTGTGTTTACAATTATAGAAATAATATCTCCGAACGTAGTCCGAATTAACAGACCCAATCGACCCCTAAATAAAGAAGATCATACAGTTCATGTGAACAAACTTACAAACTATACAGAAAATATCTTATTCCTCGCGCCCCAGCCTCTAATTCAAACACCTCGTGTAAACACCTGATGTACACTCAGTAGAATCTAACCATTTATGTCCCACAATATTTGACGCTCAGAAATCCCGTCTTATACCCCGACTTGTTCAGCCCCTTTTCTACATCTCACTGAAGAGATCTTCCAATAAGTTGGAAGTAAGCAAGCAGCCCCCGCAAAGGGCCCCTGCCCTAATTACCCATCTGTCGTGACCCCCCGGAACTAGCTAATAATAAATTCGAGGGGAGATGGACAAACAAACAGCCGACGTTAGAATAGATCACCGTGTTTCCTGCACACACAATATAAATGTAGCTTTAGGAAGAATCACGTTTTCACCTAAACGTGGCGCAGGGAACAAAAAATCGACAACATTAGGATTCAGGGAGTTTCACAGTTGGAAACAATGTGATCCACGAGCCGCGTCAAACATTAAACAAATTCGATAAGTTAGAACAACTTAGGCCAACAAGACCAAAGATACCATCCGAGGACAATTTAAAGCTCTCTCCGCCCATCCTAAAAAACAGGAACATACATTTGGCCTACTACTCTACCTTCTTTCGCGATATATAATCTCTATGTATAATCTTACTTGCTCTTCTTTCTCGATGAACATTTTTTTTAATGTTTCATTTTAATTTCCTTTATATAATCATTATCTAGCTCTTATAATTTTTTTACGTCAACCAATCAGTCTAGACTATTGTCATTTTATTTTATTTTTCTTCACCAAAATTTATTTACTTTTGCTTTATGACTCTATTTTATAATCAACTTTATATTTTATCTTTCATATCTAATAATCTCAAGTGTATATTTCATGTTCATATTACTAATTTGCATTTGTCATTTTATATTTTCTCTCACTTTATAAATTAGATGTTATTTACATTGTTTCATCTTCCGCTACCATGTTCAATGCTATCGAGTATATTATTGCTCTTTTTTTTTTCATTTAATATTTTCACTTTCTATTGCCCCTTATATACTGCTATAATGTGTTAATCTTTGTATTATGTCATCACTATTTTTTAAATATTACTTTGCATTTAACTTCGCAATTCTATTTTCGATATTTCAAATCTTTTAACGCTATATGCAAAGCCTTAATCTCGCAATTTCATATCTCAATGATATATTCTTTTATAATAAAACTAAAAATCATGATCTAAAAACGGGGCAATCTTCAATAACCTCTTAATCAACCACTTTAAAGGTTACTTCTTAATAAATAATAACATTCCTTTTACGCAGGAACTTTTAACTCCTTCGCAGGCTAGACTTGACCTACTTTGATTTCGTAATTAACAATATTGACACACCGCCCCCCAGATTTACCTATCCCAACTTCTGGCTTGGACACGTGCAAATTGTATTTTTTTAATATATTACTGGGCACTTTCATGCCACACGCTGGCACATCTTTTTTATTTTACTCTTTTTCTCGCAAAGCCCCTGACGACTCCAATTATAACTTTGATTTCAGGTCACTGATCTTCGCCCTCATTTATCCTGCATGCGTACGTCTTAACGACTAATTCTTAAAACCCATATCAATCACCCTTATCTTACTATTCGATTGTGGTACTGTAACTTTATTCGGCCCTTAAATTTACATGTGAAACATGGCTTAGGTTTTCCGCGCCGTGCACATTAAATGGTTTGGGACTTGAATCAAGGTGACATTGCCTCAACCTAATCCCAAATAACCCCTCAACCCTTTCTAACGCCCATCACGAAGAGATCATGATTTACTCATCCAATCATTTATATTTTTACCTATCATCATTATATGTTCTCTATTAAATATTTTATTCCAATTTTTGTTTTTACTTGTATGTTTAGTATTAGTTGTTTATACTTTATTTTTTCTTATGGATACACAGAAATCAACCCCATGTATTATACCAACTCTCATTTTAATTAATTTTTAAAAAATTACTTTCTTAATAACAGTCTTCCTATTCCGCTCTCTTAAATCCCTCCATATGAACCCTCTCACATCCGGGGTTATCTGTGATGATGTAAGACCATGGAATTGTTGTAAATAGTCCAGATATCTACTACCACATGTTCCACCACGTGACTGTATATAACTTCTTATTTACTGCAAATAGAAAGCCTCAACTAACATCAATCTGTACCGCGTAAGGATCTAATAAAGTATAGCAATTGCACAGATAGAAGGAATGGAGACTAACAGGAAAAAAATAAGATTAAAACTAATCAGGCTTAGGTTTGAATAGGAAAGCAGGCCTAGCAAACCCAGTCCAACTTTTACGAGGTCGTGGCCCTCCTGGATAATAATACTTTCCCCCCCTGTTTACTCCAGAAAAGGGCAGTGAACTGTTTGGACCCAGTTCAGCTATAAAAAGAGGCCCCAATCCTCAGTTAGTCATTCCAGAGTTAGTCTTTGTTTCAGCCCCAGTGCGCCGGACGCTCCAATAAAAGGTAAACCCTTTCCTGCCATAAATCTCCTCGTCCCATTCCTTCTTGACGTCAGACACTTCTTAGTGGAATCTCTATTTGTTAATTTCACCTTTGGCCCAGCTGTTTCGCCTTCCACCACGACTGCACGGTAGAGTTGACATCGAGGTTCGTCTAGCATCAGGCAACACTGATCCAAGAGGTCCCAAGATATCACATGTACCATTTACACTAATCAAACTCTGAACACCAGAATATATATGGGTTTTTAAAAATCTGTAAGAGAAAAACGATTTCCTTTTTATATAAGACTAGACGAATGGCCCGGGCAACGCCCGGGTTTTACCCGAGTGCGTATATATTTTAAAAATGTTTTAATTAAAATACTATTCGTTACAATTATAAATTGGCGCCGTGGATGTCTCTTTTGTGAAACGTCCCGCCCCAAACTGTGTGTGTCTTGAAAATATAAAAATAAAAATGTGAACGGAAAAATATGTCCAGGGTAGCCTAGTGGTCATGGCATCTGCCCGGTAAGCGGAGGGTCGTGGGTTCGATTCCCATCCCTTGACACTTCTTTTTTATTTTATCCATTCTGACCAAAATCTATCCGTGAACTTCACACAGTGAACTTCACACAGACAGAATAAGGCAATTATATAAGTAGATAATCCAAATTGGGCCTTATCACACACTATTTTTTTATTTGGCCTTATTACCTTGTGTTTATAATCTATGACGTTATGCCGGCGGCGCGCGCCCGTTGGCTGCCGGCGAGCACGTGACCTCCCTGTGCGCGCGCATCCGTGACAGCGGCCGATGAGGAATTGAGGAAAGACGGTCGTGACTATATAATAATAATATAATAATAATTATAATAATAATAATTATTATTATTATTATTATCATTAGATAATGATAATGATCATAATGATGATGCGCGCGCATCCGTGACAGAACCGGCCCATGACGGTCGTGACTATATATAGGGATAATATTACCTCTAGCTGTGTGTGTGAATTTCTGTATTTTCGCACTACTCAACCCTTGTTCTCAGCGAAAAATAAATTTTAATATAAATATCCTTATTAAATAAAGGACACTTCGCTGAGGGAAGAGTTTCCTTTTAATACAAATGAATAAATAAATATAAATTTAAAAAATAATAAAAACGAACTCTTCCTTCAGCAAATTGTATTTTATTTAAAATTCAATGCAGAAGAGATTTTATTATTAACTAAATATATTTTTTGTTCTGATACACTCACTTTTCAGTATTCAGTAGAGAATCTCACAAAACACAAGAATGTTTATTACAAGCCCTTAGTGAAATATTCAAATCTTGACGTTGATTACGCTGCTGTAGAGATGTGACAAAATATACTTCAATTATTGAGGAGATTGTCGAGTTAACTAAAAACCAAATACTGATGAGGAAGAGAAGTTTCTATAGATATTGTCATTTCAGAACAATTATAGATATTATGAGGTGAGGATATTGTATAGAACATCATTTAATATTAATAAAATAACGAACTTAAGGAAGACACAATGGAAATTTTAAATATATCAAATCTAAACTTTTTTATAACTTTCAATGTTAAATTACACAAGAGTAGGTAGGGATTCCAAATAATTTTACAATTACCAATGGCGCTAATTCTATTTAGACTTTGATAAGTAAGCTTCAAGTTGCCTCTTGCCGATCAATCGTGACCGCTACAGAAGTCTGTAGAGTCGCAATCGCTTCGGCGCCAATGGCCGGATAACTACAACATCAAATAACACTCAAACATTAAAACGTTAATAAAATATCTATAAATATAAAGGTCACATCTCCCGTTAATCTAGTGACCGTTGCCGCAGACTAGCGGCCTCTGTTCGGTAATGAACTACAACATTAACTTTAGGAAACTGAGTCTAGCCACTTTGCCAGCTGAAAACCTCTTTAGCAGATTGTGAATATTCTATTTTATTCCTTGTGGATATCCTGGTACAAGTAGATCCAATGGTCCGAAACCATGGTCTCCAGGAGGACACTTCTCTGTTTGCCAAAATGGTTTTGTGGCTTTGTCACCGACCAGGGGACCACTATTTTACGGCGATGATCAATAGAGGGCGTCAAGTTTTGAAGTTTATTTCGACAAATATGACTGTTATTTTTATAGATAAATATCTTCCCTGTGCAATAAATTGATAAAGAGGGAGCAATCTCTCGAAATATTTTAAGAAAAAAAATTGTTTTTTTTTTCTTTACAGATCCAGGTACGCCCTTTTATATAATCTTAATTAATGGATGGCCTTTTGACTCAAAATATCTTCCCGTTTGATTAAGGACAAAATTGAGGACAAAATATTCATTTTCTGTTATAGTTGAAGAATGTGTTGTTAATACCTAGATATACAATCAGATTTAGAGGCATGTCCGTTTTAAGCCCTTCGACAAGTAATCTATTTCATCAGTTGATTCTAGTTTTGAACAAAGGATTCTAACCATTTAGTTATTTACTCTATTCAAAAGAGATGTAATAATATTGATAAATCGATTTTGTTGTCAGGTCGAGATGAGGCATTATAGTAATTTTGTTATAAATCGTATACACCATATTTCTATCTCTATAAAATGATCATATTGGCAATTAGATTAATTTCAATGATTACTTTATCGAATTTCAATTAAAATATTTGACGGTGTGCGAATATCAATCATTTTAATTTCTCCACTATGATTTTAGCAATATGGAACTTAATCTGCAGTAATGTTGGATGTGGGTTTGATTTACTTAAAAAAACTTCAGAATAAAAAACACACAAATATTTTAAGAACTTCGATTAAAAATGCAAATTCGGATCAAAATATAATTCAGCCCCCCAATATTTCAGCCACACAACTGGAATATTGGTGAATATATTTTGATCCAAATTTGCCTTCTCAATCGAAAATTTATTTATGGATGACTCTATTTTCAAAAGCTTAAGATCTATTAACCCAGAATTTGTACATTTCTGTTTAGATATATATGCTCCAGAAGATTATTGAAATAATTTTATAATAAATGTTTTCTTTGTTTAAGCTTGCTTTCCTTTTAGTGGATATTTATTGAAAGATTTGGTATTTATATATTTAAAAAATTAAATTAACATTAATCATTATAAATTCTTATTATTCCACTAAATATATAAACATATTATATTTCTAGGATCCAAAAAGAATGCTTGCTAATAGAATGGCACAATGATCTTTCCTCGTCTAAGAGGCTAAATGACAGTTGTAAGAGCATAGTTGTTGCCGAATGTTGGCTTGGAAATGAAAGGGGAATTCTTGTCAGATTGACAGTTTTTTTTTTCAGTTTTCTCGCCCCAAAGACTTCAGACGACTTTGGTTCGAATTGGACTGTCTACTGTGTACCTTTTGAGCCTCATCTGTTTTTGATTTAACCCAATCGAGTTATTTGTTCTACTGATTTGCCAATGTGAACACACTGCGCTGTAAACCAGATATGGCACTGTCGACACGACTTGTAAAATCTGTTAGTCATTAATACTATATAATACATAACTCACACATCCACAAGTTTATGATTAATATCCATCAAAATTTTATTCAAAAATTGATAGAAATGAGAAGAATAGAATAAAAAATATTATTCTGAGTCCTATATGCATAATCTTAAAATTATCTTAATTTAGTCACACAAATATGTGAATATATTATTCTATTTTTATATGTAAATAATTTAATATAGTATTTATTTTTATTATATCATTAAATCTCATACGCGATATCTCCACAAGGGATGTTTGCGTAAAGAAACAACACTAAATTCAGAGACTATTTTATATGAAAAATTGGTGAATTACAAGGTTTAAGTAGAGGTTTAAAGGAGAAAAGAAGGGAAAAGGACATTTGAAAATCCATGCTTTATTTTACATCTTACCTATTAACAGCCGAAAAATAAATATAAATACATAGTTTAGCTAGTTAAAATCCTTCATATGAACATTTTGATATTTTTATTGTATGTTAAGCTAGGGGTAATTTGAAGGAGTTACTCAGTCCGTTGAATATGTAAGACAGATATAAATCGTAATATCAAAGTTCTAAACTCTCTTTGAATGAATCTAAATATATATATATATGAATATAATATCAATAAAATTCTTTAAATTCGAATTCAATCAAGTCTCCCAATGTTTCAATATATAGTTTATTGAACAATCAAACGGCAGTAGTTCTATAAAAGAATAGAGAGAAAGATAAAGATAGGCAACGTTTTATTCATTGTTCTATATATATAAATCTCTCAATTCTTCTATATATAATAATTTATTGAACAATCAAGCCGTTGTAGTTTTCATAAAATAATAGAGATAAAGAGAGACAAAGTTTTACTATTGTTGTTTTATGACTATCGGATAAGAATCTCCGTGGAAACAGCATGAACCGTTATAATTGCATATTCACAAACACAATCGTTAGAAGTTATTATAGGCAGAAGATTTAGAAGCCTAATTAATAACTAGCAATTAGTGGTAATTGCAGCTCGGGTGCCGGAGTAATTGATGAACTGTGCTAATCCCCAACACAGGCCGAGTTCCCATTGTAACATTTTACTGTCAGAAGTACTCGGTGACATGGAAGTGGCTTGAAGAAGTTCCTTCGATCTCTCTTGTTGAGCTTTCTGTACCGGTGCCGTCTCTGCCAGCGCCTTCTTCGACCGCTGCTGTACCAACAGAGGTATGTGCCAAGGAGACTCATTCTATGAATTCATCAACCATACAATCCGCCACCCCAAAGCTCCAAGAGAAGCAGCATCTTCAGACCACTTTACAACAGGTAGAGGAGCTGTCCGAGAGTTTGAATGCCAACACCATCCTAGAACCCCTCTATAGAGACTATTATAGGGAGGAGATAGTCTCCCCTTCTAACAGGGAGGACGTCCTCGAGTGCAAGTCGCCTGAGCAGAGGTCTGTTCTGAAGCTATTCCTTGACATGGCAATAGTCGGGGAGAAGTCCGATCTACGTCTGTCCGACTTCAGGGCGGAAAGTGACATCATACCAGACGACCCTCAGTGGGATTCGTTTGATGAAAATAATATTTAAGAGTATATATATAATATATATATAACTGCCTATAGTATATAATTATATATGTACCATTAATAAGAGTATATTCAATCCTCTCTCCCTACGTGTATCGCCTGTGGAGTTGCCGAGCCGTGAGACCCCTGCTCCGGTAGGTTTTCACTTCCTGTGACTTGTCCCTGGATCTGCTGGCCTGGCTGTTCGGTGTCGGTCTCCATCCCGAGGCAATATATATCACAAGTGTGGCGAAGGCTACCATCTACAAGTACCATCTAGGTCTTGAGGTGGGCAACGCCAGCCATAACATCGACCTTCCAACTCTGTGGGAAAGAAATCTCGAAGTCCATCGGTGGCGGAGTCTTTCCTGCGGTGGGCGCTACCAATGAAGCCTGTATAGGTATTTATATATGTGATAACCGAGGGTCTCTCGCTGTGGTGTGGTAACCGGGAGAGGGCAAACCTGTAGTAACTGAGAGGGACTCTCAGGGCGTGGAGAGTTTTCCAGTACTTCTCTGCACCTTGGAAGAGCTTTAACAGTTCTCACAGAGTATGGCAGTCGTGGTCGAGGCAGAGTGGAAAGTTTGGGAAAGTCCACATAAAAAACGAGGAGACACAGTTGTTTTAGGAAAGTTCCGTGAACAGATAAAAGTAGAGCTAGGAGCGAAAGATGGAGATAGAAGAGTTCTTACTGGTCTACATAGTGGATGAGACGGACCTTGGTGACAACCGACGAGGGCTTACGCTGATTGTGAAATGACTATCGAATGATCATATTTTCGGCTAGGACGGAGGTCTTTTATATCTTTGCCGAGAGAGGAAGTATTGAATTTCAGCGGATGCAACAAGAGCGTGGATAGGAAGCGATATTTTACACTCTGGCAACGCTCTAGTGTTTCCTATTTTCAGACCTTGTTGTGGAACTTCTACATCTAGACCTCTGCTTTAGTTCAACTCTTAATCTATTACAGAGTTTTATTCATTTTTTCTCAGTTTGTACTAAGTACATTACATATGGTGATGTAATGACACATGTCAACCATGCGTATAATCATTTACAGATGTGTTTCTATTAAAAAATATTAAAATATTGTTATAAGTATTATACAATATGAGGTTGTTGGTTTAAATTACCATATATATATATGGAAGCAATGGTCGCCTCTCCCGTCAAAATAAACGTCATAATCTGACGCCATCTTTTGACCGTCGCCGCAACTAGCGGCATCGGGTCGGTGTCAAAGCCACAACACCAACTTTGGCAAACTGATAAGCGTCCACCTAGAGACCATGGTTTCGGGCAAATGGCCCTCGTCAGTCTAGGGCGGACTTTATTCCATGAGATCCACACGGGATCTAATGGAATCCTCACAATCTACCAAAGAGGTGCTTTGCTGGCAATGTGGCTGGGCCAAATATATTGGCAAAACATATATGGAAAATTTGCCGGGAGGAAATTAATCCATGGAAGCAATGGTCGCCTCTCCCGTCAAAATAAACGTCAGAATCTGAAGCCATCTAAGCAAAGCACCTCTTTGGTAGATTGTGAGGATTCCATTAGATCCCGTGTGGATCTCATGGAATAAAGTCCGCCCTAGACTGACGAAGGCCATTAGCCCGAAACCATGGTCTCTAGGTGGACGCTTATCAGTTTGACAAAGTTGGTGTTGTGGCTTTGTCACCGACCTCGATGCCGCTAGTTGCGGCGACGGTCAATAGATGGCGTCAGATTCTGACGTTTATTTTGACGGGAGAGGCGACCATTGCTTCCATGAATTAATTTCCTCTCGGCAAATTTTCCATCTATATATATATATATATATATATAATATTGTTGCAATGTGCCGACATATGGATGAACTGGCAGTCGTGTACGTGAGGCGAGTGTTGATGATCTTCCCACACGCGGACATCAAGAAGCAGAGGCAGGGCTAGATGTTAGCACAAAGAGGGATCGGGGACAGCCCACGGGACAGAGGTAGAGGCCATGACACCAACTTTGATGTTTATCACCGAGACATGGAGAGAAAAGACTGTGTGCAAGACAGACAGGCTGAAGCGAACTGCTGAGAAACACCCCCTAGAACATCTACTGACCCCCTGCCAAAACCTGTCCTGTTTTGGGGGGTCTCTATAAGAATGTCCCTCGGGACCCCACATGGGCTGGGCGTTGCTTTTTTCCACCCCTCTGTCCCTGCTGCCACCAGCTGACCGCTCTCTCTTTGGATCTTCATTTTGACGTCACCAATTTTAGTTTATATACAAAAAGTGTGTATAGGTTATATTAATAAAGGTATAGCATATATACAAAATATGGGGGTGGTAGCAAATAGAAAATGTTATAATTAAACAGTTTAAAATATACGATAGAATGTGCCCCCGGTAATGAAGGTTTGTTTGGGGGAAATGAAATAACATGAATGATGACCTAACAAACCTATTATAAAATCAAAAGAAATAATTTGGGCACAAATTAGTTAAAATTAATATAAGTATAGGATAATAAAAAGGACAATAATATAATGATGACGTCTCAATAAGATATTGAATATGATGAAAGAAAAAATACATAAGAATAAATTATAAAATTGAGAAAATATGCAAGATAAAATAAGAAATGCCGTAAAAGTAATTTACTTATAGAAAAAAAAATTGAGAACCCATTGAATGAAAAAATAACTAAAATAAAAGCAACAACAACAACAAAAGCCTTTATTTAGGGTCACTGACCCTATACAGGATTCACCAGTGGTATGCATAAGAACAAAGCAGTGAGACAAAGGAAATAACGATATATACAGAAGAAAAAGAAAAAAACAAGAAAGAGAAAGAGGGAAGCAAGAAAAACAACACAAAAAGAGTAGAAGTAAGAAAGTGAGGAGTGAGTGTCACTTGGCCTTCTTCTGAGATATGGACTTGTGTAAACCATAAAACGCCGTAGCAATATACTTATTCTGGGTCATATTGTCAATTATTGATGGAAGTGAAGCACAGTGTTGCCCAGTTTTGAGCATAAAGGTTCTTCTTTCTTCTTTCAGAGCAGAGCAATCAAAAATATAGTGAGTGATTTCATTTTTTAATTTTGAATTACAGAAGGTACAAATCGCGTCCTCACCGCAGAGCATCTTGGTGTTGTTTTCTCTAAAAAAACTTGAAAGTATTCTAACTTGTGCGAGTAGTCTTACAACCGGGAAAGGAAAATCCCCTAAAAGGTATCCCTCCGTCATGAAAGATTTGTGAATGTCTTTGTAGTGAGAGTAGAGCTTAGATTTATCCATTCTTGTAAGGTCGTTTTGTATAGATTGGTCTGCCGCTGTTTTTAAGAGCCCTGTAATCGCGCTCGTCAGCTTTTCAGGATCATCACAGGAAACAAGTGCAGGGGATTCATTATTGAACTAAAAGAAAAGCATAAAACTATTAAGTTGAACTAAGATTATAAGTTAAAGCAGAGGGTTAATGAGGGTATATGGGATGTCTGAGTATTTTCCTGCAAAGAAATAGTTTAATGAGTTCTGCAATGCAGTACGAACTTGTGTTAGTGAGGTACTGTTTTCATTAACAGAACGTTCCTGATGTTTCGTTTGCATAATCAGTTCAGACTAGCAGGGAGAGGTATGTAGGTTGAAGAATGTGGAAAGGGAAAGGTAAACGCAAGAGATGCACTGCTGCCAATAATGATGGTACCCGGCTTGTATGATGAAAGAAAATGATAAAATTGATAAAATTATGAACCGGGTAATAAAAGAAAGAAAAAAAAATCTAGCTGGGTGTCTTGAGCTCACTATTGGGAACGATATAGCGAGGAAGGAAGTTTCCAGTTGGATTAACAAAAAAAAAAAAATTCTGGCGAGCAAGAATCTCTTCAGGGGAATATATGAGATTGGGGAATGAAGAAAGGGAAGGTAGGTGCAAGGGTTATTCTGTTGCCAATGATGATTTCAACCGACTTGAATAATAATAATAAAAAAAGATGAAAAAAAAAGATGAGTGGTAATGATGAGAATGATGAGCCGGGTGATAAGAAAAATAATCTAGCTGGGTATCCTGAACTCACAATTGGAAATGATATAGCGAGGAAGGATTTCTCAATTGGATTAATCAATGAAAAAAAAAATTTTGGCGAACAGGAAGCCCTTGGGGCAATGCATGAGAAGGTCTGGGCAGGGTAGGTTAGGATACGTCAACGATAAAATTAGAAAAAGCAATAGAAAAAAATATATAAATTCAAAAATATCTTAAATTATTAAAAATATTATTGATGTTTGTTAATATATTAAAAGTTTTAAAATGATGAGAATGATGGTTGAAGTTATAATATGTGTGTAAGCTTAGAGATGATGAAGATTACGATTTGAAAAAAATAAAATTAGTAGTTGATGGCTGACGGCATTGCTAATGAGTGGTTAAATGAAACACAAAATGATAATAATGAATAATATAATTGATTAAGGTTAAAATATGTTATGCAGATCTAAAGTTGCATTAATTGAAATAGTAATAGGGCAGGTAAAATAATGAACTTGATGGATTTATAATAATAATGTTATTGCTATAAAAATGGTATCGAATTAATAGTTAATTCAGTGCGGAAAAAACGGAAATAGTGTTACATTAAGAAAGTTCTGTAGAGAAAATTCTCCTACCAGATGGATGATGTCTCGGATGGGTCTTATGGAGTTGCTTGCGATGAGGCCTGGTGATCCTTTTTGCGGTGGTTGCCATGGGACATCGTCGATGCTGGTTGGCGGGGCAAAGCCAGGATTTCTCGATGAATCTTGTTTGCCTGTTCGAGCCGATGGAGGAAGATGTTCGTGGCGCAGGAGATGTCGATGGGGGCGATGATGACCTGCTCAAGGCGAGGTACAGCTAGTCCTCGCATGGCGTCTTTGAGATGGTCCACTGGATTGTCAAGGTGGAGGACAAGTAGAAGGAGCATCCACACGAATGCGCCGTTGACCACCGGTGCCGCTGTCATCCTCTGCATGCCGCTGTCCTCAGTTATCCTGTCGACTTTCTGTACTATTGTTGCAATGTGCCGACGTATGGATGAACTGGCAGTCGTGTACGTGAGGCGAGTGTTGATGATCTTCCCACAAGCGGACAACAAGAAGCAGAGGCAGGGCTAGATGTTAGCACAAAGAGGGATCGGGGACAGCCCACGGGACAGAGGTAGAGGCCATGACACCAACTTTGATGTTTATCACCGAGACATGGAGAGAAAAGACTGTGTGCAAGACAGACAGGCTGAAGCGAACTGCTGAGAAACACCCCCTAGAACATCTGCCGACCCCCTGCCAAAACTTGTCCTGTTTTGGGGGTCTCTATAAGAATGTCCCTCGGGACCCCACATGGGCTGGGCGTTGCCTTTTTCCACCCCTCTGTCCCTGCTGCCACCAGCTGACCGCTCCCTCTTTGGATCTTTATTTTGACGTCACCAATTTTAGTTTATATACAAAAGGGTGCACAGGTTATATTAATAAAGATATAGCATACTAGACGAATGACCCGGGCAACGCCTGGGTTGGTTTACCCGATTAAATGTTTTATTCAAACACTATTCGTTACAATTATAAATTGGCGCCGTGGATGTTACTCTTGTGAAACCTCCCGCTCCAAACTTTACATGTACATTAGGTCAACTGATATTACTTCCCATCTTCACCGCTAGAGGCGCTGCTCGCGAGCAAAAGGGCAAACTCGACGAATATTCGGGGTAGAGACCTGAAAATTTCACTATAGGTTTTTCCAGATTCTACTCTATATACTGTTTAAATTTCAGTCAGATTAGTTACGATATAAATCTTCAAATCGAGCGAGCGTCTATAAATATTTTGATTTAGATCAAGTATTCTAATTATTAAGCGAACACTATTATTTATAAAATTTGAGAAGATTTCGATTTTAAACGTATTTATAACCTTGATAGAGGGCGCTGTTCGTGAGCTAAACAGAATAATTTGAATATATAGCTTTAATCTTTAATTTATATATAATTTAAAATAGCCTATCGTTTTCCTCGTTTTTTTTACCTATGTATGGAAATTTTGGTACTGTAAAAAAAAAACTTTGCTTCAATAATATTAAAAGAAAAAAACACCCAGGCTAAGTTTCGAACCAAGGTTGTGGAAATACGAAGCCGCACACCTAACCATTAAGCTACACTTGGCATCATAAATATTCGCATGCAAAGCTATTTCAGGCCTTACATATTTCTAACGACCTTTTTGAAAAAGGTTTTTGAAACATGGAAATTATAATACTTCAAATAAAATAGAAATAGGGTGACCACAAATAAAACATACCAAATATTTCGAATTAGATCAGTTATATCTAAAAATGAAAATATATAAATAGATAAAACCAACCAAATATTTCAAATTAGAGCAGTTATTATATAAATATTTATATTATATGTGTTATTAAGCGAACTATTATTAATAAAATATTGAGAAGATTTAGATTTTAAACGTATTTATAACCTTTTAGTACTTGATAGAGGGCGCTGTTCGTGAGCTAAGTAGAATAATTTGAATATATAGTTTTAATAATTGATTTATATATTTTTTAAAATAGCCTATCGTCTTCCCCGCTATTTTTTACCTATGTATGGAAGTTTTGGTTTGAATTAGTGAACTACTGCGAATTTGTATACCGGACATACAAACACACAAACATTCATTTTTATATATATAGATATACAAAATATGGGGGTGGTAGCAAATAGAAAGTGTCATTATTATACAGTTTAAAATATACGATATATATATATATCTATATTAATAAAATGGAAATTTCATAAGTGGACATCACTAAAAACTTTCGTTACAATGCATCAATTTCAACCAAATTTTCAACATTTATGTAAAACGAGATGGAGCAGGTTTTGCTTAACATCAAAATAAATTTCCTAACATTAACATGCGTAACTTCGCTGTTATCGATTAAAAACAAAAAAAAATCAACAGAGTTAATTTTATTTATATATAAATACAAAATTAAATTTCAAAAGAGTTAATTTTTTTCCATACTAGCTAATAATCTCAATCTAAAAAATATTCAAAACAAGCAATTTTAAGATAACACCATATGTAAAACAGTCGGCCAAGAAAACAACAACGATATTACATCTTTCTCACATATTCACACACAATCTTGATTAATAATTAAAACTAATCTTTAACATTGTTTATTATACTTCAACTTTTATTTCTACATTTGTTTTTAAATACCCAATTGTTTTATCATGTTTCTAATTTCGCCTAACAAATATACAAATTTATAGTGACCAACCTATGCAAATTTTATCTTTGTTTTTATTTAACTTGATATCGTAAACATAACATCCATTGTAAGCATTTTTCTGTTCACCTTCCGTGATTTCTCTTTTCTCTGATAGTTTTTAGGTGTAGTATATTTTCTTATTACTAGACTACAAACATTCCCTCGAGAAAAACCTGGGCGAAGCCGGGTACATCCGCTAGTATATATATATATTTAATTAAAAAGGCATATATTGGATCAAAATATCATTTATTTTACCAATATTTCAGTTCGCTGAACGCCAACTTTTAGCAAGGTGTTAAAACCTTTTAAAGTGTATCAACAACAAACTCAGCGCCACATAACTTCAACAGCATTAATTTTTAATATATATATATATATCGTATATTTTAAAACTGTATAATAATGACACTTTTAGTATATGTCACATATCTCCCAATTAGTTAGATCCGATTCCTTAAAAGTTCCTGCCCTTCTTTTGGAATGTACACCGTTTCTGTTTGCTGCCACCCCCATATTCTGTATATATGCCATATCTTTATTGATAATACCTGTAAACCCCTATTTGTATGTAACACTAAAAATGTTGACGTCAAAATAAAGATCCAAAGAATGTTCGGTCAGCTGGTGGCAGGGACAGAGGGGAGGAAAATGCCTACGCCCATGTGGGGCCGGCCTCCAGGGACTCTTTATAGACGACCCCTGAAAACAGGACAGATTTTGGCAGTGGGTCAGCAGCAGATGGTTCTAGGGTGTGGCCATCGACATACGGCTTCTGTCTCACACAGTCTGTCTCTCCATGTCTCGGTGATAAGCATCCAAGTTTGTGTTATGGCCTCTACCTCTGTCCCGTGGGCTGTCCCCGATCACTCTCTGTGCTAACATCTAGCCCTGCCTCTGCTTCTTGTTGTCCGCGTGTGGGAAGAACATCAACACTCTCCTCACGTACACGACTATCAGCTTATCCATACGTCGGCATACGTCGACATTTGCAACAATAATACATATATGTGACAATTTAGTGGTAAATGTGGTGAGGAGAGAAATAATCACACGACGAGTTGTTAGGTCAATCATCCAGGCAGCCAGCCGAGAGAGAGCGAGCGAGACGTTATCTGCTGAACGACTGTTTTCCCTGTGTAAACAACCGGGGGGCTAACCAGGATAGTCGCCAGGTGGTGACGCCCCCCTCAGGAATGTGGCCAAAAAATGGTCGTTAGTTAGTTGTCTAAAGTGTCTCGCTTTAGCGGCCCATTTCTCTCTCGTTGGCTGTTGGTTTGTTTTATTAATCCTGGAAGAGCATATATTATGACATATGGCCCCCGTTGAAGAAGGCTGAACATGGTTTAAGTATATTTAAAGCTGGAGAAGCCAGGAATAGAGAAAATAATTTTACAGTTAAAATTAGTTAAGGTAATGGTGACATAGTTTTATGTAAATAAAATATTGTATAGTACACAAGTAAATATTATTTACAAGCAGTTTTATAACACCAGGGAGTTTGACATTTAAGGAAATCTTTGAAAATATCAAGGTTATAAAAGGCTATATACAACAAAATCTAATGTACTATAAGGGAAATGTTATTGAGGAGTGTGAACAAGGGGAAGAAGAGTCACATACATATGATGGAATTCTGAAGATCATTAAGACTGGGGAACTCTACACTTTAAGATATTTTTCAGGCGGACATGGCAAGGGGAAACTTGTCATGGGCTTTCTATGCTATAAGTGTAGAGTACGAGAAATGAGATTGAGGTTGACAATTGTGTGAGCTCAGGACTGAGGTAAATATAAAACTACATACAATGTTAGAATTTCGGCGAACAGAGCGAGGGGAAACTTGCTTTGGGCCAATCTAACTTATCTATGCAGTTACTTGTGTAGCGAGTCCGAGGGGAAAAGTCCCGTGTGTAGGTGAGGAAGTCGAACGGACTTATATTTAATTTGCGGAAAGTCTGCGCGCACAGTGCCAAAAATTGGGACGAGGACTGCGTTGTCCGTTACAAGTGACAAGCTGCTCGGACACGAGGTGTTTGAACCGTCGTGGGAGCTTGTGCAAGGCGATGATTTCGCGGTGGGTTGAAAGTAAGACCCATGTCTGCGCGAAATGATGACGGACCGGACAGAATCAGCGACGATGTTTAACGTACCTCCGTGGGAAATATCGGAGGTAGGCTATATCGTGCTGGTTTGGACAATGGACAAACATAGATTTGAAGACAGGGTCCGTGTGGCGAACGTGTGGCGCGAGAAGAAGAAGCGAACTGTGTCGCTCGATGCTGATTGTTCAAGTGCGAACAAAAAGGGGTTGATAAATATCTAGCAGTTAGTCAATCTGCACCCTGTGACGAACACACCATTGGCTAGATGGTGTGGGTCGGTGGATAGGCTAGAGATGAACTACGAAATATATTATCATAAATGAAGGGCGAAGGTTAGGATTTTGAAATGACAATATAGAAGTTCGATAATTGATTAATCAATAATTCTCTATAAAGGTCCTGAGCTGGTATAAAGTTAACAAAGTTGTAAGAATGAGAGGGGCATTAAGGGGAAGATAGATAAGAGTCACCAAGGGTTGGTTGTAAGCAAGGCTCACGTGATGGTTGAAATTCTTCGACTCCTGTCTTACAGGGTGAATTTTGAATCGATTAGGGAAAGAAATTATTTTTCGTGAGCCGTGCTTACAAGTAGGAGAGGTCTATACAAATAGACATACAAAAGTTTAGGTGCTGGAGGCATATTTTTATAAATAAATTGATTATGTAAAATCAATTGTTAATAGTAAAAATCGTAAAGCGTTAATAGGTAGTATTCCTTTTTTTTTTTATGATTTTTTTTTTAAGAGTTACGAAAAATGGAAATTATTTAATTAAAATGACGATTGTTACATCTACTGGTAAGGTAACTAATTAAATGGGTTTCACATAGCTAGATATAATATGGATAATAAGATCACTGTTAATAGGGGTGGAGAGATAAATGGAAATATTAAATATTTTTACATATTCACACATATTGAGCTAATTATGGAAATATTGGGACAATCTACAAGGAATGACTTATTTAAAGAATGAATGGTAGGAGTTAAGACAATTACACTCACGAGTTATGTTGGTTTAGGGCGCAGGTAAATTCATTGAGCTTCGGGAGAGTTCTGTCTGTGACACTGTGCGTACCAGTGTTGTACATCACAGTAGCGGTAGGGATATGGCGGAGTCTTGTCCATGATGATGGAAGGTGTCCTGCTCTGGCGCGGCGATCGTTCTTGGGCAGGTCTAGTGCTGGAAGAAGTGGGCGGCAGCTTCATCTCCGTCGTAGGCGATCACTTCTTCAGGGTAACGGTTCAAAAGTTGGCGAGGAAGGGGTTGAGGGCTCGAAGAGGAGTGGTTACAGTTGAGTTGGGTTTGGCCGATCATCGTGGCTTGGCTTCTTGTTTCTTCATGCTCTGGTATATGAGGGATTTGCTTCCTGGTCAGATCTTATCCTGTCGACTTTTCAATGTGACAATTTAGTGGTAAATGTGGTGAGGAGAGAAATAATCACACGACGAGTTGTTAGGTCAATCATCCAGGCAGCCAGCCGAGAGAGAGCGAGCGAGACGTTATATGCTGAACGACTGTTTTCCCTGTGTAAACAACCGGGGGGCTAACCAGGATAGTCGCCAGGTGGTGACGCCCCCCTCAGGAATGTGGCCAAAAAATGGTCGTTAGTTAGTTGTCTAAAGTGTCTCGCTTTAGCGGCCCATTTCTCTCTCGTTGGCTGTTGGTTTGTTTTATTAATCCTGGAAGAGCATATATTATGACATATATATTAATAGTAATTTTTTTATTTTTGGAAAAAAAAGGAAAAGTAAAATATTAAGACTACAGATTTTGAATTAAAAATTATAGTTCAAAAATATTGTAGAGAAAAAATACATCTTGAATTATAGTTTTGAACTACGTAAAATTGGATACGATTAAGTTGATAATATCTGCCCTTTCAAAGACAGGGTAATTGAAATTATCAGACAAATGATTTAGTCATTTGATCTAATAAATTTAGCCTCCCCGATCCTATATTGACGCACACAATTTTCAATTTGATAGTATTGTAAATAAAAATAAATTATCCTTTTCTTATAGTTTTAATATCTTATTATCTTCCAGTTTTAACTTTTGAAATGAAAAAAAAAAAACTTTTTGAATTAGGCTTGAAAATACAGAAAATGATACTTGCTCAGTTTCATTAGTTGATTTATGTTGTATCTGAAGCTTAGCTATTACCCTATCTCCTTCCAACCTAAATTCACTTTCTATTTGGTCGAAGAGGCATGGTTTAGCAGTAATGAAGATATGGCTGAAACTGCTGCTCAGGTCTTCATCTGAAGAGGCTCGCCTGAGTACCATCCTCTTTCCATCTGGTCTAACCTCTAACTGACACACTAATTTGATATACTATCTTATATCGTCTCCTCCAAATTTACACTAGATTTTTTTTAAAATAAGCTTATAAAAAATATTCCGAAAAGAAAATTCACAAAAAATCTATCTTCTTTCATCAAGAGAGAAAATAGAGCAAAAATTAATACTTCTCTCTTTCTAATCAGCTCAATTTTATATTTGGAAAATTATTATCATGGTTCTGTCTTTGCTCTTCTCTATAAAACTTTCTCTTCGCTTATTCCTTTTTTCACCCAGCCTATGACGCGTACCTGCCGATGCTTTGCTGGTGTTACTTTTTTTTCTTTTTTTATTATAATATATTCTAACTAATTATTTATTACAAAAAAACCTCACATGTTTGAATTAAATAAAAAAAATTATAAATCTTAAAATTCTCATAACTATACTATATATATGTGATAATCTGTATATAGGAATATGTAACCCCACCACAATCTATGTATAATGTATCGTCAAAGGTTTAATAAAAGTTAGGCCTCGCGAGAAGGGAAAGAACAATTAACAGGATTGCATCATCCAGGAAGTAAAGGTCACTGCCCTGGACCCATAAAACTTAAGTTCAAAGGCCTTCTTCTTCCTGGAGGATTGCAATCATAGCGACAATGGAGGTACTGAACCAATCACCTTTAAGCATGACAAATCAACAACCAATCACATTTAAGCATGAAAAATCAATAACCAATCACCTTTAAGCATGACAAATTGATAGCGAATCATCAGAGAGCACGTGGAAGGATCTCCACCTATGAGAAGTCGAGAGAGTTGATGACGATGATCTCGGACAAGAAGTAAAAAGAAGGTAGGTGACCGTGCTACGAGCTAGGTGTGCTCAACATAGGCTCCAACCAAGATAGTTTACGCTCCATCATGTGAAAGGCAAATACCTCCAATCTTCTCCCTCGCAAGGTCTATTTTCTACCTCATCCAGGTGTGCTCGTTCTTCCCTTGTGGAAAAACATTTTTACCATTCGACCAAAACTGCGCCATCAAACCAATCATATCCACCGAACCACACAATTCGCCAGGATTTGACATAAAGTCAACACAGCAACCCCACAGTAGGTCAACCCCAATTCGACAGTAAGTCGACAGGATTCGACATATATGTTGTAATATATTCCAATATATACCTATATCCCCATGTGTTGTATGGTTATAATGTAATTATCAAAGTGACAGAAATAAAATTTCAATTGAGTGACAGTCGGCGCCAGTGGAGCAAAAAGGTCCGAAAAACAAGTCGTGTTCCCAGGTATGCCCCCTTCTTGCTCAAACAGATTAGTTCGCTTTGAGACACGAGGATTGACAGCCCCTCTCTACAGATCTCCCTTGACCGGTTTCGGCTTCATTCACTCTCTCGCCATCTCCGTGGTGACATCTAACATGTTTAGTTCTTTTGTGCAATACATTCACGTCTGAACCCACACTAAACATTGAGGCCACAACAACTGCATTTAACCAACACACTATAGTCATCCTACAGATTAAACTAAACTACAACATATATATATATATATATATATATATATATATATATATATATATGGCCCAGCCACTTTGCCAGCTAAACACCTATTTTGGCAGAATGTCAATATTCTATTAGATCCCGTGTGGATCTCATGGAATAAAGTCCGCCCTAGACTGACGAGGGCCATTAGCCCGAAACCATGGTCTCTAGGTGGACGCTTTTCAGTTTGCCAAAGCTGGTGTTGTGGCTTTGTCACCGACCCGAGGCCGCTAGTTGCGGCGACGGTCAATAGATGGCGTCTGGTTTTAGACGTCTATTTTGACGGGAGAGGCGACTCTTGTCTCTTTAGATCAAATTCCTCCCGGAAAAATCTCTATCTATATATATATATATATTGTTAAACGCAAAACGGTCTTTTTATATATTGTTATTTATTCATAAATATTTTTATTTGTATTTAACTTTATATATAACCTTATAGGGACGATGTAATAAAGTAGTTTCAATCTCAATATCTCTCTCTGGCGCTCCGATGTCGGCCTACATGCTGAGACAATCACAAGTGTGCCGGTCTAGCAACCTCATGTTCATGATAAAATATCAGATATCTTTGATCATAGGTGATCAATAAGGACTTGTTCATTTGGCGTACATATCTATAGGATATCAATTAACGTATTCTTTTGAAAAAAAATGTCCTAATTTCGTTTTATTTTTTACTTTAATCAAACTATACACTGATGTGAATTCTCAAGAAATTTTAACTCCTCAACTTCTATAAGAAATTAGTTCCTGTGATTAAATGAAAAATTATATTCTATTTTTATTTATATCCCTATTACACCTGGTACAGGCCATGATAATCATTGTGGATAGAAGTAGGCGACTGCTTTTACTATAAGTGCACCACATGTCTACACATGTGAAAAGCAGGTCGACTTTGCACTTACAAATGTGCCAGAACCACGTTTGGTTACTTGCACTCGCTCAGGGTTGGGCTTTTGCAAGAATTGGGGGCCATTAGAGCATTTTTAATTAGAAAAAAGCCCAATGTGGGATTTGATCCCGGGTAGTAGCGGTCGAAAATCAATGGTTTAGACCATCCTTCCACTGACCCCCATTCTGTTCTTCTAAGTATCGGCAGTATGGGAGAATATGTTCGCTTTAAATTTTATTTATTTTCCTTGTCTATTAATTCCATTGGAAGATTATCCATTCTGGAATAGATGATGTCTCAAACACACTCGGAAAATAATTTTTATTCTCGAAGTTCCAGGAAACAATTACTCCCCGAGATGTGTTGCTTGTGCAGAACAGACGTAATTAGAAAAGTCGGGAGAAGAATTGAAATGAGCGTCTGCTATCTGTTTCCGATAGAAGGGCGCAGAATGGAGCGGGAAATGTCAGCAACTGTTCTTCCTCCATTGGTTCCGTGTCAGCTGCTGAGTATTAGCGGATTTGGGTTATTTGTAAAGACAACTCTTTATTTTTCATTAGTTATTTTATAAAACGCTGTGTGTGTACATTTAATTTGATATATAAAATAACACATAAATAATATCATAATTTAATATAATATTTATATATATATAATATTAGGGTTTTTTTTAAGTTTATTAGGAGATTTGGGTTCTAGGGACAATTAATTGTTTCTAGACAAGTTTTCTATTTAATTAGTTATTTTATCATGCTATGTGTGCGTAATCTTAATTTGATATATAAATATATCATTAAAATATGATCATAGTTCAATAGAATACTCATATATCTACTAATAAGTTTTTTTCAAAGTTTATTAGTAGATTTGGGTTCTAGGGACAATTATTTGTGAAGATAAGTTTTTATATTTTATTAGTTATTTTATCACATACGATGTATTGTATACCTAATTCGATATATGAATATGACATTAGAACATGATTATAGTTTTTTATTAAAATATTTAGATATCTAATATAATATTTATGTATTTATAAGAAGATTTGGGTTCTAGGGACAATTATTTGTAAAGACAAGTTAAGTTCTTCTATTCCATTAGTTATTTTATTACACGATGTGTGTGTACCTTCACTTTGATATATAAAATATTATTAAAATATGATCATTGTGTAATAGAATATTCGTATATATAATATGAGGTTTATATATATTTTTATTAGGAGATTTGGGTTCTAGGGACAATTATTTGTGAAGACAAGTTTTTTTTTTTATTTCATTAGTTAATTCATGACGTGATGTGTGTAAACTTAATTTGATATTAAAATATATCATTAAAATATTGACATAGTTTAAAAAAACATTGTAGCAAAGTATTTATTATTATTTTATTAACAGAGTATCATTTTTATGTTTATATTTTGCTACTCTGTACACTTTCCTCGTTGCTTATCTTTTGTTTATCATTCATAGTTTGTTCTGGCCTTAAATAAATTGCTGTGTCATCCCGAAGTTTGTCTTTCATAATTTACACGTGGTAATATTTCTATATTTATTATATATTTTCCATTGTGTTTATACCTGATTTTATGATGCATTTAAATGTTACAAATATCAACACTTTATGGATATTAATTTTCTAATGATTGCCAATTTAATGGCATTCATAATATTTGACACAACAGTTCTATAATATAATAAATAGAATTGAAAAATAAAAATAATTTGAATATATTATTTTGAATTTAAATAAATATTTTTTTATGTATATTGACTTAATGGGCGGAAATAATTGTCATGGATAATATTAACAATATCCACAGCAAAAATAAATAGGTAAATATTGCTATAGAGTTCTGCATTCACAAAGAAAAATCCTGTTTACAGCATTTTATATTTGATTTTACAAGAATTTGAAACTATTTTAGAGACTCGTATGATTATATTTTAAAATTAAGCAATTTTATAATGCCCTTACTGCAATTATAAATTAATGGAAGAGCTTGACTCATCAGTGGTAAACCCTCCAAGCGGTATTACCAGTTTAATCTTCCATACCGCTATAATATTGTATTTGGCTGTTTTATACCGATAATTAAGGTGCCTCTTGGAAATTTTATTTTAAATAAAAAATTAACATTTTAGGACTGTATAGAAATGCATATAATTATAAATATATAATATGCTTCGATCAAAAATAAATTGCTCTTCTGGAAACATCAAGTAGAGTATTTTATTGATAAAAAGCAATAACACGCCATCTATATATAACGAATGAATACATTATGACGCGAATGTTTCTTTTTCACAAATTGCACGATTAAATTTTTAGGAGGGTTTGGCTCATCAATGGTGAACCCTCCCAGCGGTTTCGTCAATTTAATCTACCAAATCGCTTCTTTAAACCTCTAATATTGTATTGGATCATTCTGCTTCTATATGCTACACTGAAGGTGGAATCTTAGAAATGGTATTAGAACAATTATAATATGATGCATTAGCGCGCATTCTGTTTTAATAAATTAAAAATATTTTAGACGCGTAGGATTTTTTTATACTACCTCTACTGCCATGATAAATTAATGGGAGGATCTGGCTCATCAGTGGTGAAGTCTCTCAGCGTTTTGTTTAATTTTAAAAAAGAATCATACGCGTTAAAATTAATTTCAATATAATACTAGCCGAATGACCCAGGCAACGCCCGGGTTTTACCCGATTGAATGTTTTATTCAAATACTATTCGTTACAATTATAAATTCGCGCCGTGTATTTCCCTCTTGTGAAACGTTCCGCTCCAAACTTTGTGTCAGAGAAGTGATATTTTTAAAGAGAGATGATCTGGCTTTGTGTCTTCTGCTCGAATGAATGTTTTTATACTAGAATTTTATTCCTGCATACTAAAAATGAAATAGCTTTAACCGTGGATTCTACTTTTTGGAATTTATCCCGATATAATTTTGTATCTGATAATCAAACACGATACAGCAATATTGTCATCATCCTTTTCTGACTAAAAATAACTATTTTTTCCCAGAACCTGTCATTTCCAATTTTTCTTGGCTAAAAATGGGATAAATATCTCTTCCAGAATTTTCTCTATGTCCTGTTAGAACACGTTTTACATGTACATTAGGTCAGCTAGATAATACCTCCTATCTTCACCGCTAGAGGCGCTGTTTGCGAGCGAAAGGGCAAATTTACAACATAAATTTGCAAATAACTCAAAAAATATTGGGGATAGAAACTTTGAATTTTCACTATAAGTATTTCCATAATCTAGTATATATACTGTTAAAATTTCAGTCAGAATAGTTACGTATTGTGGACGTGTATAGCCGACAAACATACATACATACATACATACACTGACTTATATATATATATATATATTTATATAGGGATATGGCGCGCTAATGTATAATAACTACATATTATTTTATATGTTATTGCGTGTTTCCACTCTAAGTCAAATAAGATATTTTCTATAATACACTGTTATAAAATGTTATACAAGTTCATTCACGGTTTTAATTTGTACAACGGTTATACACGGTTCCACACAATTAAACATAGGTATACGCTATTAAACACTGTTATAATTACTCGTGTACAGTAATTCATAAATAAACATCCGATCCTTGTAAACTACTTTTGAAACGAAACCCTGCCTTCCGAGGATTGGTTTCTTATTTTATTCAAATGATCTCTCAAGTTTTCGGCTATCATAAACCCTTGTACAGGAGTATACAACGAAATGAATCCTAATTTACAACTACTTTTTATATCTTGATATTTATTTACATATCTTCCCCTCCCAAAATTCTATCCTACAGCCTCAAAGTGGCGGGAGGGTGTAAGCACAGGACGTCGGGAATTTAACTCGTGGTATGGCCACCTTGTGCTACACACCCGGGTAATGTATCAATTGTCTGTTCTCCATAGAGCGGGGAGAAGTATTCCCGCCCTCGCCATCACCCTGAGGGGAGTGGAGAGGCAACTTGAAACTCAGGGGTCTTCGCTCTGTGTGTGCGTCATTGGGAGCGTACTTGCCGTACGCGTAAATTGCACCGGGGCTAGGCCTGGTGTTGAAAAACCAAGGGGTGCACACAGTAGTACCACCCCCCCCCGCGTTCGCGTTCGTTCCCCGCGTAAACCTCAGAACCTCAGAGGTCCTTGATTCGACGGCAGATTCAGGGAGTACTGTGATCAAAGGTTCGAGGGCCAAAGGGGGGGGGGGGAGTCCTATTGGAGCTTTAGGACGGGTTTAACTAAGTCCGAACGAGAGGGCTCGGTCAGCAACCTTGCTATGAACTCTCGGAGACGCCTGTGGGTGAGTGGTCAACCCCATTATAGCCAGACCATACTGGCGGGCGCGAGGGGCCTACCAATGGCCGCTCGGTGCATGGAGAATGCATCATTCCCTTTTGGCTGTGTGACCTGGATTACGGCGAAAGCAGGGGATGCAAGGGCCTTTGATGCCTATATCGTCCCTGGCTCAGTCTTTGATTGTGCCGAATTTCTATTCTGTTCTCCATAGAAGCGGCTACACTCCATGTCAGTAGACAAAAAAAAAAAGCAAAGTCACACTGAGTGGTACTTCCAGGTCTTCAGACCAACAGCACTCCTCTTTCCTTCTCCATGATGTCTACATCTGTCTCAGTTTATGCTGCTCTTCTTATATTTACATATCTTTAAAATGTGCAATGAAACTATTCTTATCTTCAGGAAAGTATTCTATCTTAACTTCATATTTCATATATCTAACTCCATTTCCATCAAAATGGCTACATTCTCAAATCTTACTGTTTACAAAAAAAAAAAAAAAAAAAAACTCAGAAAATGCGATTAAACAATAAAAGTCATTTCTGCCCAAGGTTCACCGATTCAAACTGGTCAATAACCCACAAAGCGCTTTATTTTGAGAATTGGTGAAAATCCAACAAGCTGTAATTTCAAATACGTCGGCAATGATGATTTCTTCTGTTTTTGTATATTTACCTATGTGTACTTGCGCGGAAAATATGGAGGTATCATTATTTTAATTCATTTTATAGAGAGAAGGGGTTCTATTTTCGGGACATTAATACAAGATTGTCTCAAAAGTTCGTAAACACTTGCAAAAATATAAATACAAATATTATTCGCAATAATATTATTGACCGTTATGTATTATGTATAATGACTTTGTATTATGTATAAATTAATTGTATTATTTATTTTTATGTATTCGCCGTAATAATATTATTCGCCAAGTAATAAGAAAAACAACGTTAAAAAAACGAACTTTTGTATCAACCTTATATCATTTTCTCATAATATTACACTGTATTAAATACATTTATTTCTTAAAGACAAATATTAATTGGTTTGAAGAATAGTATTTAATATAAGTTGGGAAGGAGATTTAAAAGTTTTATAACCAGAGATTTCCCCGGGGGTAACCTTAGTAATTTCACTAATATTTTTTTACCGAATACATTTTCAAATAGTTTTTTAAGCACTAAGTGTAATAAATATTTTGCTTTGATACTGTGGGCGGCATGAAATTCTAGGCGGAGTCAGAAAACAAATTATTTATCGTAAAATCAACTTTTAATTACATTTAAATAATACAAATTATCAGGAGGGGTTAAATTGTTGTATACTACATGTTGATGTTTTTTTTTTTTTTGTGTGTGTTGGTCAAATATCATTTCTATATTATAAAACGTTAGATATATGTGTTTGAAAGATTATAGATAAATTTTATATATGTGGCGACCGCACTTTGCTTCAGTGAACTGTGATAAAGCTTCAAAACACATACGGGCAGAAGCTTGACGAGCACGTGTTGGGAGAACACTTCACTACGCATGCGCGGGCGTCATCCAGAACTTTCTAGCGGCTGGCTTCTTCCGACACTGGATCTGGCTACTCAGCGGTAAACAACAAGGCTAAAAGCCGACGGCTGTTATTTCAACCGTTGTTTCTTTTCTCTTTATAATTTATTGCTTTAAATAAATTAATTTTAATTATAATTTTATCAGCAGCCTTTCCACAAGCCACACCAGCACTTCGCGACTACACCCATCGCTGAGCAACCCATCGTGTCCCTGCAAGCTAACAAGATGGTCGCCACCCATTACATCCGGACAACATTTGAAAAGGACAGGTGCCTCCCTCAAGCCCCCAAGACCAGATCCCAACCCAACAAGGCACCCTACCAAGAGTTCCCTCTACGACTACATAGTATATTTAAGGATCCTACTGGAGGGGGAGTAGTGTGGCGGCCGCACTTTGCTTCAGCGAACTGGGATAAAGCTTCAAAACACATACGGGCAGAAGCTTGGCGAGCACGTGTTGGGAGAACACTTCACTACGCATGCGCCGGCGTCATCCAGAACTTTCTAGCGGCTGGCTTCTTCCGACACTGGATCTGGCTACTCAGCGGTAAACAACAAGGCTAAAAGCCGACGGCCGTTATTTCAACCGTTGTTTCTTTTCTCTTTATAATTTCTTGCTTTAAATAAATTAATTTTAATTATATTTTATCAGCAGCCTTTCCACAAGCCACACCAGCACTTCACGCAACAACCATCCTACATATATATTATATGATTTATGATTATATTTAGAATGATAAATAATTATTTTATTATATTATTATGACAACAATTAATATGATATTAATGTTAATTTATATAATTTTAATAAAGTATATTTTATGAGTATTATATATTTATAAGATGAATATTTTAATTAAATATTTGAATTAAATAGTTATTAAACAAATTAAAACTTATAATGTAAATCTAAAAAGTTAATATTTGGGAGCCGCTACAATATACTATTACAATCAATATTGAATAAGATTTAAAAATATAGGGATAATTATTCATTAAAATGAATTATAGGTTTAATTATATATATTAGATAATAAAAAGGCATATATTGGATTTAATAAAAGATTTAAAATTTTAAAGATTTAAAATCCAATATAGGCCTTTTAATTATCTAATGATTTAAATATGAATTGCACTATTTACAAACTTATTTATATATATATAATCGTCGAAGGCTTTTCTTGATTTATCAATAAATTGGATTGGCCAAATATCAGGGAACATGCTGAATCAACGAGTAGTTGATTTCTGTTCCACTAGATGGCGCTCTGCCATCTAAAAAGCACATGTACTTGTGGTCAAGATATGCCTTCTTTGTTGTTAATATGAACAGCTGACCATTTAATTTTTTCTATTATTTTTCATATGTATATTTGTAAACAGAACATATTCCATGAATATATATTTAATTAAAAAGGCTTAATTGTATAAAATAATAATATACTTACCAATATATGCCTTGTTAAAAAATAGTACAAATGTGATATTGTACTGGGATAAGGTGTATAAATTTTGAAAAAAAAAACATCTCCTTATCGTGTAACTGAAAGTTGCTGATGGCTTGCGCCATCTATCGGAATATATATCAACTATTCTCGTTGATTTTTAATTATTCCAGAATTGGCCAAATACCCATTCTTGATTAATCAAGAATGGGTAGATCTTTTCAATTAAAGATATATTTATGGATTGCGCTATTTTCAAAAAATGTGTTACTAAACTCATCGACAAAATATAAGAAAAGATGGAAATTTTGCTGGAAGGATATTGATCCAAAGAGACAAGGGTCGCCTCTCCCGTCAAAATAGACGTCAAAAATAGATGCCATCTATTGACCGTCGCTGCAAACTAACGGCCTCGGGTCGGTGACATAGCCACAACAACAGCTTTGGCCATCATGGTTGGCGTTCAGCCAACTGAAATATTGGTTGAAAAATTATATTTTGATCCAATATATGCCTTTTTAATTATATATATATATATAATGTATATTTAGAAAATATGATTCTGATTTAGAGAAAGAATTAAATCAATTTAAGAGGGAAAATATAATATTTGTTGATAAAAAGCTATATAATGTGTTATATCAATTTACCACTCTAAAAAGATATACCATTAGATATTGTCAGAGTATATATAAACTGCTTTTTCCTACTTTACAAATTAAATGACATGTCATCATAGAGATGATAAGTCAGCATTTTATTTGTAAATAGTTTGATTCACGGTGGTTTTGAGCCATCTGGAAAATTGAGTAAACACCTTCCTTGTTAAAATAAAGTTGTTTTATCATTACTTACAATGAGGGTAAATGAAGTATTCTGTGACATTTATGTATACTTTACTTCTCCAGTCTAACGGTAATAGGATGTTGTCAAAATATCATTCATTATGATATATTAGATATTTTTTCTAATACAAGTGCTCACTTTCGGCTCTTTTTCCCTTAAGGCATCCCAAAATAGTTCTGCCCTGGCTTTTGCAATGTGCAATTCGTTACTAATCATGGAAACTTTGGAGATTTTCTGTTTCGAATAGGAGCTATAGACGATCCAGGATGTTTATGTGGAGAGCGAAGGCAGGATTCCAGTCATCTGCTTATTGAGTGTCTTCCAGAACTACAGAAATCGGGAAGACATTGAATACAATGATCTCTTTATGTTTATAAACAGTAAGATATATATAAAGCTATACAACCAGTTTAACCGCATAAGTTTCTTTTTATTTATGAAAAATCATTTTTAATTTCAAAGAGAAATAATTTAATATTTCTAACTTTTGGATGACGTATGAAAAGGTTGAATATATGAAGAGTGATGGTCTATATATGAATGGAGGGTGAAAAATATGAAGAGTAATGGCGAACGGAAAAATAAAAGTGTCCAGGAGCGGGAATCGAACCCAAAACCTTCTGCCCACCGGGCAGGTGCCATGTCCACTAGGCTATCCTGGACGATATTTCTCCATTCGTAACTAATATTTAAACTGACTAATAATACTTTTAGTAAGTTTAAATATTAGTTACGAACGGAGAAATATCGTCCAGTATAGCCTAGTGGACATGGCACCTGCCCGGTGGGCAGAAGGTTGTAGGTTCGATTCCCGCTCCTGGACACTTTTATTTTTCCGTTCGCCATTACTCTTCATATTTTCACCCTCCATTCATATATAGACCATCACTCTTCATATATTCAACCTTTTCATACGTCATCCAAAAGTTAGAAATATTAAATTATTTCTCTTTGAAATTAAAAATGATTTTTCATAAATAAAAAGAAACTTATGCGGTTAAACTGGTTGTATAGCTTTATAATTATACGCCGCAGTCATTTATAAGTATTATTAGTAAGATTCATATAGAAATTTATGAGAATTTGTTAATAAATCTATGATTTTCTATTATGGTTAAAAAAACCTTAATTTCTAACTATGTATATATATATTTCATTGGTTATTTTGTTGTTGTTATTTTCTTAGTTTTAATTGTTTCTGTGAAATAGTTCTATGTTTTTTGGTGTTATTGTTTGACGCAAGAATCCTTTTGGGGATATCGCGTCTGATTTTATAATAAATGAATAAATAAATATAGTTCTATGACATGGCAAATATCGCACCAAGCGCCGTGCTTTTATTGAATTGTGTAGCAGCCAATGAGAAGGATGAATTACCACCACCAAATTAACTGCAATTTAAATGTTAATTGACTTCCCACACTGGCGGGTTATAATTAATTTAGAGTCAAAGTTGAAAAAAATATTTAAATAATTTTCAAGAACAAGTTGTAAAGAAAAACGGAATGTGCTCATTACCTTTGACTGGAAGTTGATTAGATTTGGTGGATGGCGTGGAATTTGGTAACTCATTATCCTATATAAATACTATATATTGAAATTATGTTAGTTTTCTGTGCTCTCAATATATTTTTATAATACTATAATTAAAAAGGCATATATTAGATCAAAATATATAATATATTTACCAATATATTTAAGACTTAATTATACACTGCGTAACATTGAAAATGGAACACCAAGAAATAGTGGCCAGAAAGTGATGAAACTCGGCAGACAGAGAGAGACAGGGACGAACAATAAGTGATCTTTATTTCAAAATGATAGTCATAATACAGAGCGAGAACGGCGTCGGCTTAGTAGCAAGTAGGACCACCGCGGACGGCGATGCACGCAGCAACACGCCTAGGTAGAGAGTCAATCAGAGTACGGATGGCGTCCTGAGGGATGGCTCTCCATTCCCTCTCAACCATTTGCCACAGTTCGTCTTCTGAACGCGGCTGTGGCAAGGCATGCAAACGGCGTCCAATGATGTCCCAGACGTGCTCGATTGGTGAGAGATCAGGAGAGTACGGTGGCCGGGGAAGCATCTGTACATCTTGCAGAGCTTGTTGGCTAATGCGAGCAGTGTGCGGTCGGGCGTTATCCTGCTGATAAAGGGCATTGGGTACCCCCTGAAGGTAGGGGAGTGTCACCGGTCGCAGCACATCATCAACGTATCGTTGGGCCGTCATAGTGCCCTGAATACGAAGTAAAGGTGACCTGGAATCATACGCGATTGCGCCCCAAACCATGATTCCACGTTGTCGCACGGTGGGGCGTTCCACAATTGCTGCCGGATTGTACCTTTCTCCACGTCGACGCCACACGCGTACACGGCGACTATAACTGGACAAGCAGAAACGCGACTCATCTGAGAACACGACCCTGTGCCATTCCGTCATCCACGTCGATCTAGCCCGGCACCATTCCAAACGTTGGCGCCTATTCGGTGGAGTCAATGGCAGTCTTCTTAGCGGACGGCATGAGTGCAAGCCATTAGCAACCAATCGACGGGAAATGGTTCTGGTCGAGATGGAATGATCTAGGGTGTCTTGCACATGTTGCAGGATGGCGTTACAAGTGGCTTGTGGGGCCGCCACTGCTTGTCGAAGGATACGCCGATCCACACTTGCTGACGTCACTCTGGTTGCACCGACATTCCTATAAATTGCCACATTTCCTTGTTCCAACCATCTTCTCCACAGTCGGTGCACCGTGGACGCACCAAGGTGTGTATCAGCTGCGATTTGACGTATGGACCAACCTGCCCTTTTCAGTCCGATCACCATGCCCCTCGTAAAAGCGTCTGTCTGCTTGAACTGCCTCCGTTTACGATGACCTGGCATTCTCTGTTATTACACGTGTCTTTTGACACAAGAACAAAATTTCTACAATGATTTTCCTTGAAGAAATAACGACACGAATACTGTCCTTTCTGCAAGTTTCTTCCCTTATATCTTACTCCATGTGCGCACGAGAGCTGCGCATTTTACATCATTTGCATAACTCGGTTAGGCACGTCTACCCTGAAATTTGCATAATTTTCTGGCCACTATTTCTTGGTGTTCCATTTTCAATGTCACGCAGTGTATATATGTTATAAAAAAAGATTTTCTGCCGTTGATTTTGGAATATTATTTAGATATATTATTACTTTCTGATTGATACATGAATATTATTATTATATTTATGGTTTTATTGAGTACATCGGTATTAAATGGTATTGTATTCAGTCGTGGAAAAACTTGAAAATATAAATAAAAATAGTTAAGATCACACACAGAAATAGTTTCAATTAAGCTTAAGGAACATAAATACATAATTCGATAAAGTACTACCTGACTTAAGGCGAATAGAATAAAAAAAAAAAGATTATTTACATATCTACAAAAGGTTTTGAGCTGGCCAACGGCAAACAACAACAATAGGTTTATATAGGGAAAGCGGCGACCTCTGGTGGTCGTCTTAACAGAGTAGTTTATTCTAGAAATGATAATTTTAAATTAGATAATTTTCATATATACCAATATATAGACTTAATTCCATTGACGTTATGTAGAGCTGAGTTTTTTGTTTACACACATTAATATGTTATAACCCTTGAAAAAAGTTGGCGTTCAGCCAACTGAAATATTGGGGAATTAATTCTATATTTTGATTCGATATATGACTTTATAATTATAGATCGAATGGATTGTTATATTTTCAAAATTATTCTATATATTCAAAAGGTATAGGGCTCATGTCCCGTCAAAATAAACGTCAAAACTAGACACCATCTATTGAACGTCACCGCAAACTTGCAACCACGATAAACTAGATGGACACTTTTCAGTTTGCCAAAGCTGGTGCTGTGGCTTTGTCACCGACCCGAGGCCGCTAGTTTGAGGCGAGGGTCAATAGATGGCGTCAAGTTTTGACGTTTAATTTGACCGGATAGGATCCCTATGCTTTTTTTTTTTCAGATCACTTTTCTTACGGCAAATTTTCCATCAAATACGATATATATGGGCTTAATATGATACCTCTATTAAAATATATTCCAAGTCAAGTATATGTAAATTAAATAGCACGAATTTACAAATTAAAATGGCATAAGCCATTATGAAAAGAAGGAAATAAACATTTAGAAATTATGTAAGAGTCATCCGATAGAAATGTGGAGTAAACACGAAGAATCGAAGATTCCGCAATGGATTAACTAAAAGGAAAAACTTTTATTGGATTAAACCACGAGGTTCAAGAGTTCTTCAAATAGAACCGCTAGAAAAGGGGAAAATAATTTTTCTTTTTCTATATAAACTTTCTTGGACCATTAAATCTACCTCACTTAATAAGTTCATTTTTGTCTTTTCGATTAAGTGAAACTATATATATTGCGACTAATCTTTGCTTCAGCGAGGGCGAACTGGAAGTACGTATCTCTACGTATACGCGACTGTGCAGATTACACATCACTACATATACGAGGCCGTACAGTAGTGTGGCGACCGCTCTACGCCTCGGTCAGCGTTAACTGTGAGACTACCTCACTACGTATACGCGGTAGGCATTCAAGATTTTTTAGATGTACCAAGTACCATCTTGGATGGTTGTGCTTCCATGTTTGTGAAATTTTGCCCTTTCCAATTTTAGACTCTCCTCGCTGGATCATCCACACGCCCGGAGACAAGTCGCCACGTCTTCTCCTTGCCGCTGATGTCACCAGACTCTGTCCTCTCCCACACAGGAATGCTGTTTTTAGCGCCTGCCACATGGCAATGGGGGCCGCTAGAGTCCACCCCTCTTTCCCCAACTTTACTCTAGTATCTTGGCCTTGTAATCCATGTACACAATATATATATATATATAAGGAAGGTGTAAAAAGGCTAATTTTACTCTCTTCCATTAAAACTATTAATAAAAAGCATAAATAACAGGTAGATATATTAAAAAAGAAGTTTGTAATATGTATCGTTTCAAAAGCTGATTCAAATTGGTTTAAAAGCTAATTTTTACACATTTTTGTGATAGAAAAATGAAAATCAGATCTGGAAGAAATTAAATCCCATAATATAGAAATAGCAAAATATCAGACTAACTTGCTGTTCAAGTTGCTAAGTTCAGATCACAAATGTGATACTAAAATATCGCTGGTTATGTTATTTGGTAATAATAATGTATTCTTACAATAATACTGAATATTAGAAATATTCTAAGAACATGTCAAGAGCACCGGCACTTCAGAGCACTATTGATTCTTCACCTTAATAACGAAAAAAAAAAGAAAGTATATCATTGAGAATATAATTTCACACTAATGAGCTTTGAACACTTTGAATAATTTGAGGTAAAAGGCGATCCATCAATTAAGTTTATTATAAAATAAATAAAGTTTCCACGGTTAAGTTTCTTGTTCAAATTTTTATTTTCAAGTTTTCGGACTTGTCATTCCTTCAACAGGAGTATCACGATAAAAAAAAATTGATGATATATACTATTTTTTATAGTTTATATAAAATTTTTGACAAATGACAAAGTTGTTTTCATGTTATATACAAGAATTTGTAAATTAAGTTTACTGTGCAATAAATTGATAAAGAGGAAGCAATCTCTCGAAATATTTTGAGAAAAAAATGTTTTTATTTTCTTTACAGATGCAGGTACGTGCTTTTAAATAAACTTTGAATAATGTTAATTAATTAAGAACTTAATAACATGATATAATAATTCACAGAATTATTATGATGCTATATAATGAAATAAGAAAATAAAGCATTAAAAAACAAATATATTTCTTCTACATGTAAAAAAAAAAAAACTTCTTGCAGTGTTTAACATTGATGAGCCAAGCTTTCCTAATATTTTTCATCGCAGTAAGGATACTAAGGGTATGTTTACGCGAATAAAATAAAAAAAAATTCAAATATCTTCTAAAACATAATTTTAAGAATGACAGCTTGATTTAAATCATTTTTCTTTGATAACGATAAATTATAAAAACGTGTTAAATCATATGTCTTTATATTTTATATAATTTTGTGAGAACTCCATTTATTGTTAATTAATCATTAAAAGATTAATTTTTACCAAATTATTATATTCTATACAATCCAATAATTGTTATTTCAATATATTGTAATATAGATAATTCCCTCCTCACTGTATGACAAGATATCCGAGAGGCAGAGATCCCAGAGTGAAGTTGTGGAAAGGTGGATGGAGTCCAGCCGTGGGAGGATGGCCCACGTGTGTGGGGGAGGACAGACGCCACGACGACATTCCAATGTGGGGGAGTAGGACAGTCGCAGAGATAATGGCGGTGACAACAGACGTGGCAAGTTGGCTACAGGAAGTGGGCTCCGGGCGTGTGTCCGTAAGGACTGACTGGGAAGACGGTGACGAGGAGAAACCCTCTGGTGGCGGACAATGAAGGCAAGTCCATCTACAGTATATAGTTACTAATCTACTCTTAAAACTCTTATAATAAATATACCGTACTAAGCTGTATCCACAAAGAACCCACATTGTTTTCTTAGAAACCTTGAACGCAAACATCGATGGCTGAGAAGTGTCGTAACAATATATATAATGATCGCAGGCCATCCAAATCGTGGTCATGAAAAGTCTAAGCATTTTTTTTTTATCATTTGAGCTCTTATATATATTTACTTACTCACGATGACAATGAAAATTTCATTACTTCAATTAAAACGATGGCCCGTTGATGGAGAGAGAGAGAAAAAAAAGTTGTATAAATACTTTACCTATAAAGGATAACTTGTAATTATACTTGTATTATTATCATACTTGTATGTCAAAGGGTTAATTTCAAATATTAACTATATCTTACACATTTTATATAATTTTAAGGCTGTTTTAATTTAAGATATCTTGGGAAATTTCAATTGGAACACCCATACATGTTTATAATATTCAAACATTTCTTTACATTCAAAATGTGGTCACGTTTTTTTTTTTCTACATCTAAAATCAAAAATTTAATATTATAAAACCTTCTAATGAATATTATTCATTCGTTTTCAAATTTCTCTCTATAAATAAATCAGTAAATCAATATTTCCTTTGTGTGTTTCATTGTGTAAAATATTCTATAAGCTTATAGGGTATTAGAAAGAGTTTCTTATTTCATTTCGAACAAAAACAACTTTCCTTCCTTCACTTTAAATAAATTAGCAGGCAGAGAGATTAAAGGGGATTTGCGACGTCTGAAAAAGAACAAAAATAAAAAGTTAACAAGGATTTCTACTGATAAGATTTGATATATTTTTTGTTGCATTTTGTAATTAATTACTTTAAAGTGCTTCTCTCTTTGAATTAAAAAGTTTTGTTTGAGGCGAGAATTTTCTAGTTGATAAAAAAATGGTTCTTGTATTAAATACATTTAAATCTAAAAGATAGAGAGAGCTCAATCTATACTTTTTGTTTCGAAATAAAAGAACAATTTGTAATGAATGGTTTTGATATTTTTCTCGAATTTTACTCATAAAATATCATCTTGAAGATAGAGGTTGATTGGCCGGCATTCATATTTATTTTTAAATTAGACACTTCGACCAGTTAAAGCATTATTTACTCAACGTTTCAACAAAAGTTTTTTGTCTTCGTCAGAAGAAATAAAGGAAAAGAAAGAATTTGGCAAGGTATTGGAATTTTTAACAAATTCGTGAAACATTTTGAACGCCTTGCCAAATGTTTAATTTATATCTATTCCTCCTGAGGAATACTAAATATTTTTGTTGAAACGTTGAGAAAATAAAACATTAACTGGCGTTAGTGTCTAATTTATAAATAAATATAAGATACTAAGTGTGTTCATGGAATATATTAATATTAGAATATTCTATATACAGTTACGACGTCATGCGTCATCTCTGTCACCGTTTGCTTTTTTTTTTTTGGAATGGCGCTCTCCTATTGGTTGGCTACGATCACGTGGCTACGATGGCGCCGCCACTACGCGAGACACTTTGTTTTTCACTTTGCCCCCCCAACTCGCTTTTTGGTTTTTGTAACTATTGTGTTGGAAAGGGTCGCTCCTTAAATAAATGCATATATTAGTTAATAACTAAATGGAATCCTCTCTTTCTTTTTCCCAGTAAGAGACGCCTACGGAAGCCAACAGTACATAGACAGATAAAGCACATAGGCTATAGTTATTAACTAATATATGCATTTATTTAAGGCGCCAATTTATAATTGTAACAAATAGTATTTGAATCAAAACATTCAATCGGGTAAAACACGGGCGTTGCCCGGGTCATTCGGCTAGTTACATATAAGATTGGGAATAGTTTTATCAAAATGTTCCCTAATAAAATATTATAATATTATATACAAACTTTAAATTATAGATATTTGGAGTATATTTATACTCTCTCTCTTTTTGTGATTAATTTAACCTTATAAAATCATAGTATGTGTTAGGGATTATTTTATTATTTTGATTGTTACTCTGTATATTTGTATTTGACCATGAGTGCCTGGTCACGTGTGTATGAATTTATTGTATAAATAGTGTGTTTGAGAATAAAGTGTGTGTTGAATTGGAGCCTTGTGAGACTCGTGCTTTCACGAAGTAGTTTAGATCGGAAGACCCGCTTCATTTAGAAAAGGACCTTGGCGCTTACTAGACCTCTAGGTAGAAAAGTAAAACAAAGGAGAACCAGCCAAAGAAAAGATTGCGAACATTTTGGTCCCTCTAAATCCGGATCTGGCTAGGTTAAAGTTTAAGAAGCTTAAAGAAGTTTAAGAAACCTAAGGAGGTTAGGGAAGTTTAAGGGTTTAAAGAAGATTAAGAAGATAAAAGTTAAAAATCGTAAATTCAATTTGTCAATATTAAGATAATCAAGAAAAGAAGGCTTATGTAAATTTAAGCAAGAGTAGAAAAAAGAAGAATTTATGCAAATAAAGTTTTGCAAAAAAAAGTTTTTTGGAAATTGAATTAAAAAAGGATAGGTCGAGGTATAGTGCGTTAAGCAAAAAGGTCAAGTTAAGAACAAAAGCAAGTCTAAGCCATGAAGCGGGCATTAAGAAGTAGAGCCGTTAAAAGAACGACTATTTCCAAGTTGATCAAAAGGGCAGAAGCGGAGTTGGATGAAGAAACTCCTTATGAGGATGTGATAAGAACGAGCTATACACTCATCGAAATGAGGATAGCAGATCTTCGGAATGAAGATAGGTTGATCTGGAAGTTGATGCTGGAAGACAAGGAAATTGATTACAGGGAACTAGAGGAGGAGAAGAACACAGTGATCCATTATTATCAGAAGTGGAAAGATCTTGAGATTGAAATAAATCACTTCCTCAGCTCTCTGATGAAGGATACGGAAGCCCTCCATGGTGCTAGTTCAAAAAAGGGCTCGCTGCCTGGAACAAGAGTTTGCCGATTGCCCAACTTGGATTTGAAGATCTGCGATGGAAGCAGTTTAGAAGTCGGGATTAGTGATAAGCCAAGGGTTGTAGGAGTTACCTTGATGAAAGCAGTTGATCCAGCTTCTATTAAGGAAGATGCTGGGATTGTGGTATCATCCGAGCAAATGGTAGAAGAGACATCCAAGCAGATTGCCGTTGAAGAAAGTAAAAAGGCTCAACTTGTAAAAGGGCATTTTGCTGAAGAAAGTGAAAAGGCTCAAGTCAAGAAGAAGTCTGTTGTAGAAGTTGACGAAAGTCATAGGGCTGATGTCGAGAAAGAATCCGTTGAAGCAGATGAAGAGAAAGGGCTGGATGTGGAACAAGGAATGGATTCAAAGAACAATAAAGAAGTGGAGCTGCTATATGCAGAACAAGGTACTGATTCAAAGATAGCAGAAAAGCTATATGCAGAACAAGGTACTGATTCAAAGATAGCAGAAAAGCTAGATGCAGAACAAGGTACCGATTCAAAGGTAGCAGAAAAGCTAGATGCAGAACAAGGTACCGATTCAAAGGTAGCAGAAAAGTTAGATGCAGAACAAGGTACCGATTCAAAGGTGGCGGAAAGGCAAGACGCAGAATTGGAGAATGGGAAAGACTCAGAAGCTGAAACCAAGGACAATGAAGTAGGGGATTCTGAGACCGCTGTTAAAGGTTATGAATCGGTGAGCAATTCTAAAGCAGTAGCTGACGGCGATGATCAAGTGGAGATTTCAGATGGTAAAGCTGAGTCCATTGATGATATTGAGGAAAGAGTTGTCCGAGTTCCAGCATCGAGGAAATTGGTGGAAGCAGGACAGACTGGAGATGTCGAATTTAAAGTAAAGGGATGCTATTTTCCCGATCGCCCTGTATTTGGGTGTGAATCCAAGGCTGCGCCTATACGGCTAGTATTTGACGACGCTTCCTGTCGAGGAAACTGCGGACTCGCCTTGAGGCAGTATTTGAGGAGGAGACCTAGTCTGTTGAGAAGAATCCCTGAGATAGGGATAAAAATTCGGAAGAATAAGTTCGGGGTTGTGGCCGACCTGAAAAGATATTTTCGGATGATCGCCATTAAGGAAAGTGATTGGGACTGCCTTAGATTTCTTTGGAAGAAAAAGATGGACAACTGATGGTGCAATGATGCAAAGGTTGGAGAAAGTGAGGCGCTTTCTAGACAGGGTTGTACCATCCAGATCACCTATGTGAAGAGAGAACCAATGGAAAAAGGTTCAATTGGCAAATATCTTCCAAACAATAAGATGCAACTTGTATCGAAGGAAACTGTTTCTGGAGCTGTTATAACGCCAATGTTATACTCCGGCCAGTTCTCCAAAGGAGCAAGTGCCTACTCCAGCGAAAGGTCTTAATTTAGGAGACAAGTCTCCAGAAAAGTCTGGTAAAGGTGCTAAACTGGAAAGGATTGCGAGTCCTGTGGATCATTGGACTATTATATTTGAGTGGTTTGAGATCTCTAGAGAGGATTTTCGAGTCCTATGACTGCTCTAGGCCTGCAGACGATACCTCTAGGCCTTCAGACGATACCTCTAAGCCTGCAGACGATGCCTTAGCATCAGATCCTGATTCTTCAAGAGGTAAAGCTCAAGGTTCTCAAGAGGTTCCAGAAATTGCAGTAGAGGATTCTGACGAAAGGTCTGCAATTGAAGATTCTCAACCTTCAGGGCCTCTTGATGTGGAGGGTTCTGGAGTGGGGGCTTCAAGCGATGTAGAGGTAAGAGCTCAAACAAAGAGCCCTAAAGCCATATCTTCCAAAATACTTTACATGAAGAAAGAAGAATCCAGCATAGACTTGGAAGAGGAAGACATTGGAAGAAACGAACCCTCTCCGGCCTCAATCACCTTCAAAGCCCTAGAGACCACAGATTCTAAAGAAGTTGATCTGACGATTTTGGGCAGCTTTGCGAGAGAACATTGCGCAAAAAGGATTGCATTTGAACAGTCCAATGTTATAAGGACATTGGGTTTGGGATGGATCCAAAGTGAAGACTGTTTCTTATGTGAAGTTCAGTCGTTGGAAAGGACATCGGCGACTACCACGAGCGAAATGCTTTCCTTCATCGCCAAGTTAGAAGATCCCTTAAGATGGTTGGCACCTGTCCTTGTAACAGGAAAAATAATGGTTCAACGGTTGTGGATGACAGAATTACATTGGGATGATTCGATGGATGAATCATTGATTGAAACATGGACTACTTTAGGAAGGGAATTGAATTTAATAGGAAGATTGAGAATACCCCGATGGTTGGGTCTCGGAGGGAATACCCAGGGAGTGCAGTTGCATGGATTCGGTGATAACTCCGAAGACGCCTATGCGGCAGCTGTTTACATGAGAATTCCCACTGATGATGGAGTCAGTGTAGAACTGTTGGCATCAAAGACTAAGTTGGCAACCAGCGGAAGATGTCAATTCCACGCTTAGAATTGTGCGCAGCTCTACTGCTGACCAGACTAGTGAAATATATAATGGAAGAGTTGGATATCAAAATGGAGAGTGATACCTGTTGGTCCGATTCTATCATGGTCTTGAGTTGGTTAAGAGCTATGTCTGGAGATCTCCCCACTTTCATCGGCGATCGTGTCGCGGAGATTCAGAGTTGTCCACAGGCTAGGGAGTGGCGCTATGTTCCCACAGGAGATAATCCAGCGGATATTGCCAGGCGAGGAATTCTGAGGTCCGAGCTGAGGCAGTCTTCCATCTGGCGGACAGGACCTGCCTGGTTGTCAGCGGAATCCACAGAATGGCCTAGAATGCCTCCTGTGTTTGAGCACCAAGTTCAAATTGAGCTCCTGAGTGTTCATGCCATCAGTGAAACACCTTTCTTGGTGGCTATCGGAGAGATAAGCTCAACCTTTGATGGATATATCAGGAAAGGTGACCTGGATATTGCGTTTTCGCCATAACTGCCGCTACAGCGCGGAGCGATATCAGTCGCACATAACCACAGCTGAACTGAGGAGTGCTCATCGGAGAATACTTCAATCAATTCAGTTCTAGCATTTTAGGAAGAGCTAAGACGTTTGACCACTTTAGGATCAGTGAAACGCACAGGCAAGATTTATGGTTTAGCACCGTTCCTCGACGATCAAGGAATCCTTGGAGTCGGCGGTAAATTGAAATGGGCTCCAGCTATGACATATGAACAAAAACATCCTGCGCTATTACCTTCATCAGGAAAGGTGGCTCAGATGATTGATCAAGCAGTTCATATGCGGAATAAGCACGGAAGTGTGCACCTGATGCTGTCCACATTGGGACAGAAGTATTGGATGCTGAGAGCAAAGATCAGGTGAATAGAAGCATTCGAGAGTGCGTGACATGTTGTCGATACAATCGCGTCACTCCAGGCCAGCTAATGAGCGATTTACCCAAGGAGAGATTAACACCGGGTAAACCCTTCTCAATAAGTGGTGTATATTGTGCTGGACCTGTGAACCTTCGAATGTCCAAGGGTAGAGGTCGAAAGACGAAAAAGGCTACATCTGTCTATTTGTGTGCTATGTGACCCGAGCCGTACATCTTGAATTAGTCACAGATGCCTCTACACCCACCTTCATGTCGGCCTTTGAGCGATATGTAGCGCGAAGAGAGCACTACACTCGGCTATATAGTGATCAGGAACAAATTTTGTAGGAGCTGCACGACAGTTGCGTTCGCGTTTCTATCTGGCTCAACATCAGACCAAAGAACTGGCTGACGTGTTAGCTATTGATGGAACTAAGTGGAAGACCATCTCTCCCAATTTCGACATCAATACGTTCGTATTGATAAAAGAGGAAGGAATGCCCCCTGCAAGGTGGCTTATGAGCAGAGTGGTGGAGACACATCTCGGGGAGGACGGCCTGGTGCGGGTTGTTTCCGTGCGGACACCAGTTGGAGTGCTCCGAAGACCCTTGGTGAGGCTGGTGCTGCTTCCGGTGGCCCTTCCGGAACTTGATGTACCCATCAACTCGGGGAGGAATGTTAGGGATTATTTTATTATTTTGATTGTTACTCTGTATATTTGTATTTGACCATGAGTGCCTGGTCACGTGTGTATGAATTTATTGTATAAATAGTGTGTTTGAGAATAAAGTGTGTGTTGAATTGGAGCCTTGTGAGACTCGTGCTTTCACGAAGTAGTTTAGATCGGAAGACCCGCTTCATTTAGAAAAGGACCTTGGCGCTTACTAGACCTCTAGGTAGAAGAGTAAAACAAAGGAGAACCAGCCAAAGAAAAGATTGCGAACAGTATGTTTTATATTTATATGGTTTTATTTTTAATTTATTTTATAATCACTATAAAACTTTTAACCAGCATAAAGGTAGACTCAGTTAAAACAGAACTCTCGACAAAAGTTCTTATTAATTCCATTAACATCTGTCACATTGAATACCTCAAATAGGAAATATATAGATGGCGGACTCCATATATAGGTTTTTAACTTCAAATTAAAGTTTTTTAATTTCAAATTAAAGTTTATTGTAATTATAGTTTTCTATCACCATATTCCCCCATGTTAAATCCTATAGAAAAGGTATTTTCAAAAATAAAATTGTCTGCACGAAATTTGCTGGTCGATCCACAAAATAATCAAAATTTGGTATAGATTATTAGAGAACCAGTGACCACTGTTACTTCTACTGATTGCAACAATAGTGACATGTCTAGGAAACTACCGCTGGCTGTAGCAGAACAACCGTTGCATTGAATGCTTTGTCCAAATTGCTTTATTTGACTTTTATTGATTCTTATTATTGTTAGTATTAATTTTTTATTGTAAATATTCAATATTACATTGATACATTATATATATATATGTAGTAATCCCGATGTGGAATGTACTGGGCAGTCGTGGTAGTGGGTGCGTGATGGGATTCCCGCACTGGGACAGCAAGAGACAGAGGCATGTCTAGATGGTAACTCCAAGAAGGTAGAGGTAGACCGGACGAAGGCAGTCGAACCACGGGCGTCACGGATGCCTACATCGCGGATAGGGGTGAGATACCCGACCCTATGACGGCGTCGCTCTGAAAAACTAATTTTTGTCCCATCTTGGGGGGCTTTTATATGAGACGCCCGCAAATGTTAGCGAGTTCTGATTGGCTCCCATAATCACGCCACCTGTCAGGCGCCGGGTTGTTTATCACGTCTGGCCACCTGTTGACGGGGTGATTGAACTCATTATCTACACCTGTTCGTCTGGGTTATTGCGTCGTCTGGTCTACCTCGTCCTCTTTGTTTATTTGTCACTTTGTTACAAGGTCGATACATATTTTTATATAGAGATGGGGTTATAATAAATATCAGAAGAAGGTTGTGAACTATCTCAACTCAGAATATACTACATATATATATATTTATATTAGATAGTAAAAAGGCCTATATTGGATTGAATAAAAGATTATATATATATTGTTAATGTTATAATCCCTTCGGTATTATCAACATATATAGTCACGACCGTCTTTTCACCGTCAATTCCTCAATTCCTCATGTCACGGATGCGCGCGCATCATCATTAGTATAATATAAAAAGCCAACAATGAAGAATGAATGTAAGATAAAAAGCCAACAATGAAGAGTAAATATGATATAAAAAGCCATCAATGAAGAATGAATGTAAGATAAAAAGCCAACAATAAAGAGTAAATGTAATATAAAAAGCCAACAATAAAGAATAAATGTAAGATAAAAAGCCAACAATGAAGAGTAAATATAATATAAAAAGCCAACAATGAAGAATGAATGTAAGATAAAAAGTCAACAATGAAGAGTAAATATGATATAAAAAGCCAACAATGAAGAATGAATGTAAGATAAAAAGCCAACAATAAAGAGTAAATGTAATATAAAAAGCCAACAATGAAGAATAAATGTAAGATAAAAAGCCAACAATGAAGAGTAAATATAATATAAAAAGCCAACAATGAAGAATAAATGTAAGATAAAAAGCCAACAATGAAGAGTAAATATAATATAAAAAGCCAACAATGAAGAATGAATGTAAGATAAAAAGCCAACAATGAAGAGTAAATATGATATAAAAAGCCAACAATGAAGAATGAATGTTAGATAAAAAGCCAACAATGAAGAGTGAATGTAATATAAAAAGCCAACCTTGAAGAATGAATGTAAGATAAAAAGCCAACAATGAAGAGTAAATGTAATATAAAAAGCCAACAGAGTGAATGTAAGATAAAAACCCAACAATGAAGAGTGAATGTAATATAAAAAGCCAACCTTGAAGAATGAATGTAAGATAAAAAGCCAACAATGAAGAGTAAATGTAATATAAAAAGCCAACAATGAAGAATAAATGTAAGATAAAAAGCCAAAAATGAAGAGTGAATGTAAGATAAAAAGACAACAATGAATAGTAAATGTAATATAAAAAGCCAACAATGAAGAATGTATGTAAGATAAAAAGCCAACAATGAAGAGTAAATATAATATAAAAAGCCAACAATGAAGAGTGAATGTAAGATAAAAAGCCAACAATGAAGAGTAAATGTAATATAAAAAGCCAACAGAGTGAATGTAAGATAAAAACCCAACAATGAAGAGTGACTGTAATATAAAAAGCCAACCTTGAAGAATGAATGTAAGATAAAAAGCCAACAATGAAGAGTAAATATGATATAAAAAGCCAACAATGAAGAGTGAATGTAAGATAAAAAGCCAACAATGAAGAGTAAATGTAATATAAAAAGCCAACAGAGTGAATGTAAGATAAAAAGCCAACAATGAAGAGTAAATATAATATAAAAAGCCAACAATGAAGAGTAAATCTCTATATATATAAAAATGAATGTTTGTCTGTTTGTATGTTTGTGTGTATGTCCGGTATACAAATTCGCAGTAGTTCACTAATTCAAACCAAAATTTCCATACATAGGTAAAATATACGGGGGAAGACGATAGGCTATTTAAAAATATATATAAATCAATTATTAAAACTATATATTTTCAGTCAGAAAATGATGATGACGATATTGCTGTATCATGTTTGATTATCAGATACAAAATAATATCGGGAAAAATTCCAAAAAGCAGAGACCACGGGTGAAACCAGTTCATTATTTTGTACGCAGGAACAAAATTCTAACAGAAAAACATTCATTCGAGCAGAAAACAAAAGCCAGATCATCTTTCTATAAAAATATCGCTTCTCAGACACAAAGTTTGCAGCGGGACGTTTCACAAGTGTGACATCCACGGCGCCAATTTATAATTGTAACGAATAGTATTTGAATAAAAACATTTAATCGGGTAAAACCCGGGCGTTGCCCGGGTCATTCGTCATTAATATATAGTCACGACCGTCTTTCCTCAATTCCTCATCGCTGTCACGGATGCGCGCGCATCATCATTATGATCATTATCTTCTATAGAAGCTTCTATCTTTATAATTATGTATATTTACAAAAAGTCAATTCGCTCGCGCCTCTAGCGGTGAAAATGAGGGGTAATACCAGCTGACCTAATGTACATATAAATTTTGGAGCGGGACGTTTCACAAGAGTGACATCCACGGCTCCAATTTATAATTGTAACAAATAGTATTTGAATAAAAACATTCAATCGGGTAAAACCCGGGCGTTGCCCGGGCCATTCGTCTAGTAATATTATAAATAAAAGACAAGGGAAAAATTTCCTTCTATATATTGTTGCACCAGGTTGCGGCTTTGCAGAATCTTCAACCTTGATTCTCTCCTGTGCCGGGTCTTGCATCTTACCAGAGCGTGTTTCAACCATTCTACAAATTTATATAAGGTAATAATGAGATAATTCTACTTTGAGTAGCCTCCAGAATAATTTATTTATTTTATTATTATTATTATTTAGGTAACCCAGGTTCCTGGAGCGTACAGAAGTCGCCAACTACCCGGGATGTCCTTCTGACCTAAGTCTTCTTGGATTTATATACAATGCCAGTGGAAGTCCAATTAATGAGGTGTTGCCAGGCAGATTTCTTTCTTGGGAGATTTTCTAGGGATGCTGGACATATGTTGGTGATACCTAGGATAGTGGCTGTTTGGAAATATTGGTATTGGAAGGTTGGGCAAGTGAAGAGGAGGTGGTCTACGGTTTGGTCTTCATCTTGGTAGTGGGGGCAAGTTGGGTCTTCTTTCGATACCGTTGCAAGGTCTGCCTGAATGTAGCCATGGCCGGTCAAGATTGTTGTGGAGGTAGATCCATGCTTGATGTTTCGAAGCATTTGGAGGAGTAGTTTCGGGGTAGCAGCAAATCTTCGTAGATTTCTGGTGGAGTAATCTTGGATGTAGAGGTCTGTCCACATTTTGAGGGCTATCTGTTCTTTTTTACCGCGCGCGACGCTCTTTGGGAGGGTGGTAAAGGATAGTGGCAGATTAGAATGTGCTGCAGTCTTATAAAGGGTATTTACCTTTTAGTTCTCCAATAAAATTATTTACAAGAGGTATTTAAGGGAGAGAGAGTCAGAAGATAAAACAACTTATCCCAAGGTAAATATAATAATAATGAACCTCGTCAGCCACTGAGGCGTCCCGTTTTCCTTATTTTTCCGAAAAGAATCCGAGAACCCCTAACATCTGTGGTCCATTATATTCCATCGCATTGGAAATAAAAAAAAAATAACTTACTGATTATATATTCGAAATAGATCCTTATTATATAAATATGAAACTACTTTATATAACATCCTTATGAAAATATAACATAATAAATTCTATAACAAACCGGATCTTCCTTTACTTCGATCGATGCAAAAATTTCCAAAATTTCCATGTTCCATTATAAATTAATTACTTTAGAAATTTGGCTGGATATAAAATGGGATACCACTAGAAATAAAAAAAGCTTTTAAAAGTTTCCTTTTTGCCCCAGCAAATATTTTATCCATTTTCGAGCTTTAAAATGATTCTATTATAATGGAGGCAAATATGGATCAGGTTATAATTATCATTGAAAGTTGTGTCAAATCGTATTTAAATGTTTTAAAATCTGTGTATATAGCCTGGCAGAGGTGCCATATTGTACATAGTATCATGCATATATTTATAAATAGTGCAGACTGTGCACCTTTTCATGTATTGACAAGATGTCAAAAAAATATTTTACTTGTCAATTGTCTACATAGTCTGTGTATAAAGGGATATTAGCAAGGCTATTGACACAATTAGATTAGTTTTTTTTAATCAGGAATTGACCATAAAATAATTAGATATTGCATTTAATTTAATTTTTGTTTTCAAATCTGTTATTAATTGATTTATAATAATGTTCTGAACCGCTTGTAAGTACAGGCCTGATTGTTTTGTTCAATGTTGTTCTTTTTTATATTTCCAATATATATATATATGGAAAAAAAAAACAGTACAAATGTGATATTGAAAATATGAAGATAAGTGCCAGGAGAAAATGTTTTTTATTAAACGAATACACGAGCTTTCGGGCAGTCACGCCCTTCAACTGGTCAGGGATAAGGTGCATAAATTAAGAGAAAGGCATCTCCTTATCGTGCAACTGAAAGTTTCTGACCACGGACGCGTTTCGGGCTGTTGGTCCTCTTGGCGCAAGCCATCAGCAACTTTCAGTTGCACGATAAGGAAATGCCTTTTTCTTTATTTATGCACCTTATCCCAGTACAATATCACATTTGCACTATTTTTTCACATTGTGTCGCGGTCTCACGCAATTATGGCCTTAAATACCCGTTTCATTATTTTTCAGGATGCCTGAATGACCTGTTTTTTGGTCGTTAAGGTACAGCTTGCACCACGCTGATGAGGGCCAACAGCTCGAAACGCGTCCGTGGTTAGCTTTTCTTGATTAATCAAGAATAGGTATTTGACCATTTCTGGAATAATTAAAAATCAACGTTAACGATAAAAATCAACTATAAGCCTATGTCCAAAGTTTTCTTGAAAACTATTTCTAAGATTCCATCCTTCAGTGCTGCGTATATAAGCAAAATCGTCCAATACAGTATTAGAGCTCTGAGAAGCGGTCTGGTGGATTAAATTGGCGAAACCGCTGGGAGGGTTCACCACTGATGAGTCAAGCCCTTCCAATATATTTTTTTCATCGCAGTAAGGGCAGTAGAAGTTTGTTTTATGTATAAAAGAAACATTCGTGCTTTTAAATCCTTTCATTTTAAATCAACGAGAATAGTTGATATTTATTCCGATAGATGGCGCAAGCCATCAGCAACTTTCATTTGAACGATGAGGAGATGCCTTTTTCTTGATATATATTTGCCTTTTATATTTATAAAATTTTTTAATGTAATACTTATTGTAGGCTTCCTTTTTGTTTGAATGTTTACAGTGAAGCACCATATACAGGCGCAAAAAGCATATAAGTAAGTTTTATAAAAAAATATTTTTAACGCTTTTTTCTCTGTCTTTAAAAATATTCAAAATTCAAAATAGTCATATTATTTATTTTTATTTATTAATATATTGTTGAGCTAGGTCCTCTCATTGATTTATCATTGTATTAAAGAGAAGGGGGGGCAGTAAAAATTATTGGTGAAACCGCTGGGAGGGTTCACCACTAATGAGCCAAGCCCTCCCAATATATTTTTTTCGTCGTAGTAAGGGCAGTGGAAGTTTGTATTATGTATAAAAGAAACATTCGTGCTTTTAATTTCTTTCATTTTATATGTATAGATGGCGCGTTATTGCTTTGTGTTAAATAATGCCAAACTGGCCTTGTCTTTATTGTTTGCGGAAGAGCATTGCTCGATGCAAATATTTGAATGTAATTCTACTGTCCTATAAGCTTAAGTCCATAGTTTTCTTGAAATCCATTTCTGAGATTCCATTCTTCAGTGCTGCGTATATAAGCAGAACTGTCCAATACAGTATTAGAGCTCTGAGAAGCGGTCTGGTGGATTAAATTGGTGAAACCGCTGGGAGGGTTCACCACTGATGAGCCAAGCCCTCCCAATATATTTTTTCGTCTCAGGAAGGGCAGTGGAAGTTTGTTTTATGTATAAAAGAAACATTCGTGCTTTTAAATCTTTTCATTTTATATGTATAGATGGCGCTTTATTGCTTTGTGGAAAAATTATTTTTTTTTCAAAAAGAAACATACGTGTCAAAATAGTTTATATATTTTATAACAGATGGTGCGCTAATGTATAATACAAATAGGTATCGTATACAATAGTATCGTTGGATGTTATGAAATCGTAGCCGCCCCTGTACTGATGAGGTCCATAGCCCGAAACCATAGTATACAGGTTGTTGGATTTTTGTCAGAATTTTTACAAAACAGGTTTTGTGTCTGATTCTTTATCATTACTAGTAAGAACCTACCACCCAACAAGTAGAAAGAGACCTCCTCCGTACCATCGAAACCCAATTCCTGCAGTAATTGAATTCTAATGCTGCACATGACTGGTACAGAGCAGGAGGGACAAGCACCGGTTTTGTCCTCCCAAGAAAACAACAGTCTTTGATTTCCAGACAATGACTTTCCAGAATGGTTTCAAGGTTTTGTCAATATATACTAAGTGCAATTCTAAAACTGCTACCCCAAAACACATTTTTGACTGTATTGACTCATCAATTGATGAGCTCTACTCTTCCCCGGCAGACACCATCAAAAGTCTCAAGCTGTACAAGCTTGATACCCTGATATGATTGAGTGGAGATAAGAAAGAAGAAGAAGACTATTAAATATTTATATTAGAGTAATGAACAGGTGCATCGTTCCTATGCATAATTAAAGGGACAGATGCCTCTTATGGTACGTTTATAGGTATGTGAAAAATAGTAGAAAAAATAAACATAAAAAGGTCAGGTGTTGATATTAAAAATAAAGAAGGCAAATACTGACCAGAAGCACATGTGCTTTTAGATTTATAGGTATATATTTCAATATGTTGTAATAAATTATTAAAATTTATATAAGATTGAGTGTGGAGTGTATTCACTTATTGACAAGTGGCCCATTTTTTATGCATTAAAACAATAATTATAAAAGAAAAGTGTCCCTTTTGGTACACACATGAATTGTAACCTATATATAGAGGTTTGTAACCATATATATTTATACTAATATGTTAAATAAAATATCTTAAAAAACGAAGAAAATATTTATATCATATTTAGATGTATTTTAAAATCTCAATATAGAAAAGATAAATTCCAGAGACATTTTGAGGACTTTTGGAATGAGGAATTGATAATTGATAATATGCCTTATGCATAATCATATAGAGTTTAAGTTTTTTTTACCAGTTACTAACTGCTATAACTACACAACTTCTAATATTTTTTATTTGTATATATATATATATATCTAGAACATATTACAATAACAATATTATCTTCAATAAAAATTCGGAAATATTTTAGACGCGTCTAAAATATTTTCGAATTTTCATAATAGATGGTGCGCTAGTGCATCATTATTATCTTTATCCACACAGACAATATATAAAGTATTTCCACAATAGTTTCTGACAAATATCAAAGACTTTCCAAGGCGAGAATAAATGTTGATTCTATTAATAAAGTGAGACCTAACTTTAAAAATTCTATTTTGATTATATGTTGAATTTTGTGAATATCATTTGAACATAATTGCACGAAACGTATTAAAAGAAACGCTGTTTAATTTTCAACACACATTTATTATTGAAATTCGTTCCGAAATTTATGAAAAAGAAATATATTTTTTAAAATTAAGAACCATTTTCTAATCATATCTGAATTCAACAAAAACTAAATTATTGAATTAGATATTATTTTATGAATTATCTAGAGAACAATTGAATATATAATCTTTCAAAACAACACTTTACCTACCTATTTTTAAAGCATAAAAAAAATTGCATAAATTTGTGTGTGAACCAATAAACGTAAAATGAAAGAAATCTTGTTCATATCTAAAATTTTTATTGTAAATTAATATTTTTTAAACGATAGTTTTAAAGTCCTTAATTTTGACCTTTAGGCAAATATCACTGATATTTAGTATTACTAACATCTTTTATAAGTTAAACAATGGAAATGAGTTAGACATGAATTTATAATAAAAAAAACATAATATTTGAAATATATATTTAAAATATAATAGTAATTTAGAAATATAGTTATACAAAATAAGTCAATCTAAAATATAGAAAAGACACGAATAAAAAATAAAATTTGGTTAATAAACAAAACATTTATTTTTAAAATTGAATTGTTTACAATAACAATATAATAAGGGAAATCCTAAACGAAGATTTCATCCATATATATTTGATTGTACAAAATTCCAAATTGATTCGAATAAGTTTGCTTCAATTCTTATTTTATAAGTTAAATGCAATCCTATAAAAGGAATTTACGAAATAAATTAGGCAATATTTTGTGAATTCTATATTAGATTTCCAATTTTCTGATTTTTAGAAATAAAAGGTATTTTCTTTAAGAAAAAATAATTTAAAATTGTGAATTGTAGAATAATTGGCTAATTTAAAATTGTATATTTTAAAGTAAATAGCTGATTTAAAATTTAAATCGACTATTACATATAGGTAGTTTTTGAAAATAAGTTTTTTGAATATTTTCTATGAATTGATTGGTAAATTTACAAAGCAGACGCTTCCAATATGATATTTGGACAATCCATTTTCTTGATAAATCAAAGCGAAACGCGTTCGTGTTTGAGGTTCTTGATTTTTCAAGAAAATGGGTTGTCCAAACATCAGGGAACAAGTTGAATCAACGTTTAGTTGATTTCTGTTCCACTAGATGGCGCTCTGCCATTTATAAAAACGCTCCCGTTAGTGGTCAGGATATATATATATATTTGTTAGAATTATTTTATTTTGTTGTTTAAAAAGATGGAGAATTGAAGGTGCAGTCGTAAAAATAGGAAATAAATTATTTACTTATCAAGTAGTTTTTTTTTTAATTACCTGAAGCAAATTACAGATAGAATTATTTTTATCACAGTAATATAGAAATTATAAAATTAAATCTATATTCGTGACTTAAAAGATAGGTAGCTCAACTATACATATTTACAACAAATATTCAAAATAGTATCTTCTAAATCTATGGTCAAAAATAAAAGAATAGTCAATGATGAAAGTGAAATACATGTTTAAAAAAAATAAAATATTTGCATTTTAGATTATATAATATATATATGTATTAAAATTATTTCCGTGGATAAAATCACTTATGTATCCCCTCTAAACTGTGATATGCAAATTTCATAGGGTTATGGAGAGATAAAACGGCCTGTCAGCAGTACGAAATGTATAATTCGGAACCGGCTAGTTTTATATCAAAGTTCTTCGACACTATTTAATTCAAACACCTTCATAAAAAACATAGTTAACAGTTGTTTCAACTTCATAAAAGAAAATGGATTAATAATTTGCTTTTAATATAAATGTATTTGTTTATTTGAATAAAAATGACACATATACTAAATTGAATTGTTTCAACTATTTGTAATATAGCTTTTCTAATCAATGTTTTTCTTTAATATATACACGAACGAGAGAAGAAATAATTCTGTCGAACAGCATCATAGTATATATAGTAATAAAATATATAATATTTCAGTAATCTACAATTTTTTAAAGAATGAAATGGTCAGCCTCCAAAAAAATAAAACATCACTTTGTGATAATATTGTAACGTAGAGAATTAGGAAAGATAAACTTCAGAATGACACAGCAATTTATTTAATATAAACCCCAAATTAAAACTAATAAAAGAGCAGAAAGGCAATGAGAAAATTTTACAGTGTATCAAAATACAAATATCGAATTAAAATTTATTTTCATAGAATAATACATAATCTTCTACAATTTCTATTTATATAGAAAGTATATCTCATACCATAAAAGATAGAATAAATAAAAAGGTTAAACACTCGACTAACTTCTTGCTTTCGAATAAAAAACGCCAACAATCGTTGCCACACTGGAAACTATTTACAAAATTAGAACAATCTAATTTGTGGCTCTCCAAGAACAAGGAAGCAAAGATAAGGGCGATAAGTTAGAAGGGCCAACTCTAATCTTTCTTATAATTGAAGGTAATTCCACGGCACTCTTTCTGACAGGACCTCGGTATCTACACCATCCAACTATCTACAAGGAGGTATTATTGATTCTTTGATTCAATGCCACCTCTCATTTCATGATAATTTTTAAGATTGATTTTAATCTCATGATGACATGTATGTTTTTTAGATATAAAATTATTTATAAATTTATAAATTTAAATTTAATAACTTTTGTAGATATATTTTAAATTATTTTATAAATAGAGAAATCCATATTTAAATCATTATAATAAGAAGGCATATATTGGATTTAATATAAAATTTATTTTCCAATATTTCGGTTGGCTGAACGCCAAACCTTTATCAAGACATTTCATTTTTGTATACATTATGCGGCGCTGAGTTGCGAATACAAAAATGTAATGCCTTGATAAAGGTTTGGCGTTCAATAAACCGAAATATTGGAAATAAATATTTTATTAAATCAAATATATGCCTTTTTATTAACTATTAATTTTAAATTATATAGCAACAAATATCTTTTAAAAACTGATAATTTATATTATGCTTATTGTACATATTGTCAGACACTTCTTTCATTTGTACACAGTTATTTTTTCTCGTTATTTTCTTTCTTTCTTCTTGTTAAAATCATATGACTATTCTATTCACGGCCTAAAATTATTGCATATATATGTATAGACAAATGTAAAGACATACATATATGACAGCGCAAGTGTCCCTAAGGGGACATAGCGCTTTAAATTGAAATAAAATGTAAAACAAAATAGAAATAATAGAAATTAAAAAGAAAAAAATATATATACTATTATATATTAAATTAAAAAGGTATATATTGGAACAAAATATAATTTATTTTACAAATATTTCAGTTGGCTGAACGCCAACCTTTTTCAAGGTATTATAACATATTAATACATATAATTAAAGATGTATATTATGGATTGCTCTATTTACAAATACTATTCTATGTGAAAAAAATAATTTAAAATAAAATATTCCAGGTGTTGGTATTGAAATTAGAAAAGGCTTATCGTGGTAGGCTTTTTTTGATTTGTCAATAAATAGGGTTGGCCAAATATCAGGGAAGATGCTAAATCAATGTTTAGGTGATTACTGATCCACTAGATGGCGCTCTGCCATCTAAAAGGCTCATGTGAACGTGGTAGGGATATACTTTTTTCTGTTTTAATGCCAACATCTGACTTTTTTTATTTTTATTATTTTTATGTGGTTAGCGTATTCACTCAAGTTTATCTTTAAATAACCATTACTTGATTATCAAGGAGCCTCGCAAGGAGGCTAAAATATTTATGGGCATTGAGATACAGCCTGCACCGCGCTGACGAGGGCCAACAACCCGAAACGAGTTCGTGGTTGTCTCTTCTTGATTTTACAAGAAAATGGTTTGGCCAAATGTCAGTGAACAGGCTAAATCAACGTTTTGTTGATACCTGTTCCACTAGATTGCGCTCTGCCTTCTAGAAATGCTCATATGAGCCTGGACAGGATATGCCTCTTTTGTTTTTAATATCAACACTTGACATTGTTTTCATATTTTAAATTGTTTTTTCACATATAAATATATTAAAAATAAAAAAGGCATATCTTGACCAGGAGCACATGTTCTTTACAGAAGTCAGAGCTCCATCTGGTAGAACAGAAATCAACTAAACATTGATTTAACCTGTACCTGATATTTAGCCAACCCAATTTCTTGATAATTCAAGAAATGGCATCCAAGAACGCGATTCCAGCTGTTGGCGCTCGTCAGCGTGGAGTAGGCTGTACCACTGCGACCAAAAATATTTTTGGTCCCAGAGGCTTCTTTAGAAACCAAGAAATGTGTATTTAAGGCTAAACTTGCGTAAATACGTTCAACATGTGAAAAGACAATAGAAAAAACAAATACAAAAAAAGGTCAGGGGTTGATATTAAAAATAAAAAGGCATATTCTGACCAGAAGAACACGAGCATTTCTAGATGGCAGAGCGCCAACATCCCGAAACGCGTTGTGGTTACCTTTCATGGTTTATCAAGAAATAGGGTTTTTAAATATCACAGAACAAGTTAAATAAACGTTTGGTTATTTTTTTCCACCAGGTGGCGCTCTGCCATTTAGAAATCTCATGTGAGCCTGGTCAGGATGGGCCTTTTTATTTTTAATATATATTTATATATATCGAATGAAGACATTAAGACACGAATGTTTATTTTCACAAATAAATTAAACGTCTATTGTCCTTACTGCGAAGAGAAAAATACCAGACCGCTTTCTTCCAGACCACTCCTTCAGAGCTCTAACACTGTATTGGATCATTCTGCTTTTATATGCTGCACTAAAGGGTCGAATCTTAGAAAATGTATTTGACCAACTATGCATATAAGCTTTAGGAGAGTATATATTTGTCCATAGATCGCTTAAATACCATTTCTAAGATTTCACCCTTCAGTGTAGCATATAAAAGCAGAATGATCCAATACACTATTAGAGCTCTAAAGGAGCGGTCTGGTAGATTGAATTGGCCAAACCACTGGGGGGAGGGGGTTCGCCAATAATGAGCCAGGCCCTCCCTTCAATTTTTCCATTGCAGTAAGGACAGTATAAATTGTTTAATTTTTAGAAGAATCATACGCGTCTATAATAGTTTCGAATTTTCATATTATTGATGGTATAACGTATTAAATATTTATATTACGGGGCTCTGGCACATCAGTAAGTGCAAAGTCGAACCTCTTTTCACACGTAGCACACTTACAGTAAAAGTAGTCGCCAACTTCTACCCACCATGATAGCATCGTCCACCACGTGTACTAGGCATAAGTAAAATAAATTATATTAATGCTTTTCCAGGTTGTTCATGAAATAAATATGCTATAATAGGTCAGCATGTAATTCATTTCTACTGAATGTTTATATTATATATGTGGATTTTATCCGGGAGGATATTGATCTTTAAAAATAAAGGTTACATCGCCCGTCAAAACCAGACACTATCTATTGACCGTGGCCGTAATCTAGTGGTCTCGTGTCGGTGAGAAATCCACAAAATAATCTTTGGCAAACTGAGGAACGTCCACTTGGAGACCATTTTATCAGGCTAATGAACCTATTCCATCGACTAATAAATGGTGTCTAGTTGTCAAGTCTGTTTTAACAGAAGATGTAACCTTTGTTGTTTTTGTCGTGTCCAATGAAGAGCCTCAGATGTCTCCATACATCTCTTTCACAGCAGAAGCAATGTCCACTATCTTGGGTGTGTAAAGCTGCTGCTCTGGGTCCATGTAAAATTTCTGCAAGGGTGCGGACATTGTTGGGCATGAGAATATGTGGGTAGGTGTTAATTCTACACCAGTACAGTTGTTACATGTCCTATAGGTTCTTGTGCCATCTGGATGTATTGTCATTCCTTTGTAGTGTTTTGTTCTGAGTCTTGTTATAGTTTTTGTAATTTTTCTCACATAGTTTATTTAGCATATTTGATCTTTGGTGTAACTTTTATTTTTATATATTTCTATTTCAGTTTCTACATAGCTAGTTCATCAACGCAGACGCCTCATAAATTAGCCCACAGTGTCCAGATCCTAGTGATGATCGATAATGGTGTCGTTCAGAAGACTTGGAACGGAAGAACATAAACTGTCCAGGGGTGAATGTGGTACTAGTGAGGCGACATTATGGAAATGAATAACTCACTGTCTTTAAGTAAATAACCGAGCTTACTTGCGAAGGTCCGGATTGTAGAAACTAGCATCAGTGAACAAATGGATGTTAACGTATGCCATCGTATCATAAGATCTTCGATAACCTCTTTGAATCCGTATTCATATGGACTCCTCATTCTCGAAATTTTGAAAGAGTTTCGTAATTTTATCTCATAATCTTACAAAGAAAATATCTGGCTTCGACATGGAGCAGTAGTCCGATAAAGAAGGTGTTACAGTAGGCGATCCCGTAATACATCCAGGAAGTTGAGAAAAGGGCATTTCCTGATTGTTTAACTAAAGGTTGCTGATAGATTGCGTCATATATCGTAATAAATATTAAATAATATTTTTTATCCCTATAGATGGCGCAAACCATCAGCAACCTTTAGTTGCACGATCAGGAATTGCTTTTTTTCTCAATTTATCCTCCTGGTACAAGTATAAATTCATTTTTGTACTATTTTTTACATCCAGGAAGGTTGTTGTCCTGTGTTATATCAGTTTGCTTGCTGCTGGGTGTTTATAAAGTTCTCGCCTGGATCTGACCTTCCTCTTCAACCAGCTTCCCAAGGTAGTGTGCTTGCCTTCAGCTGATCACTCACTCTCCGTGTGTTGCAGAAATAATGTTTTCTTCTCTTCATGTAAAGATTAAAAATTCAATAAACGTAATTTTTACATTAATTTAATGGCCTTTTTTTTATCTCATCCACAATTTTTCTTTTTTTTTTTTACAGGAAATACATTTTATGAACTCATTGTAACATCGAAATTACATTAATTCTTTGATCAGCTAAACTGGCCAATTCGCCGAGAGGCATTACCAATTTGAGTCTAATCCTTCCTGTCCTATAGAGACAGTAAGAAAGGTACTGGAAACATTACCACTTCAAATTGAATAATGTCATAACAATCGTTCATTTATTTACTATATGATAAACAATAAAATGATTTGAAGAACCTTTTTCCGTCAATACATTATCTTTGGTCACCTCATGTATTGATCTATATCTTATTCGATATTCTTGCAAAATAAGGTATTCTTAGAGATCTATTCCATTTTTACCAATTCCATTTCACCAAATCCTATTTTAAATAATGCGGGTGCTTTGTTTAACTCTATTTACTCTACTTTCTGTAATCCCGCATATCTTGAATTCGTCGTAGATATGTACTCCTTCAAATTCTTTTATTAAACAAATAGTACCTTTTGTATATTTGATTTAGAAGTTATTTCAGATGTTGGTTTAATATAACACAATATGATTTTAAAATTAGTACTTTTCATAAACAAAACGATCATTGTTATTCAAATATTATCTATTATATAAGATTATCAAATATAAATCTCCGAGGATAGGTTCCTTTATTAAACTTTTAACAAGTTTACAAGCTTTCAGGTTTTAAACAACCCTTCTACAGGTAAACATTTTTAGAAAACGAAACTATGCTGTATTGTAGTTGTTTATATACATTACTATATTTACATTAATTTACAAAAATACATTAATTACATAAAAATATGTAAATATAGTAATGTATATAAACAACTACAAGACAACATAGTTTCCTTTTCTAAAACTCTTTACCGAAATCTTGTAAACTCGTTAAAAGTGTAATAAATAAATTCATCCTCGAAGATTTATATTTGATTGTTTTGATTGATATACAGAGAATTGTAATTCTGATATTTATTATATAAATACTTTATTTTCAGTTGAACATAATACAAAAATTAACCGATATGAGAACAATTGAGCGCTTATAGAAAGTATAACATAAAAAATCAAATTTAGTCATTTACAATAGTAAACAATGAATCAACAATAATTATTTTACAAATAGTTATAGAATATCACGAATTTTAATATTTATTAGTTCATACATAAAGGATGCTTCTTTAAATAGAAAGAAAAAATATTATTATTATTAAAGGGTGTGTGTGTGTGTTAAAAAACAATAGAATTAATAAAAAAAAATAAATAAAAAAAAGAATGTGAACTTTGAAAATTTTCTGTGCTATGATGTACAATGAAATCATAATGTACAAGTTACTTGTATGAAAGTTATTCAGAATAATTAATTTTTCGTGAAATGGGAGATGCCTTTATTTCTCTAGATATTTGTGTGATACAATGTTTTACTGCAGTTACTCAGACTGCTTAAAACTGTATATTAATAAGAAAAATGAGAAGAAAAAAAACATTTTAATTTTTATTTATTATTCGAATATATATATTATAAAACACCCATATAAGAATATATTACTCAGGCGGTGAAAAAGGATCATATTGAAATATATTTTTATTTATCGTTGAAGATAAATATATTTTAAGCTGTGTTACCCCCTTCTCCAGTGAACAGTAAGTTATTGATGGAAAGTGAGAAAAACAGCTGAGAATCTTGGCCGAAATCCATAATGGAGGGACTAAGCCTTTTATTACCTCCGAGACTAATCGAAAAATAAATGGCGGTGAAAGATATTGTTGCTTGGGTCGAATGGTGTTTTTATCTTTTGCGGAGTTTTACCTTATACTTAATGACCGGTCTATCTTCGCTCGGAAACTGACCCAAGGTTTTACCTTATAATTAGATGGCCGGTCTAGCTTCCCTAGGAAGCTGACCCGAGGTTTTACCTTATAATTAGATGGCCGGTCTAGCTTCCCTAGGAAGATGACTCGAGGTTTTACCTTATACATATATGGCCGGTATCTTCCCTGGGAAACTGACCCGAGGTTTCACCTAATACTTAGATTACCGGTCTATCTTCCCTAGGAAGCTGACCCGAGGTTATACCTTATACTTAGATGGCCGGTCTATCTTCCCTGGGAAACTGACCCGAGGTTTTACCTTATACTTAGATGGCCGGTCTATCTTCCCTAGGAAGCTAACTCGAGGTTTTACCTTATACTTAGATGGCCTGTCTATCTTCCCTGGGAAACTGACCAGAGGTTTTACCTTATACTTAGATTGCCGGTCTATCTTCCCTAGGAAGCTGACCCGAGGTTTCACCTTATACTTAGATTGCCGGTCTATCTTCCCTAGGAAGCTGACCCGAGGTTTTACCTTATACTTAGATGGCGGGTCTATCTTCCCTAGAAAGCTGACCCGAGGTTTTACCTTATACTTAGATTGTCGGTCTATCTTCCCTAGAAGGCTGACCCGAGGTTTTACCTTATAATTAGATGGCCGGTCTATCTTCCCTAGGGAGCTGACCCGATGTTTTACCTTATACTCAGATGGCAGGTCTATATTCCCTAGGAAACTGACAAGAGGTATTACCTTATACTTAGATGTCCGGTCTTAACTCCCTAGGAAACTGACACGAGGTTTTACTTCATACTCAGATGGCCGGTGTATTGTCGCTAGGAAACTGACCAGAAGTTTTACCTTATTCTTAGATAGTCCTTGTATCGTCCCTAGGAATCTAGGTGTATCGTTTTTAAGAAACGATGACAGTGTTTATCGACAAATGTGACTGGATTGAAGTGTTGAGTCAGTCGTTCGGCCATTATTGACTAGAGTTTTCTATTGGCGAGAGATCAGGAGACACAGTAGAGCACAATAAGGGATGCAGCCAAACCTATATTTCATGTAGGAAGGTCCTTACACTACCAGAAAAATGTAGCTGTGCATTTTCCTTCTAAAATATAGCATCCCCAAGGCCTCGAATAAATGGTACAGACAGGGCCTCAAAACATAAGATATCAAACAGGGGTTTCAAAGTGCAAAGAGTGCGAACAAGAGATTAGCCAAGACCTGTATCCAATGGCATCCCATACCATCATTCCATGTGATGGGCCAATATGACGATGTCAAATGCACGCTGACAATGTTACCTCTCCGCAATGTCCCCATACACAGATGCGGCAATCATGGCGCTGCAAACCGAACCTAGATTCGTCTGAGAACATAACGTCACGCTATTACTGCTTCCAGGTTCTTCGTTGATCACACCATTGAATGCGCTTCTGTCTGGTATGTATCAACAAGGGTAACCGTTGACACCGAGTTGACAGTCCATGCTACTTTGAAACGTCTTCGTAAATGTTTGTGCAGGCAATTTCGACTTGAAAACGGCTATATTTTTCGATTCAGGGCTGTATGACCAAGTTGTACGATCCATTAAAGTCATGCATGTAGGCTATTGGTGTTAGCGAGCTGCTGAGATTCATTATGTCGTTCTGTATGACCATCCTATTACCATCGATTCTATATTCTGTAACAGCCATCTCGACCGACACGAGAAACAATACTGCAGTACGATAAATCGTAATCCCGGTATGCTACAATTCTATCAAACTCAGAATCTTGTTGCTAAGCATTTCTCTTTCATACATGAGGTATAACATTAACTTCGTTCAACGAAGCAACGTTACAGATTCAATATATATACGATAAATGTCGTACAATTATTTTCGAAACAATTTAGGTCTACATACCGGCGCCTATTTTAAATAAATACTCTAAATATTTATTCATTCACCTATAACTGGATATTTTTCCTAACCTGTGCAATTCCTGTCTGTAGCGTGTCGATATCTTGGCATATACATTTTAAAGGCCACACAATATTGAATTTCTATATCCGTATTTTTTAAATTATTATTCCTAGTACACGTCGTACAGGACATGACAATCATGGTGGGTAGAGGTTGGAAACTGCTTTTACTGTAAGTGCACCACATGTCTATATTTGTGAAGAGAAGTTCGCATTGTGTGGTCTTTGAAATGTCCAAAAACAAGCGTTCAGATACCTTTGGTTCATTCAAATTGAGTTGAAGATTAAAATAGAACCAACTAGGTAAGTTACGTGGGAGAGAATTAACCCAACACTGTGAGAGCCTCCACAGGCTCAGCGCCAACTTGGGACGTTGCCAGTCAACTGTGGCCTGGAGGATAAGAGGTTTTTGATGTTGTCTCGGTCCAAGTTAGACGCCAATTTATTTTATATGATAATCTCATCCCTGATTCGTGTGGTGAAAATAAGTTTTGATGTTTTGTAAGACGCGATGTGCAGTATATTTTAAAATTACCTTCTTACATTTTTTACACAAAAGTTTGTTGAAGTTATTTTTTCATGTCATTTGTTCATTGGGCTTAATCACTCGTATTTAGTATAGCATTAGTTTGTTTTAAAGCAAGTCAAAATATGAATATTGTAAGATCAAAAGAAAAAAATAAA